>JAMGZG010000002.1:2400000-3600000 GCA_024713935.1 Morchella eximia
CCCTATCCTTCCGTGTAGCTAACCGCACCACCCCCTGGATAAGCCATTGCAAATCGTTCACAAATCACAAATATCAGACGAGTTCCCCCCCTCCTCGTATTTGGTTTAGTGGTGTCAATATTAATCTCCCCAAGATAGTTGGATTAGTGGGTTCGCGGGGTAACCGTTGGGTGGGACTGTACAACATGAGTTAAGATCCACTCTTTAGTACTGACTGAAGATATTTCACCTTTCCTCTAAGTACTCTCTACCTCTACTATAATTGGCGGATATACAGCGGATACGTCAGTTGATGATCTCAGTTTAGGCTAGTTATGTCCCAGGGTCATTTAGCTATACATACATTTTTGCGGCTTTAAATTTCATTCCTGCTCAAGGCACATAGTAACACCGTGTATCTTGTTCTCGGTTCTTGACACCAAGACGTCACCAAAAAACAACTACCGATGGAGGGGAAGAATTAGAAGCTGACCCGTTGGATTCTCGTTTTCCGTTTCATAACTCTCTCACTCACACAGTGACGCCTCATATGGGCATGTTACTTTACACCGCCATGAGCAGTAGCCGCCTGCAAGGCCACATATTATATTATGTTTACCAACAACAGTCAGCAACTGTTATAGCCCCATTATATCACGCACAAGAAGAAATTGCCCATGCCAAATTCTATCACGACTTTCTGGATCGGTTACCGGGCTGTTGAAAAATACATCTTTCTGGCCGAATCTTTAAAGGATTTTTGGCAACTAAATTCCCTAGATAACTCATAATAGCCGACATGGAAATTTTTAAGAATAACTATTAAACCCTATGTACCACGTAGCATAAGGAGGGTTGATATAAAGTTAATGATTCTCATTATGCGAACTCTGGCCATCGATCGACCTAACCTTCACTTGCGTCAAAATTCCAAATCATCGAGTACGGATCAGACAAGATTAAATCCAGGCCGAGATTGCCGAATAAGATCTGTCTATTAAAAGCTTGCCGCCAGTAGAGCTTCGTTACCTGGACATAAAAAAGCTTCAGGTCAAGTGATAAGAGTGGAGCATGAAGCGGCAACGAAATCTCAAGCGGCAAAAAATGAGAGGATGAGATGCGGCAACCTGCTTTAGCTATGTGGGGAAGAGGCGGGGAGGGCGGGGGCAATCTAGACTGTAGTAGGCATTAATCGTCACCGACAAGCTAGGCCTGTTTCGGAACACTACTTACTACTGGACCCTTGCTGATCTTTGAGATTCGAGGGTCTAGGGCCACATCAAATGGTAGATCTAGAGCTAGAATTTAAGGCACAACTACATACGCAGAAACTACTGATGTCAAGTTGCAACCACCTACCGGGTAGTCCAGGTAGAATCTATTTCACCTATCTTTAGCCCTTATCTAGAAATAGCATGGTCCTCATAAATGCGTTTTTCTAGCTATATGTCAAACGCAAACTACCTTTAGATCCGCAATGCAGTCCCTGAAATCGAGTCTTTACACAAACAGAGCCAATCTCCAATTAATTCCCCGGTAGCCTGTTGGTGCCGATTCTCCTTCGGACGTTTAGAGCTGGAGCCCCTTTGCGCAATCAAGGCTCTACTTTAATTAATCGAGGGCATCCACCTACAGCTGGATACCTGCCGGAGGCTAGACTTCTTTATGCTCAAAGGCTACATACCCAGGCCACACTATCGTTTCTTTTACGCATGCTTAAAAGATACCTATCAAGTTAACCGCGTGATAGAGCCCTGATACTTATCTTTAAAGCATACACACCCTGATCGAGCCGACGTTTATGCTAACTGGGGGAAGTGATCGACATGCGGGCAAGTTTTACTAGCTGCGGGATGTTGATTTTCCGATATCGATGGTCCGAGGTCCCTTACAGATCGAGTCCCCAGAGGGTAAGGGTGCACGTATCCGGATCCTGTGGCGCGGGAATCCTTTGGCCGTGGTAGGTGTGATGTGTAGCTCCGTGAATTACTTGCTTGCCAGTAAAAGAACCGGAAGACGAAAGTTTCTAAGGCAGGGGTTTTTGATTGAGAGAATAGCGCCACTCTATACTTTACGAACGATCATCGCCCCGAGCAACCGTATTTCTGGTTCTTTCGCTGGTGAGCAAGTAGGGTTCCGGAGAAGCGTTTTATTCCTATTGGAAAAACGTAATATATAATACAGTTACTCATTTACTTATACGAAAGAATTATAAATACAAATTATTGAGATAAATGATGATTTGGATGAGATCGAGGTCACCACTACTCTATGCATATTACCCTTTCCTTAAGCAGCAGTTAATGAGCACCTACTACTATCCAACAAGGCATCATCCATAGACAGTTTACATGTATCTTTCAGAATTTCGGATCAATTATTGAGCCATATCAGGCGAGCGATGCTCTACAGGTCATGGTGGTAAAATCATAATTAGCACGACATATGTAGTTAACGACCTTCTTTATGCAGCACCCGCTTCTGAGTATGAGGCTTTATTAGTACATACAGAGCTAGACGATAGACGTCAAACAATACGCAATTTATGACCCGCTAAAACAAGCCGGTAAATCATGGCTGGCAGAGCAGCACTAGTAAATTATTGCCATAATCGTAGGGTTGCATGCAATTAATGAGTAAAACAAAACAAAACAAAACAAAAAGTCGTATTAATAAAGATGTTTAATCATGATACATCACTCGGTCTTTACCATGTATGTAGAAGACACTTGACTTGTCACTGACTAACGCACAACCTACAAAGAATGCAAAACATGGCTTCCACCGCAAGCGCATGTTTTACGACTCGTTCCGTATCATTCGCAAACGGGCCGCCCGTGGAGAACGCTTTAAGTCCGTTCCTAGTACTCAGCGACTCGCGTCTGCCCGGGGCTTGATGGGTCCGGGGAATATCGATTCGATTGGTGCCGGATACGCGCGGGCGTGATTATATGAGGCGGTAAACATAGTGCCAGCACTAGGGTGGATTCTGCCCCTCCCTTCCGGTTACATGCAAAGGCCAGACATCCAATGCATGTTTCACACCAATCCAAATATTCACACCCCTAACCCTGGCTACTAAATTACAACACACGCATCCCCGGGGCAGCCAATCATAAACAGAACCTTATATTTAAGACAATGAAAACGTACAATAGTAAGAGAGAGGCACAATATCAAGACTTTTTCCAAATACGGCGTAGTGAATAGGGCCAAGGAGATTTCAATTCTATGCATATAATTCATGAAATAGCCCTTTTAATTTTAACCCTTATCTTTTGTCCTTTAAATGGCTTGCTTTGAGCTTCATCCATTGCAAGCTTTGTCATGATCGTTATTGATAATCTACAGAACAAATCTTTGACGGGAGTGGCGAGATAGCTAGATATCCCAAAGCTTCAGGTCAGCGATTAAACCAGCTAGAAATCGATATATAATATCGCTAAAAATTGACCTTCAAATCCAAATCCAAATCCAAATCCGAATTCAAAAACCAAACAAAACGAAAAGAAAAAAACCATGATACCTACACGCCCCCAACGGCAAGACACCGTATACGACGAATACGATGACGACGACCACAGAAACCACAGCTGGTCCTCTCTCTTCACCTTCACCAACCGAAAACACATCCTCCCCCTGACCGCCGCCGTCTTCTTCGCCCTGCTCAACGGGCTCGTGATTCCCGCTACGGCAATAATCCTCGGCAGGTTATTTAACGCCTTTGCAACCTTTGGGGCCGACCTGATTCCCGCCAATGAGCTGGTGGACCAGGTTAGGGTATTCGCCGTACAGCTGGCGGCACTGGGGACCGCGAGCTGGTGCCTAGGTGGGGCGTTTTATGCCTCATGGGGCGTATTTGGGGAATTACAGGCGGAAGGCGCGAGGGAGAGCTTGTTTGAGGGGCTCGTGGATAAGGATATGCAGTGGTATGATATGAGGAGGAATGGAGTTGCGGGCCTACTGGCGAGAGTGCAAACGTATGGATATTGGAAAATCTCCCCCCAACCCACCTCACTTTTCTTTTCTAGCTTTTGTTACTAACTGAGAGTGGATCGGATGATAGGCAAACGAAGGAGCTCCAAACAGCAGTATCGCAGCCACTGGGACTCTCGCTACAGGCGCTTGTGACGGCTGCGGTATGTCTCTTCGTTTCCATCACGACATGCTGGTCATTGACCCTCGTTGTGCTGATGGGGGTGCCGCTGGCGTTCATATTCCTCAGCGTCGTCTCGCGCCGCATCCAGACGCAGATAGACACGCAGAAAGAGCACCTCTCAAGAGCAACAAGAATCGTGAACAGGGCCTTCACAGCAATTGAGACGGTAAAAGCGTTCAACGGCCAGCAGTACGAGCGCTATGTGTTTGCCCTGGCCGCGGGGAAGGCCGCACGTGCATATAGAGAACAAGCGCATAGCAATGCCCTGGTTGTGGGCTTTATAAGGTTTGTGATCTTGACGATGTTTGTGCAAGGCTTCTGGTACGGTGGTCGCCTTATTAGGCAGGGAGAGGCATCTGTGGGGGATGTGATGACTACGTTCTGGTCGTGCCTAATGGCTACGCAGGCTCTCTCGATGGTCTTGCCGCAGATGATAGTCTTGGAGAAGGGGAGGGCTGCAGGCGCAGGCCTTAATGCATTGTTGGTGAAATTTAAGAGAGGTAGGCGGGTCTTTCATATGAAGGGTGGGATCATCCCGAAGAGCTGTCAAGGCGAGATTGAAGTCAAAAATGTAACTTTAAAACGGCACCCTCCGTTATTCTCTAGTTTTATACTGACTGTTTACATGTAGGTATCATTTGCGTATCCCTCCCGCCCTTGTCATTTGGCACTGAATGGAGCCAGTATCTTTATACCATCGCATGAGACCACCTTCATTGTCGGAAAAAGTGGCTCTGGAAAAAGCACCCTTGGAAATCTCATCCTCAAAACTTATATCCCTTTATCTGGTACTATAACGCTGGATGGAACCTCAGTCCTGGATATCGACCAAGAATGGCTACGAAGTAATGTCACCATGGTGCAGCAGGAGAGCGTGCTGTTCAATGAGACAATCTTCCGTAACATTGCATTCGGGAGGAAAGACTACAAGAGCACCACCCGGGAGGAAGTTCATCAGTCCTGCCGGATGTCCATGCTTGAAGAAACCCTCCGAAATTTCCCATTAGGTTCCAATACTATTGTTGGTGTTGGGGGTGCTGCGTTGTCTGGGGGCCAACGTCAAAGGGTGAGATTCCATGACCGTATTTTAAGCTTGATATTTTGCACCCCGGAGAAAGATGATTGACTTTTAAACTCTTCTTAAAGGTTGCTCTGGCGCGAGCCATACTCCGGAATACGCCAATACTGATTTTAGATGAAGCTACCAGTGCCCTTGACTATGTCAGCAGATCACTAGTCATGGAAGCAATACACACATGGCGGCGGGGAAAGACAACAATTATAATCACCCACGACATTTCCCAAATTAAACCGCAAAACTTTGTTTACGTGCTTGAAAATGGAAAGGTCGTCCAGAATGGGTACAGGTCTGAAATTTGTAGCGTAGACGGCCTGTTTCGAGATTTCGTGAAGGCGTATGATACCAACAAAGAAATGGGAAACCAACCAGGCTCACCCAAAATTGAACTTGTCCGTAATGATAGAGCCCAAGAGCTTATAGCTTCTGACGTATACAATGAAGGTTATCCAGTTAATGGGACTTTGGCCCCAATCTCGGAAGAAAGCTCGACGGAGCAAGATCAAGATGACGATTTTTTAGATGGCACCAAGGAGTCCACTTTCAAGCTAGAGAATTTGTCACTACTGCATGTAGGTAGAGCAGAATCTTCAAGCCCCAAAAGAGCCAGAAGAAAGCGTCGAGTACGGCTGCTTGAAAGAAGGCTTGATACCGAGATGACACGTTTTGAGTATGTGCCGGCTCATTCCCCAACATACGACATTGGCTCCATAATCCCCGAAACGCCCAGGAAACAGCCTGTCAGAAGGTTTGAAGCGAAACAGATCACCCTCTTGCAGATATTCTCCACAATATGGCCCTCTTTGAATGTTGGCTACAGATTCTTGCTAGTCACCGGCTTCACGGCGGCCTTTTTTCATGCTTCGGCAACACCGGCGTTCTCGTATGCCCTTGCTCGACTGCTTTCGTCGTTCTTCAAAGACGGGAAGTTGCCCTCGGAGTCGGCGAAATGGTCTGTAGTAATCCTGTGCATTGCGATCATAGACGCAATCAGCAGTTACTTGATGCATTATTTTCTGGAGTCCGTTGCGCAGTCCTGGATAGATACGCTACGCACAAAATCATTGGCTCGCATTCTTGACCAGCCCCGTGTATGGTTCGATGAGAACCAAGTGGCAACGGTAACAGAAGACATGGAAAAGAACGCCGAGGATATGAGAGACTTGTTGGGACGGTTTGCTGGGTATGTGTTTATCGGCGCAACGATCATGATTCTGGGTGTTGGGTGGAGCTTCACGGAGAGCTGGCAGTTGACGATGGTTGGGCTATCGATTGCACCGGTCATGTATGGTCTGACAAGGACCTTTGCGTGGATCTCGGATGAGTGGGAGAAAAACAGCAATGAGGCGGCTGAGATTGTCGGCGGCGTGTTTGATGAAACGATCACGAATATAAAGACTGTAAGGGGGCTTGCTCTCGAAAGATACTTTAAAAAAAAGTATGCGAAAGCTACCCGTGCGGCATTGAGAATAGGCATGAAAAGGTCTTTTTATACAGGTGTTGGCTACGGGTTATCAGATTCTGCGGTGTCGTTTGCAACAGGTACGTCTCTCTGACGTTCCCGGCTCTTTTGGATACTGATTTTCTTTAGCTTTGATCTTTTGGTACGGTGCGGTGTTGATTGGGAAGGACTTATACGACATCCAGCATGTTCTTACAGTGTTCAGTCTGCTGCTATTCTCGTTGGCAGGTGCAAATACGATCGTCGGTTTTGGTACAATAACATTCCCATTTTAATTTGACTGCCGCGGGTGTCTAACTTCTCTACAGTTCCCCAGATAAGCAATAGCAAAGATACTGCACGGCGTGTGCTGAGACTCTACACTCTGCCCCGTAGTTCTCATGAAATTGAGGGTATCAGGACGCTGGATTTTAGAGGAGCCATATCGTTCTCCAGCGTTACTTTTGCATACCCCACTCGCCCAGACACCATTGTACTCCGGAACTTCAACCTCAAAGTTAGTGCCGGGGAATGTATTGCCATAGTAGGGTAAAAATGAACTACGCCTCATTCTAACAATCTTGAACTAACATAATATCCATAGTCTTTCCGGCTCAGGAAAATCAACTGTCGCGGCCCTGCTTCAACGTCTTTACCCATACTCGGCGGGTAGCATCACTATAGACACGCTCCCTATAGAAAGCCTCAGCATCCGCTCCCTTCGCTCACAGATGGCTATTGTGTCGCAGTCCGCGGTTCTCTTTGATAGCAGTGTTCACTATAACATTTCCTATGGCAGCAACTATACCCGCTGGGAGGTTGAGAGAGCAGCAAAGGCAGCTGGAATCCACGAATTCGTCAAGGGCCTTCAAGATGGTTATAGCACATATCTAGGAGACAAGGGAGGCCATATATCTGGGGGTCAGGCCCAGATGATTGGTATTGCTAGGGCGCTTGTCAGAAGGCCAGCCGTGTTGGTCCTGGATGAGTGCACCAGTAACTTGGATCCCGAGAGCGCGAGGGTTATACATAACACTATCGGCCGGCTGGTAGATGAAGGTGGGGCCTATGATAAGAAAATGACAGTGATCATCATTACGCACAGCCAGGAGATGATGCGGTGCGCTGAGAAGGTTGTGGTGATGAGTTATGGGGAGGTTGTGGAGAGCGGGAAGTTAGAGGAGCTTTTAGAGCGACGTGGTGAGCTCCATAGACTTCTCAACAAAGAAGAATGGGTGAAAAGTAATGGACATGATGGAAGCACCTAGATTTTTATTCTACTTATCCACTGTATCCGTACCCATTTATTATATCTACGCCAGGGCTCCATTAGTAATAATTTCATTTTTATCTTTAGCTAGCTTCGTATGTTTTTATGGTATATTTTTAAAGAAAAGGGTACACGCAGCTCTATTCAAAGTGGAAAGGTCCTTTTTATCTGCATATTTTGCCAGACTCTGACGCTCAGCTCCAAATGCTCAAGATATCCTTGCCGAAATCTATCCATAACCACTTTCCCGTTTCCTCAGCCTCCTCTTCACTGCTCCAAGAATCCGTGGCGATCGCAACATAGTGATCCCCAGATAGCTTCCCTATCTCCAACATCCATTCATCCCTCTGGGTTCCATCGACAAAAACTTTCACCTGGGTATCTCTCTCTCGCTGCGCAACCTTATCAAGCTCAACATGTCTAAAATCTATAGCTAAAAGATTCGTTACCAAGCCCGTACCTACAGCTTTACAGTATGCCTCCTTCAATGCCCAATGTAGGTACATCATCTTGACCCGATCTCCCTCTAGCGGCGGGGAATATATAGCTTGTATCTCATTTTTAGTAAAAACATCTGAATCCCTAAAGGTCTCCAGGAAGTCTGCGGCAGATGTGTTGCCTCGGTTGTGGATCATAGGCACTAGATCTACTCCAACCCTAAGGGCAGGTGAAGACAATGTTGCAGCAGTAACACGTGCCACCAGGATCACAAGGCACGGTGTCGAATCAGAATTCGACTTTGGGTTATGGTGCGAAACGTTGTAGTCCCTGAGCACCAATCCATTGCTCTTCTCTAGGAGCTCAGCGGGAGTGTGATAGGAAGGTCGCCCACTCGCGGCATCCCGAGTTATCGAAATCGAGGAAAGTGTTGGTATACCAGCACTGGGTCTTCCATTGCTATAAACTCTTGAAACGACAAAGCGCTGAAGCAGTTGCGAGCCAAGAGCAAGCTTGCGATCGGCGGGGAAGTAGAACTTTGTCACCGATGGTCTTATTTGGGCTGGCAGAAGATTGAGGGCTTCGGCAAACTAGCAAAGTGGGTGCGTACACGAGTCAGTTAGAAATATACAAGATATCAAAACCGGGACTCTTGAACCTCTTCTGAGGAGTTCCAAAGTGGAGCTACGTCCAGCGCGTAACGAAGCAGCATTGAATTTTGGTGTAGTTTGAGGTTTGGTTGGTTTCATGAAACCAGAGTAAATGCACATAAGTCTGTCAACCGGGTAACCTGTTCAGCCAGTGCCCTTGCCCAGTTGATATATAAGCGAGTGACGGTTGGTGAATGAACACACATGTACCTAAATTACCAAGTTGGAATGTACAGCCATTTCCCAAAAGACTTGGCACCTCGCCAAAACCTAGCACCACGACCCTCGTTCACTTGCAACTATGGCTCCACCACATACGCTCTCGCCGCGATCAAATGGTAATAGTAAGTCAAGTGTATACATTCATATTTCGACTTTAGTTTTTCTATTATATTTGTTGCCGTTTTGTAATCTGTATCTTGCTACAGGCCGTGAAGGGAGTTCGAGGTGCCAGGTCTTTTGGGAAATGGCTGTACATACATATGTTCGTTCGTAATAAGGGGTATCTCTATCGGCGGGCAAAATCTTTTACCACGCAATAACTCCATAGTAATTACCGATGAATGTGAAGATGCTAATCCATAAAGCTACGTTAGAACCAATTGAATTCAATCTATATACTTAATATAACTAACCACATATAGGTATTGCGGGTTGTCAAAAATAATGGGACGCAACGGGGCAATGAACACCGCAACGGCCACCCAACCCTGCCCTCAACGAATGTCAACGCGGAACTAAAATACATTTTACGTCTCTAGTATTTCTCATTATCATATATCGTGTTTGTAGTCTCTTTCTGGCCGGCCGTGGTTGAGAGATTATATTGCAACGAAGCTGTTGCGTCCTATTATTATTTTTGACAACACGCAATACATACATACATCATAGTACAGCGATATGCATAATAGCAAATTTGCTTCGAAGTTGAGGTCAAAGACAAATAATAAAGGAAATTAATGATCAAGGTATAAAACGCTTGATATACAGAGTCATGGGACTTGGTGCGCGCAGGATATCGATTTTCGCACACATCGAGAGCCAGCCTCCTCTATACGTCCTTCGATATAACCATATAGAGTAGGTAGATTTTTATAACTTACCAATCGTGGTTTTAGACTCTACCGGTCTTGAAACTAGGATGATCGGTGGTGAAACATCAGAAAAAGATAGGTTGATTGACTCTGAAATTTTGGGATAGTATATTTAATTATCTGTTCTCAGTAAACGAAAAGCTTGTCATTGCATGTACGTACACGTTTAGAATCACCCCCAAGAGCTATGTATTGTGGGTTGCCAAAATTTACCGATCACCTCACGACAACGTCGAAATCCACTTCAGGTCAAAATAACTCAACTACGAGGAGAGCAGTTGAATAACTTTAAGTCTCTGAAACGGAATTAGATACTTGAAAAGAATGGACTTATCCTTCTGACCTCGAAGATCTCGATTTGAGGTTTCTTCGCAGAACGGTTTTGGTTGCTATGGGTGCTAGTGATTGCTTATTTTTGTCAACTGAAATACGTAGGTATCATACGGCTGTAGGGAGCAACAGCCTAAACGCCTCCCCGATCGATGGTCTTTTACTAATAGACATGTAGGCACAGCCTTATAATTACAACCATATTAAATAATTGGTGCTCAAGTTCATAGTGTAGCAGGTACTAGCCATTTTACATAGCGCTTGATTCTGATCATAATCAAACGTCTCCCAGCAACTAGCATCTATTCCTGCCTCAGGATGCACAGTGAGACATGTCAATTGATTAGTGGTACGTCGAGAATTTACATAAGAGTGAGCACTGCGTGGAAGCTTAACACTCGTTCATCTTTCCTACAGCATTATCATACATGTATTCAAGCACATTTTCAGGCTCGTTAGGTGCCAGTCCTTATTGGCATGCAGCTGCATGTTTAAAATACCTACATGATAGGTAGCGCTTCCGACGAGCCTGGCATGGATGTCTAAGCCACCAGGCTCGTCAACTACATGCAGGCCAACGTCCAGCTACATGTGAAACATCAACCCGGTTACATTCATAAACGGTGTTATTAAACGACGTCCAGAGGAGGAGGTTCAACTAGAAATTTAGATAGACAAACTTCGCTTGACTGGGTGTTTGGCGGCCAGTTTTGGGGGGGATGGGATTCTCGTGTAATATTCAGCACGTAGGCAGCTAGGTTAGTAGTAAACAAAGCAGTGTATTCTGAAGAGAGTTAAAAAATTTATTAAATTTATCAGGTAGTTACTAGGTATGTAAATACCTACAGAGCGAGGCCCGTAGCTGGAATACAGTGCACACTTCAGTAATAGGTGATAAAGTGATGGGATACAGGCCTAATACAATTGCCATTGACCAGCTGGTCAGAATGGTAATAGAACGAGTGTGATCATGTGCGGATTGATAGAAAAACTATATAACGAAGAGGCTGCCCCCCTTCTGCCTTCCGTCCTCTTTTGCACCTCCACACACTCAAATCCTACCTACACAGTACTCCTACACACTCGAACAACTCAGTTAACTCACCATCCAATACCTTCTTTTTTTTTTTTTGTGCAACCACACTTTTTACAACTCTATCACTGCCGGGCCGCCCACTCACATATCGCATACCAATCGACATGGATTCTCGGTGATTTCTTTTTTTTTTAGCTTATACTGACGAGCCTGAAGTGTAGACTGTAGATCTGGTTTCCATGTGGCTCATCCATTCGCAGCCACACTCGAGAGCTATATTTGGGCCGAAGCTCAACTTCAGCTTTCAAGGCTGAATAATTTTCATGGCTCGCAAGCCATCTATGGAAGTTTCATTGCGGAACAAAGCTACCAAACTCAATTCACCAAGTCAATGATCTCAAATCATAGTTACTCCAAGCCCGATGAGATCTCCAACCAATCGGCGCTACCCGAGCATGAAGATGTTATGGATCACAAAAGCTCTACAGGAAAGGATGATGACCCCGCAGCACAGGCTCCAGCTCTTCCGGTGACGCCAGGATTCAACGTCAACAAGAAAGTAGCCATTACCAAGGTTCCTCCTGAAGATTACAGCTGCGGTATCACCTGCGGCGGTAGATTTATGTATGTATTTTTTAAATTTTATGATAGGTTCACCGGCAAGATATATGTGCTAACTTATGATTTAATAGGGGCAAACATCAATGTATCTATAGCATTGATAAACCACGTGCTATAAAGTGCTTGGCTGAGTCGTGGTATGAGTGGTGGAGGACGGGTGTATGCAATGAAGTGTTCAAAAACAGAGGTGACTTTAACCGTCATTACAGAACCTGCCACCTTTCGCGTGAAGCCATACTTGAGAACAGGATTCCCTGCCCAGTCCAAGGCTGTCGCAAAACCGGGATATGGGGGTTTAATCGTTACGATAACCTCCTTCAACACCGGAGGAGATACCACAAAGAAGATATCCCAAAAGTTCACGTTACGCCCAGGATGAAGGCGCCAAAGCCTTACGCACGCAAGAATGCCGACCCCAACGGTGCCGGGCCCTCAAACGCAAGCAACTAGTCTCTGCTTGCTTGATCTTACATCTCGGCCGGTATTTATAAAGATGCTGGTGGTGCGTGGTTTGGCATCTGTTTTTCCTGTTGGCTGAAATTGTTTGAGATTGATGAGGGTTTTTGATTTTATCTTTTCTCTTTGGTTAGCTGTTGGGCGAGAGAGTTCTGGATGATGGTCTGTTTGTGTGGTTTTTTTTTACGAATTTCTTTTGATAAACCAAAAAAAAAAAAAAAATAGGGAAGAAAAGAAAAAAAAGGTCAAAAAAAAAAGGGGTTGGAGGAGATGGGTTTTTTTGAGTTTGATGTTATGTCATTCCTTTTATTTCCTTGTAGTCTATTTTTTTCTTCTAGCCAACAATACACAGGCGACTCATTTCTAAAACCAATCACCAAGTAGTCCAAGAAGCCAAACATCACCGCCAGTGCTTATACGTGTAGTTGTTGTAGATCCATCCCAGACGTGACCAAGACTGCCCAAAAAAACCACTGCGTCACAGCACATCACTCGGCCACCCAGACCAACGTCAAAGACCACACAAAACCAGAGGCAAGCCCAAGAACGAAAACGCAAAGCAATCATAGAAACCCCGAAAGAAAGAAAAAAGCAGCAGCAGCAGCTAGCAGCAAGAGAACCAAACAAGCAGGAAAAAAAACCCACCCACCAACCTACTACACACACCCCCCTTAGAACAATCGCCCCACCTTGACCTCCTCTAATCTCCTCAACTTGTCCTCCTTGTCGCGCAGCCGCTGCTCGCGCGCCTCCTCCCTCATGCGCGCCTTTAGCCGCGCCTTCTCGTCCCTCGCGCGCTCCTTCTCGCCCCTGACGCGCTCGCGGTGCTCCTGCTTCTTGCGCTTCTCGAGCTCCTTGAGGCTGCCGTGCCGCAGCTTTGTGATGATGTCGCCGGCCTGCCCGATGGTGAGGTCGCTGGGTATGTCGTACTTGTCGCGGAAGGTTGAGAGGAAGGCGAGCTGCGAGTCGGAGGCGGGCCGTTTGCGCCAGGGGGCGCTGTGCAGGAGGAGGTTGCGCGCTTGGCGGGTGGTGGCGAGGGTGTCTGTGGGGATGGGTTAGAATGGGGGCAAGAAGAGGGAGGAGGAAGGGGAGGAAACAGAGAAGAATAGGGGGGGGGGGGGAAGAGTAAAAAGGGTAGACAAACCGGCGCCTTGGATGATATCGGCGAGCGACTGCGCACCCTCCATAACCACCCTCTTGTTCGACAGGAACGTCTTCGCCCTCGTAACCTCCGGCGGCATCTTGCTAAACTCAATCAACGTAAACGTCCCTACGCCACACCACACCCCGTCATAAGCTCACAGCTATAAAAATTTGGGGGGGGGGGGGGATGGAATTCACAAACCATCCAGCTCCCTCTGGATCTTGAGATACCGCCCCGCCTTTAGCGGCAACACATGCTTGCCCTTTGAGATTGAGACCCACGAGTATTGGCTCAACCCCCTGATTGCAAACGACTCCTTCGCGTCCTTCAACAGGTCAAACACATTCTCATAATCCGTAAACTCAACACTCAGCTTCACCCTCCCCGCCTCCCCTCCCCTCCCCCTCCCCCGCCTCCTCGCGCTCCGCCTCCTCGCGCTCCCGCGCAAGCGCCAGCTCCAGCCGCCGCTTCTCGGCCTCCTGCTCCCGCTTCGCCTTTAGCTTCTGCAGCTGCTCCGGCGACAGCTCCTCGAGCAGCTCGTCGGGGTCGAGCCCGAATAGCGTGGGCACGGTGGCGATGCCGCGTTTGAGAACGCCGACCATGTCGATGATGTGGCAGTCGGCCTTGCCGGGGTAGAGGCGCATGCCGCGGCCGATCATCTGTACGAGGAGGTTGCGGGACTTTGTGGGGCGTGCGAGGAGGACGCAGTCGATGTTGGGGATGTCGGTGCCCTGTGTGTATCAGTCGATGCAAGTATGTATCTTTCCTTCTTATAACGAGTAGTAGTAGCACGGGAGAGGGATCGGGGGAGGGAGGGATCGGGGGAGGGAGGGATCGGGGGAGGGAAGGAGGGACGGTATATACCTCGGTGAAGACCCCGCAATTGACGAGCACAGGAAACTTGCGGGCCCGAAACTCTTCGAGCCGCTCGCGGCGGACCTGCAGCAGCGTGTTGCTGGTGATGGGGCGTGCGTCGATGCCGTGGGTGCGGAAGGTGTCGCAGAGATCATTGACGTGCTGGATGTTTACGCAAAAGACGATTGTGGAGTGGCGGTCGGCTGGACTGCGCTGTCAGTGGGATGCAGATGCAGGAGAGAGAGAGGAGGCTTTGGGAAGGGGGGAGATTTACCTGCTTTCTGAAGCCATGAGCGGACGGTGACGTTGTTGGTTTCTTTGGTGTTTACGGCGCGCTCGAGGTCGGAGAGGTTAAAGTCGCCCGTGGAGGCGTCGCGCACGCTGGAGAGGTCGACGTGTGTCATGACGGTGGTGAACTTGCAGGGTGAGAGCCTGCAGTTTTTTGTTTGTGGGGTTTTTGTTTAGCACAGTGTAATATCTGGATTGGGGGGAGAGAGGAGGAGGGTCAATGAGCGACAAACCAGTTATCAGCAATCATGTCCATGTAGTCCCTGCGCAGCTCACAATCAGTCTACAGCACGCACACCGAGAAAAGAAGGGAATCTTGGGTGTAATTGAGTGCTAACTTGTGATAGACAATCCTATCCAGCACCTTGCCCAGCTTGAGCCCGTCAAACCGCGACATTGTCGCACTCACGCCCACCAGCACCGGCGTATCCGCGCCAAACGCCCCCACCGCCATAGGCGTCTCCCCCGCGGCCTCCTCTGCACTCACAATCCCCTCCCCCGCCTCTGCCTCTGCCTCCGCCCCCTCCCCCTCCCCCTCGCCCTCCACCTCCTTTGACGCCCCGACATTGACCAGTCCAAAGTGCTCCAAGCACTTCAAGTACCCCTTACTCACCGCATGATGACACTCGTCAATCAACACCAACTTGAACCTCTCCCTACGAAACTTTTCAATGCGCTCCCCACTCACAACACTCATGATGCTGGCGACAGTAATGTCGGCACACCCGCTCGCATGCGCCGTCGCCATCTCAATCTCCACGGAGAGGTGCGGATACTGCCGCCTGCAGTGGCTGGCCGCCTGCTCGACGAGCTCCTTGCGGTGCACGAGGATCAGTGTCTGCGTTGCGGCGGTCGGGCGCGCCGGGTGCGACAGGCGCGCAATGAGCTGCGTGAAGATGACGGTCTTGCCGGAGCCGGTGGCGAGCGAGATGCCGAGGCGGCGCTCGCCGAGGGAGACGTGCTCGAGCACGGCGCGGATGCATTCTTCTTGGTAGGTGCGGAGCTGCAGGGGCGGGGGCGGGGGGTGTGTCTGTGCGGGGGAGTTTGGGGGGGAGGGGGGAGGCGGTGAGGGCGGAGGCGGTGAGGGCGGGGGTGGTGGAGATGTTTCTGGTGCTGCTGATGCCATTGCTTTCCGTTGGTGTTGATATTGAGGGCGCAGAGTGCAGGTGTCGCTGCAGCGCTGCTGTGTGGAGGCATTGCAGTCTGGGTCTTGCCAGCACCAAAGCACTGCTGCCTGCGTGTATATTCCGTGAGACTGCGCGCATGGTTTTGAAATTGAGGCAATTGGGGGGAAGGAATGTGCAGATGGCGGGCGGGCGAGTGCAGTCAGTCCGAGTTGTCAGAGACAATTCAGCGATCCAGAGATTCAGCGATTCAGCGATTCGGCGATTCAGCGATTCGGCAGAGGTTGGAAATTCGAGGTCACGTGGGGCGGGCCTGGTCTAGCTGCATCGAGCACGGATCGAGCAGCCAGGTCGGGACTAGCTCGGAGAGAGCCGCAGTTGATCCAAAGGCTTGGCACGGAAGCGCGTGCAAAAGACAACGCCATCGCCACAGCCATCTTCAATCTTCAATCACGGCAAACTCGCCCTCACTCCCACACACACAAGCTCTAGCAAACTCTCTCAACTCCTCCTCCTCCTCCTCCTCCTCCTCCCACAATGTCCGACTACGGCGGTGACGACGGCGAGAACGAGTAAGCCCCCCTCCCTCCCCCCCTCTCTCCCTCCCCTTCACTCACCCCCCCACAGCTTCGCCCACGACGCCTACGAAGAAGACTACGAAGGCGACAACTTTGACGCCGACCCCCAAGACCTCCTCTCTGGCGACGAAGGCGGCGACTCGGCGGCCATCAACGCGCAAGACTACATTGTCGCCGGCGACCCCGCCGCCGCCGCCGCCGCCGCCGCAGCAGCAGCAGCAGCAGCCGGCGGCGTCCGCGGAAAGGACCCCAAAAAGATCCCCGACGACAAGCGCACAACGACGCCGTACATGACAAAGTACGAGCGCGCGCGGCTGCTGGGCACGCGCGCGCTGCAAATCAGCATGAATGCGCCCGTGCTCGTCGACACGGGCGGCGAGACGGACCCGCTGCAGATTGCGCTCAAGGAGCTGCAGGAGAAGAAGATTCCGTTGGTGGTGAGGAGGTACTTGCCGGATGGATTGTATGTGGTTTTCTCTTTTTTTTTTTTTTTTTTTTGGTCTTTTTTTTTTTTTTTCTGTGTGTGGCGATGACTTTATTGTTTCGTATGCGGATCTGTATGTGTGGGCTTACTAACGGGGGCGTTATTGCTGCAGCTACGAGGACTGGACGTGCGATGAGCTTATCTAAGCTCTGATTCTCTCTCTTCCTTCCGTTGTATCTATCAGTGATACAAGAAACTCTCGGTGCCGTCAGCAAAACCCTCACAGCACCCCTTCAAGAAAACGAGACCTTGTTAAAAAAAAAATCCGGAGTTATCTTACAATCTATCCAAATGCCTGTATTGCCTTTTCTCTCTTTTTTTTTTTTTTTTCTTTTCTTCTTCTCCAAAGAATAATTGCCTCGCGGCAAAAGATACTGTACGCGTTTCATAAAAGCAAAGCAAAGCGGGGGCTGGAAAGCTCAAGTTTAGCTTCACAAGCTTTCATAGACAACCGTTTTTTGTACCCTACAAGACCTAAAGATAAATTGAGTGTTTCCACTTGTTTGTTTCTGCATTCCCCACAATCACCCCCGGTGAGTACTGGTCATGTATCTACAACGCTTTATCCTACAGCTTGGCAGGCGTATACATGGTACATACAGTAGGTACAGTAGTAGCTGTAAAGTACAGTAGTAGCTGTAAAGTACAGTAGTGGCTACATGGCTACACATCTTCACCGGCAATTCTCAAACCCAGCAGCAGCCAACAATCAAAGTACTTCATCTACATACCTCTTCCACTGCATGACCAAACATTTGATTTGCAAACGTGGAATGTTTGCATGTATCTATCCACCTCCATGTAGGTATGAGGCAGGTACTGCCCCCCTTGTCGGGAAACCCATACCATGCCATGCTTCCTCCATGCGCATCGCCTGCTGCGCCACCCCAGGCCATGGCACATGCGAAGGAAGGCCATCTCCCCATCATCCTCGGGGTGTGTTCATGTTCATGTCGACATTGACCCAACCGGGCATCGCAACCGACAGTTTGCTGGCAATCCACAGCCCCCCCCGAAACGCTCGGTCCAATCCTAGTGTTTCCGCCCCCGCGCAAAACCTGCTTAGTTTCAGCTCGGCTGAAACCCTGGCAATGATCGTTGGGTGGTTTCCTTGGACCTCATCGATTTGACGCCGTGCTCATGTAGGGACAGCGTGCAATGAAGGTTTTCTCTCTCTCTACATGCCTAGGTATCCTGCTCAGTGAGGTGAATGAGGGCAGGGGCGGAATTTAATGGATGGTATGCTGTCGTGTCGTACGCACACACACACACACACATATTCAGGATTGATGTGTTATAATAGTGCTGTGGACGCTTATCGCCATGAAATCTGCTTCATAGACTCCCCCCCCCATACCCCCCAATTGTCAATAATAATAATATACGGCCCCTCAAAAGAAATTCCGAAAATCGATTGACTCGATACCTCCCAATCTCCCCTCAGCCTCAAAAATGTCATCGGCCAGCACCCCCGACTTCCTCAAGACACTCACCTACCCTCGCCCAGACCTAACCAACTGCATCCTCAGCACCCCACCCCCACCCCACACACCCCGCACCCCTCGTGCCGCTTCCCCCTCCCCCGCCTCCCTCGGCGCCCTCGACACCCTCCCGCTCGAGCTCCTCCACGACATCATCCACGCCCTCCCCCTCAGCGCGCTCAGCCCCCTCCTCCGCACAAGCACCAGCACCTATGCCCTCCTCCTCTCCGACCCCCTCTACCGCAACCTGCGCACCCACGCCGCCCCCGCGCTCCACGCCTACTCCGCGACCGCCCTCGGCGCATCCATCACCGTCGCACAGCTCTCACAGGCGCTGTGCACAGAGAGCTGCGCGCAGTGCGGCGAGTTCGGCCCCTTCCTCTGGATGCTCGACTGCACGCGGTGCTGTTGGGCGTGCCTGACGCAGCACCCGGACCTGCTGCCGCTCGCGCCGGAGGAGGCAATGACGCTGTATGGCATCCCGGATGAACTCGCGGCGGAGCTGCCGGTCATGAGGAGTGTGCCGGGGGTGTATAGGACGTGGAAGGAGGTTTGTGTCGAGCCCGAGTCGAGACGGTTCATGTCTCGGGCTGCGGCGAGGAGGACCGCTGTTGCGGTCCATGGAAGTGCCGAGAAGGTGGAGGAGTATGTTTCTGCGCGGGCGCAGAAGGTGCAGGTGCAGGGGGTGCCGGATTCGAAGGATATGGATGTCCGCCGGCTGCTGGGCGTGATTGCGGTGCCGACGCTGGATCGTAGGGCGGGGAGGGTGGAGCATGGCGTCTCTTGCAAGGGGTGCACAAGCACGCTTCCGGTAGTTGCGCTGAGGGGCAAAGGCATGCCGTGTATGCCGGTGAGAATTGGGAGCGGGTTGGAGGGGTTCGATGCGAGAAAGAGGGAGCTGGGGAGGATGTTTACCACGCAGGGATATCTGGCGCATTATCAAGTATGTGGGAGGGCGAGAGAGCTGTGGGAGTGGGAGATGGGGATGAATGATGAGGAAGAGGAGGAGGAAGACGAAGAGGAGTGGGACATGGAGGAGGTAGATAGGAGCTCGCCTTTCTTATGAGAGTGGGATGATCTTTTTGACGTTATGGTTTAATGATTAAGGTTAATGAACTAAAGATTTCTTATTTCTTATTTCTTATTTATTTTTTATTGGGGGTCTTTTGTTACTTAGCTGTCTATATAGCTGCTGTATCTGCTGGGCGGGTACAGCCACAACTATAATATTTCAATATTTTTTTTTTCTCTCTAGGCTCCCACGCGTAGGAATCATATATGTCTGTGACCTTTCCACTAGCGGTGTGAATGGGTATTCCAGGATATAACCTTTTAAAATGTAGCTGATTACTGATCCGCCGACGTTTGAGTGAGCTAGATATATAGTCCATAGACTTTGAAAGTGTTTGCGGATTCCAAACATCAGCTTTGATCATGATATATATCGAGATATATACTCTTCTTCTTGTGGTTTTGGTGCCACCCGGTCAATCAAGTTTGAGTTTCACAGAGCTATATGATCCTAGTAAACATCAGCTAGGTAGCAGCGCCGGGCAGTGCATGCTAGCTAGGCAGTGTTCTTCATCAACATATATGTATCCTAGGCCAGCTGAAGCCTCTCGAGACAATATAAGAGATGCCTTGGTTCTTTTTTGGCTGCCATTACCTCCCACTGCAGCGTGTACAATGATTAGGGAAAGACTCGAGTGACCGTTCATGAAGCGGCAGGAACCACCTCGCGAACCCCATCCCCAGAGGGCACACTATCAATGTTGATTTAGCCTCGTATATACATTGTATCGAAGCTCTTACAATTAAAACTGGGCTTTAATTTGGCGTCTCGGATACCCGGGCTAAGGATATGTAATATCTGCTGTGTTATGTACAAGTGCTGTTAAGCTAGCTCATCGGTGAGTGTTTGCCAAAGGTGCCGTACAAAAGGGTGTAATAGTACACAGGGCATAGAACCACGTCTAGCTTTTACAATTATACGTTTAACAATAGAATTGTTAAATCAAAGCAACATAACAACATAGCTCAACAATTGCTTGCAGTCAGTTGATCAATATTAAATGCAGGCAGCCAGGAAGTGTTTCTTGCAAGGTGGTTAGTGTATTAGCGACGTACGTACCGTCATGTCCACAGTCTACTTATATTAATCAAGCGTGTCAATTAATTAGGGATACTCGACCTGACCTCCTTCGTGATAGAAATATCATATCTTCATCCCACCACCTCTTGAGCACCCCTACTTTCTGCTGGTAGCTAAATGTAGCCGTTGACCTTTACCGTCAATATGAATGCAACGGCATGTTGAGCTAGCTAATAGGGTTATCCACCGGCGCGTACCTAGGAAAACATGAAATCTGACTTTAGGGGAACAAGGTGAGATTTTCTAACTGACATGCACCTACTTTACTAGCTCTGACATGGGGGAGACAGATTAATTGACCAAATAATGAGCGAGAGTTGAGATAGTTTAGTTTGCGATTATAGGCTAGCCAGAGAGAGCTCCAATCGATATCACACATACCCCACTAAGGCCCTTAGGCCCCTCCAAAAAAAACCAAAATGGGCAATAAATACACAAAAAGCAATGCTGTGACCATACGCCCCTCACTGGCTACAGGCCCAATTCGCGAATATTGAACGCTGCTCCCAGTTACATGCCGTACACCCCACTTTTCTAGAGCATTACTCCCACCCCTGGGGGCCGAATCCATGACCTCCGGACGGTCATGTGGCTCAACGCACGCGGTGTAGTAAGACTACCTCGTCCACATAACTGTCAGAGGCCGGGAAGTAATAGATAAGGGAGTGAGAGCCAAGCATGCTAGGGGAACACCTAACCCTACAACCACAACGTACCTGCACTAGCCATCTTCTTGGGGTTTTATTTTGGTTGGCTAACCTTAATTCATTAATCAGATACATACTTGCTATATCGCTATTATTAGAGGGTTAATTTTAGCTACACAATTAGGAAAGAAACTCGAGTACTCAGACAGAAACGCCTGCGCTCCCCAGCCCTCTGCTGATAAGTTTAATTGGGGGGTAGTCTTTGACTCGAAAACATGTTTAGCCCACATCTTTGCAAGCCCCAACGCTTTATATTGATACGCCCGCAACCCACAGCACTGCCGAGTGACACCGTATGACGCCGTCCCGTTACCCGGCCCCAAGCGGCGCTTTCCGCAACGCCATAATTACTTTTTCCTCACAGCCAATTGCACCTTATCAAGTTGCCTGTGCTCTCTCGAGATTTCTCTCTCTCTCCAGTTCTGTGCAGCAGTTCACCGAGAGCAATGTCACTCCTCTCGCGCCTCCCCCGCGCCCTCCGAATCCCCCGTCCCCAAACCCTCGCACCACGACTGTACTCCACCACCACCTCCGGGGAACGGGAGCCATGGCGACGGTTCTCAAAGTTCATACAGATCTCGGAGGAGGTGCAGCAGGCGCTGGCAGAGGGCAAGCCAGTGGTTGCGCTTGAGAGTGCTATCATCACACACGGTCTGTCTCAATTGCCCAAGCTCTCCTTACCATTGTATATCTACATAGAAAAATAAAATAAAAATATAAAAAAGGCTGTATTATAAAGCTAGCAGCTAATCAATTGCTCAAATCTCAACAGGACTCCCATACCCGGACAACGTTGAGCTCGCCGCAAAAGTCGAACAGACAATTCGCGAAGCCGGTGCCATCCCGGCCACCACCGCCGTCATCCACGGAATCGCCCGTGTCGGCCTTGAAGCCTCTCTGATCGATGTGCTGGCCAAGGCCGGCTCCAAGAACGTTCAAAAGGTCTCCCGTCGCGACCTGCCCTGGATCACTGGCGTTGTGAGTTGCCTCCCTATCACCCCGGAATGCTTGCATTTTGCTCCAAGGGCTAACACAAAAGACAGGATGCCGAGAGCGGCGGCACCACCGTGGCCGGCACCATGATCCTCGCCCACCACGCCGGCATTAAAGTATTTGCCACCGGCGGCATCGGCGGTGTCCACCGCGCCGCCGCAAACAGCATGGACATCTCAGCCGACCTCGCCGAGCTCGGTCGCACGCCCGTCGCGGTCGTGTGCTCAGGTGCTAAGCCCTTTCTCGACATCGAGCGCACAATGGAGTACCTCGAGACCGCCGGCGTGCCAGCCATCACTTTCGGCAAGAAGGGCGAGGACACATTCATCCCACTGTTCTACAGCCGCGACAGCAGATGGAAGGCTGAGATGGTGATTGAGACGTCGGCGGAGGCGGCCAGGATCGTGTATGCGGCGCAGGAGATGGGTCTGGAGAGTGGACAGCTGTTCATGAACCCGATCCCCGACAGCCACCACATCAACCACCTGGCCATGAAGGACATCATCACCGGCGCTGTCACACGGTGCCGGAAGAAGGGTATCACGGGGAAGGCCGTCACGCCGTACACCCTCGAGGTCATCCGCGAGCAGACCCGCGGCGCTTCGGTCCTTGCCAATAAGGCCCTCGTCATCAACAATGCCAAGCGCGGCGCTGAGATCGCTGTTGAGCTCGCCGCACTCACAAACGGGTATATCATACTCCCCCCGGGGGTGGTGGGGTTGGTGAGCAGAGGGGTAATGATCAATGTGCAAGTTTCCGCTAACATCCCGCACCCACAGCTCCACTTGGATCAACATCGCCTCCGAAGTCTACCGCCCCAAACCCGCCAATGAAATCCCCGAACCCACCGTAACGTCCAAGACCGACGTCCTAGTAGTCGGCAGTATCGCCATTGACCTCTCCTGCGACGCCACCACCGCCGTTCAACTCTCCACCTCCAACCCCTCCCGCATCGGCGAGTCCCTCGGTGGCGTCGGCAACAACGTCGCCACAGCAGCGCACTACACAGGCGCAACGACAAAGCTCATCTCCGCCGTTGGCAAGGACTTGAGCGGCGACTGGGCCCTGCAGAACATCAAAACGAAGGGAATGGACCCGACGGGCATCAAGCTGGTCGATGGTTACAGCACGGCGCGATACGTGGCGTTCAATGACAGCGACGGGAACATGAGTGTTGCGAGCGCGGACATGGCTATCATAGAGAACATCGATCATGAATGGCTGAAAGAGAGGATTGTGAAGGCGCGGCCGGTGTGGATCTGTCTGGACGGGAATCTCTCCCCCGAGACCATCAAGATGATTGCTGGCGGCGAGCCCACGGGCGTGTCGAGTGCGTACCAATTAACCCACCCACACATCTACCCGCCACCAGCGAAATAAAAAAGAGCCTATTTACTGACAGTGTATAGTTGCATTCGAGCCCACATCAGTAGAGAAGGCCGCGCGGATTATCCACCCCCGGATGCGTCTCTACCCCCGAACGCGCATCTCACTGGTGTCGCCAAACGAGCTAGAGCTAACGAGCATCTTCAACGCCGCGAAGGAGAAGGAGCTGTTCGAGGCCGAGAAGTGGTTCAAGATGATTGATGAGATCGGCGTAGACTCGATGTTTAATAACGGTATGTGTCTCCATCCTCCTTCTACCTCTGTTGCCCGATTGCAAGACGTATCCCCCGTATGTATGGGAAATCGGTGTGTTGGGGGAGGCTTGCCCACTCTCGAAATTGCGCTCTACGGGTTTATGGCGTAAGGAGGGGACAAAGAGGCAACTTTATCTCTGAAAATCCTCCGAGCTCTGCCCTCCTCGTTATGAAACCCAGAGCGCTATTTTCACAGTGTGTAGGCCCTCAGAAATGCCATTTCTCATATATATATATATATAAAAAAAAACGGGATACGTAACCACCTCTTATCCACTTTATCCACCCCGCAATAAACGCCACCTTCACTACCACTGCCATATACTAACCCCCTCCACCAGAGATTGAAATGCTCGGCCACCAAGCCGGCGTCGATTTCCGCAGCACCGGCATACTGCAGCAAGCTGTGCACCTCGCCCCCTACTTCCCCAACCAACTAATCAAGCTCGGTGCCCGCGGCGTCCTCAGCGTGCGTCTCGTGCCCTCTAAGTTCGACACCAGCGAGCTCGTGCCCAAGCCCGTCGTCACGCGCGGCAGCGGACCGCACAAGCTCGTTGTGCAGCACTTCGCCGCCGAGACACCCAGCAGTATTGTCAGCGTAAATGGCGTGGGTGATACGTTCCTCGGCGTGTTCCTGGGCCAGTATTCGAGGAAGAAGGAGTGGGAGTCTGCGGTCAACAAGGCGCAGCGGGCGGCCGTGCTGACGCTCGCGAGCACGGAGAGCGTCAATCCGGATATCGAGGTGAAGAAGAAGAAGTATGGGAGGCCGCAGGAGCCGGTTACTGGCATTAACCCGTTTACGAGGATTGGGTCTTGATGATGATGTGCGCTGCTTATACATAGATTCTCACTCGGTGGTGCTTGGTGTCTAGGTTTAGGTTTTGATTTGTTTCTTCTTTTCTTCTTATTCTTGCATGATGTACATGTAGTCATATACCTACCAAATGAAGGAAACTACCCTGATTCACGCCTTGTAAAGATTTGTTTATTTATTCTATCTACCTCCGTCCTAAAATCTCCATCCACAAACCCTCACGTGAGCCGCCCAAAACTGATCATTTCCACCCCGTTTGGCTGTGGGCCCACCAGGGCACAACCCTAGCACCACGGTCACGTTCAGCCTAAATTCACTCTGCTAGCTCCGTCTTGGCAGCCACACGCAAACCTCCCAAGCCGGTAGAGCCCTCATTCCCAGACAACACCGAAACAACGACAGACAGACCACGACCGACATCATTTCTCGAAGCCTAGGTACGTTTTGGTTCCCCCCCCCCCCCGCTACGGACAGGAGAACAGAGCAGTGGAAATAGGATATTTTCCAAAATTTCGCACGAAAAGAGAGAGAGAGAGCTTTTCGCTAACTCACCCGAAACTTAGTCGCCACCTCCAGCTTAAAACCCTACCAAACACATCCGCAACCATGGGTAAAGTCCACGGATCCCTCGCTCGTGCTGGTAAAGTCAAGTCTCAGACCCCCAAGGTATGCTCTACACTCTCGTCCTTTTACAATTCAGCATCCGTCGCCGTCGCCGCCCGGTCAAGAGGGAAGAAAGGGAGGAACAGGAAGGAGCGGTAGGGCGGCGAAGGAGGGAGGGGGCGGCGGCAGCAGCAGCATCCGGATTACTCATCCACCTATATTACAAGCAACTGACACATCACCACCACAACCACAGGTCGAGCCCCAGGAGAAGCCCAAGAAGCCTAAGGGTCGTGCCTGGAAGAGAATCTTGTACGTCTCCTTCCACCGAGCTCACCGCTCGATCCCATTTCTATATTCCCGGCAGAGACGAGGGAGGCTAACAAGGTTTTTTTCAAAACAGGTACACCCGCCGCTTCGTAAACGTCACCATGACCGGTGGCAAGAGGAAGATGAACCCCAACCCAGGAACTTAAGCATCTGTTTTCTTTTGTTCTGGTTTTTCTCTTCTTTTCAGCATCCTTCTCCCCTCCCTCATGGGGGGTGGGGGTGGGATTTGTTATAAAAAATTGGGATCTGGGTTGTATCATCAGCAACAATTTTAAAAAAAAAATACAAAAACGAAATAATGTCCTCAATCATCACGTGCACACAATACAAACAAACGGCTAGCCACTTCCCGAAGATAGAATACGATAGCGGGAGGAATCGATGAAAAGAAAGCATGAAGGGGGACTAAGGGAAAGAGAAAACAGCCAGGCATATGCTGGAATGTAGGAGAGGAGGGGGAGCGAGGGAGCGGAGGTGGCAAATGTGCTGAGATGGGAACTCGTTTCTCTCCCTCATGACTTACAAGCTCTCCCTAACTATAGTGTAGAAGGACCTAACTCGCGGTCATATATGCCTGTCTGCTTCAATCCAAAGTCCATGTTCCTCCCGGAAGCCCTAGTTATTGTTTCTAATGTGACGGGAACCCGGAGACAAAGCAATAAAGGAGGATAGATGAATTAGGAGATTACATGTATTCTTGGGGGTCTCTTATAGGATTTATTCCATTTATATGATACATATCTTCCTAGCTGTGAGGACACAGATCCCAGATGCGATAACGGTTACCAAGTTACAACTGCTCTGCAGCACTGGAATGATTTACCCTATCCCTGGCTCAATCGGTCACGAGTGACAGTTTATGAACACGGCCCATTGCCCATTGCCCAATACCCTATGCCTATTCAAGTCCTATAACAGTTCTTCCACGAAATCCATTGACTAATTCAACCCATATAAGTAGGAGAAAGGAAGGAAAATAATTAATTCTTAACTATGTCCACTTCCCACTAGTAGGGATGATGTGCCCACCCATTCGACCCATTACCGCCACTTCGGCCGTCCTTAAAACAAAACAAAAACGCGCCATCCATCCATCCAAGGTATAATACTCACATCCACCAATAAAATAAAAGGCCGTTCATCGTGAAACTCGTAACGAGAGGCCCCAAAACACAGGAAATCAGAAAAGAAATAAGAAGACTACATAGAAAACAAAAGGTCCCGCCCCAACCATACCGAGCCGATTACAAAAGAAATAACGAGTGACCATCCATGATTAACTAACCACCGAAAGGGGGAGGAACGAGAGAGGAAAAAAAGGAAAAACTCTATGACCATCCATTCAATATTACCCCAGCTTAATTAGGCCGAAAAATAGATGAAAGGGTTTAAAAGAAGAAGAAATTGACAAAGAAAAAAAAATAAAAATAACGATAGTTTTACTTTTGCCTGCCAACACCTACCATTTCCAACCCTCCGATACCATGTACTCACACCGCATCTCGATTTTTTCTTTCTTTTTTGTTGTTCCAGACTATGTCCACTTAATCAGTTTTCCAATGGCTTGTCAACGATTCTCCTCCGTCATTGTCTCCATGTTTCAGCTCGAACGCATACAGTACCACTGCCAAATGTCAGCTTCTTACATTTATCCCATCAAATCAAAGGAAAACATACTAGTAGCACCGATATTGACCCATCGCCACACCTGCCCTCCTGCCGGCATCCCTCCTTCCCAGCTCCCAGCTCCCACTCCCGCGTCTCCACCGGCAATCTCGAGATGTTGCATCAATAAATGTGTATACACGCTCACAAGAATGCACGGACTATACCAGCCAAGAATCCTTGACATCGCTTCTCCCCCTCTCACACTTGCACTGTTCTCATCCCTCACCGCAGGGATAATCCTCGTCGAGGCGTAAAACACAAATAGCCTATATGCGAGTGAGATCACCACAGACGGTGTAATTGTTGCAACAGCGCTAATTCCAAATGATGCAATTTGTCTCAGAAATCCAGGAAGGTAGGAGGACATCGAGGCAACTATAGAACTATAAGATGCCATTATAAGAGGTGGGAATGGTGGGAAATCGGGTTTTCCGGGTGGTACGGCGTCGGCAGTAGCTAGTGATGAGGGCTTATAGTCTGTGAAGATTTGGTACAAACAGAGGACGATGTATGAGAACTATTTGAGGCAGAGTAAGTACATTGGAAGTCATGGAATAAAGCTGTGTCTTCGAGTAAAAACTTACGAGAAGAGAAGACTCAATAGGGTTCCCTCTGCCTGAGCCGATACCGTAGGCACACAAGAAGATCGCACACGTGACAGCTACACCAATGAGCGAAGCATCGATATTACCGATTTCCGGGAAAGTCGTAATTCTCCAAAGGAAGTAGACAGATGAGGAGATGACAGAACCTGACATGACCAATAGTGCAATCTAAACCCCAAATCAGCACTAATTTCAAATCCCATAGAAGCAAGGGAGTAAATCGTTACCATCCAACTGTCCGACTTGTTCCTATTAACTAGCCATCTCGAAATCTGTCCCACCGCCTGAATAACTAACAGGCTACAGAAGCCTTCACATAGCTGAAATACCGGTGTCGAGAATGTGAGAAAATTATCCCAGGGGACGATGCTCAGCTTGTCCACCCATGATGGGTTCCAACTCTCGTCGTGAACGTAGCCCGCGCTTTTGCCCCCACTTCCTTCGTTGTCCGAAAACTTATTGAGCGCGTAGATAAGCAGTCCAGGAATAATGACCAAATGCTGAGCTACCCCCGTAATAGATACCAACACGCGCATGCGCATGCCCCTCCAGCAGGGCGAGTTTGGTGTAATCATCCGCGTAGTTGACAGTAGGAAGTAGAATATTGTGAGGGAGAGACTGTATGTAAGACCGCAGTCACGGCCGCCAACATCAAAGGCTAGTGGTATTAACAGGATAATGAGTGACATGAAGGTAACACCTGCCGAAACCCGCGTGAGGTGCCATAAGAAGCTCGACATCGGAAAGATGATTCGACTATTGGTCGAGTAATGATACTGAGAGGGAGCTTAGGGTCAACCGCTGTATTCGAGCAGCGGTGGACCTGGTGGTTGGGAATGGTGAAGCCGTCGGAGGCGCGTGTTTGCGAGCTGGTGGAGATCCACGGTGGATCGAGATGAGGTATCTAGATGAGATGAGATGCGGGGGAGGCGGCGGCAGCAGCGAAGGTTCGAGTAGTAGTCTCAGTAATGAATGAATGGGTGATGTTAGTGCTAATGCCGTATGTATTTGAAAGTTAGAAAAGTTAGAGGTGAGGTTGTCGATATGAGGTAGTTGTCTCAGAGTTGAGTGGGTGGAGTGGGGGGTGAGGAAATGTGTCTATGTGTGGTTTCTGACTGACTGACTGAATAGACGTATGGGATGTGAGATATGAGTGGCTGTTGGAAACTGGCGGTCTGAATGGACAAAATAGAAAGCACAGTGCACCTGTCAGTTATTATTCACCTCGTGAAAAACTTCCTTCGCAGCCAAAATTTCCAATACAGTGAATGGTGTCTATCTATCTATATCACAAGCCTTGCGCAGGGGAAAATTCCAAGAGCGACAGCGGGCAGCGGGCAGTCACGACTCACAGCAGCAACGTTTGTGATTGACGATGACCACACAAAAAGAAATATGCCGTAATTAGTGAAGGGAAAGGTCTCTCACGTCACCACAGCCGCACAACAACTCGTGATAAGTGATCAGGAACCGAATGTTTCTAGCAAAGAACCCCACTCGTCTGGCAGGCAACTCCACAACGAAGCACGCGAGAGGATTTGGATTGGCGGGACCAGGCAGGACAGGAGAAGCAGGTCAAGAGAAGATGATCTTCCGTGACTGTCCACATGCAGTCAGTCGTAATCACAAGAATTCAGGGAAACTCTACGAGTCTTCAGAGGGCGGGCAAATAATAATAATAATAAAAAAAAACTCCCCTGCTATTTTGCCAAGTGACACCTATGGCCTGATAAGGCTTGGATCCGCGATAGATTAAGCATACTTGATAAGACTTATCGTCGGGAGCACAAAATGATTTGCACTTTAGAGTGCCTATACATATCACGACATATGTATGATTAAAGTTTTGTTACCTCATGCTCTTCCGTCCATAAACTACTAATAGGTAAAATACATGTATGTAGAGTAGGTCCTTTATCTAGATTTACAGATACATACATACATACATACCTACATAGGGTACACACGGGTGTTAGATCATTTTGGCAGGTGTTTTGACGCCTCAAATCCACTGTGTAACGTCTGCTACACTGTGTGACTAGATCACCTGGGAGCCCGAGGTTATTCAACCGGAGATGCTTTCTTCATCTGGGGATTAGGCTCACTTGACTGTTAGGACTCAAAATGTGACTTGGGAGAAGAATTTTGACCCTTGGCGCCAAGCACACGCCCTTGGAACAGCGGAATCTAAATCTACTTAAGTTCAATGCCCAACCTCAACTCTTGACTTCAAGAGACTCCATTCAAAGGCCTCTAACTTCGAGATTCTATAATATATTTTCGTCATTCTATGGCAATATATGGTTTCTGCAAAGTTTAATTACCACCACTTATTGACTATGTGTATGTGGCACCAATTTCCAATAGATTGCAGACCTGCCCAAAGGCATTGCTTTGTCGTTTCAAGGATGATATAAACAATGCCATATATTACAGACATCCGGGGAATAAATTAGATCCAGGGCCGATATTCCTATAAGTAGAGTAAATGTATATACATACATATGGAAATCGGTTGATAACACATGCATACATGTATATACGTAATAACGACCGGGTTATCTATTCCGTGGTATTACTTCATTCCCTCCGAAGTTATAAGCCAAACTCTAGAAGCCGCCTGAGAACTCTTAGAAATGCCATAGGAGGTTGAAACTTTGTTACTAGGGGCTTTACATTAAGTATTAACTTAGATCTTAGTCAACATGCCAATAACTTAATGTCAGAACGCAGGATATAATATTTTACAAACATCAGACATAATGATAGCTAGTACTCAAGTGAACGATATTGTCTACCAGTTGAAGTGGTTATATATAAATTAGCTAGCGTATATATAACGCGCGCGTGGCTTTGATATAAACCTTCAGAAGATGGCTAAAGAGGCACCGCACTGAGAGCTAGTACCACTCTTATAAGGCCGTTTTTCAATTACGTCGTATTGAATCCCTACAATAAATCTCGATAGCCAAAAAAACATAAATTCACCCACATGTAGGTACATGTAGTTCGTAAGTTCAGCCAATGATATTACGGAACATACCCCGGTTCGTTACCCGGCTGTCACACGCCAATAGTTATGCACACAACCGTGCTCCGTTTCGTTTTGTTTCATATCAACCCCGCGTTCATCTTATATGCTGCCCCGCTTCTTATCCTCAGCCCGGTCTTCACTTCTCAATCAATTCACAAACACAACCCGTTCTCAAATTTCTAAATTCACCAAAATGACCACCCCTGCTCCCGCTAAACGTATGAAGGCTACCCCATTGAACATTGGAACTCATAAGTTAGTTTCCTCACACCAATACTCTATCGCATTGTTTGCTAATAATTGTCATTATGTATTAGTGGTCATTTCCATGTACACCTCGAGATAACTCCAAGAGTAAGCTATAGAAATACTAATTTATATATTGTAGGCCGATGAGGCTCTCGCCGTCTATATGCTCCGTCTCCTCCCAGAATATAAAGACGCAACACTCACCCGTTCCCGGGATCCCGCTGTTCTTGAAGAGTGCGACATAATAGTCGATGTAACTCTCACAACCCTCCTCCATTATCATTAACCTCCCTTAACACCTTACCCCAGGTCACTGGTAAATACGATGGTACCAAGCACTTTGACCACCACCAGCGCGAATTTGCCGAGACTTTCTCCCCCAACCACAAAACAAAGCTCTCCAGCGCTGGGTTAGTCTACAAGCATTTCGCGCGCGCCATCATCAATCACCTTCTCTCAATCGAGCCAACCTCCCCCTCCTCCGACCTCATTTACACTAAGCTTTACAACGACTTTATCGAAGCTCTCGACGCCAACGACAACGGCATCTCCGCCTACCCCTCTGACGCGCCTTCACCACTCTTTAACGAAAAATCGATTTCTTTGCCATCTGCCGTCGGCGCCTTCAACCCAAACTGGAATGACCCCTCGCCTTCACAGGAGTCCGAGGACGCAAACTTTGTCCAGGCATCCGACTTTATTGGGTCGGTATTCCTGCGCAAGCTCGACTTCTACGGGAAATCTTGGCTGCCGGCGAGGGATTTGGTCGTTGCCGCGATAGAGAAGAGGATGGATTATGATGACAAGGGTCGCATTTTGGTATTTGAGCAGTCGATCCCGTGGAGAGATCATTTATTCACAATTGAGGAGGAGAAGGGCATTAAAGGAGAGGCCATCTATGTATTGTATGGCGAGGGCCCTGGAAAAAACTGGAGGGTTCAGGCCGTGCCAGTAAGCAAGGACTCGTTTGAGAGTCGTAAGGCTCTGCCAGCCGCATGGAGAGGCATCAGAGATGATGCTTTGAGCGAGGTTACTGGAGTTCCTGGTGGTGTGTTTGTTCACGCAAGTGGGTTTATCGGTGGTAATAAGAGCTTTGAGGGAGCGCTCGAGCTGGCCAAGAAGGCATTGGAATTGTAGTTAGTTGGAAAATACTAGCTATATTGTAAAATAGAAGAACTGTCAATGATAAAAGTTTCTGATTTCAACATAGCCCGTGACATGAGACAGAGAGTGATGGCACATGATCAAGTTATTCTTACCCGAAAGATGCGGTTCTGTAAATTGAGAATTCCAGACGGAGTAATACTGGATGATGCTAAAAAAAAAAAAAAAAAAAAAAAACTCCCAAAAGCTCCCTTTTAAGGCTATCCATAAGAACCGCCTCCAGCTGCATATTCAAAAAGTAGCGAGCGGAAAGCACTATACAATAGCTTTTTTTCTCTCGTTTCCAAAATCCAAAAAAGTAAGAGGTAGAGGGGGAAAAAAAGTAATAAAAAAAAAAGGAGAAAAGGGACATTGAAAGAGCCAGAAACACCGAATAAAAATATAAAATCTTCATTCGGTAGGTATGGTATCAACTTTTCCCCCTGCAGCGTCTACCCTCAATTCTATAACACCGGTACATCCAATATAACCGTCCTACTGGTCTATCACCGCAAATCTCCATCAACCCATTACTTCGCCTTTGCCAACGAGTCGAGCTCGTTCCTCTCTTTCAACTCGGCCTCAATCTCTTCGATGTAGGGTAGCAAGTAGGGGACGTCGTCCTCGGGCTTTGTCTGGTCCTGCTTTGGCAGGATCTGGTGGGCAATCGAGCACTATAAAGTTGATACGATCAGCAGCCAATCTCAAGCTACGAGTAAGTGATGGACCAGTATAGATATACATACCTGTACAGCACGACGCATACGGAACATACGGTCGTAGGCAACCTTAGGGGGCAGTCTCTTGATCGCCTGTTGAACAACATCGTTCTCTTCTGCAATCAAGTCATCGGCGCTGTTCTATATTAGCCGCGTGATCTTCTCAAAATATACATATATTGGAATTTGGGGGCAACATACACAAGTCCGATTTGACGGTATCCAGCAAGATCAGCGTACCTGTTGGCTACAGGGCTGAGGACGCGCTGTAACCAGGGCCTGGCAACGATGGACTTCGCAATAGACAATGGAGGCATGGTTATTCGAGTAGAGAGTTGTTGCAATTGAAACCCGGGGTGGTGGGATTGATGGCGCTGGGGTAAAAGCGAGGGGGGAGGTCTGATCTATGGAAAACCGTTGTTGGTGGGGAAGGTGAGAGAGTTTAAACAAGTTTGGTTTCAGTTGAATATTCTGGACCGGGGCGGGGTAGATCCGGGAACGGCAGATAACCCGAAAATTTCTCGTTCCCGCCGGGTGTGAGGGAGTAAGGATAATCAGGGTGGGTTGAGTAAGCCGTTATCAGATCGATCTGGATTGGTTGAATGCCCGCTTGAGAGGGATTAGTCATGCGGTTTGCGGATCATGGGGGATGGTTCGGTTCGGTTCTTAGGGTTCTAGAATCTCAGGGTCCTTAATTATTGTGGGGTTTATCTTTTTTTTTTTTCTTTTTTTTTTTTCTTCGCAGGCTTACGGAGAAGATGTTAGCCATGGAGCTCCTCACCTTTGCCCGACTCAACATGTATACCACACTAGCAACATCGTGAACTTTATAATTACACCTGATACGTACAACTATACATATGATTATTTCATGCTCTTTTACAGCTGGAAAATTACAAACAAACCCAATTAATCCAAGGGCGAACCCAGCCCCTTAGACTGCTCTATTTCACAGACGAAATTCTTGAGATTTCAAAATCTCCGGCTCCTCCATGTTCTCAATGTGTTGGAATTAAGCTTTACACATGTAGCTTGGTTTGGAAGTGACGTTTTCATAGATTACTTTTTCTACGACCGAGTTATTTCTATCGTCACCGAAGGATTCCTAGTGCCAGAACATGTTTTTCGAAGAATGAAGCATTCGACGAACGGGCCACCCTCATATATATAAGGGTCGTCCTGTCCAGCAAGCTTGATGGGCGGAGAGTGAACTTGATAAAGCTTCTGGATAGGCTAGTGGAGTATAATGTACATGCAATGTAGCACTAGAGTAGCTACATGTACGTATCAAAGCTCCCACTAAAGCGATTCTTAGAAGAGATGTAGCTAGGTGGCATGTGATCGACTCTTATCTTCACCCCAAAGTCCAGGCATTATAGATCTAACCCGAATCTTTCTTTTAGTTTTTATTTACTCCAGGTTTGAATATATATCAACCAATACACAAAGAGGTCAAGATTCATCTGTCTAGCTATGCATGCATATATGTGCATGTTTGCCTTGCAATTGAGGGAAACGAAAAGGCCTTTTTTTTTTTTTTACAGAATCTTGCATACCATGCAAAGTAGAGACTTGGGGTAACGTAAAGTCTACTACAGATTTGTACCTGCGCAGAGAAGATATAGGTCGTACCTTGAGTTCTAGTCTTTTTTTTTCACTGTCACCCTGGATGAAGTACTAATACACAAGAGGCCGTTTTACAGATACTAGCGGCCCCGGCCTAATATCCCTACGCTTTCACAGGCCCAGTCATGTAAACTCCATAAGAGAAGAGAGAGCGCGCACGTGCTTGAAGCAGCTCTATGAAGTGCCCCCAGGGGATCCCGATGCGTCGCGATAAGTTTTTGAATGGAGGCTATTGTCAAATCACAAATAAAATCCACACCCCGTCCCTCAGCCAAACACAATTGTATGCAGGTCTAAAGGGCGCACACAACATCTATCATACGCCGCAACTTTCTCGCCACCACCTTGGAGGGTACCCGAGGACTCGATGATTGATTGCAGTGAATTCAAGCCGACCTGCATGCACATTAATCTTCCTCGTCGTTTTCGACGACTTATTCATTGGGCCTGATGGAGAGTATATAAATACCATACCTTGTTTGAAAAACACCCAGAATATATTCTAAATCGACCATCAAATGCGAAGGGACAAAGCTACAACTAATTAAGGATACTACCATTAGAGATACATCGAGTGATAATCTATGATTAAACCAATTTTTCAATGCTCCAAATATCAAGGTACGATTATAACTTAATAGTCCACGTTTTATTATATACTGTGCGGCAATATCTAACTATATAGCTATGATCTATGCATATAGAGCTTACAATATCAATAATGAGGGGCTCTGAATGTTGGGTGAAATATCGAGATAATTCACTTTTCTCTCATGATCAGGCTCCATAATTGGTGCTTATCTTTAATTCACGACCCCCAACGGAATTGTATTTTATATATGGTCTTCTTCTGAGAGTATAAATATCTTAGTGCTTCCGTCTTATATTTATTCCTTCAGAGCGGATAAAACCTTGAATCCTTTTATATCATGATCCTAGGCCTAGCTAGGGACTGAGATATGTGGAGCTCGACCAAACATACTACTATAAGCTCAGAATGGACTGAAATAGGTTGATTTTAAGTTGTGTTAGCTTAAACCTACCTCACTTTCGGATAGACTGACTATGGGTACTGATGCGGCCTATGTGAGGCTCCAATGCTTCTATCAGTCCGTGTCTTGTGCTGGTCTATGGCTAAGTGCTATAAGCCACACACAAGCTCGTTGTGTATATGTGTGTGTGTGTGTATATAAGGAATTATATTGCTATCGACTCCCTATATATCCCTCTCGCTCTCGTTTTTATCTACTCCCTGTTGTTCAGTTTCATTCTCGAGATGTAGGGTGTGGAATACATTGCCCATATATCGAAGCCAATTTCAACCCGATATTTGAGAAATCCCACGGAATAACTATATACCACGCGTACGTCCAGGGAGAGCTCACAATGAACGGTTTCTATATAAAATAGGTGGGAAATGAGCCTGTGGTTACTTCTATTTGTACGGGGTAAGCTAGTACACTCCTAATTTGATATTATAAGAAAACCTTATTCCTTCGTAGATGCGGGTGTAGTATTGTATATTATATTAGTCGGTTGCAAGTGATCCGCGTTTTCAAGGCCCTTTTACTTATCTTTAGAGGCAATGAATGGGCTTTGTGACTGACCGGAATCTTGTTCCTGTATATATTATATAAATGAAAGAGGATACTAGAATGTAATAGAGTAACAAGGCGTAATTAAAGATGAACCAAGCAATGTGCTAATATCATTGTGCTAGATCAATGTACTAATATCCAGTTTGTGGTACTGAGAATTCGTGTATCTATTATGAGTATCCAATCTTATCATCATAAAAGAAGTATAAGTGATATCAATGATCAACAACTTCCAGTGTTAGAGAACAATAATCTCCAAGCAAGCTTTCTATAACTTCTGTACCTCAAAAGATAACCCCCTGAGTTTGATTTGTGCTAACAATCTACATTCAGCTTATCAAGAACCAACCAATTTCTTAAAGACTGAAAATGATCAAAGACTGCGGTCTACATTTACATGTAGTTATCTTCTAAAGAGCAATTGTTAGCAACTTTGCAGTTGTCTTGCTGCATGGCACTGCATTGTACCTGATTCCTGTATCATACAAGATACCTACAATGATCAATATACCTATCGCGTGGCGATAAAATAACCACGAGGCTCCTTCGACCGCGACAAGGCTGATCAAACCAAAAACAAACAAAAACCGTCACCGCACAAGCAGCATCAAAGTCCACACGGTTCCAAGTGTATACGCATATATTAACCCCCGGTCCGTGTACCCATCTTTATCAACACGTGTGAACTATCTCCCTACCACAGGGCCCCCCTACATTCTTCGCACTCAAGCGCGCACTCGCGGCTACCTTCTTTACACTGGTAGTCAGTTCTTCCCCTAAAGTACCAACCAAGAGTCAACCAACCAATCTCAGCCAAAAACTCAACAACTCACCATCACCAAAAGCAAGGTCCCGAGGAGAAAAAATTATACCCACCAAGAAATAACTCACAACAAATAATGCCTCCTAGAAAAAAGCAGGAAGAAAAAATGGCTGCGTTATCACTATCCGATACCACTTGGATTGACCAAGCTTTCCCCACCACTACACAGAAATCCCTAAACACCTCCATCCGCGATGCTCTCGGTACTATTCTACCCCCCTTCTCAACTCATTGAGATAGCTGATTAACATTATCACCTATAGCAAAGGACCCAAAATACTCTACTCTCCTTCACGACATTGGGAAATACATCATCACGCTAAAACCAGTAGACCGGTCTCCAGAGCCTTCAGTCAAGAAGCGGAAAGTCTCTAATGATGTCTCCGCCGATGAAGCTGAAGCTCCCACATTCGCTGGAAAAGAAATATTGCTCGTTAATGAGATTAGCTTTTCAGTTCCACAAAGAAAGAAGTTCACCTTGGCACTTACGGAAGGGGGCATGAGCGCTATTGGTGCTGCTTCGGGGGTGACGGAATTCGGGGTTTCATGGGATAACATCAGTTAGTTACCTACCCCTTGTTTCCCCGATATAATAGCCAGCTAATGGTACGCCACAGAATACGTATCGTGTCTTCCAGTCCCAGACAAAGCAGCGCGACAATGGAATTTCTGTGTCTTCCCCGAAGGCTCGGAGGGTATTGGAGACGGGAATGCGGACGCCTTGGTCTTCACAATCCCGGACAGCGCACCCAAGACCGCAACCGGAGATGGGATGGGTCGCGGCTTTGATACAACGAGCTATAAGTCACTACTGATCGACTCTTTCAACGCGCTCCTTAAAGCTTCCAAACCAAACGCCGTGGTGCAGGAGCCCGTTGAGGCTGTATTCTACTCAGCTTTACCCCAATCTCACCGGAAGGGGGAAAAGGCATTCCATGTCAAGGCTCACCGTGGGAGCAAAGATGGTATTTTTTTTTCTCTAGTATTCTTGAAATTCCAAGTATGTATAAGCTAATAAATCACCAGGCTACCTTTTTTTTCTCCGTACCGGCATTGTCTGGACATTCCGAAAGCCATTAGCTTATTTCTCATTCGCGGCGATCAATTCAATTTCATATACCTCAATTACCAAACGTACATTCAACTTATCTATTCATGTCGCCACCCAATCTTCCCCTGAAGGGGACGAAATTGAGTTTGGCATGATCGACCAGGAGGAATATACGGGTATCGACACCTATATCAAGAAGAACCGGCTCAACGATGCATCTATGGCCGAAGCAAGACGAGCAAAGGAGTTCAAGGTCAACGGTGAAGAAGGGGACGAGAGTGCATTGGAACAGGCCATGGCTGATGTTGAGGACGAGGAGGAGGAAGACTATGTCCCCGGCCAGGAAGTAGGCAGTGGCAGCGAAGGGGGGAGTGATGATGATAATGATGAGAGTGATGCGGAGGGGAGCGAGGATATGGGGAGTGAGGACGAGGGAAGTGTGGATCTAGAGGATGAGTTGGGAAGTGAGATGGAAGACGTTGACGCGAATAAGCCAAGGGAGAAAAGGAATAAAAAGTAGTTATAGATACATGCTGGTGTTTGCTGCATTTGTCCTGAATATTTTCGCACTATGGAATAGGGAATTACTTTTCTTTAGATCAGGATAAGGGTATATATATCACCAACTCGCTCGATATTTATGTTTTCCGGAGAAGCAAAATTGAAATGGTGGGCCGGAGGCGGCGTTCGGTAAGAGAAAATAAGATTTTTTCTATGTATAATAAAAAAGGAATAAGGAAGAGGTTTATGCTCGAACTTGAAAACTTGAAGTAGAAGCTTAGATAAGAAATCATTCCTGGGTGTATAGATACTAGGCTAGTTCGGCAATTATTTCTTAACTAGCTCAGCTCGAGAATGACTAGTAACCCCCACATCCTTTGGCTCCCCCTTATTCTTTTCTCCCTCTCCTTCACTTTCCCCCTCTTTGTCCTCTTCATTGCTCTTAGGACCGTGCCAAGTTAGAAACTCAATTCCCTCGGGAATATTAATCCGCGAAGTGTCAACCATCTCGATAAACTCCTCATTTCCATATCTCGGATGGTTGCCTGCGAAGGACCGACTACGTCCCATTAGCTACCACTACCTCCTCCTCTATTCCCGTTCATGATAGCTAATATTCGGGGCCTATAGGATACTCACTACTCTAGAATGATACTAGTATGGTTCCACCCCATGAGCTTTCTCAACACGCCCACAAAAATCCCATGACCTCCGTCCACCAATAAGGCCGGTAGGTTGTCGGTAGTGAGTAATTGTAATGTTTTTTCAACCGCGCTCTTTGATAATGGCTGGGAAGCCTCCAGATTGCGAGGCTGCCAGAGCCCGAGGTGGACTAAGTTCAAGTTCTGCTCCTCCGATATGGCGCGGAGTGGCTTCGAGGGCTTCTCGGCAGTAAGAGAAAGTATAGTTTTAAGATTTAAACTGCACAAAATCCCCCATTTTTGTCAGCAAATTGAAATTTCGGCAATATAATTGCTTTTTAAGTGTGGAGGTCTACGTTTTAAGAAAAGGTCGGTTCTCGGGAGACACACTGGAGCAACGGTAGATAGGGAAGGGGGCGGCATCTGTGACTATTGAAAATAGTTCTGGGGGAACTAGAAAGAATGGAACGTTCGGTGGACGTCTTGGTGTTGTAGTTGATCCTGACATTGTTACTGGAGTTGATATATGCTCGCGTGATGTCGAGTTGCGAGATGTCGGCGGTTGAGATCTTAGGTGGGATGAATAGGTGAGGCTCAAGATTGGCGCTAAGTGCACGGACCCGACAGTGATCTGTGATCTTGGCGGGGGGGGGGGTGCTAAAGTTTAGATTCGTAGCTTGCTTTTTGAGCCTCTGTAAACAAATGTGGGTGTGAGTGAACTCCCATTGGTCACCTGAATCACTTACAATCAATATCAAATATCACGAGCGTTAATCACGAGCCTTGGTTAGATATTAGTAAGATATTTCCACTTTAGGTGCCATTACCGAGAGGCCCAAGTTCCGATTTTACAGTTTGATCTTATCATGACGCCTCCGTTTGATGAGATGAGGGTCGGAATTAGCTCGATGAGTAATTACGTGTAGAGTAGGGACTATCAGTGACGAACCAATAACAACAGTGATGCTCGAGTGACTAGCTGTGAACATGGGTTGGACTTGACCTGCATGTCCACATCCGCAAAGATAACGTTATCGGGTAGATTCTACAGAATGGCGCCTGTGTACATTAGAATACCTGTATTCGTACGCTTAGTTCCTGCAAGCTCCCCCCAGGATGGTAACGTTTTTTGAGATTAAGCTGTCAAAAAGATGTCAGTAATACATTCCGATCGAGGCGATCCTTGAACATAACTTCCAGACGTCTCAATAGCCAACGTGTCTTGAATTAGCAGCTACTTTCAATGGGCAAAAAAAAAAAAAGAGAGAAAAAGAAAAAAGTGTCCAAATAGCGTTAGTATGTATGTATCCATGTAGAGTAACGATATGCAATTGCCAGAGCTCAGGGACGTGCAACTTGTGAGCGATTGATTTTGTTTATAGTAAAAGTTACCTGTAAACAAATACCTGCAATCCATTTTGATTCACCCAGCCAAACAGATGTTACACTCCACTTTCCCCCAGGAATATCGCTGTTGGAACCAACCCACTCATTTAGCACAAATGACCTCTAAATGCGTCGCAAATGGCCAATTCCCAAAATCTGCACCATTCACGTGTGCATAGGCTAAAATCATCCCTCGCAGCGGACCGACCGGCTCACATAGATATGTCCGGCCCTGATCCGTTACCATTTTGTTCGATCCAAGGGAAGACTGATGCGCCCATCTCAATATAGTCGACTAGTCTGATACGTACATATCGTGCTGGAGGTGTCCAGCTGATGCAAGTCATCAAGATCTTGTTTTATGCCCCATCATGTCATGTTTGAGATGAGTGGAGGGCTTATGCAGGGAAATCAGTGGAGTACGTACGTACGGGGCCCTTTTTTTGATAGACACGGAATAAATGCTTAGCCCGTGATCTCGATCGAGGGCAAAGGGTACCTAAGTCCTGCGGCTTGCGCCTTGTGGAACGGGTAAAAAACATTGGTAAGACAGCAAACATTGGCTTTTTTTGATATTGACAAATTTCCTTTCTCCCCTTGACCTTATCAAATCCCTCTTTTCAAAACGATCTAAAGAACAATACACCGCATACAATGCGGGATCACTTTCTCAATTAGACTTTTTCCAATGGTTGACTGAGTTGTCGTTCAATTGAGGCTAGAAGTCCAGAGCGCCAACGTTGTTGGCCCCAGTAAAAATGATCTGCGCATTTTAAAAAACGTGTCGAGTAGAATCACTTTATCACATGCCAATTCTCCAGTTTCTCCTTGCTGCAGGAGATGGGAACCCTAGAGTGATCGGGTTCTTGGGCGAGATCAGAAAGCTATCCCGTGTTTATCTTCGGCCCGTCCCAGGTTCGCGCCACGGTTATGTTTGATGCTCTTTCGACCCGGGTAGCTTCCTTGCCTGATATACAAGGGGCCCAATTAGGGCCCGAGAAGTATTCAGAGAGAATTTGAACCTTCTGTGTCGTGGCAATTGAGGGCACAGACTTCAACTCCCTTGATCACAACAGAATCGTAGGAATCTGTAAATGATCAGGAATCACGGTTGAGCTCTAGACCCATGAGCCACGTAAGTCTAGGAGACTCAGTAATGAAAGCGCTTGAAAAAGCCCGGTGAAGTACGGATGAAATAGTGCGATGACGGCAGTTTGGTAGAGATTGGTGAATTTATAGCTTTATTATCGATCCATATGATTCTTGGTTCCTGGCGCCTTAGGGCTGTCTATCGAATGTGCAAGAGGCTCCAAGAACAGTCACTAGAAAAACCTGATAGGCGGGCGAATTGTGACCCTGGTCTTCTATTAATGTCTTTAATTTTTGATAAGGCTCGTTCGTCGATGTTGAACGACCCCTGATTCGTTTGATAGGTATGAAGGATGTGGTTGGATGTCAATCCCAAGATTAAGGAACAACATTAATCCGACGACGCCAATTTTCCCCAAGTCTGACAGCCGCGCCAAACTACGAATATCTCCTCCCAATGACATCATATGCACCTGTAAACGGCTGGCCCATGAAAAGCAAAAAAAAAGTAGATCTGTCAACCCCAACTCATACAGAATCCATAAACCCTATATTCAGACATGTCAGAAATCCTCCACCAAGCGCGATCTCTCCTCAATTCTCGCGGTCGAGATTACGCTGGTATGCATCTACCCCACCCACCTAAATGGGGTCTCCCCAAACTAACAGAGCCGCAACCCCACAGAGTCCCCTCTTCCAGCATGGGCTTTCTCCGCAGCTGGTACGTTCCCCCTCACTACATGGGGCTGAAATAAAAAACCATTCATCTGACACGATGCAGTCCTATCGCAGCTTCCTTTAGCTCGAAAACATAACTCCAAATTATTCCCAAGGCCATGGACCCTCCTCCTCTTCTCCTCCACCATGGCACTAGGAGGCTGGATGACCTACGACCATGCACCAGTTGACGGCGCCGGTACCACCGCCGCCTGGTCATTCCTCTACCTCATGGTAAATGGTGTGCGCAAGAGCGTAAAGCAGCTAGTACGCCTACGGAACCCATTACCGCTGGGTGTCACAGGTTTTGCAGCTGTAAACGCAATCACTCACGGAAACTATTACTTTAATACGTCGAGAGAAAAGCCTTTGTCTATGATCAATGAGCTGTAGTTGTGGCAAACTACCAGGGTTAGGGTTTATTAGATACCCTTTTCTTTAACTTCTTATATTACTCACTGTATTTAAAAGAACCAAGCATATAAATTCACTTCTGACCTCATTAGTGTTGCCTTGGTCCTACCTTGCTCTAAACTTACCATACAATCTCACCGACAACCCGGTCCCAGATATGTGCGTAACCAGGTTACAGCACCAAAAAAGTGAATATGTTTCGGCCAAGGAAGACACTAGATTGCAGTGTAGTAGCCGTTTACATCACATGGTCCTAGAGACTCGTTGTCCGTGAGAGCCGTGGTAGGTCCGCGAGAAATTTCTGCTACATCTACAAGTGTATTTATTATCACCTGCCGCGGCAAGCCTTGGAAGCGAAGTCGATGAATCATGGTGTTCACTAAACCTCCCGGGAAAGAAAAAAGGAAGATAGTGTAGTTAGTGGGTTGGGGTTGATTTGCATGCGTTTTTGTTGATTTTATTTTGGGGGGTTAGTTCATATAGTAAGGCTTAGGATATAATGCTCGAATGCAAAGTAAGCCTAGAACAGATCGCTGAAACCCAATGAAATAAGACCGAGACTGCCGGAACAGTGCAGACTTGGATTGCGATGTCAGCTGATTCAGCAACCTCGAGAAAAAACAGTCAAGAGAAGATAGGGACAGAACGAGGTAGCTTCAAATGCTGTATCACTGTCGAAAACAATTTCGTCTGTTCCAGCACTTATCATCCAGAAGACATATAGTGACGTTGTTGACAACAAAACACCAAAAAACACTTGATGACGAGTCTTTGATCCCATCCCGCTTTCCTCCGAGAAATCAGAACTCAATTTCCATGTTGAACCCTTGGTCACGCGAGAGAAAGATTTGACACAACCAGTAAGCCCCGCGACCAGAGGCCGACAAACTTCAAAAACCATTGCTTGGACGATCCTATTCTGTTTTCCCGATCCCAACTCGTCACAAGTATCAGAAGGGTGTATAAAATGCAATAGGTTGCTAATAATTGTACAGAACCCTCTCGAGACAACCCTGCTGTATGCCGTACTGTATGCTGTGCTGTATGCTGTGCTCAAACCCAAACTCAAACCGTGGTACAAAAGTAATAAAGAGAAGACACGCAGGACACCTATCCACCAGAGAAAACACTTTCCTCCAGAACCATATCCATAGCCACTCTAATAAACTCAATAACCAATAAATAATAACTCCAGAACCAACGTAACCATCAAACCCGAAAGAAAATCCCAGATATAACCCCAAACGTCACCTTGCGGCGGCGTGAAAAAGAAATAAAACCTATTTACTCCCTTTAAAAGGGAGCAAATTGGAGGTCTAAGAAAAAAATGCCGCCCACTGTACAAAGGCAAACAATTGTCCACCCCACAAACCCAGGGGAATGTGAAAGGGCAAAAAGAAAAGAAAGCAAAACAAAAAAATCAGTAATGAACTTTTTCCAGCTTGCTTTGAAATCCGAAGCGTGGTTACCCAGAAAAACAATCGTTTCCCCAGATTTCCCCATAGATCTCAAAACAAATCTTTGCTTTTACCAAACGAAACGAAACATCTGGGATTGGAAGTTATAGAGCCTGGACTTCTAGTCCACCGCATCCACATCCACCAATCCCATCAGTGCATTCCTGATATGAGCAACCGCCGCCAGTCATCATTTCCGGCATCCAACCCCATTGCTTTGCAATACCCATACAAGCTTCTTCCTTATACAGTTCGATTTTCAATTGGTCGAGCGCGCGGCTCTTGGGGTCGGCGAAGCGACGGTATTCGTCGAAAATAAGGGTCAAAGACCATGCCTGGAGCTTGCGCAGGCAGCCGACAACACAACCGGTTCGGTGCTAAATAAAAAAGTCAATATCCATGTCGCACAGATTTGACATCATGCCATTTTTAAGAAAAGTGGGCAAATACCTTGCCCTTATTGCAGTGAATAAGGATTGGGTGATTGCGACGATCAAGGACAACCTTTAGAGCGGCAGATAGCTTTTCATCGGGGACTAATAGATTATTAGCAAATACACTCAAGGCCAAAATTTACTCCAGAGAACTCACTGTTCACAAATGGCTCCTTGTTTCCAGGCATGCCAATCTGAAAATGGGTAATTCCACACTGCTTCATGAATTTCAAGTTCTCCTCAGGGTATGGCTCCCCAACAAGTGTTCTGTCACGCGACAATTATCAGCAACTGTAGATTCCTAACAAACAACCCTTTCAAAGCAAAAGCACTCACAGGACACTCTTCAACCCCAAACGCCTAAGATATCCAAAATTTTCTACTCTGGGGAAGCTGCTCCTATAGACACCTCCGCCGCCAACAAGCGCGAAGTTGGCAGGCGGGGCGAATCCATCGTTGAGGGAAACGCTCATGCTTCTGAGGATTCTCGGGGCAGCAGGAGCTAAAGCACCAACGTACAAGCGTAAGAACCAGCTCACATCTTCCAATCTAAAAATCAGGGATTTGGAAGAAAATGGGAGCTCTACCTCCAGCCTTCTTCTTGACGGGCCCAATCTCTTGGTTTGCAGTTGAACGCTTTGGGAGGTCTTCAACTCTGGTTGAGGAATTCGAACGAATGCGAATTGTAGGGCGCTCTGGATCCATGGAAGAGATACGATGGTTAACACGCTCGTTTTCTTTTGACTTGGCCTGACTGTCTCTGACAGTGACGACGTTCTTGGTAATAGATTGCGATGTAGCCAGCTCGTGGTTGTTGAACATGGCTGATGATAGCATTTATTGTATGGTGAAATAACTTGATTTTGGATGTGGAAGTGTATAGTTTTCCTTAAATGTTACTGTATACGATGAAAATATTGTTAGAATGGAATAAAAGTGAGATATGAATGGTGGTTGATGGGAGAGAGGGGAGCTCTGCGCTAGAGGTAGAAGCTACGTCTAAGGCCGGAAAGAGTAAACAACTAAAGCTTACCTAACAAGACAGAGTGTGCCTCTCCGAGATACGGGACCCGGTATTCAATAGTGGGATGGCAATGGAGACTAAGTAGGTGCTAGATATATAAATCCTCTTTTCAGAGTAGCGGAACGACGATTGATATAGTGAGTTCTGCTTGGTTTGGTGGATCCACAACTAGAAGGTGTATATTCCTGGAAATAGAGGGATGCGTCGAGGTTTTATAAGAAGTTGTAAGGGGGTCTGGATGATGGGGCTGAAACAGAGGATTTATGGAAGCGAGGGGCTGTAGAGTAGACAAGCGGTGAATGAGAAGATCTAGGAGGGGGACAAAGTTTACTTTATGTATGATATCTCACGTCCAAAAAGGGTTACTAGAGAGATCAAGTCTCAGTCCTAAATAAAACCGTCTCTCTCGAGTCACTACCACATGTATGTACCTACTGTCCACACCTCTAGCTCTCCTATCGTACCTAATAGAGTACGTCAAGTAGGGGGGTTTTATGTGACAGGTAATTATGCAATCTGTCGGCAGGTATTCGATTGGATATTACTGGCGCAGTGTGGAGGAGGCTGAAGGACGAGGAAGGAAGACAGAAAGAAAGAAGGAAAAGGGAAAAAAACAATAATTTTTTTTTTGTGAGCAATTGAAACAGAAGATCCAACCTTTCCCCCCGGAGCAAACGGGACCCCACCAAAACCCACCGCACATCCCACCGCACATCCCACTGTCTTGTTTCAATTGACAGGCCTAGGGTAAGCGTTGTCGCTCGTGCCCAAAAGCATACCCTAGACTGACCCATCACCGTTAGCCAATGAGAGAGTGGCCCAATTTCCAAGACTCAACGCTCCCTTGCCCCCAGGGCCCCAGTCAACTCGCCTGCAAGGGCCCAACGTCTTGTTGTCCCGACCGACGTCAGACGCCTTCTCGGATTTTACGCCCATACGCCCATAACGCCCGCTTCCGGAAAATATTCTAGGAAGCATCATGAGTGTACATAGCGAGCCTTCCGAAAAGGGAAAGCCCCCCCATTCGAAATGAAGGCAGCCCGCAATGCCTACTTCAACGCAATTAAAAAAGCCAAACAAAGCCACTGGAATTCCTTCGTCGCCGACGCCTCACCAAAGGACGTATGGAGACTGAAGAAGATGGCTAGCAGATCGGAAGATAGAATTCCTTCCCTTCCAAACTCTCCCACCCCGGCACTCCTCAACGACAACCTCATCAAGGCCTTCTTCCCCCCCAGGGCAGAAGACCCGTCACCCCGCCCACTCCGCTTCCCAAACACCCCCCCCATAACCCCAAACGAAGTCCAAGCCGCTCTTGGCCCCACCTCCAACCTCTCCGCCTGCCCGATTCCATCCCAGACGGAAAGATCCACCAAGAACCCACTCTCATACCCACCTCCTCAACCCCCTCGATCCAAAGACGGATACCACCCGCTTCTACGAAACAAGAACGAATCCTAAAAACCCAATAAACCTGACTACACCTCCCGTCAGCTTTCAGAATCATCGTCCCTCGCAAACCTTTCCAAGATCCTCGAGAAGATAAGAACTAACCGCCTAATTATCATGGGCGCGACCTACCATACACAATCACCAATCGCGGCCAAATACATGGCCTCAACAGCGACGAGTCACCACCCTCACGCATGAGATAAGGGCTATGCAGCTGGCAACCCTCAAAACCTCAACCCTCTTCCTAGACATCAAAGGCGGCTTCGACCACGTCCTAAAACAGCCGCTCGCCACAACCCTCGCAAGGAAAAACGTTCCCCCCTACATCATCAACTGGGTCACGTCGTTCCTCTCGGACCGATACATCACCCTCCTTTTCAAAGGGTCCCCTAAGATCCCCTCAGCTGTGCAAGTAGGAGTCCCGCAGGGATCCCCAATATCCCCCCTCCTATTCATAATCTACATCAACTTCCCCTCTACCCCCCCAGATCTCTCATCATACGCGACGACTAATTACATACATGCCCACATACGAAAAACATCTCCATCCTACAAGACCACTACACCAGCCACCGCAGCCGCAACCCCCATGAACGCCACATTCTCACGTAGAAGCATCGGTACCACGACCTGGAGAACACCCGCGACGTAACCCCCAACGCCTCCTCCCCATCACCTCGACAACCAAACCTTCCCACCATCCCCTAGAGATGGGCCATTATTACCGATTTCAACCCCAACACCCACTTTATCCAAAGACACATTCGATATCGCATCTCGCACGCTTTCTCGGAAAAAAGGCCTATCGTCCAACAACCAAGAAGATCAAGACTACCATTCTTCGCCTCTACGCCACATATAGCCGAAATAACGCTTCACACCAACATCAAGACTCAAAGAAACGAACACCTTCTAACTCCATACTCGGGTGGCGCCACGGACGCTTCAGAGCAGCTCCTGGAAGCAAAGGCCCCCTCTCACTTTACCTCCAATACCTGAAATGCAAGTTCAATCAGGATCCTCCAAGCCCCTCAAACCCGTGACAGGAAGAACCAAGCCGATCCTTCCCCACAACATCATCCGAAAGAAGTTTACTCCCACACGTAATCGCCAGCAGACCCAACCCCCAAGAAATGGAACTCCAAGGCAGAAAAGTCGCCCACACGCCTATCGAACACCACTACTCCTCCCTCCTCGGAACAGGGAAAGAAAAAGACATTAAGCGCCAAACAAAGAATCTAGATAACTCCACCAAGACGAGACGCCAAATTACTACACCCAATTCACTAGACACCACGCCACTACCCTTCACACACCGAATAAGTTCATCTCAACTCTGGATTCACCAACGCTTCTGGAAAAAGCTATCTACGCGCTTCAAAGAATCCCGGATCAACCTCCACCACCCCGCCAAGCTGCCGTCTGCACTGGACGAGACCCCACACCACGCCATTCTACAACGCCTAAAGCGCATACGCGACCAAGACTCTAGCAGACATTGAGTCCCTAGAAGAAGTGTGGAACAACCACCTACTCACACTCCACCTCGCAACATACATCGCCAAGAACTAAAACAGGCTACCCGTCACCATGACCTCACCTCAACTCAGGCTCAGGAACCATGTCCCCCCTACTCACTATCTATTTCTCCCAGTCAACCCCCCCATGCACGGGCCCAATACCCGACATCTACGCGTCCTAGGAAAGACCTACTGAAGGCAAACGGCCAATGGCCAGAAGGATTTCACAGGGGACGGCAACTAGCCCCCCCTACAAATTGTTCACTGTTTCCGTTACTGCGACTGCCTTTCGTTTGTTAAATATTTCTCTTGGAATTCCGTTTCTTTTGCTTTTTTTAAGGGGGTGCGCGCTACGTTTTGATAGGGGATAGGTCTTTTTACGCCATAGTTATTAACTGCATGCGATCATTTTGTACCTAGAATCAGAAATTGAAATGACTTAAAAAAAAAAAAAAAAAAAAAGAGTGTACATAGCGTATCTAGGAAGAATACCATGTAGATATGTCGAGCACAGGTCCACGCAATTTTAATATTCTTGAACTCACCCCCTCACACGGATATCCGCAGAACGTATACGACAGAACATCCTCGAATACCCACTTCAAACAGGATTGCCTCCTACAACACCCAGGAACATCATTTTGATTTACGAAAAAGCAAAGCAGCAGAAAGGTGTAAAAAAAAAAAGGGCCTGGTAAGAGAAATGATTTTCACTATGATCTGCGACTGCCGCGAGTCCTCTCCTTTGCACGAGGACCCTCCCTCGTCCAATTGACATGAGATATAACGCAACCAGTCAGCCACGTAAATACATATGTGCAAGTATTCTCATCAAGATAGTCGAGATAGATACATGTATCAGGTACTATGTAGGAGTATACAGATGGGTATTGTAGCTAGACTCCACAAAGGTAAAACCCCAGTTGACTTGCTGGAAAGCCAGCGGGCGTCCCCGGCATCTCCTATGAAAGCACGCGAGCAAATTGATTTACGAGATCTCCCCGTCGAATCATCCACCGCATCACCTGAGTAACGAATGACATCTGTTGCCATGGGGAGGAGCGCACCACGAATTTTAGTGTTTTGTATGTACCGCGACCGTGCTCGCAGAATGTACCTACCTCCCCTCCTCCTAGCTCTCAACCCCACCACAGACCCAAGTCCCACCAATCAACCAGTGAGACGAGTCGATAAAATATTTTTTTTCTCCCTATGTACTCTAGCTACTGGATGTATTTTTCTCCTCCTCCAACTACCCCGCGCGCGGCGCTCTCTTCGGCTGGCAGGCGGGCGGGCAAACCACGCAGCCTATCTCCCTCCTCCACGACACTCCATGACCTGCGTATGCGATGCCTTCTCTTCAAACTCGCGATATCCGTACCAGATCCAACATCGTGTCACGCGTCACTCGAATTGGAACCTTTGCCTCCCCCCTATTTTCTCTACCTTGGGAAGAGCTCCCTCCCGGATATAATGCAATGCACTCTAAATTCCTCATCGTTGCTTTTTTGTCTCGTTCGACTGGATGTAGTAAGGGCCCTGCCTGACTTCTGCTTTCTAGAGTAGAGCACGTATAAAGAGCGGGTTCAATTGTATTGGTAGAGTATTTTCTTGAGTCAAGTTTCGTAGAGCTGTACATGTACCTATCATAGGTACTTCCATAGTAGGCCCGGAGGAATATGCATTGATTAGAGTGTTGTTGCAATCCCTAATGGATCAACATACCCACTTCAAAAAGCCAAAAAGCGGCGCAACATGATCAGAGGCTGGGTATATCTCACCTACATCACATCTTGGATGGATATGTTTCGTTTTACAGCCTTATCACCCCTACCACCACGCTACAATACATACATAGGTGATCGAGCCGAAGGAATCAAGTTAACCCGCATCATCTAGTAAGTATTTGTTTTGTTTCCCACATCCATCCAATCCACGCACACACACCGGAAAAAAAAAGAGGAAAAAATAAAATAAACAACGCCCTCGAGTTTTTCCGCGATTCAAAAAACGGCTGTTGAATCGGAGATGCAGGATCTGACGGGTATGTACAATAACGGAGCATGGAGCCAATCAGCCACCGCCCGATTGAATCGGAACGGAATCGCGGCGGGGTCCCAGTACAGTGGAGCGGCGTGCGGGCGCGGGCTGTCGTATGAAAACAATCATTGGCCCTACTTCCTAGCCAAACACACTGCGCATGCAGAGGTGACGTCCCCAATCACTTTTCCCCCTTAGGAGTAAACAGCCACTTGTGTCGCTGCTGTTTAACGCTCTGTATTTTGAATACATCCGCAAGCAGGCAGGGGAGGCAGCATGGGTTAGACCTAACTTGAATACTCATTCTTCTCTACCAATTAATAGAAGATTTTCTTGCCTGATCTACCTCAAACTGCGTCGGCATCCAGAAACAGCCACCTAAGCGTATTTGAAAGTGGTCTACTTACTGTACTCTACTCTTACATCCATCCATCTGGGTACTTACATACTCCATAACCTTCCAAGGGTCGAAAAAAAAACATGTGTCATATGATCATGCACGGGGTCCACTTTCTCCTAAAACTCGTTTTGATAGGGTTCATGAGAAATCACTCGTACAGGGTACAACGCTGATTAATGTAACCATGAACAGCCGACAACATCTCATTGCCTGTCGGCAACGATGAACGTAAATAAAAGGTTCAAATGCACCCCACACTTTCCCCACTGCTTGCATAAATATAACTCGACAGGAGTTGCCGGCCCGAGGACTTCGTGGGTGATCAGCAGGGTCCCTAGTCGAGAAGTGTGTAAAAACAGATATATGCGCATAATAATAACATCATCATCATCAGCCAGAGGAAGAAGCAAAAGTCAAAGTACGAGATACGTGAATTGCAGTTCGCCATAACCCTATAGGGATTCTTAAAGATGGGGTAATGCTTTGACACCTCATTAAGGACCGGACCGAAGGGCTTCACTAGTGGAGCTTGCTAGAGGCTAGGTTTCTCGTTTCTGTCAAGCATATATCCGGTCAGTCCAGTTGGAAGTGGAAAGCATATGTCTCACTATTCAGATGACTTTTTCGCATGATGAAGATGCATTTTCTGTGGGGTTAGATACCTAGCACCTAGGAATAAAGAAGACCTCCTCAGCCTTAATTTATTCACCTAGTTAGGAGAATTCGAACCCCCACTACACAGTAATATCTGATCTATCACCCGTTTGTTCACTCCCCGCAGATTCCTGGAACACAAGTGTAGATTAGGAGATGATCCAAAAGTCATGCTTTTGCCCACGCGCGGTGTTGTCCCTTAGATTGTGCAACACGACAGTTAATATTGGCTGCTATTTGCTTTTTGTGGAATAGCGGGGAAACCCTTGATGAATGTCGAGTAACTACATATGTTATGTATAATGTAGCTATGACCACCCAACATCAACAGTTGGGGAAATATCCCGGTGGTTACCCTCAGACATCAAAAGATCCCCGCATTCCGGCGCGCTACCGTCCGACATTGAACAACTGCCGGGCATATTTGTTGTAGATATTCTGGAACTCGCAGAAGACTACATATTTTTGTTGTGTTAAGAAGAGTGTTGGCAGATATGTGCTCTATCTACAATCTTGTCGTTTTTGAGCTTCAAGATGATATTATGACGGGCCGGAGACAACAAAGTATGTAAGTACTGTAATCCACGTCGTGAATATCAGACTGGTTCTTCAGCGATAAACGCGTTTATCCACCGCTGGCGGAATACCCAATCGAAAACGCCCAAATGCATAACCACAGAATGCTAAGGCATCCAATATCCCGGTGGTGAAAGAGAAGGAGTTAACCACAACATCGCCGGATTCCGAGAAGCCGGTTAAGCTCGACCGCAGTGCCTCGGACCATGCAACCGAAACACCGAAACCCGAACACCGAACATGCGGAACGTTGGCTATGGCTGACAGATTGCAGGCTGACATCTGCATTCAGCTGAGGCTAAGCTCTATTATTACTGTGCTGATATGAGTCTAGCTGACAAAATGAACATCAACGCCATTCAGCTTGATAATTAAACTGCGCCGTATCATAATCTCCAGGGATTCTGTTCGAGAGATACAACCAGAAACCTTAGTATTGCATCAAAGCTCTTAAGTTCGTTTGCGGGGGACTGGATAGAGATCCGCAGGAGCTTAGGGGATAATCAATCAGGAGAACTCACCAAGGAACCTCGGCCTTCAAAGCTGAAACAGAAGGCCTTCTAATTTGCAGCGCATCAGGAGCAATGGCTTAAAGTGATACCAATCTTTATGTGGTTATTAGTGGACGACGTTTTGAGTGTTTAGCAGAAGTCGGCCCGTGCTGCAGTCTTCAGTCCACGGCATCAATCATAGTGTGGTGGTCGCTATAGGCCTACTATCCACAAGATTCTTCAACTCTTTGTATGGATTAAGCACTAAACGAAGCGCATGGAGATCGAGCCGGGGTTGGCGGAGAAGTATAGTCTTGCTATCTGAAAGGCAGTGGACGGTTAGCTAGAGGAGCTAGCTGGCTGCCATCAATACATGTATCTCATGCCTCTCACCCTAATCACAGCGATAAATCGGCAGAATCTTATCTTTCATATTGCTACCAGTTTGCTCCACCTGAGCGTCGAGCTTATTCCTCAGGAGCCTGTGAAAATAATATTTGATTCTGCTAAACAGCGATAACACCGTGTCATTATTATAGTGGCTTTTCCCGGAATAATCTCTACTAGAAATGTAGCTTTAATATGGTACTTTACAGTAAGAGGACCATTGATATCAAGATGGGAGTAGCAGGATCCTTAGCAAAGGATCGAGTGATTTTCTATGTTTACAATGTGTATGCGTAATTGGTGTGCATAAATTATAGCTATGTGTATGTGTGTTCATACACCGTAGTATATATACTGCAAAAGTAGTCAGTTTTAGAGGATTTTGAGAAAAAGCTAATACATGTATTCATCCTCCGAGGATCGCCTTTTGGTTCAGATAATTCGAACAGATTAGTTCCGCCCTGTCTTTCTTAAATCTTTATAAGTGAAGCCGAATTTTTTTGGAAGCGATTATGATCCCTTGATCGATACAATTTTTCTATATGTTAGAAAAGTTAAGGCGAGTTCGGAAATTCTTTGTCCCACTCAGCCTGCAATTCATCACAGTCGACTGAAACTGAACCATCCATTGTGGTAGTTGTTACTGACGAGCGAGGAGAAAATGCCCTGCCGCCATTGTTGAATCTGATATTATCCAGAAAAGAGCGAGGCCGAGTTACTGAGTTCTCTCTTGGGGGTGTGGGGTTCGGGACTGACTGATCAACGATGTTTTCAAGGGAGGATGAGCCATGCCATTGGACAGATCTGGTGAATAAAGCTTTAGGAGCTGAGAAACGCACTGATGGAGTGTGATCCTGAGAATTTGGACAATTGCAGGGAACCCCTGGGCTGGTATGACAGCATGATGTCATTTCATGTTGAGAAACTAGACGTAGTTCTGTTAGCATTGGAATAGAGGTTCATAGAGTTCAACTCGGTTAAAAATTATACCTTCAGGTTCTTTAATTTTTAATTCTTCCTTAAGCTTCCTCCTCGCCTCTTCAATTCTCCTCCCAAACATGGTGATTGGGTTAATAGCAATATTAGTTGCTCTTTCGGTCTCAGGAAGCCTAAACTCTAATTCCTTGATTCTAGCGTCCTTTTCCGCAATAACGGATTCAAGCTTAGCCGTTAATTCGTTAAAATTCTGTTGGTCTTCCAGTGCTTTGCTGTCCCTAAACTTGATCCTGTCCTGCAATCCCTCAATCGAATCATGATAGCTAACCTTGAGCAGGAATTCCTGAGACTTGAAGTAGCTACGTTCATCATCATATCGTGCCATCACAGCCTGATAGTTCTCGACATGATAATCTCTCAAGAGCGCCTGACGGAAATCATCGAGCGTAAGAGGGCGGGGATAGATAGTACCAGCCAATTCATAGTACCAAACTCGAGCAGACTCTGTACCAATCTTCTCTGAGATGGCTTCGAGAATAACAGAATCATCTGTGGGAGGATTCGCCCATATTGAGATATCAATCAGGTCGAGAAAGCGGAGAGCTTCGACGGGTGAATGTTCGAATTTTGTTCTGGAGATGGCTGGCTTACATTCAAAGACAGAAGACATGTTTGTAATTGGTTCTTAAGAAATTGTAAACCTGTGAACAAGAACTGTTGAATGTGAAGGGTCTAGGCGGGGCGGGGTTGTATGATGGACATAAAATTTTATACTTTCTTTAATCTTAGTAAAAGCTTATACTTCCCGTCTCTGCCAGTAAAGAAGTGGTGCATACATGTATGTACTAGTAAGTGGTCAAAGTGTGGAATAAGACGTGTTCTATTCCGTTTATATCTACCGTATCGCTACTATAGCTACAGGTATGTACATACATGTAATTATATTATGTTCTTACTTGAGAACGTTACTATAGATTAAGACTAAGCTTTGCTGTTGATATTCTGGTAAGCTAAAGTATAAGATTATTGAGAACTACATTAGAGAAGTTAGGTATTACTAAGTTATCAGAACTACATGGGCTTAAGAAATGTTGCTAAGATTTTATTATTCCATGCCGTATAAACAGTACTTTTGAATCAAGTGCATGTACTACATGTATACATACGTAGTTACCTAGCTGGTACCATGATAAAAGAATTTTTAGTCCATAGAACGAAAGGACTGTATACTAAGCTACTAAGGCGTTTAGTAAATTTTGGTCGTGAAAATAAGCGTTGCAACGGGGCGACTTTTCACAACCTTTTACTGAACGCCTGAGTACATGTACCTACATGTAGCTATAAACAACGGATGGTGTAAAGCGGGTTGCGTGTACTTATCCAATTACAAGTACATATATGTATGTTAAGATGCTCGGATTAGTTTGATAACGTCTAGATCATCCCACCCGCCTTTTTTAGATCCAATAGTGCGTAAACCATAGATTATCACTCGATATAAATTTCACGTACTAAATCCGCCTTAACCCAATCTCGCTTATATTTAAGATTTAACTATAGATTTTAATAGAAGTCCACGCAATCAATCGAGATACCCGCACTCAAATAGTCGGTCGCTCCACTTCCACTGATGACAGTGATCTTAAGGATATTCCACTGTGTCGTATCAGTGAGGAATGCACTTGCTGGAACAGTGTACTAAAAAGCATATCAGAATCAGTTATCTTTGCTTCAAATACTCGGAAGGGGTCGGGAGACATACGGTAAACATTGCGTTATTTCCTCTGTAGGTTCCCACTGTCAAACTCCTCGTGCTGCCTTGCGTGCTCGCACTGGGCAGTGAGCTTGTCCAACTATTCACAGCGATAGTAGGACGTCCTCCCGCGTAACCTTCAGTGATACCAATTCGGACAGTTTTAGCGGCTGCAATTTGAGCAGCTGTCAGCTTGAAGTAAACAAGATAATCGTTGTTGATATCCTTCCACATGTATCCAGGGAAGGTGGCGGTGGTGCTTGTTCCAATGATGAAGTTAGATGAGTCCCAAGCAGCAAGACGGGGGTCACTAGGATGCATATAAGTTGGCTAGATAAGATTGTGTTAGTCTCATTACGGGATCAAAAAGTTTGAGGGATGATAGCTACCTTCCACGGGGTGGTATCGAAGTTCAAGAATCCACCAGGAGTACCATCCCAATCACCAATTCTCCATATAGCGGTAACATCTGAAGGGTCCAGGTTGGGAGTGATGGTGTTCAAAGCCAAGGTTGAGCCAGCACTGATAGTAACACTAGCAGTATACACTGCATATTCACCCTTGTATACCGACAATGTGTATGTTCCTGGAACAACTCTCTTAATGCTCCAAGCACCGCCACTGGAGGCCGCAGTTCCCCAGTACTGATAGTTGGTGTTTGACAACGCAACAACATATGTATATCCGCTCTTCATATTGGCTATTCCCACACCAGCAACGGCTCCACGTGCTGAGTCGGCAACCCACCCGGTGATGCCAAGTGTATCAAACCATGACCAATCCGCGTTTCTGGCAAAGAGCGCAGAGTTTGGAGTGCCGCCACTAGTGAAGGATAGAACGTAAGGGCCTTGCAAGCCCCAACGTTCGGCATCCGTGTGTCCCATGGAGTAGAAAAGAATTTCGTATAAATCTTCGGCAATAGTCGTGCAGCCTCGGACAAGAGAACGGAAGAAGGGACCTCCAGATGCTTTCTCGTGGTTTGAGCGAATAAGCCAGATGCCCACACTGCCGGTGGTCTTTCCAACATAATCGAAATCGATAACTCTGCAACGCATTTTGTAAATATTAATTGGATTATTACAGAGAGTTTTGGCATGAATACTGACCTCCCATAGTTGCTACCCTGATAGTGCTTGCTCTTAGTATAACCTAGAGAATTCTGAGTGATATCTGACGCTTCAATGGTTGTGCTAGCGTCGTCATAGAAATCTGACATGCTCGAGTCGTGGGGAAGAACATTTGGCTTCAAACGGACAATGAAACGAGACGCAGCTACTGAAGAGTCGCCCTTGTTTGTGAGTAGATAGATGTTATCGTTGCCATAGCGTGCCACGATAATGTGCTGAAGAGTCCCATATGTAACTGTGACCTTGATAATGTATGCTGGGCTGCTATAGGAATTAATGGTGACTGTGGATGTTCCGAGGCCAGACTCGACGTGACTATTTAGGTTGTTATTAGCAAAAACTATGATATATCTATAAGATAGGTACCGCTGTAGACAAATTGGAAGCTTACGAGTGCTTTCCCTGGTATCCCTCGTATTCGACGCCATTATAAACCATGGAGTTGATGTCTCCATTTGTCTTGGAAACTTTGAAGACGAGACTGGCACCGGTATCTGTTCGTCGTCAGTTACAATTCCCACAAACTATTATGGAATAATATAATAAGTACCAATTACATAATTAGACCCATCATCCGTGTATCCCCAGGCAGCAAAAGCAAGCAATGGCTGCAAAGCCAGTAGAAGGAGCGATATCAACAACATCGTTGCGGCTTCTTAGTGCAAAGGAGCTGTAGCCTTTTTCCATCAGGGCATCGTCTATAATTTATATCAAGAAACGCCGACCTCCTTTCACGTTCCCTGAAGAAAACGGGAAATGAGCTCTTTGGCTCAAAGGATTCGGTGGTAATAATCGCGAAACATTTAATAAAGAAGCGGTTAGTTCCATTCGTCCGCTTTCAGAGAGAGCACGTTATTTTTTTTTTTGATTTATGCATCCATAGGAGCGCATGTTCATAATATGGACATGTATACATGTACCTACGTAGGTGCACCTTCCCCCACCTAATATAAATACTAACTTGTTGCTTGGTTGGGAGGGTTTATCCCAACAATATCACCCTCGGTATTAATTATTATCCAGGAACTCGTCAAAACTAGGGCGCTCACGTTCTTGGCAAGAATAATCCGAAAGGTTACGCCTTGCATTGTAGCTCTGGCTGCTGAACTTGCTTTAAGATGTTTCGAACAAAATTGGGGGCTCTACTGTAGTAATCCTACAATTGTTTCACAGACATTAGAGATAAGCTTAACCAGCTTCTATCAGAATGGTACTCATGCCCCTTAAGACTTAAATAAGGCCTAGCCTGTATAGCCGCAGTTTATACAAAACTACCAAGTACCAGTGTATAGTACACACCGGGTCTTGGCCTGAATAGGCACGAATATTAGTAGGGTTGTACAAAACCCTTGACGTTTTGTAGTTGACTGTCCTTGGCGACTCGGCCCGCCAATCCGGATCTTCTCCGGACTCCAAAGGAAGGATCAGTTCAGATTTAAAAGCTCAAATTCTCAACTTCTCGCCCTCAAGACACAGAACCATGGGCAAACTCTGTAGCTCCGCAGGATACTTCCATGTACGCGTATCTACTTAGCAACTATTCAAGCATGACTTTGTCGTATACTTCGGTTTTCTCCAACACTCTCACAGCCTAGGTTGCCGTTAGACTGTATACTCTCATGATAAAACATAAGTACCTACACCTCGTGCAGACCGACCATCAAATCACAAAATTCTGGTGATACTAGCCCGATTGTCCGAAGCCGTCCGATTTCCCCCTGTATACCGGACAAATATAACCAACTGTTTAAGTCGACAGACTGCCAGTAGCAGCTATATGTATGTAATACATACTTCTTACGGGCAGACAGGGATCAGGATGAGATCGAGCCAAAGCCTATACCCCGCGGGCCAGTTCCGGAGAATCTGCCAGGAACCGGCCACATCTAGTGGATGATGAGTCGAGAAACTTTGACATTCGGTCCAGGTTGCCTTATGTACCTAAACGCATGTAGATATATGTATATCCATTACTCACACTGCTATCATTTCCCCTGCTCTGTTAATAAATATTGCCCCCCCAACTGGACCCGATAAGAAATACACACATATATACGTGTGTCCAAGCATTCTTTCCCTCCTCACAAGATGCAGGCACTATTTCTTCGGGATGTCACACGACATTGGAGACGCGTGGTCCCTACGATCGGCGGGCCGTCGCGCCTCTTTTAAAGGAGCACTCTTTACTCAGATGTGCTTTGTTATCAAGATTGGCGAACCACTGAGCCCAAAGAATATTTCTTGGTACGGCCTTTTGGAGTACGGTGTTGTTTCCGGCAAGATATATGTGAAGGCCATCAATCCCTCTTGCGGAATATAACGACATATGCACCAGGACACTAAACACCCTTATGTCCTTTCCACGGTTCTCTGAGTGATCAGAAACGGAACGGCCAACCTCCGCACCGTCCCCCTTTGAGGATAGCTATAGGAGTTGCGGTTTGCAATCGTTTTTCTATATCATAACCCTAGTTAGTGAATTCACGGCATTGTGACCGTATTATTAATGGATTAGCACTAAGGATACTCACTTCCTAGGGACTACCTCTATATATGACCTTGAATCTAAATAGATTTTGATGGATGTAAAGACTTTAAATATGAAGATACTACATGATTGGCAGGGCTCCGAAAGCCTTAATAAACCCGGTCCTCTGGGAGGGGACGGGGGCGGGGGATAGGCACAGTAGAAAACCTAGTCACGCCAAGATGCCGTCCTCGCCCGCGCCTCCGTCCCTCGTCCCCTGGACCAGATTTAAGACTTCTAAAGCCACACATGCACCAACATATGTAGGTACATGTACACGTGATTTGAGGAGAAAACCACACAGAAAGGACCGGATTAGTCAACTACCTCAACTCATACATAGACTACAATACATGTACTTATTTTATAGTTTAATGGGCGTTCGATTTGTTCGTGCTATGCACATTAAGTATTGTATACTACATGCATATAAACAAATTTTCGTGATTGATCCTGTTGCAATTGGTACACACATGTACATGTAGGCCGCGGCCTCTACTCAAAAAAAGAATAGGATTGTGGATAGAACGTTACCAGCAATATTTACATTTCTATCATTGTAATTAGGTTTTACGGAGCGAATCTAAGCAGCCCCAAGGCCTGCCTGGAATCTAGAATATCATATGTAGAAAAATGAGTGATAATCCATGATCCAAATCTGATTCACGAAGGCCAACCGCACGGTATAGTCATTACAACTCAAGATAGTAATCTCAGAACACCTTACTGAGCAACCTTTTGACCCCTTCACTTGTCTCCGCCTTTCCAGTATCGGCGCTCCCTTTGGTTTTATTCTGTCTAAATTGCCTCCGGACCTCGATGACTTTCTTGCCTTCTTCTTCGCCATTATCTCCGGACTTCCGCTTTTTAGATGCTGTAGAAGCCTCCATGTTCTTGACCATCTTTGCCCTCTCGACATTCCGAATATAAGTTTTATTCTCACGGGTTGCCTGCGCAATTTCTGCGCGCATTTTGGATTGACGGGAAGCGTTCTCGTAGGCGATTTGAGCTTGAAGATGATGCCATTTGAATTTAGGGAGGTATTTCAAGTTCCAGACATCGTCATAATAGTAGGATCCCTTCTTACCGCCTATTTTATGTCAGCAAAGCTAAATGATCCTGAGGAGTTTAAGTGGGATACGTACCAATGGGGGTAGCGTTGAGAGTTTCGGCGACTAGCTTTGCGTCTTTCTTATTTACGAATTCGGCCCAGCCTTCGTCAAAGTTACGCTTTTTATTCCCACCAAAGCGAACACGGCGGGCGTAGGCTTTGGGATCTTCGGGGGCGAGGAAAATGCGGTTTATTTCGCCGAAGCGAGAAAGAAGTTGTTTAACTTTCATAGGTTTCATGAATGGCTAGTGAATACTTTAAATTAATAATCATTTTGAAGCTATTGGTTGGGAGAAACTCACAGGAACTTTAGAAAGATATATCACGCCGGTTTTTTTTGTCGCTGCTTTGGAGGCTGTAAGCTCCTCCTGGGTGAGTGGCTTGAGCTTATTTGGATTTGTGAAAAGCAGATCGTCCTCATCCTCGTCCTGCTTCTTTGTTTCCTTCTTTTTCGTTTTTGAAACATTTTCTGTCTCTTCTACCTTCTCTCCATCCTCGTCTTCCTGTGACTCCTTTTCACCATCTTCTTCATCCTCGCTCGCTGAATCGACATGGTCGACCTTTCGTCGTTTTGTTGAGCGCTTTGAGATTCCCTTCACTCGACTCTCCTCCTCTTCTGAGCCTGCATCGTCATCCTCAGCATCGCTATCCTCAACGCCTAGCCAATCCCTCCTCTTCTCCTCTTGCTTCTTTTCGTTTTCGTTTGTGGGTGACATATTTAGTGGTGTTGTAATCGTTAGCTTCCTGTCGAAAGATATGATGGTGGAAATCTCAGCGCCAAGTCTTTTCTGCATGATCAAGGATTCCAAACATTTTCTGTCATGGCCAGAAAGAGACCAGATAGTCTCCACACACCTCATCCCATCCACATCCATCCACGCATCCACGCCTCAACTCCCATTCTTTCAACAGAAACATCAACGTCCCTACCCCCCACCTACTAATATATCCTACGTACATCCTTATACATCTCATCTCAAATCCCTTAACCCCTCCATTCTCAGGCTCTTATAGGCTGTTAGAACCCCCTCCGCTTTTTACACCATAGACGATGTCCTCAACGGGAGCTCAAACAAACCCCAACAAGGGCTCCGAGAAATCCCGCGAACACAATCAAGGCCGACAAGGGCGCGATTACAGCCCTGAACAGAAGGCTGCTGTCGATAAAGTAAGAAGATGCAAAGCAACAGCATACTATGAGATTCTCGACATCAAGAAGGAAGCGACGGAAGCGGAGATAAAGAAAGCATACAGGAAGCTGGCTTTAGTAATGCATCCTGACAAGAATGGAGCTCCTGGCGCAGATGAAGCCTTCAAACGTGAGTAGAAAGCTTCTCTATACGCCCGAGCTCGGGTCCACGATATCCATCCGAGTTGAATTCCGGAACTAGACTCGTATGATCAGGCCTAGCTAACACGTCGCAGTTGTCTCCCGTGCTTTCCAAGTCCTTTCCGACAATGATAAACGCGCCGCTTACGATCGCCATGGCGGCGACCCGGACAGTCGTGGCGGCGGCGGCGGCTCAGGTGGTGTTCCCCGTGGTTTCGGTGGTGGATCACCCTTTGGTTTTGCACAACCGGCCCGTGGTGGTGCGGGGTTCGAGGGTGAAATCTCACCTGAAGACCTCTTCAATATGTTTTTCGGTGGGATGGGACCTGGGGCAGCAATGTTCGGAGAAGGTGCGGCTGGTGGATTTACTACCTTTGGAGGGCCAGGCATCCGAATTCATCATATGGGGCGGCAACCACGAAGGCGACCCGCGCAGGATGCTGGGGCGGAGGAAGAGGCAACAGCCCCGGCAGGCCTAGGGAAAATACTCATACAATTACTACCTCTCATAATTTTCTTTATACTCCCGCTCATCGGTTCTCTTTTCAGCGGCGATAGCGGAGAGAATCTCCGTGGGCCCTCTTTCAGAACTGAGCGGATACATCCATTCACACTGCAACGGGAAACACCACATTATAAGATTCCATACTGGGTAAATCCCGCTGAAGTTAAGGACCTTAGAGCGGGCGAACTCGCAAAACTAGCTAAACGTGCCGAGAACCGAATTGTGAATGATCTGAACTACAATTGTCAAAGGGAGCAGGAGATTCAGATGAATGAGAGGAATGCCGCTATGGGTTGGATCTTTGTTGACAATGAGAGAATGGCTAGAGCAAATTCTATGCATTTACCGCATTGTCAGAAGATGAAGGAGATGGGTATCAGGAGATATTAGATTAAAAGGGTAGTGTGGTGGTTTTTTGTACTGAAGCGGCCTTAATTTCATGCACTGGTTTTTCTTCTCTTTCTCTTTCCTTTTGAATGATGTTATTAAGTAATGGGGTTGGTTGTTAACTTTTTTTTGCCTTGCTAAAACGAGATTAAAAAGATGGAGGGAATGGCGTTTTTTCTTTTCTTTACTTTTCTTTTCTTTTCTTTAATGATATCTTTTGATTTACTCTTTTCTATCTTTTTAAAATTCTTTCCTGTTTTTATTTGCTATTTTATATGGTTTGCGGTTCTGTAACGCTTACATGTGATGGATGGATGATAGATGAAATAGGATTCGTATATTTAATACCATTCTATTTGGGAATTCTTGACCTATACGCATTTAAATGATGGTTGGTCAATGATGGCCTGTGTTGATCAATTGATACAGTAACCAACAAGGTACATACATGTATTTATTATGTTATCTAGATACATGTACGTACCTCATGCTTCTTAAAAGACACCTGTACCACATACAAGTAGGTACGCACGTGTTTTCTCGAAATTATTAGGACGAAGCATCAATAGTGGTTTATACAACCGAGTGAGATTCTGTGCGTAGAATTACAAACTTTCTATAATTGATCGGAGGCGGTCCGTTAGTTGAATGCGGCGCTTCACGTTTGGTTTTGGTGACTTTGGTATCAATATTTTGAAATTCAATTGATACTATTGAATTACCAGCCAGTACTGTGAATATGGTGATCGAAATCCAGACCATCTCCCATATCCACTCAAATAAAGGAAAGAGTCTCACCTATCTCGCTCTACTCTCTCTCGCCTTATCCCTAATTCTCGCATCCTCGCCCCCCACCCCCTCAACCGTTGCCCTTTCACCACCCGCACCCCTCCCCGTCGAAACCCTATCAATGACCCTCGCAACACCGCTCTGCTCAGGCAGCGGCTCGTCGGGAAGCTGCCCGTGTTGACGCAGACTTTGGTTTCTCCACGATATCTGTCCACCGTCGGCTTCGCGTTGCATCTTGGCATTGGTTTTTGCGGCGTTGATGGACGTGCGCGTATACACGAAGAGGAGTATCGCCATGGTTGCGGCCGCCATGGGCATAGTTAGAGTCTTATTTGGGCTGTTAGTAGGGTCTGCGGCCCGGTAGGGGAGGAAGAAGCGCACTCGGGCATTCATGGGAGGCATCTTGGAAGCTTTCTTCAGTAATTATCTTGTTCGGATGCTTCAGTGCTTAAGAAACTTGAAGAGTATCCAGCTGTCGATATATAGCCCGGTCGGTGGTGTGATGTTGGGTGTAGGATCTTATCTGATGGTGATAAGGGAATTCATAATAAATCACTCGGTGGCAACTCGTATTTTGCGCCAGCCAATGGAAGATTACTGATTTTTTAATTACAAACCATGCTATTAATAAGAGACACCCTATGCGTATCTATTCACGCACTCCTTACTCTAGCTCTATCTATTTACTAATTCAGGCCTTCCCTTGCTCTTTCCATAATAAAATATAAAAATTTATCTCTATAAAAGCCAGAAATAGACTTAAATCTTGATACTGGCATTCTTGAGACATTGAGGGTGGGGGCGGTTAGTTTTGATACCAACTTCCATTCCATACTCGGCGCCGACGTAGAACACGCGGTCAGGATAGTTGGAGATGATACCACTGTTTTGGTTAGTTATTATCTCAGGAAATAGGTGCCTATATTGGGCGGAATGCTTACTCGACACCATCACTATTCAGATAGAATTCATTAGCTTAAGATTGATGGCTCTCGCTGGATAAAAAAGGAAAACTTGCAGAATCAACTTCTTAATAGTAATTTCGTAATCAACAGTCCAAGGGACGACTTGCATTCCAAGTTTGTGTGCCCGCTGGACAACATCTTTGGTGACAAACGGTGTGTAACCGGGAGTGTTGGGGGTTTGGGATGAAGGATAACCGTGGACAGGAGACAGGACAGTAGATCCAATGGACTTTGCAGCGGCGACCCAGTCGCCGTTAAAGTCATCAAGCTAAGAGAAAGAAAAATGAGTGCTTGAACTTGACTAAATCGACTGGGGAAAAATCATACGTTGATCCCGCCCAACCAAGGATAACCCGAGACACCACGATCCTCGGAGATGACTGTTGTATCGTCTAAAAGCGCAACAATCCTAGTTTTCGGGAACTTTTCTTTAATTCCAATGAGAGTACGCCAGTCAAAAGACTGGATATAAGTCCTTTCAGCCCACCCACGCCTCTCAAGGATAGGCACAATATCATCAATGTATTTCTCGAGAGCCAACGTCTCGTTTGAACGAATGGGGTCGATTTTGGTCTGTGATTCTTAGGATGCTTTAAGTATATAGTTTAAGTCAAGGTGAATTACCTCCAAATTAATTTCTACATTCTTATCGCCGTAGCAGTCGACCAAGTCAAGAACCTCCTCAAGCGTAGGAATCTTGGCCCCAGGATGTACTATTCTAATCAGTTACACATTCACAAGATCAAAAATGAGTGTATGAGTTTTACGTTCTACTTGTTTGTGAAGATCAAGTTGCAGGCTTCCACAATCAAGGGACTATATTTTGGTGTCAATAAGGGAAACCCATCATTTAACGGAATCCCCATAGGTAACGTACCTGCACTTGTGCAAGTGTCAAGTTGGCAATAAACTAGACAATCCGAAGTTTACAGTAAGTAAAATATTCTCCGAAATTAGACTGCTACTTAATTGAGAAACTTACCTGTCCAACGTATGTGGCATTGGGCTCAGTATCTTTGCACTTTGACGCCACAATTTGGTGATCGTGCCAGATCACGGGCTACAACACGATCAGTTTTTTGTAAATTTACGGGTAGATAAACTTCTAGCTCTATAGATCTACTAACAACGCCATCTTTTGTAAACACCTTTCGGAGATGTCAGTAAGAAAAAGGCTCATTGGTATCAGAGGAGACTTACAGTGTCCATTTCCAGGACATTAGCGCCACTCTCAAGAGCCTTTGCAAATGCCCACAAGGTACCTGCATAGTAACAACTTATATTAGCATTCTTGAATATAATAATCTACCAAATAAGAATTGTATATAGAACTTACTCTCTGGCCTGTACCCGAGCCCTCCTCTATGAGCTTGAACTTCGAGTCTCTTATCCCCCTTTTCGCCGCTGTATGTCTTCGGAGTAGCATGTACGCTCAATACAAGTCCAAGAGCTACCGTGAGTTTTGAGAAATGAACCATATTTGCCGATTTAGTCGAAAACCAGTTACAGATTAAAATTCTGGAAGGAGAAAGATTACACTTGACCTAGCGATAAAGAAAGTTGTGTATACGTATAGGCAATGGTGGTTCATAATTGAGGAGGAAAGCGCCCGCCTTTTGAACATAAAGTTGTCTTGCCTTGAGGCAAATCTTTCTCCCGTGTAGCTTCATGGTTCCTGTCCCGTTCGTTCTTAGATCTAAATTTCTGGCCCGTGGGGAGCATCTTCTGCAGCACGTTCCTACAACGTTTTCTGGGCTGACAGGGTCCATAAAATACACTTTGATATCTTTACCGTTAAGAGCCAAATACAACCTCGCTTCGGAACATACCGTATATCTCCCGGAAGGGCTTGTGGGGAAGATAATCGTTTTAATTGGACAATCTTGAATCTCACCCCTGTTCTCAACGGCTTCCTTTCGCACGTGAAATTAAAGAGCTTGCGGGACCTCACCTGTACTAGGTACGAAATACGGCAGCTCGATAAATGGAAGTCAATTGATTAATTGCGGATTCCATGTATCTTTCCTGATTCAAAGGATTTGTTGATTCCCATCGAAACATACAGTAGGGGCGTGCTAGGAGTAATCTTCTTAGCAAATTAAACTATGAGACCGAGCGGTAGCTTCATCAGTGGCTTTTATCGGGTAAATTCTACTCTAGCTAGCTCATAGCGGGACAACGTCATGTGACTCCGACATTATGGAGATCTTCAGGCACAGATTATTGATAACGTCATCCACTAGATCTTACATGAAGTACATACATGTACTTTTAGTAACAGCGAGGTGTTTACCTGGTCTTATTTTGTACCTACATGTACATTACATCTGTGACAACAAGAAGTCAAATACTCAACTTCACTAAACCCCCTACTGGATCTTTGGAAAAATTGGATTCTTTGCTGCTTATTGCGTCAACTTTTATTCCCCCTTTACGCAAAATAAAACTCTCTGACACTGATAAATTTTTGTGGATGATCATTCATACAACTGATATAAGCAAACAAACTATGTCTATTCTTTGCTGCCGTCGAGGTGACCCAAACACTGTCAATAGATCAGTGTCACTGTCTCCTAAGATAGTTGGTCATGTTACGACGCCCCACCCTCAGAGCTCACGTCAAAACATTGAGGCCATTTACAACGAGGGTAGAGAGTTATTGAATACTCGCCAGGAAGAAAGGGACAAACCTAGTTTAAGGAATGAGATCAAGGAAGAGTGTGAGATTTCGAAGAGATTCTATAAAGTTTTTAACTATTGCTATTGGATCATCAGCTAAAAACTTCAGTACGAAATCTTAGGACACTTGTTAATGGTGAAGAGGCGGCCTCTGCGGCCACGAAAAATTACAGGGAAATAGAGCACGTTCATGGGTACAAGAATCATATAACCTAAACCATCCTTTGTTCGATTTTCTGTAGATTCTGACGAGATATATTCTAGTACTCGCCGAGTATCAAAATCATCCTCAGCAATTGAACTCCGCGGGTCAACTATATCAGCTATTCCAGATACCAATGAAATTACAGTCCCTGCAAAATCAATGCCTGCTTTGACCAGTTCGTTGATGATAGTTAAGCCTGGTACAGAACCCGTTCTAGAAAGGGACATCAATCACCATATTCTCTTAAACTCATCTTCTACAAAGGAGACAAAAACCCCACCACTGCCTCAAATATTCCCGGTAAATACGCCAGTGCTTCCAAAAGTGGACTGCATAGCTGTGCCTTCCACTCCAGACTTGAGCCCTTATCTAATGCCTAGCATTGCTACCACAATCGCGTCAATAAATGGTAAATCAAGATCAGGAATCACCATTCCTATTCCTGAAGATAACTCGGATGCTGGGAAACTCTCATCGGAGCAGAATCCAGACAAAAAAGATGCTGAAACGGCGGATGAATGGCCAGAAGACTGCAATACTGTTAAACCCGAGATCAGGCTTGGTAAGTCGATTATTAATCTTTTTGCCTTTTGCAAATGATAACAGTGGATAAAGCTGACGAGAAAGATGGCACTACGGCCGATGATGAGGAAGTAATGACTGCAAATCCCGAGAGTTCGAGAAATACAAAGCATCGAGAAGATGTGAGTGGTAGTGATAAAACCGCGAGTAGGAACGATTTCACGCCCAATGAGATCTTTTCGAAAATACCCACATGGGTTAGGCCCTCAACAAGCACTTTTATGTCATGTCCTTCATCTCACGACTATAGCCAAAAAGATGGCCTGGGGAGTTTTCCAAGTACAGGAAGCGCAACTCCAGAACTCACAAAGAGTAACTCTACTAGATTTTATTCCCCGTTGGAGGCAACAAGCGCAAACAGCACGGGGGTCAGTACTCCTGCTTTTGTTTGTCCCCCAACGCCCGGCTACGAGTTTCGGCCGTCCATTGATAATACTTCGTCCTTCTATCCATCTCCTGGAACCTCGCGTTGCGTATCTTTAGTTGAATCCGAGACATGCACTCCAGAGCCATCAGCATTGTCTACGGATGCTGATGCCCACAGGCTAAATCGGACTCCTCGACCTTCCGACATGATAATAGATTCACCTGGAGGTTCGCTGTTTAAGTTTCCATGGGTGAGCCGGAGTATGAATAAGTCGCTAGAGCCTATTACAAATGAGGCTGCTTTTACTAGAGGTAGCTCGCTTGCGCACTTAAAAAAGGCACAGAAGAGGGACCGTGATCTCCAGCTGGCGCCTGGAACAAACATTGAAAGGTCTCAGGATGTCGTTCTCGGCCAACATGGCGAGATATGCGAAGACATTTACCTGGATGACCACGCCAAATCAATGCTTGAGACTCCTGAGAGCCTATCAAATGCCCCAATAGATAAGGCTAGTTGGTATTATGATAATCTCGAGGACCGGGAGATTTCCAATAGTATAACGACACTCGCTCCGAAGAAGAAAGAAAAAACTACTACATGGGTCCGATCTACTACCCGCGTAAGCAGTTTAACGGTGCGGCAAGACAAAGCGAAGGACCCAAGAATCTGGGGCTCACCTCACGGTAGGAGCTCTACCGGTTCAAAAAGAAATATTTTTAGTAACTATGGCAAAACTGAGAAAAAGTTTTCTTTAAAGAATAGTATCTCTCTTGGTGAAAGAATGTGGGAACGTTCTAGTATCCGAGACAAACCCCAAGAAAAACTACGAAAGGCTACAGGTTTCGAGGTTTTACCTACTCTCACCACTGATATTGAAACCGAAGCGAGGAATTCCCGCTTAAAGAATAGGAGATCAAGAGCCATGATTCGCTCTAGGAGTATGACACTTAGGAGGACATTTACAAATAGCATCGCAAAGCTTAGAGGAAAAGTGAGCTTTAATGAGAGTTCAAAAGGGACAATTATTCCTCCTTCACCTAGGGGCAAGCAAACAAACAAAGATGGGTTTTATCAAGGGCCTTGTAACGAAGAAAACCTATTCACTCAAAGCCCTGAGACACTTGGTGGAAGGAATAAGTTCGGTATTTCTGGATCGGATGTGTCTAGCATCATATTTCGACCATCCCTACCCAAAGAGATGTTAGAACATCAGAGCAGTACAGAACTTATCAAAAAAATATCCCCTAGAGATGAAGATATTGTTACAAAAAATGAAATCGCGGAGCCATACACCGAGTCTTCCTCCTATCATGGTGTGTACTCACATAGGATTCCTGACGACCGAAGTGCGCCCGACAAGCCTGGACTTAAAAATATGATTGAGGAATCAAACAGTAGGTCTAGGCCATGGAGTACCCTATACGATGATTGTGTGACCTTGCCTTTTGGTGGTAATGATATAGGGGAGGGAAGTGAAGATGCTGAGAGCGATAGTGATATTGATACACAATCAAGCGGGCCTTTCAGAGTTGGTGGTAGGAATACGGAGGAAATCTGGCGTGATGCAAAAGAATCTTTGGAGAGCACAGCTTGATGAATGATTAATTACAAGACTAGTCTGCGTATATCGTTTCATCTTGGAATAATCGATGAGTACGGCCTAGATAATACTTTGATGGGGGGTAATTGTTAATATTCTTTGGATCGTTGGCTTGGGGAAAATCTCATGCTACAATTTGCTCCGATACTGGCTGCATCAAAGTGGTAGAGGTTACTTTCTGATAAAATTGCACCAGTAATATTGGATTTTATGAAGGTTTTGCTTCTTTCATCCTGTTATGTTGTAACCCGCTCGCTATAGCGATTGATTACATGTAGCCAATGCTTAATTGGCTAGCAAATGAACTGCATTGAAGTTTTCCAGAGAAACTTTCAGGAGATTGCGTTATTGGAATCTCTGATCATTTCTCAATACGCATCTGCGAATTGGGAAAAATACCGTTCGTTGTTTCATCTCAATCATTTCTAGACTCTCATATCCATGAAGTTTGGATCAGATCCCAGTTTATATGGCGAATAGGTCACTCCAGACTTGGCTAATTAGGCCTATATGATTGATCAAAATACTTAATAAAAAGTCCTATAATTGCAAATGAATATAGGTATCTATACATCAATCCAATTACCAATTAAACGCCCTTGCATGTACGACCTCAAATCTCTCCAAAAACTCCTTCATCTTTGCATATTCCTTAAAGCCCTCTGTCTTTGCAAATTCATGATGATGCTCCACCGCCTTAAACCCCGAAAACTGAACCCCTTCACCGTCGATACCCTCTTCAACACCATCAATCCTCCACCCTCTAACCAATGGGTACGGCTCCGTAAAAGCTTTGAGATGATGTGAATTCTCTCCCCACACCTTTGCGAAATCCTCTTTATGACCAGCTTTGACAAAGTGTCGGGCGAAAGTGACGCAAGGTGCATCCAGCGGAAGAGTTGACTTATCCATGCCGGCATGAAAAAGAAGATCAACATTGATAAGATCTTTAAGCTCCTCGAGGAGTGCTAAGTTCTCTGTTGAGGGGAGAAAAGTGTGGTGTGCTTCCACAGAAGTCCAGGAGCCCAGAAGATGAAGAATCTGGGGGTTTTCAATTTGCTGAAAGAGAGAAAACTGGGCACCAGAAGGTGCGGAGGCTTTGTTCAGAACCTGTAGTGCATTCTGGAGACCGGACTTTAGTGAAGGTGTGTCACTGGTGTGAGGATACTTGATAGAGAGGATGGCATATTCAAGGACAACCATTGTAGATATTGTGTGATGTGTGTATATAGATGTATGATTTTGATGTTGATGTTAGCTAAGTAGCATTTCCTTCGCCTAGGGCTGAGGTTATATATCGATTGACTCATGAGCCCGGATCTGCAGCAGCTCAGTGTTCGCAGCTCGTATTCGGAGAAACAAAATTCCCTGCACGTCAGGGAATACTCCGGTGGAATCATGTTACACAGGGCTAGACGGCTGCGGGAATGATTGATCTTCCATACAAATTTCATTCCTCTATTATATGGTGGTCAGCTTGCCAGACGAAGGGATACAGGTAGACTTTCCGTACTTATCCGTAGGCCTTGTCGATAAACCGGACGTATTAGGAAACCTACATACTTGTATACCAAATCATTGATACCTCCTACGCTGAATGATAATATACATTTTCCATGACCATACCCCCTAGACTTGAGAAAACCTAAGTATCTTCATTTATAGCACACAAGTACAGTCTCAACGACTGTATCGCGCGAGGCCGGCCAGTCGCCATGACCACTCACTTAATACGTATACAGAAGGAGGATTCTCCTCTTGGTTTTGGAAAAACTAGTTTCATTTGTTCATTGCCAAGAAAACGGCGAGTGAGAGTGCATGCCTCGTGCGATATATCATGTATACGTACCTACATGTAGTTACATCTAATTCCCCGATTTGTTCATCAATTTTAAGATATTCGGAATCGATAGGTATAATATATTCAAGATCACCGAGTTGAGCTCCCTAAATGGTCCTCGGGATTTTTGGCGGCCTATAGTCTCCTCAGGGCCAGGTATGAGTGTAGACATATGTACTCTACATACCTTCATGTAGATACAGTATTTTGACCTGGGTATTACAAACTTTTGCTGGATGCATCCAGCTTCCTTGTAGCTTGGCATTATGATTTGGGAGGGTCAAAAATGGAGCTAGATGTTGCTTGCGTTACCCAGTTTTTGCTGAGAGAAGAAACTTAACCCCAAAGTAAATGGATTATTTTTACCATCAAAACTGTTGCTAAATTCTTGAGGATTTTATAAAAGGTGTATTTGCATCTGAATTTTCTCATAAAAAAGTCCCCATGAAAAAAGATCTCCATTTGGTGATTCTACAAATGTTAGAAGGAGTGGAGGTCTAATTTCGCGATTAGCTCTCTCTGGAAGTCAAATGCAAGGCTGGATCTATAATTCCTTGGCTAATTAATGCCAAGTCTGTCAAAAAGACTCCGGATCCCTCAGCGCAACTCGAATGACTTATTTGGTATTTATTCTTCTTCTATTGTGATTAATTTACATTCTTTATCCTGAATGTTTATTTCCTTGCTTAGAAGTTGATTTATTATATCGCCCTTTCTACTTGTAATATGATAGCTCAGGGACACGTATCACACTAGCCAAATTTGGCCGACCAATAAGAATTAGCCATTGAACCGGGTTCTGAGATCGGAGCCGCATGCAAACCACGATCACTACCGCCAAATCTCGAGTTATTCGGAGGGTTGCCAAGGCCACCTGCTAAACCACATTTAGTTTAGATCCTGCAAAAGAGGGCTGTTTTCTTCCTTTTAAGGTGAAGATCCTCAGCTTTTTGCCTTGGCAACCCTCCGAGTAACTCGAGATTTGGCGGTATTGGTGATATCATGCACGATCGATCCGCATGCAGTATAGAATCCCGAAATCTAGATCTACTTTCAGTAGACGTAGCGATGGCTGCCTATATCCTTATGATATCGTTATAGCATCTATCGAAGACTATATAAAGCCCTTGCTTCTGCGCTGTCAAAGTTTTACTCAAATCATCTCGAAGTCAAGTCTTCAACTCCCCCCCTTTTCGTCCTTAAGCTCATGCTCAACTCCACAGAATAGCTATTGATAATGGATTTTCTGCCCACCGCTGGCTTTGTGCCTCTCACAAGAGATAATTGGGAGCTTTTGATGACATACTGGAAATATTTCACTCTCGTACCTCTCCCCCTCGAAATCTCGCCATCAGATTTAGATCCATCTAATCCCGCATAGATATGCCCCGCGCAACTAATCTTGAAAGACTGGTACCCCATGGGGAAGACCTCCTACGAGTCTATTCTCAATGTTCCTGGTAGTTTCCCCACTTACAGCTAGCTTTCTACAACATATCCTAACAACCTTTTGTATAGGTAAACCTGCCTGGATTTTAATGGAGCTTGTCTCTCCGCTCACCATGCTTTACACGGTCTTTACGAACCCCGAACGGACGCAACCGCTTTCCTATATTCACCTCTGGCTAGTAACACTCTACTGTCTTCATTATGCTCACAGAGCGCTTATCAGCCCTCTTATGAACCATTCCATGGCACCTATAAATATCATCATCCCTATCGGAGCTGCTTTCTTCAACCTAATGAACGGCAGCTTAATCGGTGGGTGGCTTGGCGGATATGGCTCTGCTAAACATGTGCCGATGTGGCAGGTGATCGCCGGCAGTGTTTTGTTCGTTACAGGACTATTTGGGAACGTGTATCATGAGGAGGTACTTAGAGAGATTCGAAGGGATAAGAGGGTGGACAAAAATGTAGAGAAAGAAGGAAAGGTTGTTGTAGAAAATGGCAGAGTTTACAAAATCCCAGAGGGTGGCCTCTTCAGATGGGTTTGGCACCCACATTACTTCTCAGAATGGGCGGAGTGGTGTGGGTATATGATGATAGGAGGGGGGTTTTCGAGCTTTAGGCCGGCAGGGCTGTTTGTGGTTAATGAGGTTGCAACTATGTTGCCTAGGTAAGACTTTCGCTTGATATAAAGATAACTGTGGCTGACTTTCATGTGTGTAAAGAGCGTTGCAGGGGAAAAGATGGTACTTGAATAAGTTTGGAAAGGATGCGGTGCCTGACAGGAAAGCTATTATACCAGGTGTGATCTGATGATTTGGTGTAAATTGCACATCTAATTACACCGAGTGCGATAGATAGTAATAGAGAAGAATAAAATAACATGTAATTGTTTTAGGAAGGATATGGGTAATTGACCCAGGAATCGCTGTCTCGTGCCCAGCCTTCTTCTAGTATTTTGACTGGGCACGAGACAGCAGTAATCGGTAGGAGGGATACATGTATGCATGCAAGTAACAGTGTTTCAAGTACTTCCAGAACAAATGACGTAATTTAGTAAGTGAATCAATAGAGTGCCAAAAAGGAGATGTGACGGATAGTATTAATGCGTGGTAATATGAGAATGCGGAAACAAGGGAACCCTAACCAGAAAACCATATGGAAAAGTATTAAAAGAGAATTTGTGGATTTGACAGCGGTACCGTTCCGCTTGTTTTGTTGATATTGTGTCACCCGTCGGGAAGTGCCTATGAAATCTATAAGAAAGAAGTTTTATGCAGGCTTTGACAGATTCAACTTACCGCTTCGTAAAGTCAATCCCTAAAGCATTCCCTCTTGCCTATACGTCTCCGCAACTTATTCGAAATATTTTCCCTCCTGGCCTTGTACACCATCCTAACACGTCTCCAAGCTTTTCCAAGATGGCGCAAGCCCTTCGGATGTTCTTTCTTACTCTTTTCCATAGCTAAGATTGTATCGACGCCAAAGTGTAGCGTCATGACTTTGTCTCTGATATCTGATTGGATGACTAGAGATTGTTCCTCCATTTTCTGAAGTTCCAACTGCACCCGCAAAATCGCCAAAAGAAGTCCTCCGATCTCTTTATAATCAATGGCGAGTCTACCAAACGACATTTGGTCTCTGGCAGCAAAATACCCCTTGATGTCCGCAAACAACTTTTCGAATAATTGCACCTCTTGCCAAGCTGACTTGATATCGACATCGAGCATGGCGTTCAAACTCATAAACTCGTCCAGGGGTTCGTTCAGCCTATACTGGATGATTTCGATCTCAGAAAAGACATTTCCGGGGTTGGGTTGCTCATGCTTGAGACGCCCCACCAAATTCTCTAGATGTATCTTTTGAAGCTCAACTGCTTCTGCCCTCTCATCCAGTGCCGACTGGATGACATCTCTGTGGGAGGTAAGTTGGTTCCTCATCAGATCTCGGGCGAGTACATTCTTGGTGCTATCGTTGCCATACTGAGTATCGGCCCATTGGGTGATGAGTTTATCGAGTGGTTGGTGCCAATAAGAACCCTTGGATGAGAGAAGATCTGTAAGCGAACGGAGGGTGATTTGATCTTCCGTCATTGTGGCTTGTTTGCTTTGATTCAGGGGGGCTGTGGTGTTTTGGATTGCTCCGGCAGTTTGGAGGATGACTTTGGGAAAGTGAGAGAAGAAAGAAGAAGGAAGTTTAGAGAGCAGATCTTATCCTATGGATGGCATTTGGGAGAAGTTCGGTGAGTTCGAGCTTACAATAACCACAACTTATCCAGTGCGATATTTGGTAGCGACTAGTGCGCGTGTTTCAGGCGTCTAATAGTATAGCTAGGTTGGATAAGTTAATCGATCTTTCAAAGCTGCCTACCTATGCCCCAGAACAGACGATATATAATGGCTATAAGCTACATGTATACAAAGTAAGCCATTGCTCCCTTGCTCCCGAAATAGTTGATAATTCGCTCGTTAATAAGTAAAGAATTCGTCCAATAGCTACATGTATATACGTAGCTGCTCAATGAACAAGTTTTGTTACAGAAACAGTGTTGGGCACGAGTAATCTAGGGCTAATATTGGAGCTTCAATACCTAGTGCAGGCTTTATATCGCCCAAGCTAAGCCAGCTCGAATATTATCCTTGGAAAGCTCGAACCCAGGCTCGAGCTTTATAATTTATGAACTGTGTGTTATAGGCCAAATAGCCCATCCAAAGTCTCACCTTATATCTGATACCCTTTGCAAGAATTCACGTTCCGGATTCATCTCAAATCTCACATAGAGAGATCTAATTTTAAGTCTCAAAAAGGGGGCTCGAGGCTAAGCTCGAGCCTACCAGGTTCGAACATCTCAAGGGAAGTATTTACACGAGCCAGCCCGTGCCCAATGTCAATGTATTGATCGAACCCAGTTACAATTCTAACAACTTTAACGTCGTTCATTTTTTTTTAGAGTTACTCTAGAATTTCTACACATCCATAACCAGGAAATCGAGACACACAACCTCGTCGAAACAATCTACCATCTCCCAAACCTTAGGATATCCTAAAAATTGATAAACATCCAGTTAATATAGTAATACTAACAAACCAATGTGTTGCAATCTATCAGTATTTTAAGTATTCCTATAACTCATGACCGGAGCGTGATTAACCGAGTGATATATTATGATTAAGAAATCATTCCTACTGCATAAATTTTATCCCACCAAAAGGAGGGAGTCACTAATACCCCTTGTAACAACAAGTTAACACGTTATATACGCTTCAAGTAATGCTGATGTGATATTAAGTCCTTGTTCGTTTATGTTAATGTGCCGATAATGTGTTTTATCCGTCGAAGCTAAGACGGCAGAATCATACAATCTTCCTTTAGCTATCTTACCAATCAGATCTACTTTTAATCAATGAAATTGCATTCATCTCAATATTTTATGAAAGGCGGTCCCATGATTAGCCTATATATCGATTTCCAATATAAGAACTATATTGGAGTTGAATAGCTATAGCTTTGGCTTTGGCTTTGGTCATAATATCAAACTTGTTGCATGTAACGAGGGCACCAGCGCCCGCGTACAATTGCATAGGTATCGATCTATACACACGTATACAGATAACGCTGGAGTAAACTTTATATATATAATTAGGACTCGATGCAAACTTGAGCTCTTAGAGGTTTTGTAGTATAGACAAATAGACAGCTACGAAAGACAAAAAGAATACGTTACTTGTAATTGTCTCAGATAACATTCGTATATAGATTACAATTGCCTCTCGGATGTATATATTCGAGTATTCAACTACCTATCTAGGTTATCTATGGCTTTAGAGCTCGAGCTCTCTATAGTCATCACTTATTTAGCGCAATATCTCTAAAGAGATCTGGGATGTAAAGACCTATTATTGATCAAATCGCGAACCCTCCCAACACATGCCTATAAAAATCCCATAAAGTGTAGAAATGCCTTAAATATGATCTATGGTTAATAGCCTATAGCTGCTTCCTTATTATAGAGCCCTTTGCATTTATTGTATCGTTAACCTCATACTTGATCATTAATTCGCTGCTCTTTGACCTTTTATCTTTTCTTTAACTTCAGTCATCTATAATATATCTTGATTGTAAAAGGAGGATGTATTGTAATGGAATTTGAATCATTATAGTATGAATGGGAAATCCGACGTCCCCTTAAAGCTGTCATATTTCATATATATATACATGTATCTAATTGCTCGATGATATAGATACTTATATCTTATAGATACGTTCTACCGGCGACCTTGACAAGTATTCTCGTACCCAATTACAGTGCATATATGTCATGGGATTCAATCGCAGTATGTTAAACCCCGACAGGATAACTGAATTCTAGTTGTCGGATGTTAATTCCCCGAGCATGTTCCACCTCCAGACTAGCTCGTACGACCACTAAAATCGTCTACTAATTATTTGGCCAGTACCTTAAAGGCCAAGACAAACTACAACTAGGGTAAGGGGCTTCTCCCCTGGTTCTGCAGAAAATTATAAATTACCCCTCCCCCTCACACTCCTCTTCATTCTCTACATATTACACGATCCTCAACATACCCTTGCATAGACCAGTTTTTCCTCAACGTCCAATTGCAAATTTTAGTACAGGATCCAGATCAAACAAAACGCCTTTCATAATTCTCGCAATTTGTTATTCCCACGGGTTTCGAGATTCGCTTCTGGCGCATATCCCCCCTAGGCTTCACATGTGTAATATATACCGTGTTTCAGATATATGGAGAATGGGAATGAGGATTAATGATAATAAAAAAACCTTAAATTTTTTAAACTTCGCGATAACTTCCGTATTGCGCGACCCATCATATTCTTGGCAAAATTCCATGCAAAGAATTTTTTGCGTTGCAGACTTCCGAGACATAATGTCAACCGTAAGCCTGGGAATAAGAGCATATTCAGCGATCAGGCTTCTCACCCATTGGGTGATTTAACCTCTCTGGGCAGGGAGCCCCGTAGGTAGAACGGAGTAACTTTTGGATTTCGGCGCCGCCTATGTAGGGAAGTGTATGGAAGGTGAAGAAAAAGACAACAATGCGCATCGCGGCCAGAACCCCGGAACCCTGTGGAGTGGTTACAAAGTACTTGATAAGCGGCAGTGATTTTCGGTTACTGCTTCACGTACGAGAGACATGTTTCTCTTTGGTGCTGCTAGGATCGTTTCTCCAGGTTGAAGGAACAGCAGTATGATTCCTGGCTGTCAAGGTCATGGTATTAAAAATTACAAACAAAATGTGCGTAAAAATGGTAATTAACAAAAAAAATCCAAACAAAAATGGTTAAGCATTTTCAACCAAAACTCCCACGAAAAAAACGCAACGCTCAAAAGCAGAAAAACTCCGGCTTCAAATTAGTGAATGATAAAAACAAATGTCCAGCTATGTAAGTAAATACACATGTAGCCAGCTCTAACTCTATGGTCCGTAAGCTCATCAGGATATAATAATGCAATATGCTCCAATTTCGACTTTGCAGCCCCTCCTCTTAATGCCAATCTAGGTATCTTCACCAACCACCAACGACCATGAAACTAAAAATCAAATCAAAAACACGCAACGGGACGAGAAAAACTCCGTTTCTATGTGAGGATACATAGATGATACATGTAAAGACAGACTAGTAAACTAACTTCTGTCAATGTGCATGGAAAAAAGAAATAAAAAAGAAAGATGTCAACTAGATGTAAGATGTGCGTGCCAACACCAAAACAGAACATTATTTTTGTGTCAAAAAAACAAGGTAAAAAGACATAACTAACAACCCCAAAACACCGTTTTTATAATAATGCAGCCTGAAACCTGGTAACAAAGTGAAACAAATAAGAAAATGGGGAAGGAGGGGTATAAGAAGTACTTTTGAAAAAACGGATGTCAATCAAGGCGCCGTTTAAGTCGAGAGACGACGATGTCGAAAGAAGAAAAAAAATCCACCAATGAATGTTTGAGAGTTAGAAAATAACGCTAAAAAAGAAAAGAAAAGAAAAGAAAAAGAACCCATAATGCACCCCAATGTCGAAGAAAAGAACGTTTGTTAGTATTCCATCCTCCACACTATACTTCCCACCTCATCCCATCCTAAGGCTCACACTACTAGCGCCCACTCCACCTCTAGCCGCTCCAGATGTCATCAACCCCATTCCAAGTCCCATAGGCCCCTCCGGCCCGGGTGTGCTCGGAGTCACGGGCATAGCCATCGCTATCCCAGCCCCACCAAGCCCACTCATAACACTTGTCATAGTAGGGTGTACCATGCTCATCAAAGTAGCACTTCTACTATTTGATCCGCTGCCGCTTCCCCCACCACCTCCACCACCAAGTCCAGGACTTGGATAAAACATACCCTGTGGTAGCGTTGCCTGTGCCGCAGGACCCAATGCTGCAGAGAGCGGCGTTGCGGCGAGCCAGGTTTGGGGTGCAGTCATTGTCGGTGTCGGTGTCGGTGTCGGGCTCGGAGCAACCATGGACTGGAACCCAAATTGTGTGGGTGAGAGAACAGATGGCGGAGAATTAGGTGTCGAAGAGGACTCAGCCATGTACATCCTGAATGATGAGCCATTCAAGAGGATATATAGATCCTTTGTCGGACGTACAACCATACCGACGGCAGTGAGCATGTTCTTTCGGAAAGTGTATTCTTGGTGAGTACTCTTGATGAGCTCCGCAATATTGATAATCAACTGTTATCACTCCATCAGTAATACTCTATAGAAAAAACAAAAGCTTAGACCTGAAACTAACCTTAGTGAAGATGTTAGTATCGTCCCAGAATCGCCGCCTTTCACCAACATCTCCCTCTTGGATAGCTTCCCATCTGACCTTACTCAGCTTTCTCGCTGCGTCCGCCCCATTGACGCACAAAGCCGAGACCTGCCTTAGTTTCAAAGACACATTCGGCATCAAGCTCTGCCCCAGCGCAGCCTTAATCTCTTTCTCGATGACTGGCAGCGTGCTCAATGCCGCGCCAATGGCGGTCTGGAAGATCCCATACAACGGCTCATCGTGGTCGAACCCAAACCCATTCTCCGACATCTGTGAGACAGCTGAAGACGGGACACTGTTTAAACCCGGCGTTGGCGGGAGTGAGAAGTAGTCGGCACCCAGCGGGCCGCCCCGTGGGGTCGTATAAGCTGCTGACGACATAAACGTAGCGGACGGGATAGATGCTAGTCGTAGCCCAGGATTATTATTAATCTGCAGCGGCTGTCTTCCTCTCATCATTGAGCTAGCACTACTGAAAGATTGTACGCTCGGCGTGGGCCGATGTGTCCTAAGCAATGGTCTGAGAATCTCATACGAGCTCTGGATCTCAACATAAGATCCGTAGACTGTAAGCAGTAATGTCCTCATATAGCGGACATCATGTCCTGCTGCTCCGGCTCCAATCTCTTTTGAGCTCGACTGTAGCATCGACAGCACTTGTCGGAACGCGGCAACGCAAGAGTAGCAAGCATCAATGACCTGATCTACTGCTGCCTCGTCGTCTTTCTCCTCGTATGCCTCCAGAGCTCCAACCAATGACCCTATATGGATATTCCCGTTATAAAGAGCTCTCTCAACTTTATGGTGAGGTCCGTTAGGATCAACTGCTGACTGCACAAAGTGCTCGATCGGCTTCTGCAGTGTGCTCATAGCATAGAGGATCCCCCTAGCAGCTTCACCAACTCTTGCAGATGACAATGACGTCCGCTTATTCTCCGGTAACGAGCTTAACCGTCGAAAGTACGGCCCAGGCTGTCGTTCCTTTTCCGTAGGACTGCCCTGCGATCCGCCGTTAACACCGTCAGCGGGCTTCCCCATATTCTTTTTTAGCGTCCTTCCAGCCGAGTCGATGATGCTATCGTGCGAGTAACCACGTTGGTGCTTCGAAGCCTTCTGCTGCTGTTGCTGTTGCTGTTGCAGATGCTGTTGCGGCTGCGGTTGTTCGACAACGGTTCGAAGGTTGTTGTTTCCTCCTTCTCCAATGCTTCCACTACTATTGCTACTGCTGCCGGTAGTGCTATTATTGCTCCCGCCTCCTTGGAAAATGGCATTTGGGGACTTGCGTGGTGGCAACATGCCCATTCTCCGATTACCCCGGATGGTCTGCAGCTGTGCTGTAGATTCGCTATGACTACGGGATCGCTCCAGCTGAGACAGGTTGGACTCTGAAAGCGGTGTCTGAGGCTGCTCCTGCTCGGAAGCAATAGAGGAGGATGGGGATGGGGAGAGAGAGGAGGCGGCGGGCATTGGTGCAGAGCTAGACAATATCGTGGCGTTCGACAGTGGCGAAGGCGAGCGATTCTGGTGCAGAGATAGCATGGACCGTTTAGACGGACTAACGGATCGCGTCCTTAGAGAATTGGAAGCGTGTGGCATGATGGTATCGAGCTCTGCTGATAGCCTGAATGGTGCCTCTTTCTGCTGTTCCTCCGCTTGGTTGGTCGTGGTAATAATAGTAGTAGTGGGATTAGAGTTGTTATTCGTATCGCTACCTTCCACTGAGCAGCAGCAGCTATTCACAGAACCAGGGCTTGGTGTTCTAGAAGCAAAGGTGGCGGTATTGATTGATGAACAAGAATCATTCCCCAAGTCTGGGCCGTAATCACTACTAGAAGGGATTTTACCCCAGGAAAGTTTAGTCCCCAAAATTGAAACCACGGCACAAACCCACAATGCCGGCGGGTGCGGTGGTAGAAGTAGGTAAAGAAGGTAGCGCAGGCAGCTCATCAAACCATCCACTCCACTCCAACCCCCCCCTGGTTCGCCGTGACCCCGTCAATGCCGGGACCAGGGTTCCGGTAGGGGGGTAGATATGCGAAAGGGGGAGGGGGGTTGGACCGGGTAGGGTTGGTAGGGTAGCACCCAGGGTAGGTACATTTACTCTATCTACTTCACCTACTTCTATTGTTACTGATCTAGGAGGGCCTTCCTTACCTTGATTCGGACCCCGTGCCCACCTTCTCCGCATACTGCCTCAAGAATCTCTTGACCTCCTCCAGCCATACTTCGTCGTCCGTTGCGTCGTCTTTAGCCAGGAGGTCCTTTGGGGGGAAGACGATGGGGTTGTGGTGGAGCTTCAGGATCGTGAGATTGGGCATGGCGCCAATATAATTGGGCAGAACGGTGATTTTGTTTTTGCCCATTGAGAGCACCTTTTGGGAGAGGCCATGTGAGCAGCTTTTCGAATTATCATTGTCAGGTAGATTGAAGCATAGCTATGTAATTTTAAGTGGGGATTGGAGGAGGAGGAGCGTAAATTATTGTGAGTATTGATTGATTGATTGCAGTACTGGCTGGCCATACCTTCAGCGACATCAGGGTCCCAAAGTCTTCGGGCAGCGAGCCTATTTGGTTATGACTGACGTCAAGTATCTCAAGCGACGGCAGGCGAGTGATCTACGGCAGCAACACATAAAGCAAACATTTCAAATATCAGCCCTCCCGTTACTTCAGTATTTTTTCTTTCTTTACGCATACTAGCATTGAAGGAAGGATAATAGGGAAGAGAAAAAGAAGCCGTAGGGAAGGAAGTTTTTGCTTTCTTGTCAAACCATACCACCGCCGGAAATTCTCCGAGTAAGTTCGCACGGAGGTTCAAATATCTCATTCTGTGAAGGCCCGAGAACCCGTCTTGCAGCGAGGTCAATTGATTATGGGCCAAAGCGAGTCTTCAAAACACAAAACAAGCAGAACAAAATTTGCGGGAGAATAATCAGTTAGCAACATTCGAACCCGCCATAGCTTAATTCTTTTTTCTTTCTTTCTGAAGGGGGTAAAGTGGTGGCGTTTCATCACTTGCCCCCCTTCCATGGTTTGCCGTTGGCTGACCTTTCTACTTCATCTTTGATGAGCTCAATAGCCTCCAGCGGGATGCTTGAGATCTGCTTGGATCTCAAGTCTACCGAGAACGACGGCCTTGGCTGGCGGCCCGGCGAGACTTTTCTGAGGTGCTTCTCGAGTCTGAACTCCTCACGGGCCTGTGCAAGAGCTCTTGTGACGATGGCGAAGCAAACGGCATGTTCAGCGGGTAGAGCGGACATTTTCTGCAGCGCAGGAATGTTGGATGGGGGGGACGTTGCGAGGGAAAGAATAACTAGAAAGCACAAAAAGTATAAAAAGACGAAGAAAGGGCGTTGAAACAGAAGAGCAGCAGCAGTCGACCCGTTACAGTCGTTTCTGGGTCAACGACGAACCCGGCTCGATGACGACGAATGACTACTTTTTGGGCTGATGGTCAGTCAAAGCAAAGGGGTCGGCGCGCTTTTGTTGGCTTTTGTTGGTTTCGATTGGCCTATTCGCCATCGAACCAGTTTCGTCGTTGACCCAGAGACGACTGTACAGTCATTCACGGAGCTGAGTGAGCGTGTGAGTGTTCACAAGCACAAGATCACACACAACTGCGGCATGCGCTCATTCTTTTTGCGGAGGGGCGGGTACGCGGGGAGGATAGCGAAAACCCGGTGCTGGCTTATGGCGGTGAAAGCTTGCTGTATGGATGTATGTAGGTTTTTTTTACATATGTAGGTACTCTATGTACGGCCCGCTGGGTAATGATGCTTCCCGCCTGATTACCTGGTCTACTATTCTTGCCTGCTGCTGCTGCTGCTTGCCTGTCTCAGGCTTGTTAAGTAATGGGGGCATACCGATATGTAACCAACAGCCTTGCAAAACACACGACGTTTTACATGAAATGCAGGTTCCTATTTGTGAATTCCTACTCCCCCATGTAACTTCCGTCGAGGGGTGATCCGCACATTGCCGTGAGCTTCTTCGCCTTCTCCCACGATGACTGGATGAGCGATGTCGGCGGGAAATCAAACTGCCGGCGGTAGAGTACTTTACTGAAAAACTGCCCCAGGAATGGAAAGCTGCAGGTACTAACAGATAGCTGTATAGAAAAGCAACATACCTATCCCAGGAAACTTCTTTAGAAGGCAGAATTACTCATTGGATCAGGTACATATCTGCCTACATGTAGGTATGTACAATACTGCGGTAGGTAATCAGGGTCCTCTTTTCGATTACGAATCCCCGGTTGTGATTTTGCGCACATAAAAGCAGGAATCGGGGAAGAAACAGCGATTTCCTCGCATGGAAATCGATTTAGACAGACATCAAGCTTTCCGCGCTTCCTTTTCTTACATACTCTACCTCTATATACGAGGGAAGGGATGAGGGATGGGGCACACCTGCATTACGCGGATCCGCGGGGTAGCACGTGTGATGGTGGTGGTGTTCTGGTTTCTTCTTCTCTTCCTTAATTCCGCCGAGTTGTGTTGAAGTGAGAGGAGTGCACTTTACGTACTATAGTACTCATGCCCGAGTACTACTACAAATACTCTGGTAGGTATCTACCTATATGTGAATCCCATGGCCATGCAAGTAAAGTAAAGTACATGTACCTAGGAATGCAGGCTGGGATTTTAGAAGGGGTTTTCTGACCGCGAAGAGCATCTCCATTTATAATTAGAGTACCCATTCGTCCTCGTCCTTCATCCAACCATTCCCCCCGAATAGGCATTTTTTAGACGTCACGAAACTGGCAATTGCAAGCTTGCAGCCCAGTGTAGATAGGAATAAAAAAAACAAATTGCTTCCGCTACTCTACAGAAGATGCCTCCGAGACCAGATCAATCTCGTACCTGACACTATCTCAATCAATCAGTCAATCCCCGCTTCTCGGCAGTGGTAAGGCATGTACCCATCTGGTTGTAAAGGTAAAGCTGAAGCGGCGGCGGCGGGGTAGGAAGAGCAGCATGGTGGTGGTGGTTGTGGATACCGATACATCCCCAGCTTATTACAAAAAAGACCACCTAGCCAAATACATACATTACACTCACACCTCTTCTAGGGTTCCATCCCCAAATTTCTCAGAATCTCGACATTCACGGCTTCAATGATCATGTCCAGAGGTTCTGTGATAATGCTCGACAAAGAAGACACCACCACAACCCCCCACCCTCCCCCAAATGTGGTCCAGCAGAACGGTGCGACCACTCATGTGAAAAGCGCTGAACAATCCAAAGAATCACTACACCAGCTCTGCTCGCAATTCCACGAGAAGATCTCTGCTTTCCTCGCGTCCACGCCTGAGACCGAGCTCCTCCGGCAGGTTCAGCACCAGACCAAGATATCCCTCCAGGTCGTTCAAGAAGCATTACAGAGATACTCGTTCGTTTACCTTCCCCCATACTTCGCCGCTCACCAAGTCGTAGACAGACAACTAAAGCTTCCCACAGATTCGATGAACTTGCCATCTCATTTAACGGTGGCAAAGATTGCCTCGTACTGTTAATAATCTTCCTTGCCGGACTCTCCCAGAACTCGCTCTCAAAGAGCTCAACAGCGCTCCTAAACGCAGTCTATGTCATGTCCCAGCACCCATTCGCTGAAGTCGATGAGTTCGTAGACATCTGCGTGCCGTCGTACCACCTCGACCTCGCTCGCTATGCGCTCCCCATGAAGAAGGCATTCGAGACATACCTCGAGCAGAACAAGAACGTGAAGGCCATCTTCGTCGGTACGAGGCGGACAGACCCGCACGGCGAGTTCCTCACGCATTTTGACCGGACGGATCATGGCTGGCCGGACTTTATGAGAGTGCACCCGGTAATCGATTGGCACTACCAGGAGGTTTGGGCTGTGAGTTGACAGAACCCTTCAGCTCCATCTTGTTTTCTTCCACTCCCCCCATTCCCGTTGTGCGGTTGGGATTCTCGGACCCCCGCGCGGGGCGGGATTTGATTTGTCTCACTACGGGTCTTCCCGCCCGTAAAGTGTCTCCGTTGATCCTTGGACAATAACGGCATGCTGACCCGACGGGTGATCGTAGTTTCTGCGCGCGCTTGAGATACCATACTGCTCATTGTACGATAAGGGCTACACGTCTCTAGGCGGAACAACCGATACCCATCCCAACCCAGTGCTACTAGAGAACAAGAGCGGGGAGTCAACGCCGCGATTTAAACCTGCATATGAGCTGGTAGAGGACTTACAAGAGAGGCTGGGGAGGGATAGCAGGTAGAGAATATAGTTTAGAGCAGGATTTTGTTGGACTGGGTTAACTATACAGGCGCATATAGGAAATGGTAATGGGTTTATTTTTTGATATGCTGGACCTGGGGCGCAGCGTGTAGAGGAGTGTGGACTTGTTGTGTATGTGAGCGATTGACTGAGGAAACTAACATTATATATCTATGTTGGCGTTTTGTGGGCTGGCGGAGAGCTTGAGATTTGTATATATATTTTTTCACTACGCCGGTGTTTCTATAGTTGAGGAATTAGAAGAGAGATCTTCTTGTATGGCTTGGTTTGGGCTGGCTATTGTGAGATGTTTACTGGGTTCCGGATGTCTGATGTACTCGTCGGGCATATTTCTGGGTAACTTCTATCTAATGCGCCGGCCGGTCAGCAGCCCTTCCCCCCTCCAGTCACTCCCGCACCACGACGCTACAGACCCATCTTCCGGATTCTCCCTACAGTCCAAACACAAACTCACGCTCTCTCTAGTCACAGCTGTACAGGCATACCATACCACACCACCTTCCCCGAAACCCACGAAGCTCACATGGCAATATATAGCCCAGAAGATGATTCACACACACTGCTACATCACTCCCCCCCACCCCCCCTCCCACCATCTACACCGACACCCCGATATTCCCGGGCCCATCACATGCCAGCATCGCCAATGTAGAGTTATGTCTTTCCCTCTTCCGCCGTTGCATCAACAACAGCATGTGCACCCACCTCGGGAGACCCCGCACCGCACCGGTAATGGTCGGTGATGCAGGTACATACATGTGCTCCCCCCTCCCCCACCAGAGCCCAGCTCAAGCCAGCCGGGTTGTCAGTGGGTTCTTCTCTCTCTCTCTGATCCCCGACGAGGTAGCACTGGGGCGGGGATGGAGGATCACTGGTCATCACTCGGCCGGTTAATGCGGCCTCGAGCAGACCGGAGCAGAGTAGAAGTACCAAAGTGACTTTACTTGTAAGAGACCGTCTACTCTAGCTGACCGCAACCATTGGAGGAAGAAAAAGAAAAAGAAGAAAAAGAAGGAGTGCTTTTCCATCTACCAAAGGAAAAACAACCAGAAACCAAACAAAACCAAAAAAGAAGAGAGAAAAGAGAAAAGAAGGAAGAAGGAAGAAGAAGGAAAAAAGGAAGTGTATAGTGTAGTGGCGTTTGTTACATTATAATACCTACTAAGTCCCGTGTATATATATCCTATCCCCATGACATTTCTCTTTTTTTTTTCCCTCCCCCTTCGTCTTTACTCTCCCGTCCAGCAATCACAATTACAAAAAAACAAAAAACATAGAAAAGGCCATGTAATCCCCAAAATAGAAGAAGAAGAAGAAGAAGAAGAAACGAAGAATGATGAGAATGGAAATGAATATACGCCCAAACTAAGAAGAATAGAGCCGAATAAAATAAAAAAAAAGACGAACAAGAAGCAGAAGTAACTAACTACATGCACAACCCTACCCCCACCCCCCACCCTCCCTAACTAGCCTTCCCTCGACCTTCGCTCACCTACAATCCCCAGTTCACACGACATGATATATACCGATAATCTGGGGGATTCGCCACGCTCTCTCTCCGGGCTGGGCTAGTATTCGTGTATCAAGAGAACCGAAGGAGGAAAGAAAGAGAATAAAGAAGAGAAAAAGAAGAGAAAAAAACGGAAGAAAACAAACTACATCACCGTGATGACTGCGACTGTTCGCCGAGTAGTCGATTCCGTTCTAGTATTCCTTGCTCCTTGTACCGTGTTAATCGTCCTACCATAACTATTGTCTACGTTAGCCACCCGCGCCTCCAACAACGGCCCAAACCCACCCATCAGCAGCAGCGCACCCCCCCCCAAAAAAAAAAAGAGAGAAAGCAAAACTCACACTCATACGTCAACAACGTCATCGCACTCGCCGGCACCGCCCTAATCATATTCGTCCCCATCCCCGCATAGAAACCCCCCAACCCCTCCTCCCTAAACACCGTCACAAAGCTCTGCACCACGCCCCGATACCTCACCCTCCCCCTGCCCCCACCTCCTCCTCCTCCTCCCCCCGCCGCCTCCCCCAGCACCCTCTGCGTCTGCAGCCTCGTCCGGACAACCTCATGCGGGTACGTCGCCGAGCTCGCACATATCTTGCTCAGACAGCTCGCCGCCAGTATCCCCCAAAAGTCGCCCGCCTTACCTCGCCCGCTCTGGCCCTCGCGCGCGCCCGCGGTAAACATCTTCTTGAACTGCTCGTACAGCGGGAACTGCACGGCCACGTGGGTGAGCCCTAGCAGCGCGGGCGCGAGGCCAGAGTAGAAGGCGCGCACGCCCTCGTGCATGTACATCTTGCGCATGGCGTCCAGCGTCGACGTGTAGTGGTGCGACGCGGGCGACGAGGCTGTCACGGGCGGCTGCGACATGAGACGGGTCTTGATGACCCAGATGGGGTTGGTGCAGATTGTGGATGAGGCGCCGGCGGTCATGGCCGAGAGGATGTGTGTCACCCAGGTGCGCTCGATTTCTGTGGGTGCGCGCGGGGTTGGTTAGTGGAAATGATCGTTGGGCGGGTTATTGGGGGGGGAGGGGAGAAATGGAGGACTGGCTTTGGTAATTGGGGGGTTGGATAGAGGGGGATGGGATTGGAGTCGGCGCGGAGGTGAGAGGAGGGAGGAGGCAGTATTTAGGGCAATTGAGGAATGAAATAGGTCAATTGCGCCCCCAAAACCAATCCTTCAATTGAAGATGTGCAAAACCGCAAACCCAAAGCGGAAGAAGTAGAAAGTAAAAATACGAGTATAAAAAAACCCCTCCCGCCCTCCCCGAATATCACACACCAGAACCCCTCTACGCAAAACCAAAAAAACCTCAGAATAAAAATAATCAAAAAAAGACTCACCCGGCTCCAAAAACTTCTTCGCCTTCTCATACACCGTAAAATACACCATCCACGTCGGCAGATATCCCAGAATCAGCGGGCCGAGGCCGCGATACATTCCGCGAAAGCCCTCGTCCTTCCATATTGTGCTCGCAGTGCCAAAGAGGCCGCGGTAGACGACCTCGCCGGGGCCGGGCCCCATGCGCGACCAGCCGCCCTGGGCCTGCAGCTTGGTCTTGATGACATCGAGCGGACAGGTTGCGATGCCCGAGACGAAGCCGGCGGTGGCGCCGGAAAAGGCGTGGATAAAGTTGTCGGAGAGGTCGGCGGGAACGAAGATGGGGTAGATGTGGTGCACGGGGTGCGGGGGCTTGTCGGGGGAGGTTGTGGGGGGGGTCGGGGGTGGTGGCATTGTAGTTTTTTCTTTTTTTTGTGGGAAGAGACTTTGGGGAGTGTCACTGGGTCGGGGCGGTGGTGGTATTAATGGTGGTGGGGGGTGTATATGAGATGTTGGGTGCTGTTGTGTGGGGTGAACTAACTCGGTGCTGGTGCTGGTGCTGGTGCTTGTGCTTCCTGACCGACTGGCTGGCTGGCGGACGGATGGGTGCAGGCTGCTGCTGTGGACTGACGGGGTGTCTGGACGCAATGCAAGAGGCCGGGAGTGTGTGTATGTAGGATTCGGCAGAATGGAGCTGTGGCCCCCGTATCACGAGTAAGGCACCGGGACGTACTGACAGTTTGGTGTAATGGGAACAGTACCAGTGGTTATACTAGCAGTGGATTGTATTTGTGGTATTGCAGTATTGTGGTATGGTGTAGCAGCAGCAATGATAGCAGAAGCAGTAGTATCAGCAGCAGCAGAATAGTAATAGTTGCAGAAGTAGAAGTAGTAGTAGAAGTAGAAGTAGTAGAGTAGTAGAAGAAGTGCTAGGATAATCACCACCGGTACCAGACTTTTATTTGGATATTTGGCTCCCTCCTCTGGAAAAAGACGATGCAGAGTATTTTAGTATTGATTTGAATTTTGTAACGTTATTAGAGTAATGTGCCGACAAAAAAGACGAATGGGCGCACAAGACCAATAATAATGAATAAAGTAAGAAAAAAGCCCACCTCACACACACAGGCAGTCCCTTCTTTCTCTTGACTCTTCTCTTTACTCTGCGCAGCTGCTTCTCTCACACACACTCTCTCTCTTTTCTCTTTCTCTCTTCTATCGCTCAGCGCACACGACAGCAGCAGCAGCAGCAGCAGCAGCAGGCAAATTCCCACCCGCCCTCCACCCAACAATGCAGTGCAGGAATCGGTCGGTAACGGTGGGGAAATTCCGCAGCATTAGCGGGGGAGCGGATGCGGGGGAGGGTATAGGGATAGAAATGTGGGGGAGGGGGAGAGAAGGGATGAGGGAGGGAGGGAGGGAGGGAGGGAGGAGGGAGGGATGGGGGAATGGATGAATGGATGGGATATGTAAGTAGATGCAAGTAGATGTGTAGTGGGAATAGGAATGGGAATTGCTTCTCGGTCGGTCGGCCGTCCGTCGGTCGGTCGGGACTGTTCCAAGGCGCAGGGCAAAAGCACTGGGCAGGCGACGTCACAGGAACCCTCAACGTTCAAGAACTCGCCCTCGCTGCTCGCAAGACAACTGGGGGAAAGCTGAACAGAGTGAATTGGATTGTTGACTGCGCGCGCGGGGGAGTGTCGGGACTGCGATAAGAAAGTGTGATGAGTAATCGCATCTGATAAGCCAGTCACTCGCTCGGGCCCGGGTCTTTCGTTGGCCCGCAGAGTAATCATTGGCAGCACGCATTGGAATGAGACGATTACTCGGGGAAGGGCAGCCATTGGTGAGTGCGGGCACTGGCAGCGATATCATAGCAGACAGGATATCATAGCAGACAGCAGAGATATTAGACAGCAGCGATATCAGACAGCAGAGACATTAGACAGCAGAGACATCAGACAGCAGAGACATCAGACAGCAGAGATATCAGACAGCAGAGAGCCAGCCCCGATCACCTCAATGCCATCTCCCACTCTCTCCGGAATCGCCTCCCTCGGCCCTCGCTTCTCCGCCGAGTGACATCCCATGACCCGCACACACCAAGATAGTGGGGTGTGCAGGGCCTTGGCACACGCAGGGATTCCCAGAGCCTCATGCGCCTAAATTTTTATTTTATTCTATTCGCACTCACCTCACCTTGGATCGATCCAAATACACACAAACCCTCCCCCATCTACAACCACGCAATGCCACCAGGACAGCGAGGACGAGGACGTGGACGCGGCGGCGGCGGCGGCAGCAGTAGCTTCAGCGGCCGAGGCGGGAATAGCAGTAGAGGGCGGGGCGGCGGCGGCGGTGGTAGAGGACGAGGCGGTGCCGGCCGAGGAGGTGGTCGAGGAGGTGGTCGGGGAGGTGGTCGGGGCGGTATCCGCAGTTTCGAGAACCGTCCAAGAGAGTTAGTAGCAGCGCCATCAATCAATCCATGAAACAAGCGCAATTGGGCCCTAACAGCAAGCTAGTAGTAAGCACCCAGCACCGTCAGAAGACGAAGCCAGCTCCGACGAGGAAGAAGCCGGCGCAGCCCATAATGCCCCCGGGCCCGGGTCCGAGTCTGAAGACGACGATGATGATGTCCTCTCCACGGAGGATGAGGATGAGGAGCCGGAAGACACCAGCGCAAAGCCATACAACGTACTGCTGCAGTCCCTCACGCTGAGTCGCAAGTCCAAAGACAAACGGGACGCAAAGCGCCGGAAAACCCAGCACGTCGTGGACGAGGAGGAGGACCCAGAGAAGGAGTGGGCGCCTGTGGACGAAGAGGGCGCAGAGAAAGAGGACGAGGAAGAGGAGGAGGAGGGACAGCAGCAGGATGGGGGGGACAGCGACGGCGAGGACCAGTCCGACCCCTTCGAGTCCCATTTTGCAGCCCCAACGCCCTCATATCTCGCGCGCACAAAGGCCGCAGAGGCAAACAGCTGGGAGACCAAGAAGCTCACGCACCCGGCGCTCAGCGGGAAGCTGGTCTTCAGCGCGCCCGCCGAGTCGCACGCAGCGCCGGGCAAGAAGGCCGACAGCATCGCAGACGTCAACCTGAAGAACAAGCTTGCCGCGCCCTTTGAGGCCCTCAACGGCGAGTTTACGCCGGTGCAGCAGGCGCTCGCGCCCTACATCTTTGCCAACCAGGACGTCCTCTTCACCTCGCGGACGCCCGACAACGCCGCCGCCGTGCGCAACCTGGCCTGCGTGCATGCGCTCAACCACATCTACAAGACGCGCAGCAGGGTGCTCAAAAACAACGAGCGCCTCTCGCGCGCCGCCGCGGACGCCGCGGACGCCGCCGCCGACCTCGAGCTGCGCGACCAGGGCTTCACGCGGCCAAAGGTGCTCTTCCTGCTGCCGACGCGGAATGCCTGCGCGGAGGTGGTCAACACGCTGCTCGCGCTGTCGCAGGCGGAGCAGCAGGAGAACCGCAAGCGCTTCACCGACAGCTTCACCCTCCCGCCCGAGGAGGAGCGCATCCCCGCCACAAAGCCCGCAGACTTCCGCGAGCTCTTCTCCGGAAACCACGACGACCTCTTCCGCATCGGCCTCAAGTTCACGCGAAAGTCCGTCAAGCTCTTCTCGCAGTTCTACACCTCCGACATCATCCTCGCCTCGCCGCTCGGCCTGCGCATGGTGCTCGGGAACGAGGGCGACAAGAAGCGCGACTACGATTTCCTCTCCTCGCTCGAGCTCGTGGTCGTCGACCACGCCGACGCCCTGCTCATGCAGAACTGGGAGCACGTCGAGCACGTCTTCAAGCACCTCAACCTCATCCCCAAGGACGCCCACGGCTGCGACTTTGGCCGCGTGCGCTCGTGGTATCTCGACTCGCAGGCGCGGTTCGTGCGGCAGACGCTCGTCACCGCCGCCTTCCTCACGCCCGAGATCAACGCGCTCTTCTCCGCGCACATGCGCAACATTGCCGGCCGCGCCAAGACGGCGCCCGAGTATGCGGGCGCCATGACGGAGCTGGCGGGGCAGGTGCGGCAGACATTCATGCGCTTTGACGCCGCCGCGCCGACACACGATGCCGATGCGCGGTTCGCCTTCTTCACGGCCATGGTGCTCCCGGGCTTGCAGCGCAGCGCGGGGGGTGCTGTGGTGTTTGTAAACTCGTACTACGACTTTGTGCGGGTGCGCAACCACCTGGATGGCGTGGGGGGGCTCGACGTTGGCGTCATCAGCGAGGAGACGGCGGTGGGCGCTGTTGCACGCGCGAGGAGCCATTTCAGGACGGGGCGGCTCAAGGTGCTGCTGTATACCGGGCGGGCGCACCACTTTCGGCGGTACGAGGTGGCAGGGGCGCGGGAGGTGGTGTTTTATCAGGTGCCGGATAATGAGCGGTTCTACCGCGAGGTGGCGGGAGGGTGGCTGGCGAGGAGTGTGCGCGAGGGCACGGCGGAGGCGGGGACGTGTAGGGTGAGGGTCATGTTTAGTCGGTGGGATGTGCTGAGGTTGGAGAGGGTTGTGGGGTCAAAGAGGGTGGGCGTGATGTGTACGGATGTGGGCGACACTTTTGAGTTTGTGTAGGAGAAGAGAGGTCGTGATGGATAAAAGTCTGTGTTTTGTATTTTAGATATTAATGGAAGGCGGTCGAGATATCATTGGCAGCTAGTTCTTTTGGTGATCAGTGCTCATGCGTGGTGGTGTGAAGGCTCTGAACGGTCATTGCTGCATATATATTCTTTTATTCTGATTCTGTTATCTACATCAATACAACAAAGGTCGCGACGTTGAGCACCGAGTGATGACCAGTGATTGGACGTTACTTCCTGCAGCTCAGAAGAGACGACATGGAACGGCTAAAGCTGGAGGAACTCATTGCACAGTAACATGCATAGATGAAGCTATGTAGTAATATAGCATTCTTAGCTGTAATCTGTGGTTTGAGAGCCCTGGGATCGATCTCTGAGGTCGGTTTGCCCTCGATGAGGACTAAGATTGATCGTTATGGGTTGAGCGGGGGAAGTCAAGGGAAGAGTGGATATGGGTCAACTGAAACGATAGCGGTAGGGGCTAGCTATCTCTGAGACGACTCCTAACTTGCAAAAAACCTTTTGTTTTATGAATCCATGAAGCTCATGGCGCTATTATTTGCAGCACCAGAACATGTTACATGGCACATGCGCAGGAGAAAGTAGGCCATAGCCCCCACAAGCTAAGAAGTGCTTATAGGTTCGTCGACGGCTCAGCTACGGCATAATTGGAGTTTCTAGATACAGGCATTTGAGGTTGAGCTTGATCTAGAAGACCACGGCCTTGGGAAAGTTATTTTTATCTCTGATCTTGGCTGTCTGCGGGTTCTTTTTTGTCCATTGAGTATATACCTCTTAATCCTATTTATACGGCGATGCAGACCATCATTGACGAAGCTCCACGGCCCGCGTCTGTACAGTGCTTACACCAAGGCTTTATTCAATAGAGACCATAGACCGCTCATGGCGCTAGCAGGACCTGCACTCATGCGCCTAAATTCAATCACTTTTGTTGAAATGTATGTGGTATCAATAATCTATGCGTGCGGGAAAGGGCAATAATAATTAGAAAGAAAGAAAGAAAAATGCATTTGGACGCCCGATAAAAACAATCCAACACAGAGCAGTAATACAAACAAAAATCCGTCTCCATCCTCCTCCAACTTGATCTGTGTATGTATCCCCCATTTTATGAAACAAATGTCACAACCTATATCGCTAACATGTTAGCATGTGTTTCAAACTAACTCCCGAAAGTCAATTCTCGCTATAAAGACCCCCCCCCCCCCCCAATAAGAGTATTTAAACTTTATGAGGGTTTCTATCTTGTAGGATACCGGCTTTCCGCCGCAGACAAGCCCTTATAACGAGAGCCGATTCCGGGTGCGGGGCTCCCGGGAAGAACTTACAGCCATAATGATGCAGCACAAGCTAACATATGGCGACAATCGCTCTCCGATACGGGCAAACTTCCAAAACATGCCAAAGAAGCTACCAATCGCTCATCAGCCTACCGTATATTAGCCAGCAGGGGTGTGCGGGGAAACGGGAGGGCCATACATGTTCTTATCCTTCCGTGAGTCTACCATGCCCGGCACAGTGGCGCGCACATAGGTGCATGTGCACACAAGGAGCAGGATAACCAGGAGGAGCGCGTCAAAGTGGAAGAGAGCAGACTATGTAGATAGGGGCGGTTAGTTGTCTGAAGCTATTGCAGAGGAATTTCGAGGATAACTTACCATTGCGGGGCTCGTTTGTAGGTAGACTTGGAGGGTTGGATGTGAGAGCGGGAGACGTGGGGCAGTAGTGTGAATTGAATCGTGGTTTCAACCAACGTAGCTATGAAGCTAGGAACATACTGACGCCACATTAGAGCATCACCGCCACAGACACCGCCACCGGGCGCATAAGCAATCCAGATTCCATTGAGCCATGGAGCGTCCTGAGTTACACTCGACGCAGAAGAGACCCAGGACTCATCCTAAACATCAGTCTTCAAAAACCATGGCCACCGATGCTGGAATCTCCCGCTCACGCCCGCGCAGTAGACGCCAGCACCTTTTCGCCAAAGAGAGTTCGTCTACTACCCTCGGAGTACTACTTCACTATGATATTGTACTAACAGTCACCTTGGGGGGATGTAGTTAGGTCGCTGATGTATGCTTTCGGCGATGACCAAGAGCCACTACAAGAGAGTGTTAATGTCCTCGATGAGATTGTTACTGAGTGTGTTACTTCTACGAACCTTCCCCATGAGCTCAGCCTAGATAGCATAGCTAACCATTCGCGCTCGCAGTTACATTGTCGATATGGTATTTACCTACAGTGCTCGAACTTCCGCAGCAGCAGAAACTAACCAGCTCTTCTACACAGTGTCACGACGCAGCGCGCATGGCCTCACAGGCTCGACGAAATAAGATCAAGGTCGACGACTTCAAGTTTGCTCTGCGACGCGATCCGAAGAAGTTGGGCCGTGTTGAGGAGCTTCTAGTCATGGCGAAAGTTATCGCCGACGCCAGGAAGCAGTTTGACGATAAACAGGATGTTGTGGAGGCTACTGCAGCAAAGTGAGAATAGGCATGGAGGTTATCTTTCTTCCATGGGGGCTTGATACGGATTTGATAAGGGAGTATTCTTGAATGTGTCGCTTTCATTAGCAGTTGTACCATAATTATAATTCTTTACGGTTTTCCGGTTTCCCACTTTCCTCAAATGGAATCTATGAATATAATAGAAAACCTGAATCTGTGAATAGCAACTACCGGCGGCGGGAATTTACAAACGCGACACCCCCGGAGTTGTTTCCAGAATCACCCATTCCCAAATATACGCTACTAGCGCACATGCCATCACCACCCCACGGTAACCCACCAAAGTTTTCCCCAAGCCCACCAAACAACCAAACTCGACCCCCCGGCGACTACCCCGGAATTGTCCACCCAGAGATCCCCGAAACACCCTCCGCTCACACCGGAACGCCCCAATGAACACAATCAAGCGACTGCGCCCCGTACGGGTGCACCTGACCGCCTCTCGCCGCCTTGAGACCGGACGGTTGCGGGAGGAGCCGGCGTGGTATCGGATTGTCGGCTCGATACTGCCCACAACGTCGCTTGTCCGTCCGCTCCCGGTGCAGCACAAGGACCACAAGCCATGGACAAAGAGACATAAGCCGAGAGGAATGTTCATGCCTCAGAAGATTGAGTATCCCGAGGACAAGCTGCGAATGCAATTCTTCAAGGACCACCCGTGGGAGCTGGCTAGGCCGAGGATCTTGGTGGAGAACGACGGAAACGATCATAAGCATTATGACTGGAGCAACATTGAGCAGCCAGGCAAGCAGCTGGATGGTGAAAGGTGGGGTTTCCTAATGAGCTATCTGTGAGTGGCTTACTGGTGCTGACGGTTGCGTTTAGTGTTGTCCAGCGACAGATGTGGTTGATGGAGAACAAGGGGCTTGAGGAGACCGACGCCTATGACCATGCCCGTAGGGAATTCTACGAACTGCGTATGAAGCAGGATATTGAGCGCCGTGTTGCGGCGGAAGAGGCTTTGGCTGTGGGCGCCCATTTCGGGAAGTCGTACCTCGAGATCGGTATCGAGATGGAGCAGAAGGCTCTTGAGATGTGGAAAGAGGTGGCTACGGCCGATATCATCAAGAGACGGGGCAGGAGTACCTTTACTGTGTCTGACTTTGAAGAGGAGCCAGAGGCACCAGTTGCTGAGGCCGAAGAGCAGCAGGTGGCTGCGGCGTAGAGGTCTGTATATATATAAAAATATGGGTTCGGTGTTTATATCTTTTGTGAATGGGGTCATGGGGTCCCTTCGCGGGTTTAGAGGGGATATAGAAGCTGTAAGGGTTTTAAACATGGGCAGCAGACATAATTTCTTTGCTTTGCTCTCTGCTGAGTATAAGGAGGTACAGTCAATGTACTACCAGCAGGTTATCAAAAATATCAAGCATGTGGATGTCATCCGTAAGCTCTATATTCGTCTCAACTTCAACTGGTTATATATGGCGTCTTCTCTTTCTGTCATCTTACCTTAATTCTGGTTTTGTTTCTCATGTCTATCCGTAAGAGACCTGCAATCCCTGCCAATTACCATCGACGCTTTGTAGATACACATTTGATCACTCGTTTGGCTTGGCGTTCGATACAGCCATGTTGTAGAATCCGGAGTATTCTTCTAAATCATTAAAACATTTAAGGGTGTATGCTGTGGATGACAAAGGTTCTGGAACGCCAAACACTCACCACTACCGTAGTATTTCAGTCAGTTTTGCTTTCCATGTAAAGTCCCATCAATCGAAAGCAACAGGCGTCTACTCTCTAATTGGCTACAAAAAGGCACCACCAGGCTTTTTGTGGGTGATTTCAAGGTGATAAGGCACGCCTACGGCCCTATACATTTTACGCGCGCGGATGCTCTCTCCTCTCGAATAACCCCGCCTTAGGCGATCTAGGCCCACAAAGACCATATATGCACTTCAGAAGCGGGGATTGTTAAACGCCAATAAAATGATGGGAGCGGAGATATCTCAAGACCAGGGTGAAAAATTATTTCCCAAAGGACGGGTACTGATTGGCCAGAAGCCTGCTGAAAGATGAAAGGGGAGAAAGAAAGAAAAAACAAATATATACCCATTTCCCTACGCCCCAGAGTTTGCTTTAAAGGAGACCTGGTGTTAATTAACCGTGAGAGCAACAAACGAACGTACTCTCACAAAATTAAAGCGGGCAGTCAGCTTTCAGCAGGGATAGATAGGGTAAATCCTTTTCTAAATACATGTAGCTTTTTTAGGCTTAAATAGGTGGCAGATCGACTTGCTAATTCCTCAATAGACATTCTGGCACACAAAGCCACAGGTGTTATTCATAACCAGGTCTATTTACAACGAAGGGTGTATGTCAATGACCCATTTCCCAGTTTCCCACGGTAACGGGCTAAAAACGTACTTATCTACATGTAGTTAATAATGGTCCGGCTAGGTTATGAAAGCCGAGCTGCTGAGACCTTCGCTCTGGAATCCGACTTGTCGCCAGAAGGGTCGCAAATTGTGATCCTGACCAGTCCCGCAGGGTGACAGTTGCTCTTTCAAAACCTCGAGTGCAGTTTTGTTTTTTAAACAGCCATAACCTGAACCATTTTGTCGAGAAATGCAAGGAAACAACGAGCTCTATAGTTGTTTCTAATTTTACTGCAGCAGCAAGTCCAGCTTCAAATTCCGTTTGTCATATCCATGTGCAGGGAAACGCAGGAACTCGACGTGGTTGCATGTTGAGGCTCTGCCTAACTTCAACGGTACTAATCCCTACAACCCTGGCAGCTCATGAACTGCCAGCAAAAAAAAAAAAAATTGGCTCGTGACCCTAACCCTGCTCTCAACACTCCTCCGAGTCTCACCTGCCGATAACTCAAGACCACGTCGTCCAGACTGGGCTTTCCCTCTTCCCCGCCTGCTATCAATATAACTAGGTCCATCTATCGCCTGTATGATAGCTCCCGTCCTCTCTCACCTTTCGACAATTGCTCTCCGGTCATGCGTGCCTTAATCCCATCTCGTGGTCTCCTCCTCCGGAACCAGAATACCATATTCCCAGCCTTCAACTCTGCCTCATGGACATGCCGGCGGTGCCTCTCATCTCTACGGGGGCCTTCAACCTTCCAACCTACTAGGACGGGAACAAAAACTATCCCCCGTCGAAGTGGCAAAATAGTATTGGGCGTCCTCGGAGGTACGATAGTAGGGGCGGCGGTCTTCGGGATCGTGACAGATGTGGGGCATACGGTTGCTGCTGCGGAAAGGGCGGGTCGGGTCGCCAGTGCGTTGGCGCTGTGCATAAATGAGTATAATTTCTTCCTGCTGATTTCCCGCGGGATTTGAGCTAATTGATTGGTAGTTATCGAGTTGCTTTAAGAATCCTTGATAGTGACCCGGATAATGAAACAGTGCTCTCGAAATGCCATAAACGGTGTGCCGAAAGGTGGGGTCAATGTTTCACTTCCCCGACGTTCCAAAAATCCCACCGGAAACACCTCTCGTGATATGAAATTAACTCAATTGGCATAGAACCTACAAGGTACTCGAGAAGAATGGCTCGATATTCATCAAGCTCGGACAGCACCTGGCTGCCATGGGATATCTGCTACCGGTGGAATGGACTGTAAGAGTGTTTTGTTCAGAAACCGGAGAGCTATTTTTCTAATGACTGGTTAGGAAACCTTTATTCCTCTACAAGACCGTTGCCCAGTTTCTAGTATGGAAAGCATCGAAAAAGTAAGAAATCGCGGATGACTAAGGCCTTGGAAATGATAGTTTGTGCTGATTTGGATGGTTTAGATGATCCTGGAAGACACCGGTCACTCAATACCAGAACTCTTCTCAACCTTTGACCCAGTCCCCCTAGGAGCCGGTACGGAAAACCCAGTCGTTACTTTCTTTCGAGCTATGAAAACTGAGTTCTGTGACAGCATCTTTGGCTCAGGTGCACCGGGCGATATTGAGGGAAACAGGCCAAGAGTGTGTTTGCATGCGCTTTCCATTGATGAAACGTAGGTTTTGATGCTAATGGTCCTTAGGGTTGCGGTAAAACTACAACATCCATCATTGGCGGAATGGATCCCTCTCGATATGCAACTGACGAGATTCTCATTCGAATACATCAAATGGTTCTTCCCAGAATATCCGTTGACCTGGCTCAGCGATGAGATGGAGGCATCGTGGGTATACCTTTTCAGACATGACCTTTTTTGAGGAGGGGCTTACGAGTAAACGTCTTTACAGTCTGCCTCAAGAGCTCGATTTTGAAAGAGAGGCCAGCAATATTCACCGGGTAACAGAATACTTCAAGAACGTCAAAAATACACCAGTGGTTATTCCTAAAGGTTAGTTAATCTTGCGATGTAAAGATATTCGGAGTATTATCAAACATACTAACTTGAAAGAAAGTCATTTGGGCAAAACCAAGAATATTAGTAATGGAATATCTTCCTGGAAAACGCCTCGACGATCTACAATGGCTAGACAGCAATGGTATCTCTCGGGATGAGGTTTCTGCTGCGTTGGCCAGAATTTTCAACGAAATGGTATTTGGAAAGAATGCACCACTGCACTGTGATCCACACGGGGGAAACCTTGCAATTCGACTTACAGATCCTTCAAAAAGAGGATGGCGGAGGAGCAAGTTCGAGATTATATTATATGATCATGGTTTATATAGGGAAATACCAATGGATCTAAGAAGATCTTACGCAAAGCTCTGGTTGGCTGTGATCGACGGAAATGAAAAGAAGATGAGGAGGTATGCGAACGAAGTCGCGGGTATCACGGACGAACAGTTCCCGTTATTTGCTAGTGCTATCACAGGGAGGGATTTTACCGCTTTGCAAAAAGGGGTTGAACTTCCTCGAAATGATGAAGAGAAGAAACAAATTACTCAAGGTTCCCCCCCCCCCCCCCGAGTCGATTTATAGGGGAAAGGCCATTAACACTTGAGATTTAGCTATGACTGAGGGCCTTTTGGAACAACTAATCCAACTACTCGCCAATGTCCCGTCGGTTATTCTGCTTATCTTGAAAACAAATGATCTTACCCGTTCGCTTGATGAGGGCCTCCAAACTGGTCGCGGTCCAGAAAGAACGTTCATGATCCTTGCGAGATACTGCTCGAGAGCTGTTTATGAAGAAGCCCGTGAGGAAATTGAGAAGCACGGCGGTTTGCTGAGAGCGGAGAACATCGTCCGATGGGTTTCGGCCCTATGGGAGTACTTCCGTATCGGTGCGAAGCTGAAACTATTCGAAATGGGGATCTACTGGAAAGAGGTTTTCTGTGGGCTGGGTACCACCGAAATGGTACAAAAGAAGCTATTGGAAGGTTGATCGGGGGAGTAAGGTGAAGTTGGGACTGTGTTAATACAGGTGCAGATATTTTGATATATAATCGGTGTTCTTTCAACAGGTTTTCGGCATGGGGGGTACGGGATTGGGAATTCGTTTTTTTTTCTCTGGGTTGTGCGGGATGGGAGTGCATGGGATCTGACATTTAATGGACTTGTTCTGTTTCTGGATATCCTGCTTGATCGGCTTGGATTCCGTCTGGGGAGAAATTCCTAGAGCTATCCCAGCAGGATCATTAGTTAGTTTATTTTTGGCAAATATTATTATCAAGCTCCATTCAACTGGAAGCTTGACAGTATAGTATATACCAAATGAGTCTTTGTTTGTTTAGACGACCCTTATTATAGATCATTGGTGATCACTCGTCGTATACGCCACATATAGCGACTCTCTTCCGTCCCGTTTGTATTTACTTGCATGTGCTTTCCTCGCCGGAAGAACTTTCTGGATTATATCGGCTATATGTACATGTATGCAAGGTATTGTATCGCTCTAACATAAATCAATCCACCATCGAAACAACCGTCAACCACAACTCGCCATGTCTAATGGATGCATGCATCTAAGGACAGGAACAAAGCACACATAAACTCTCCATGATATGATATAGCTTATCTATACCGGATCACCCTTAGGTACCGATGGAAATGCACTAGACCTAAGCCTCTCCTGATTCAGCTTTGAAATTTGCTGCTGCTTCCATCGTCGCATCCTAGAATCAAATATGGTCCTGCAGGATAGGGGGAGTTAGCAAGCTTTGATTTATGGAAGAGGCGGGTTCTCACTTGTGCAATGTGAATATCCTAGGCTCCTCAGTCTTTTTAGGTTCGACGGGGGGCGAGGTTTCTTTTTTATCTTTCCCCTTCTCCTTCTCCTCATTTTCTTTCTTATCCTTCTCTTCTTCCTTTTCTTTCTCTTTCTCTTTCTCGCCTCCCTCCTTCTCTTTCTTCTTCCTTTGCTTCTCCTCAAACTCCTTCTTTACCCTCTCGATCTCTTCGGCTAGCATTTTCTCCTCGGTTTCCTTGCGCCTCCTGTCCAGCTCCTCGGGCGTGGGCTCTGGGTCCACAACTGCAGACGCAAATCCGCGATCCTTCGTGTGGCTAGGGCAGACATAGAAGAAGTCCTGCGAGACCCATTAACAAAGTCCTTTTCAAAGCTATCAATTCACCCACAAACCTTCTTATCTGGCGTCACAAGGACGCTCGTCGTAGGCTTATAGCACACCATACATGGCTTCGCAGCGCTCTAGAATGAAGCCGGTTTATCAAAACTTATTTCCTCTACTAGAATCCGAGCTTCCCTTACCTCTGCTACCTTCCGTAAATGGTATAGATTTGTAAACGGTGCTGACATCCCGAGTTTCTGTAGCTATCCTTCCCTTTTAAATAGCTGTGGGCTTCGGGGGCGACGGGTAGGGCCCTATAATGTGGGGTTGGTTTTGGCTTTTGAGGCTGAAAGAAAGCTTAAGAGTGACTATCCCTACATTAGGAAATGGTCCGTGCATGGCATATTTACCTTCTTGGGATGGGATCGGCGAACTTCCCAGATATGATTTCTACACTTGGATCCAGCTCGAAAGTTGGGCTTTCTCGTTAAACTACTAACTACACGTAATCTTGCATGACATTGCTCTTTGTGATACGGCTTTGGATCGTAAGTACTGCCTCGGGGACCTCTAATATTTGAGACAGCAAGTCGCTGTGAACATGCCTTGATTTCTACACCAACAGATTGGTTGCATGCGCGCGCTATCGAACTTTATTTCTCAGCGAGTAAAGCTCTGTAGTACCTTAACTCGGTGGTGATTGTAACGGTACTTTAAGCCCTGTGGGTTAAAACCTATTACTCCTACACCACCGAATGTACATCCAGCCTGGCTCAAAACCCTCAACACAAACATGTACATACAACCTTTAGACTTCAGGCATTTGAACCGTTGCGTCCGAAAATGCGTCAGACCCAACAAACACCACCAGCACAGCTGTATACCCAGTGGTTGCCATAAGAACCTCCTTCTTGTCTGAAGCTGTAAACATGTGCATCAGGATGGCAAATACAATGGTACACACACAGATAATCATCAATCTACCCCATTCTGACCTTGTAAAATAAAGAACAACGACCGGCGCAACAATCAGCACTGCTCCACCCAAGGAGATGAAAAACCTCAGGAACTCAAGAGTTGCACGTGATTGGATTGTTGGCTTAATTGTAGCCACTGCCCCCCGGATGGACGGGAATACGAAAGCCCAGATCGACCAGTTTTCGAGTATACGGAGTAGACGAGATTGGAAAAAGTTTTCCAAAATATCTGAATCGCGAGCACAAAGTGCTATCACATCAGCAGAATCCTCGTCCAGGAATCGAAGCGAATCCGAATTTCTGGCAAGAGGATCATCGGCACGCTGAAGCCATTCCTTGAGCGCCCGTCTATCCCGCGTAGATGCGCTAGAAAGGTTAAGTAATTGGGAATAACTCAAAAGGGCTCGGTCTAGTCTCAAGGCGAGAATATTCAGTAAAGGACGATACATAGATTATATTCATCAAACGAAAGATACGCACTATAAGCTCCTAATGTTATCTCTACTTCTCCCATCAACTGGCACCTTCTCAAACTTATTGGCAGGACCTTTGTCCGCCCCTCTAGAGAGCGAGGTATCCGAAGAATATGGCCTTGTGACTTACAACCTTCATGCTCTCTATCTGCTTTCTCTTGAGCGCTGGACCCCCCATATCCAGCACTTCTAGCTGAGAGGTTGGAGCCATATGATGCTCTCGATACCCTTGAATGTTGTCGACGCCTTGTACCGGGCGTTTCGGTTTCCTCTAAGGCATCCCTCGTGTTATCAATAAAGTCTTCCTCTTCCATACTCTTGAGTTCCTCTAGGTTCAGATCCTCTAGCTGCTGTTCGAGATCAAAGAGATGCTGTTGCAAGTGAAGGAGATTTAGACAGTTGAGCTTTCCAAATCTAGGGTAGAGCGCGAACTCGTTTTGGTCGGACATGATGGTCGGAAGATCCAGTGAGTAAATACTTGACGCTGTTGAACCATCATCAATAAAATACTTCTCTAATTGTACTAGATGGTTAAAATACTAACTCTCAATACCAACAGAAGGGGAGCGCGCGTAAACACTTGCAGCTATTAAAACTCAGTAAGTCCGTCATTCAATTAAATACGCGGGGAATTCGGAAGGCATAAGACTCGCACTCTGATCAATACTTGTAGTGTCGTCCACACATTGTGCGCATTCCTCATTTGGCGAAATCACCTTAACACTCTCCAAGTCCTGAGGACTTTTCTCCGAGTCTCCCTCTTCTCGAATTGTGACATGTCGTGAAGGATTTCCCCAAGCCCCATCCTGTTGATCATTGGGGTATTTATCGTCACCGTCATTGTCTTCTTTCTCGAGTAAGACGGTTCTTGAACTAGTTTTCTCCAAATCGGTACCGGTAGCTACAGAATCGCCGGCGCCTGAAGAATATGATTTTGAACTCGACCGACAGTTACCTCTTCCAGTACCTCCTGGTATTCTGGAAAACCGATAATCCATAATCAATGAACGGTATGTCCGGGTACGACGCACAACACACGCACAGGACCGGATTGATGTGTTTACACCCCAAGTCTATACAATAAACTCGAGTGTTGTTGCTTTTTATATAGGCCACGTTCGCTCTTAGAGATGACAAGAATCTTAGTACTATAAGCGGTTTGAGATGAAATTATCCCTCTACTTGAAGTACAATCTGTCTTGATCAGTGATATAGGTGTATTTAGTTCGGTGGGTTAGGGTTAGTGGAACGAGTGATGGTCTGTGAAGAAGCCTGCCATAGGACCAGGCACGAAATCCAAGCCATTATTGAGTACTGTTTCTTTTCAGACAACACATGGTATCTGAGAAATCGGTATTCTAATGACATCCAAAATGGGTGGGTGGTATGAATTAGCTCACATGCGTGGTCGATAATCCCACTGCTGTATTCAAAAGATTTCGTGAAAATAGAGTTATGTAAAAAGGTATCTGTATTCTTATAATTGTGCTGTTGAGATATGGTGCTCGGTTTACACAAATAGATATTTTAGGTGCTAGGAAACATCATCTTTAGAAGCTGGATAGGCCTTTTTATCATAATGGCAGGCATTTAGTAGTATCCCTGTGTTAATATGACCTGGATATTTATATTGTGAGTGTTGATTAGGACTTCGGTTTTCCAATCAGGTCTTTTATCGGGATACAATTCTCTGAGATTGGCTTGAGTGCTATATATCCCTGGAAGTCTGGTCTCCATTTTTGCTCGATTTATCGGGATTGGATATTGAATGGGTTGCAAAGATCTCGTTCGATCATTTGCGGTGCGCTGATCAAAATCTATTCTTTCAAATTCAAAGGTACTTGGAAACTTTTTTGTACCATTATTTCAGGGAGATATATGATAAATCCCGGATGCCAAACTACTTTCTTTGGGGTATTTGATATATCCTTCTGGAATTCACTAGCGCTATGGCTGCTTCCAAGGTATTATGCTGTATCTAGGGTGTTCGATAAACGTCATGGCGGCCCGGAAAGTCTTTTCGAGTATCGATTACTCAATATAGTTACGAACCCGCCTTAAAAAGTGATATTAACAGTAGGACCCGGAATCTACTGCGCAATCATTGACCCACGTTAGTTACCCGGCACGCCCCAAAACAAGCTCCCCCAGTCAGGCCCCAAGAGCCTCGCAAACCCGCGATTCCACAATCCGCGATATACCAGTAATCCAGTAATTCCATAGTTCCGACCGCAAATAAATTTACAATGGCGCACCAAGCAGACGCAAAGTCCATGCTGGACAGCCGAGGACTATACACCGGCGCCACCGTCCACGGCGTCAACCCCCTCCTCCTCGTCGAGAAGATCATCCGCGAGCGTATCTTCGAGAGTCTCTACTGGAAAGAGCAAGCCTTCGGTCTCAACGGTAATTCCTCCTCCTATGCGCGCTCGCACTTCCACGCCCCAAACTAACACCTTACAGCCGCAACGCTCCTCGACCGCGCCGTAGAACTCACATACATCGGCGGTCAATACTCCAACCAGAAGCCGACCCCGTTCCTCTGTCTCGCGTTCAAGCTGCTACAGCTACACCCGGAGCGCGAGATCGTGCTGGCGTATCTACACGACGACGAGTTCAAGTACTTGCGCGCGCTCGCGGCATTCTATATTCGGCTGACGTGGAATGCCGTGGATATCTTCAAGACCCTGGAGCCGCTGATGACGGATTATCGGAAGTTGAGGGTGAGGGGGATGGGCGGGTGGAGGCTGACGCATATGGATGAGTTTATTGATGATTTATTAACGAAGGAGCGGGTGTGCGATATTGCGCTGCCCCATATTAAGACGAGGGCGATGCTGGAGGATGCGGATGAGTTGGAGCCAAGGGATAGTGCGCTGGGGAGCGAGCTTGAGAGTGAAGGGGAGGAGGAGGATGGTGAGGAGAAGGAGGATGGTGAGGAGAAAGAGGACGACAAGGAGGAGAAGGAGGACGATAAGGAGGAGAAGGGGGATGGTGAGAAGGAGAAAGTGAAAGAGGCGCTTATTAAAGAGGAGCCTGTGGATGAGGATGCCGAGAAGGCAGTGAAAGTGAAAACTGAGGATGATGAAATAATGGAGACGGCTGAAGACTAGAAAGCCGTTGGGGTGTCTGGGTTGTTAGGGCATCCAAGGCTTAGACGGCCGCGCCCAGGAACCAAAGACTACTATTTATTACAGGTAACAAAAGATTGCTAAGAAGAAAAAGTCAGCTATCGAGAGGCCGAATCCAAACTGGCCATAAAAACATTAGTAAATAATAACGGGCTGCGAGGTACTGGGTTATCACGAAGCATGAAATACATAATTGGGATAGGAATTCGGAGTCAAGCATGGGGTAAATAGTTACTATCAAAAGCATTACTGGCGTTTGCAGGTTAATAGCATAAAGAATAATTCGGAGATTAACGTCCCCATTGTCGATAATTTGCGAGAGATCTGCAAGCCATATTGTATACTATAATAGCTAGAACCTATATAATTAATATTCTCGTCCGTAGATTCTGTTTGCAGCCTATCAGCGGCCACCAAACATTCCTCTGCTGCGTGTCTCAGGCTAGCGACAACTGCAACCATCATCTCTTGTCACACACAACTCTCTCTCCCCTCCTAGCGCCCCAACAGCGCGTCAACCCACCACCGCCCAAGGCCTCCACCACAAACCCACCCCTCCCACAACGCGTCGAGAACCCTCAAACAACAGAAAGACACACAGACACACAATACACATATACACTGACAGACAGACATCCGATGACATTAACAATCACGTCCACCAGCCTACCCTTCCTTGCGAAACCCTCCACCGGCTGGGACCTCTTCTCAAAGCCGCCAGAGAAGCCCACATCATACCCACTTATCAGCGAAGCAAATGACGACGCCCCCTCAGTAGGCCCACGTAGGGCCATCGCAAGTAGAGGCACTGAGATCTTTGTGGCGCGGGGTAACGAGGTGCGGGTGGCAGACTTGCAGGATCTGAAGGCCAGGCAACCAGCGCAACAGAATGTGGAGGGGTACAGAGAGTACAAGGTGCGCAGTTTCTCTTATTCTTTACGGGGGAAGTGCTGTTGGTTTTTGGCAGTTGATGGAAGAGCTAACAGGCCGGTGGCGTAGAGGTTGGATCTGCCAGAGCTGGATTTCGACATCTGCCAGCTTGAGATCAGCAAAGATGGTGTGTTCCTCGCGATTGTCGGTGAGAATGAGCTCGCGGTCTGTGTGCTCCCCGCGGAAGGACTATCGAAGATGGAGAACCCAAAGTTGAGGGTGCCTGCGTAAGTTTGTATACTCTGTTCTAGGCTCTGGGCTACTACTGACTAAGAAGCAGGTTTCATAAGGTTGGCGAGAACGTCTACAACAAAGCAACCTTCCCGATCGTACGTGCGCTATGGCATCCGCTAGGGGTCGATGACGCTTCGCTAGTAGTACTGTCCAAGGATGGCATGATCAGGTCGATTTTTATTCTCCCCCGAGCCTGGGTTGAAGGCGCTAACAAGATATCTTCTACAGGTCCTACGACTTCAAGGTCGGCCGCGATATCACCTTCAACATCGCCGACCAAGAAATTAATCTATATTTGCTCTCTGGACGGGCTCGCTACACTAACGGTTTTTCCGCCGACGAGTCTGAGATGGAGCCTGCGTCCTGCTGCTTCGGGGAAGGTACAGAAGGCTGGCGCCAATTCACACTATATATTCTTATGCGCGGTGGTGATATCTACGCTCTTACTCCGCTGGTCCCGTCCCGCTGGATGGCAAGTCGGGAATACCTCCAGAAATTATCCCTCAGTATCACCGCGGACTTGGAATCCGTTGACCAGGACTCGAGTCTGCAGGAAAAGCTCATATTGAGACAGCAGACCAAATGGATTAACGACATATTGATGCAAGAAACAAATCTTGAGAATTCTTTTGGAGCATCACAGAGTACGCCGTGGAAGAAGAACCAGACATACCTCACACGCCCCGGGCTAGATGCGCGCTCCAAGGAAGACCTACAACCGCATCTTCAAGGCCCTTTCCTCTTTCAACCTCCGCCAGTAGAATTCCCAGGCGACTACTATGCCTGCGACATCTTTCACATGGAAGCTGGCTCCCTTGGCGTCATTGGCGTTCTCTATTCCAACGGCAAAGTCGATATCTGCCTCGAATTTGAGCTCCTCCGCGCCAAATGGGTCGACAAGAAGAAGCGACACCAAGCACAACTCGCCGACCTCCCGGTCATTGCCGCCTTCGAGAGTATCGATCTCGGTCTCAACGCCGGCAGAGATAATACAACCACAAACTGGCCCGTATTTGTCCCGGACCCACGCAGCGAGCAAGTATGGTTCGTCAACCACAGCTCTGGTGTCGTCTCTTTCAGTATGAAGGGCTGGCTCAGTAAGCTCTCTGCCGTCCTCGACCGTGAGGAGGACCCAGACTTTATGACATTCACGCTAGAAAAAAGCCCGCAAAGCACCGTCAGCGTCGTCCTCAACAACCGCGGCAAAAGCCTCCACCCCAATCCCGTCACCGGCAGTGTCGTCATCTACGAAGCCTACCTAGGCTACATCTTTGTTGCAGCGACACTCAAAGGCGTCGCCGCCGCCGAATTCGACGAAGTGCTCGCCGCCGGCTCCCGCTCCTCCGAAACCATCGCCAAAGCCGAGCAGCTCCGCATGTCCACATCCACCTCGCAGCGCAGCAACGCACTTAGTACCAGTACCCAGCGCAAGATGAACATTCTACTCCCGCCGTACAACCCCTCCGCACAGTTCCGACAACGCAGCCAGCTGGCGCAGCTGCTCCAGCAAGCACTAGAGCATAACCCGCGCCTCGTCCGCAGCCCCGTCATGTTCTCGACGGAGAGCAACGAGTTCCTGAGGAAAGCAAGAGACACGCTGAAGCTCGAGTACGACGGTATCATGGAAGCCGCGCAGGAGATGTATGACCGTGCAGCGCTGCAGCGCATCGAGTACCGGAAGCAGATTGAGACGATCCACCGAGCCGATGAGCAGCTAGCTAAGATCCAGAGCAAGGATGTGCACGAACGGCTCGAGCGGTATCTCAAGAAGCAGGAGGAGCTGCAGTCCCGTGCGGATGAGGTGCTGAAGTTGCTTATTGTCAAGAGCGAGATTGGGCTGAGTGATGCGGAGAAGAAGTGGTTTAAGGAGGTGGGGAAAATGGAGGAGAGGGTTGGTGGAGAGGGGAGGGTTGCGCTTGCGGCGCGTAAGGAGATGGTGGGGAGGATGATAGAGGAGTTGAAGCCGCTGGTGGAGGGCGGGAAGGGAAGCGGGCTGGTGGGCCGTGCGGACGATGTACCGGAGAGTATCAGAGAGGAGAAACTGAGGATTTTGAGAGAGTTGCTAGATAGAGAGTAAGTATTCCCCTTTCCCTCACTTTCCCAGTAGTAGTGGTCGGTGGCTAATAAGTTGTGATTTGCAGAGATGTACTTGTAAAATCTACCAGGAAAAAGCTAGAAAACTTAACTACCGAGGTGGAACAGGTTCAGATCTAGTCAGGGCCAGCGACTCGTAGCCAGTCCTCCTTGGTAGTTAGTTTTCTTAATAGTGCTTGACCGGGTTTTTATATGTCTGCAATGATTTTTGTTTGGATTACAACAAGTAGTACCTAGTGAAGGTTGAGGGAAGAAAAAAGTAATTTTTCACGGATTCACGCGTATTAGGTTTCTTCTTTATTTGCTATTCTTCTTCTTTCCTTTTTCTTCTCGTTTCTTTCTATCTTTAGCTTCTCTCTGTACATTATTATGAAAACGTAGCGCAATTGTGATGTGTGCTGTTTGAATGAAGGCTTTATGAGTTTTTAGAAGCCCGTGATGTTCGGTATTCGATATCCATATGAGGGTTTTAGCTGGGTTCAGCTGTTGGTATTAAGATAGTTAGAGCCCAGATCTCCCAATACTCATTCTCGACTGCAGTTATAGATATAGTTATACAGAAGCAATAGAGCTTCTTCTAAACAATCCACCTGATCACGACTGGTCCCTTTCTTCATCGTGCACAATCGTAACTCGTTCCCATTGTCCCAATTGTCCCAGCCAGTCGTAGCGCAGAAATTAACCTCGGGGACGTAACAACCCCATGTTCCAATCCCACCACGTGGAATCCATGACAATCATCCTGCCAAGGCGCGCATATAAGCACCTGCACACCCCGGGTCTGCTAGAGAAACCACGAATCCCCACCCACAGCTCGATACTCCCCAAGAAGCACACCATGGAGGACAGCCATTTCGAACCTCCGCTCGCTTCATTAAGCCTTACACACGTCTACTACGTATATCTCTCTCCCATTGCTGCTGTATACTAGAATAGAAGGATAGCTAGCTAACAATTCCGTGGATGTCTTAGAATCCGGATGATCCGGCATCGCTCCTGTGCGCATGGCTCGCGCTCGTGCCGCAGGCACTAATGGTCTCGTACGCGACGTTGTCCGTCGCGCAGCGGGAGCTGGAGGTGCTGCTGATGCTTGCGGGGCAGCTGGCGTGCGAGGGGTTGAACTGGGTGCTGAAGCGGTGCTTTAAGCAGCAGCGTCCTAAGCGTAGCTCTCTCTTTCCTCGCTTACCTGTGTAGTATATATATTCTGACCTCTATGGTGTGTGTTCTAGAGATGTACGGCAAAGGCTACGGCATGCCCTCCTCGCACGCCCAGTTTGTTGCCTTCTTCGCCGTGTACCTCAGTCTGTGGCTGCATCTCCGCGCGAGCCACCATCTCCCGCGGTACCAGAAGGTGCTACTGTCGATTTTATGTGTTGCGGGGTCTGCGGCAGTGAGTGGAAGTCGGGTGTATTTGAGCTACCATACGCCGATGCAGGTGGCGTGCGGGTATTTGGTTGGGGTTGTGTTTGCGGTTGGGTGGTTTCTGGTGACGGCGTGGTTGAGGGAGACGAGAGTGGGGGAGGAGGGGAGTTGGGGACTGGAGAGGTTGACGGGTGGGAGGAGGCTGTGGGAATGGATATTGTGGGTGGGGCAGTGGGCATGTGTGAAGGATTTGTGCACGCAGGTGGATGTTGTGAGGTGGGAGTGGGAGGTGTGGAATAAGTGTAGGGTTGGTGGTGGTGGTGTGGTGGTAGATGAGGGGGTAAAGATGTTGAATAAGGAGTTGAAGAAGAAGAGGAGATGAGATGCTAGCTTGGGAGGCGGGTTCTGCGCTTGTGGGGACGGAGTAGCAGGGTAAATTTACCTGTTTTTTTACCCTTTCTTTTTTCTTTCTTTTATTTTACCTCTGCGCCATTTGTAGTTTATATCTTTGAGTGCATATTAGATAACTGCCTACAGTAGGCGTTCTTTTAGAGGCTGAACAATTACCTATCTTCATATCCTACCCGGGTGCTTCAGCTCTTGAGAAAAATCACCGTAATCAAGATTCCTATCTATGTCTGGGACGCTGGCTTCTCGAAAGCAGGGCCCGCCAACTAAATTAAGCGATGATATACATTCCTCTGGAAAGATGTTCTGGAGGTTTGGCCATGGCCGTCTCAGCTCCCTTAGGATATCTTGCTAGGTAATTGATACTGTTAAAACTCAAGAAAAAGAAATGGCTACGTGGTTAAGCAACTGCGAATACCCCGGAAAAGAAACCATAAAATTGATTATTTATTGAGGCCAGAGGATGTGCCGGTCAGGTTAAGCCTTTGCGGGAGAGTGACACGGCCCATGCTTTTGATTCATGAAATATCACTCGATAGGTGTATCTATCCACATTTGACACATTTTTCATATATGTACTAATAGCGAGACAAACTGACGACCATGTTTCGTGGTGACAATATATAATGCCACAGCGGGTGGCTAGGTGAGAGCCTGGGGAGAGATGGGTTCAGATCAAATAATCAAGAAATTTGCCAGCAGTATGGTGCGCCCACTCTTAAAGGTGACGAAAATCGGGCGAAAATTCAAGGGCTTATAACTTTGCCAAAAAAAAAAAATTAAAGAAATCAGTAAATAAAAAGTGTAGTACTAGTGATGAACTTTGGTTTTTATTTCCAGATTTTTGATATCTACTTTAGTTATAAAAAGTTATAAGAGTTTGAAGTTGCGTATTTTTGTATGTAAAAGGCGCCAAGACTGAGCAAAGTGGAACAGTATTATACCCATTTATACCCCCTCAAAAGTGAATTGCTAGGAATAAGCTCTCTCATTGGTCTTGGAGTTCACCATGCAGCCACCGTCTTAGCACAAATAATAAGGGATGACACTCCTAGTCTCCGGGAATGTATTCAAAGTCCTGGTATCGGGATTCATAGTCCAGCTCCGGATCCGCTGAGACGAGGAAATACAAAGCTCTGGCTATAGAGAAGCACCGTACCATCCCATCCAGGGTTAGGTATGTACGTAGTAAAATCAACTATCCAACTAACCGCCCCATAAAGGCCTATAACTACAGTCAGAGCCCTGTGATTGAGTTATATCTCTAATATTCTGTTTGATATGTAGGGACTACAGTTTGACGTGAGGCCATAAGATCTATTGGTCTTTGTTTGAAATTTGGTTGCTATATCAAGGACTCATAATCTCAGCACACTCGATCTCTGGGAAGGATTCGGTTTTCAGCAGGACAACTACATAATAAATGAAGGAAAGAAACGTAAACTATGATCTATACGTAAAATCTGTAGATCTTCACAACCGGATTTGTATACCCATCAGTTTATAGTGCCAGGTTATAAACGTATCATCGATCTAGGTTAATTGTCAAGAGATCACAGCTCTTCGTGTTGCGAATACCGGGCCACTCAATGTAGTTAAATACATATATAAACAATAAGATTTCTAAGAAAGAAATAAACTCTGTAGTAATACAATTTTTGTGAGTTGAACGAACATCTCTAGACAACATGTAGTACCGGGCCCAGCTAGGCCTTTGGTTGCATGAGCCCCTGCTTGGCTACAACCCCAGTGCACGTTCCACCCACTGAGCCCTGTTACAACTACAAACGTATGCGCACCTCAACCAGAATCGTCATATCTCGCTCAACCCCACCACCGGGGACTCTCCTCTCACCCTCACTGATATCCCTGAGTGTTCCCACTCAAAGAGGTCTCCTCCGTATTACCTCCACTTTAACACCTTTCGCATGCTGAAAATGACTTCGTAAGCTGCCTGAATCTCCGCTTCCGCCTTAATTCTACCTAGGCTAACCAAGTTTTCTCACTAGCTCAAACATACTCGACGTGCCCCCCCCCCCCCTCCACCATTCATCTCCACCTCCAAAATACCTGATTAAACCTCTACTGACCTCTGCAGTTACCCTTTCGGAAATCTATAGTTCTTAGCCTTTCCGATGCGATCAAACAGTACATATCAACAAAATATGATCAACACCCCGACATGTTCGCTACGGACCTCACCGCGATCGATAAGCTACGCACCGACGCCGTACATGTTCAGGAAGCGCACGTTAGCGGCATAGTTAAGATATCGGCCTACGCAGCCCAGCTGGAATGGATTAGTGGAAAATTCCCCATCGATGTATGTCTTTCGGAAGCTATTTAGCTGCTCGAGAGTGCTGACGATATGGTGGGATGGCAGATTGGAGCAGACTTTACATGGTATCCATCTTTAGGATACAATACTCATAAACCTGGTAGGTAACCTCTTTTTCCCCTTCGCCGCTTGCTTTGCGAGCACCTCTGGGTTTGTTTCTGATTGCGCCGCCAGTGACGCAAAATAATCTCCAATTTGAGCGCGCAAATATTCTCTATAATCTCGCATCTCTCTACTCCCAGCTCGCCACCTCTTCTCCTCGTGATACTCAACATGGGCTCAAGATAGCTTGTAATTACTTCTGCGCGGCCGCTGGGGTCATGTCGTACCTCAAGACCTCAGTACTGCCCGAGCTTCGCTCCACTCCGCCAGAAGATATGGATGCCATTACTCTCGAGTGTGTAGAACAACTCATGCTTGCCCAGGCGCAGGAATGTTTCTGGCTTAAGGCCGTTGTCGACGGGCATAAAGACAGTCTAGTATCCAAGCTTGCCGCCAAAGTATCCGACTTCTATGACGCGGCTGGGGAGCTCGCGATCAAGAGCGCAAGTATCTCCAGCGAGTGGATCCACCACATGAGCGCCAAGCACCACCACTTTGCTGCGGCAGCGCAGTATAGGGCTGCGTGTGATTGCTTGGAGAAGAGTAAATACGGAGAGGAGGTCGCCCGCTTAAAGGACGCTCTGGATGCGGTTAACGATGCTTTGAAAGAAGCACGATACCTCAATAAGACTGTCCTAGGTGATCTCCAGGGATTGAAAGAGAAAGTTACAGACACTTTGAAGGGTGCAGAGAAGGATAACGACTTAATTTATCTCAAACAAGTCCCACCAGCGAGCGCACTACCAAAGATCCAACGCGCGTCCATGGTGAAGAGCAACATTCCAAAAGAAATCTCAGAATCCAAGGTGTGTCTTGTAGAGGGAGGCCCATTTGGCGCTCCGCTATTTGCGAAGCTCGTGCCCTTTGCTGTTCATGTAGCGGCCAGCATCTACGTAGAGCGTCGTGACAGACTAGTCAATACCTCTTTCATTGAGGAGCTCTCGTCTATGACTACAAAGCTTCATGACCTGCTTCAATCTCTCGGCCTTCCTGGTTCCCTCCAGGCCCTTGAAAAGCCACTCGGTCTTCCCCCGGGTATCATTGCTCATGCTGAGGAGATGCACCAACAAGGGGGGATTCGCACACTGTTAAGAAGTATGGATGACATCGCAAAGTTAAAGGCAACTGACTATGCGATATATCAAGAAGCGGTAGAGATGTTGGAGGCCGAGGCAAAAGAGGACGATACACTCAGAGCGAAGCATGGGACCGATCGATGGACTAGAGAGCCGAGTAAGACTGCAGGCGCGGGACTTTGGGCGCATGTGGATGAGTATAATGGAATATTGAAGAGTGCGGAGAATAGTGACCGGGTGGTAAAGAATAAGATGGAAGAGAATGAGGAATTATTGAGGTTATTGGGAGAAGGAGGGGATAGTGTAAGTTTCTCTTGGTATGTTCTATATAGTATGTGCTAACTAGAGCGCCACGGATAGCGGGCCCTTAAAGACTTTGTGCCAAATTCCACAAGAGCTACCCTCACACCAAAGATGGATCGTGAAGTTGGAAAGTTACGACGATGCCTCAACGAAGTATCTAGACTTGAGTCTAGAAGACGTCGAAAAATTGAGAGTCTTCGCGAGAAGGCCAAAGCAGATGACATTAGTAACTCACTCTGTTTTTTCTATCCACCTCTATCGCTCGACTAACTCCCCTCAGCATCTGCAATTCTCAACGAAGCTTCCTCCCTTGAACGTGCCAATCCTCTCTGCAAACTCGAGCCTGCTCACTTTGAGCCCCTTTTTGAGTCACGCCTATCCTCTCACTACTCATCAGAGCGCTCACTTCTAGCTGAAGAATCCGAAGCCCAACAAGATTTGATAGAGCAATTATACGAGGCAAACAGCTCGTTCTTGGCTTGCCGTAAAGGAGAGGTCGTAAATAAGGACCGAGAAAGTGCTCTACAAAGCCTTGAGAAGGCATACCGAAGATACCGCGAAATCATGAACCACCTAGATGTCGGCCGGAAATTCTATAACGACCTCAACAAACTAATGGTAAGATGGAGGGACGGGTGTAAAAGTTTTACATATGGGAGAAGAATGGAAGCAGGGCAGTTTGAGAAGTGTGTGCACCTTAATTCCCTTCTTTTTAGTGACGAGTAATAACTAATAATTTGTCCCAGTGAGATAACGAATGCAATGCAAGCTATACGCCTCTCGCAAACGCCTGTGCTGCAGCCACAGAGGCCGACGCGAGAGTCACACCCACAGCCACAGATGCCGCCGATTACAGCATCACCGTTACAGAATAGGCCAGCGGCGACGGGCACTCCATTACCTGCGCCAGTTCCGAGGCCGGTTGCGTTGCCGGCCCCAGGACTGTGGAAGGGAAATGCTACCTCAGAGATTAGATTTTCAGATCCCAAAGGCGGGCGATGAATAGCAGGGAAATATCTGTAAACATTGAATGATTATGATTCCATCGGGCCTGTCTTGTGTTAGGGAAATAGACCAACTAGGTTGTAACAGTGTGGTATCTATTAGGAAAGTTCTGAAAATGTGATAACACCCTCAAGATATTTAAAATCTAGACCTCATAGCGCTAGATTACGTCTTAGAGCGGTACAGTAGGCGACAGATAGGTTGATACTAGTCGAGTGATATTTCATGATTAAAACTAAACATATAACATGACAAAAGTTCAATTCCAAGTTTGTTGTTTGGTCTAATACGGAGCTTTCTTTCGCCGGCAATAGTGACTCCAATCAAAAAAAAAAAAAAAAAAAAAAAAAACTTCCAAACCAACCTACTATGAAGAACGCAATCAGGCTTGTTCGAACAAGAGAAACTCGACTCATATTGAAGTGGCACGTAGTATATGACTCTTACACGGAGCTACCACACATAATATGAACACACGAGTAGAATACCTCTGGCTACAAACAAAATGGGGTCGTAAAAACCGGTTACATTTAGATGCATCATGGTCGACAGTGAGCAAAAGGACGAATTATCGCAAATTTTGTATCATAGGCCAGCTAGGGGCAATCGAGGGAGGTCTAGAGATCGAATGCCTTGGGCTGGGCCGGGTCATACTTAGAGTCAGACAAGATACCGGGTAACCTTGGAAGCTTAGTTAAAGCCAGCAGCAATCATCGGGGACTGAACGGCCCGACACGTGTGTGACACACACCCGAACACTAGTACAACAACCTTGTCATACCATCGCCCAGCACTTATCCCAGCTCTGTTCTAGCTCTCGCCGGGCTTATAATACTATTGCTAACCTTGATAGTTTATATTCGACATATGTCAAAAGCTGGTTCGGGTTTGTAACTGAAAGATATCATGGAGAAAAAAGCTAGATCTATATATCTACTTTCCCATCAGCGAGACGACCCCGTTGGAGTTACTTGAAAGTATTGCTATATGGCGTGGCTACCTATGCCACACAGCCAAACGTTTCTGGATCTCGCTGAAGGTGGTTGTCTCGTTCAGGGGCGCCAGTCGACTACCAGTACACACGGTGGCGCAACTCGAATTTCTACGAGAGGCTATAAAGGTGGTTATGTGGAGAAAGAGGGAACTATTCTAAGTGAAGGGGGAAACCCATACATAGGCGCACATGGTTGTACTACGCTGCAAACCTTTGGCCCATGGCCCACTACTTGCCGCCTGTTTGTTTCACTATATACATTCACTACAGAGGTATTCTGCGTTATACTGTGGACTGGGCCCTTGAAGCACTCATTGTATGGTCAGTCGATCTATAAGCATTATAATCCAAAGGGTTCATGAGAATCAGGCTATTTGATGTAAACACTACTACCCTTCGCCTCAAGTTACCTCGAGAATCTGGATGCAAAGTTTCATTGGTGTTAAAGACGGGGCAGACCCTCCACCAAGGAGGCGTTGAGGTAGCCTTATTCACCTCTACCTGAGCGGTCTCATTTATTGCACTAGGCGATGGTGACGGCATAGTCAGTCCAGTATACACCCCGCAGAAGCGTCACTTACAAGTGAGGCTTATTGGGATTTTGGAAGAAAGCCACCTAAAGTCGTTATTTAGGTGAAATCTAACACGGCGCTGGAATATAAATCTCTCCAGATTTTGATACTCAACTCACTAAATGGTCAAATCTAATCAGATTTTTACTACATAACCATTATGAGGAAGAATATTATATCCTCAAACAACCTAGTACAAACGCCAAGAATCGAAGGGTGGACCCTTAAACTACCGTCTTAGTAGCTACACTACATGTAATTGGAATAAGCAAATGATAAGACTAGATGGGGTATCTAATAGACGTTGACTCCGTGAGTTTCGGTGTCACCTCCATCGGATAGATCATCGATGAAATTCCGATTCCGATTCAGTGCCTACCAATCATCAGCTATGGCACACATGTTCTGGAGATTCTTAAGAATCAGGAATTGGACTCGCCCTGCATAGTCATCAAATAAGAGAGCTGGATAGTGGCCACCTTTGCTGATGATCGGTGAGTTGCTGAGGAAGTTTTTTGCGGTCATATACATAAGTGCATCCCGAGTTCTCATCTTGGCCATGTGAAATGCCCTGATCACGACCAGATCATCATGTATCAGAAAGTTATATAAGAGGTGTTTGTTTCGATATGATATCTGATCTGATCTGACCTATATGTGCCACTAGCCTTCGAATATCAGATTATCAGGGTTTCCATATCCCCTTACGACAGATTTTAGATCCAATCGCTACAGGCAGCATGCTGCTCACACGGGATGGTACGAGACTAGGTCAGATCATGTGATTTAACAACAAGAGATACGTATACATCAACGTATGTAGGTACTACTTGACTACATCCACTAACACCACATAAATTCTCCTTAATATCTTCATATCATTCTCAAAGCCGACTTGCAGTTTGTCAGCTTTCTTTAGCTTACCAGTCTATGTCTTCTCAAAACATTAATATAAAAGATAGGTACATATGCGTGCATGCACGTACTTTTTATCAGACGTTTCCGGTCACAGCCGGATCACATATATGGAAATATTGCATTGTGTACGTCTTTTGGTGGCACGCAAACCCAGTCGTATTTGGAAGCGTTTTGCAATTACGAGTATGTACCGGAGACAGAATTCGTTATTCTGCCAACGCCGGCAGCGTTTTTAAGACCGGCTTTCTGAACCTTTCCCGTTATGACTATTTTTGAGGCGTTCGGCCGTCTGCCGCTAGGATTCGGCAGATCTGCGTACCTGACAGGTCTCAAAATGACGCGGAAGTGATGATATTTGCGGGGAACAGGACTGGATGCTAAAATCCCCTGGTACGTGCATTAGACAAACTTTTCGGTTCCCGGTACGAGCAAAGACGGATGATCTACCAATAATTGTTTTCTTCTTTAAACTCACTAACTCCTTAAATTCTACGTTTTATAAGACCCCCACACAATGAGGGACTATCCGTTTCTTTTAGGACCGTATGATCCACAAAGTCTTATGAATCGAGTCTTCCGTGGGCACATGGTTGAGCCCTGGCCACGAAGTGATTGATCGTATATTCGGAACGAGTGATTTCCTGTGATTAGCTGGAAATCAAAAAGCAAACATGAAACCCTACGTGGATCCCCCTCAAACTTGAGGCTTACATTGTTAACTAGCCTAACGTAATGCTTATTGTAATAAGTACCAGCCCCGGAATATCATCCATCATCACTGAGGATTGAAATTTCCCCACCATGTTTGAGTTTTCGAAGTAAGCCTTATTGGCTGACAAGTATTTTGATCTCAGTACATATCCCACGAAGTACGTACATACATGCTGTACTGTTCGCGTGGGGTTTGTTCCGTTTTTCTGCCTCGTGGGGCCTATTTACTGACTATGAATTTTGTTTTTTGACTGCCGCTACTAGCCTCCTACTCTAGCTAACAAAAAGAAAATTGTAGATCCATCTGCCGTCTACCGAGTAACATTGACAGAGTGGGATGAGCGATTGCCGGCCGCCGCCCACTATAAAACCGTTGAAACGAATCAAAAAATATACGAAACGTAAAAAGTACTAAAAACAACCAGAACCGAAAATCCTTTCAGTCATTCTGAATTAGTTTCATATTTCTTTTTCTCGCTCGCTTGGGTTTCCAGGTCTGGAGACCGGAGTAGAATGCGTGGATAAATAGCAATTGGCATATGCAGGTCGAAGATGCGCGTTGCAGCGAAGCAGATGCACGTACTTCAGGCATAGTCTCGCGTACCTAAAAGGTGAGTTTCAACACTACATGTACTCTAGTTACATGTAGCTTCTGAACCCTAAAATTATTGGTATTTGGGTTATCAAAATTGGTTCCAATAGGGCCAATTATCTCAGACCGCGCCCCGTTGATGACTTATAGCGTTCCACTTAATTCTGGCTGGCTGTCCCGCGTCAATATCCGTGCATCAATTCGGCTTTCTCCTAAAAAAGAAAAGTCCGATCCAATTGATAACCATATTCCTCGAGGCTCTTCAATCGTTCGAAATTGGGGTCATGTATGTAATATGCCGGCTCTTTCCCCAGATACAAAAATTCGATAACGGTCTCATCCTAATTTCCAGCACGTGTTTCTATTATATGAAGATAGTACATATGGAACCAGAGTTTGATTTTTAGAGTGGAAAAGGCGGTAAAACAGGCAGATTCCAACCCTGGAGAGCTGCATTGATGGCTAACTTGCAAACTACTAACAATAAGCCTTCATAGGCGGTGAGTAGAAATGAATAGAAGAGGAGTGGATGCAATAAAGCAGAAAAAGGGACCGTGTGAGATTCTGGGAATGAAAGGACGACATATGTATTGCGGGTTGTCAAAAATAATGGGACGCAACGGGGCAACGAACACCGCAACGACCACCCAACCCCACCCCCAACGAACGCTAACACGGAACGAAAATACATTTTAAATCTTTAGTATTTCTTGTTATCATTTATCGTGTTTGTGGTCTCTTTCTAGTCAGCCGTGGTTGAAAATTATGTTGCAATGAAGCCTGTTGTGTCTTATTATTTTTGACAACCCGCAATACTTACCAAAGTGAAGCTGGGCGAACCGACGAACTGGCGAAACTAAGGTTACTAGCAGCGTCAACAGCGGCCCGGCCCCAAAAAGGTACAACGGAAGCAAAAACGAAAAACAAAACGAGATGAGAAGTGGAAGATGCGGCCGAAGGAAAGAAAGAAAGAAAGAGGGGAAGTGCAAATTTTCAAGAGGAGAAACAAATGTTTACAATTAACCTACCAGCATACTTATCTCTATTGATAGTAAAAATACGCCTAAAAAAACCAGGAAATTTGCATTGAAACATTTCTACGGTAAAGCCAATCAAACATCTCTCTTGATCTAATAGATACAGTATCTGGCCACTAAAAACTCACAAGGTTACCAATGTTTGCCAGGCGTTTTTGCGACATTTTATGCGCATACATATTTATTCAGGGAGATGCGATCGATCGATCGATCGGAAAACCGATATTAATAACGACACACATGTGCGGGATTAAACCTATATGCGCCATCCATCAACGAGTTACTTTCTCTATCTCAGCCTTTTCATGGGTAAGTTAAAGCGCCCCTGTGAAACTGTTACTGCTTTCACAGCCCAGCACTCGGCTGATGATTTTTATTGAAAAAAATTCTTGCCCGAACTATGCGGGGATGAAGAGAAGGGGGGTGGAAAACGTGTCTTCTCCTACACACACCTAATTTATCTGCAATTCTCTAAAGGGGCTTTTCTCTTTCCAATGTATGTTCCATTCATAACGGCATTTCGGAAAAACTTCACTCTCAGTATCATACCGAGTGACAACAGGTGATGTTCGTCACCAAGAAACTAGGTCGAATAGTTACCGATGTTCGATTAGCGATCCCATGGCGGTAAAGATCCCGTATCCCCCTAACAATCTATGGGCATGGGTTGTGAGCAATGACCGGTCCCTGGCATTCTCTTTCTTTCTGGTTCGGCCCTGAGTTTCTTCCTCCCTAAATGGATACATACATCCTTTCTCTAAAACTGGAGCTGCAGGAGAAAGTCCGAAAGCTCTCGCAACATCGCTGTCACCTTTTGGGAAATACGATATGATTCCACTTTGAGAACCTGGCACGTGTGTAAGGCATGGTGTACGCCGAGTGGAGCGTTTAGTTCAAAGATCTACCTACTTTCGATAACCGAGGGTTCTAAACTACGTTCTCCTAAAAAAACGTGTTTATAACCTAACCACAACAGGGGTGCATTTTTGGGCGGTTATTCGGTGTTGGGCTGAGTCGTCGCACCAGACAACCCCACACGCCCTGATTAACCTCGGAATACGAGCCTCTTTTCCCACTATCGTGGCTTCTCACAATAGTAGATAGGTATCTGTTTCTTAGGAATCCAATGGATTCCTACCCAAATCTTCGCCCGACTACTTTTCATGATAAGAATGCTGGTGGAAATGAATTGGTAACTATCACAACCACAAAAACTCTACCAGCATTCCCTTCTGTCGTGATATAAACTGATATGATATCTATTTCATGCTACCTATTCTGCATGTAGAGTAGTTATTTCTTCACCGCCACCCAAAACTGCGCCGAATAGGCGTTGCGACTAAGACTGTCTTGATCCCAACCGTACCCCGCAAACGCACCCCTCACCTTGCCCCTCCAAGCTTCCACATCTGCAAAGGAGTCTGTCCCCCACCTCTCCTCTGTCGGTACTAATTCAAACCCAATGTTCTCCGCAATTGCCAAGACTTCGTCAAGTGACGGCTCTAACCACGGGCCCGTCCCGTATAGTAGCGGTCCGAGGTTGATCCACACTCCCCCGGGTTTCAAAGCGGCGTGTATCTTGTCTAGGTAATCAACAATGTTACGCGCTGTATCGATGAAAAACAGTGTCACGACAACGTCATAACTACTGGCTTCTGCATAAAATGTAGTCGTGAAATCACCGTCGATCAGGCAGAGTTTCTCAAGTGCCAAAGCCGACAGCTCCGTGTCCGGGAATGAGACACCGCGAAGCAGCGAGGTGGTTGTACGCTGGTGTGACCACCAGTTGATGAATGGGTACAACTTGAATGACTCCCTTTGTGTTGTATTGGGGAGGGAAAGTATCCAAAGGTGTGCCAGGTTCTGATAGAAGCTGTATTCATTCGCAACAGTTTGGAACCCCATGGCAGCAATCTCGTACGATAACCTCCCCAACCCCGCGCCAGGAACAAGGACTTTCTTTTGCTCTCGTCCTACAGGGTCAGGATAGAGTGATTCCAGGGTAGTGAGGATTTGCGGGAAGGTCGCATCTCTCTCATGGCTTCCCGCGGCGGACCAGTCGCGGATAAAGTGCTTCAAAGACTGTATCACTGAACTGTGGTCCGCCACAGACCTGGTGTCGTTCTTGTGCGCAAATCTGAAGGACAATAGCTCGGTAAGTGTCAGATCGTAGTATGAAAGCCCATGATCGACGATTTTCTGCACCAGGATGTCGTTCTCGCGAATGAGAGCGGATGTCTTTTCCAGCTTTTCACCGTAGGGCACTGTAGACATAAGCTGATAGGATCAACGATACGCATATTAGTCCAGGAACATAAAAAAAGATAAAATGGGATTTTCAGAAAACAATCTCGATAGTCTTCCCACAATCTCGGTTTCTCCCTAGTACGTCATGTCTGAATTTGCGCTCCGGGTTAATTGATGCAGATTTCAAAGACAGAACCAGCCATGATCTGCATTTGATGTAAATCCGACAGGCGAGAAGTGTGGTTAAACAAACACGATGGGCTCAGAAGCCCACTGTGAAGATGACGACACGATATGGAAACGAAAAAAAAGTGATGAGAAAAAAAAAGCTACAACAAACCTCCTTCTGTCTAACAGTCAACTTGTTCCACCCATCTCTCTTCCTTCGAATGGCTTCTTCCATCTTCTCCCTGTACTCTAGGAACCCCACAAGTGCACTTAGTACCCTCCGCCTGGGGTGACTTGTATCGCGCTCCCAGCCCTTGGTCTTTGTCAATTGCCTCAATATCCGCTGTCGAGCTCGTTGTCGGCTCGATCCGTCTGAAAACTTGATTATCTGTGGCTTATGGGCTGAAGCCATACTGAATAGTCCGGGCTGGTAGCTAGAGCTCATTGGGTTTGAGGAAGCTCGTTGACCTAAGATCTTTTGTAGCCACGAGAACACGAACGGGTACTGTACAGCCGCTAGAATAATAAAGATAGTGAAAAGAAGTATTGTGCTGGTTCTATTACCTTGACCATTGGTATTGCGAGCCATGGCCTGGTAAATCTCTGAGGACAAATGATGGAACATTTACTGCGACGTTGGAGTTGTATTCAGTTACTACATGCGCCTACTAAGTGCCGAGAACAACGCCGTACCCACAAAGGTGTTTTGCCAAGGCCCCAGCAACCTCACCCCTGGAAATGTTTGTTTTCGGCAATTCCCGCACCTAACTAGATCTTTTTGGTATTTTACATGCAACACTACGATCACCACCCAGATGTATTAAATATCTACTTGCGCACTTGGTAAAACTCTGGCGCGTACTCCAGCAACCAGTCTTTCTGTACAGACGTAACCTAAAATCCCGATGAAATCGGATGGTTAGTGCATGTTGAAATAAAACATACCTAGCTTGCAGAATCGGGTGGTGGTGGTGGGGGGGGATATTGGAAGCTTGCCATACATCTCTGATAAAAGTCTTATTTCCAGTTTCCACAACTTCATGGAATATCACCCAATCTGCCTTCCGATTAAACATAATACTACTAGGATGCGCCCAGAGCACTGTATCACCACTGATATTTCTAAAGCTCCCATCTGGCTGCATTCTAGCGGCGTGGGCGAAATAACCTGTAGTGAGGCATCTCCTGATACTTTCACCAGTAGCCGTTTGTGACCGGGATTTCTCCCTCTCCACATCCACAGTGTATCTTTCCAAGTATTTTTTCAGCTGTGCGCGTATCGATACGGCCCTAGATAGTGACTTGAAATTCAGGTAATGATCTCTGCACCACGATGATTTCTGGCCACCTTTAGTTGTAAATGCTTGGTAGACGTTCAGTAAAGTCAGGTGATCTCCCTCTTCAACCGCAAAGCGTCGCTTGGCCGATTCAGCGGGCTTCTTTTCGCCTTCGTGGCTGATAAAGACGTTTTGGACGCTCGTCATTGCAGCAATGCTAAGAATCTGCTCAGTGCATCCAAATTCCACAGAATTGAGTAGCTATTTCTAGGGTTAGTACCTGCTAGCTTTTTGTGCCCTCCAGGATTAGGTAAGACTTGAGAAAATTCAGCTCACAATCTTTGCTGTCATGGGCTCCAACGGCATTTCTGCCATCCTCAGACCCAGTGGTTTCGTAAGTCTTGCATATTCATCCAAGGCCCCAAGACTGTACAACAGCTCTAGGCCCCTCACCATTAACTCACTCGGTGGTGGCGTGATAAAAGCAAAACGAGCAACGTTATCAATCCCAAGTGCTTTTAGCTGCAAAATTACTGGGGCTAGATTGCTCCTCTGGATCTCTGGTACGCCCATATCAGCCATCTCCTCTTGAAACGCACTCTCAGTGTATAATCTAAAACACTTTCCCGCCCTTGTCCTCCCTGCTCTTCCCGCCCGCTGTGTAGCAGAGGCCTTTGAGATCGGGACTGCAGTTAATGACTCGATCCCCGTATGCGGGTTAAAAGCTCGCAGCTTGACAAATCCGCAATCAATAACAAAGCAAATTTTTTCGATTGTGACTGATGCTTCCGCAATGTTGGTAGATACTATCACCTTACGGTGGTTTTCAGGTGTAGGCTCAAAAACGGCAAGTTGGGCGTCCTGCGGTAGACCTGCATACAAGGGTAGGGGTAAAAGCTGTGGGGCCCGGGGGTGGAGATCTTGGGAACGCGAACGGATCGCAGAAACAGTATTTTCGATCTCATCCCGGCCTGTGAGAAAGAGTAGGATGTCGCCCTCGCCTTCCTGCATGTCTCAGATATATCAGAAATCATTGATTAAAGTAAGAGCCGATTCTTTCCCCGTTCCAGAACTGCAGCGATTGAAGATTTGGAAAAATTGGAGGGAAAAAATATCCCAAACGAATCGTGGTAACAAAACTTACCTTGAGATGTATATCAAAAACTGTTTGCACAGCCTTTTCTACGTAATTTTCCGTAGGCTCCTCTAAATAGAGTATGTCCACCGGATAGCATCTTCCCTCTAGCGAGATGATTTTTGCCAATTCCTTCTTATCCACCTCTTTCCCTTTGCCCTTGCCCTTGCCCTGGTCGGGCGTCTCGTCGCCCTCGAAAAATCTGACAAATTCCTCCGCCTGAAGCGTAGCGGAACTAATCACAATCCTTAGCTCTTCTCGCTTCCTCCGAATTTTTTTCAATATCCCAAGCAATATATCCGTGCTTAAGCTGCGCTCATGCGCCTCGTCGATCATGACAACAGAATACCTGGATAGCAAAGGATCCACCAGCGCTTCTCGGAGCAGCATTCCATCCGTCATATATTTTATCCGTGTACGCGGGGATGTCATGTCTTCAAAACGTATGGAGTAACCCACCTAAAAGTAATATTATTTCGCGGAAACCCCGCAAAAACCGTCAGCCCAGTAAAATAACACATGTCGCTATTGATAGCTATAGAGCTATGTAGCCAAGGACAAAAAAAAATTTGTTTTTATATTCGAGCAGCACATGCTGCCCCAACAATAATGGGATTTATTATTATCCGTAGCTAGCTGAGGTAAGGTATATATGTAATAATGGACAGGGGCTCACAAAACCTCTTCACCCAGCCTCACACCCATTTCTTCGGCCACCCTTGTTGCGACTGTGGTGGCTGCAACCCTCCTGGGCTGCGTACACGCAATAATCTTGTCATCTCGTGTCCATCCCGCTTCGTTTAGATATTGGGGTAGCTGTGTGGTTTTTCCTGACCCGGTTTGGCCTACTACGATGGTCACTGGATGGTTTTCGATGAGGTACAGAAGAGCGTTTCTGTGTCGAGATATGGGGAGAACTGTTGAAGGACGGTAGAGACTAGGAAGGTATTCCTCAGTTTCAGTGGAGCGGTCAGCGGAGGCCATTTTTTGACGTGGAGTGATGGGAAGAATGGCAGGAAGGTCAGATTTCAATAGTTATGAGCTGGTGACGTGACTGTATAAGTATACTTTAAGTAATTGCTGTCGACGTTGACTGCAACGTTGTCACGGCATTGAGCCGCATTTACATGCAGACGCACGGACCATGGAAGCCGTTAACTTCGACCCTGTGCTAGCAGCGCGCACTTGGCAAGGTACAAGAAGCAATTATTACCAAGAAAAAGTTGTTTTTTTCACCAGAGAATCCCCCCCATGTAAATTCCAGAAACTTAAGTACCTAAATGTGTAGTTTCATCATTATGACGATGAGGATATAGAAACTCGCAGCTACAAGAATTGTGTTCCGAGAAACTCCACATGGCCCAGGAGAAGAAGAAATGAAAATAACCCAGATGACAACTGTGACCCAACCAGACAGCTTTTTTTTTCTTTCCATTCTCCGGAAACAAATGAAACAAAAGACTAAAAATAATATAGAGACCAGAAGAATTGAAGAGGAACTGCAAGCAATATCCATAAAACTTTACGCCTTTCGAGAAGAAGAAAAGAAGAAGAAGAAAAAAGAAACCACAAGTTAACAAATAAACACCTCAGGCCAAACCCTGTTTTTCCTCTCTATGTTGAAGACCCAATACCCAATCTACAAGCCGATGAACCAGTCATTTACGCCTTCTTCTTTGTCTTGGGCATCTTCTCGTAGGCATTTGGGCTTGGTCCTCTCTTGCTGGGCTTTCCTTTGCCCTTTGAGCGGGAATTCCTCATCGAACCGTGTCCGCAGTCTTTTCCGTGTCGGTGATCGCTAGCATCGCTGTCATCGTCGGATGAGGAATCGCTATCATCGCTTGAGGACTCATCGTAGGCTCTTGGGCGATGGTAGATGCAGCATACTATTGAAGAGGAAAATCACATGTTAATTGATGTTTAATTGCTAAGGCTTGAAGTTTGGTGGCAACTAGCAGCCAAACGACCACGAATCGAGGAAATTTAGTAACAAACCTTTAGACTTCTTTCTTCCTAATCCTTCGTTGTCAATGACATCGGCACCCCATCTAACACGGCGATCTTCGACAGGACCTCCTCTGAGTCTGAGGGTTCCATCAGGGACACGAACGGGCCTGGGGATGGAAGGCTGTGCATTCGTTTGTGTTTGTGATGCGGAAGGGATGATAGCTCCCGACTCGCGGCGTTCAGTAGGAGGAAGAAGCATATTTGGTATGGGGGTTGATGTATTGTAGTCTTGAAGTGGACTGGTTGATGCTCAGATCGCGAGGATGAGAAGAAATCGAAAGAGGGCGGTGAGGTGATGTTAAAACAAAAGATTCAGGGCTAAGGTCGGCGGGTAGGCAGCGGAAGATAAGCAAGAGGACTGGATGGCTGACTGTTGAGGGGAGGTAGAAGGTAGAAAGCGAGGGGGCACGAGCACAAGATAAGGACAAACGGAGTGCTAAATCCTGAGTGTTCTCTGAGTGGTGCAAATGAGTGAGTAAATGTTACTATGGCTAGTACGTGTTATGTTACTCTATTGAAAGCGCGGACTCGGGATGCTGAAGAGCAAGAGGCCAAGACAGTGTCCACAGGGCAGACCGGGGGGGGGGTTCGAGTGGGTTGTGGAATAGGGTGGAGGGCTCGAAAATGACTGAGTGGATAGAAGGGAATGGGGGGTGGAGAGATTCGGAGGCGGTCGGGCGTGGGTAGGCGTGGGTGTGCCTGTCACTCGATCATCCCCGTGTTAGTGCGGCGCGAGGTCCACCAAACCTAACCTCATTACGGACCAGTGGGTGTCCATTAGATCAGATTAGATCTTTTGGCACACCACAGTGATATTACTCCAACCACCACATACACAACCCCCCATGGCCCCAGCTCAAAACCACAACCACCCAACCTCTGCTACCCCTACAATTCTATCCCCTCCAAATAGGTTACAGCAGAACAGGCCCACAGCAACCCACCACCATCTCCTGCAACTCTCTCCTGCGCTGCATGTAAAAAAAAAAGCTTCACACCATCTCTCTCCCCCTCCACCACCCCCCCTCCACCCCCCAAAAGATACCTTATATAGAGGTACTCTACGGACCTGCAAATCCCTGTAAAGCCCATCCCTTCAGGTCCCTGCGACAAGACAATGACGTGACACTGCATCCAAGCCCCGCAGGTCACCTATCCAAACAAAAGACTGCATTCTCTGCATTGCCTGCTTGCCCAATTCGATGCAGATTACCCGCCACCCAGTTTCGTGCACCTCTGGCCTGCAGCTTCGATTCCGACTGAATTCTCCGATTTAAAGAACGGAGCATCCATCCAGTTGACCTCCCCCGCTCGTGTCCAAGGAGTTGGAACGGACTGACAATTGCAGCAGCGACAGCAGCATCTCTACTGCTGCTACTGCACGGAGCAGCGGAAACTACAATCTTTTTTGGCCGAAAATCTTGCCTTCCTGCTTTATCAGCCGGTCCCAAACCCTTCTTGTCTTGAGTACTGATTGATAGTGTGTTGCTGCTTCCACCCAACGAAACCCCTTTGACACACAGTTGTCCTGACCGGCCTTCGAGGGGAACAAGAAGTGAGCTGCTGCCCACGACGATCACGAACAAATATTCACGCACAACACATGCAAACGGATCTCCTGCCGCCATCCTCAAACGTGAAGACGTTATCGACATATTGTTTTATGCAGTTGGGAAAAAAGTTTGCGCGGAACATGTATCCAATGCACTTATTACTCTACCAACAAATTGTATGTGAAATGAAAAAAGTAATTGGAGCAAAAAACCTATCATGGGCCTCTTAGTTAGCTGTAGGTACACCTTTTCGGTACTCAGCTTTACCTTCCGTGACATTGTGTCTCCTGCATCAAACAAAACACCACAGGAAGGGAATTGTCAAAAGTAATTAATTGACAGCGTTGGAAGTCGAGCGAAACGCGCACCGCATCCGCCCCAAAAGCGGAATACGATAGGACTAACAAGGCTATCCTTTCATACACTAACCCGTATGTACCTTCTCGGGCATATGCCAAAGTAACAAAACATCAAAAACATCGTAACGATAAGGCAGGGCTCCGAACCAAGCCACCGGAAAAATCAGGGCCTTTCTTTTCTTAAACATGGCTTTTCCATTCCGCTGCACAGCGGCGCGTTCCCACCCCAAACAGAATTAATAGGGAAGAGCCCCCCCCAAAACGGTTGTAAACAATCTAACAACTGAAAGGCGACTCCCCGGTGCGTGTGGAAGGTAGATCTCTTATCTCAAGTAAGGTAGCTAAGCTGTTACCGGGATCCAAAGCCGCACCTTTTGGGACCTTGAAATGAGACTCCCGTACCTATGAAGCTTGTAGACATCGAAGGAATTGGCCATATCTGGTTCTTTGATCAATTATTACCGGGAGAGGCTGCCTAATCTTTTTTGCTTGCTTTTTTTTTGTCGTTTCCCTACTCTAAACATTCTTACCCCTTAGACCTTAAATGATTACTTCTCGAACAAAAAGAAAAAACCGAGAGGGTTTCCTAATAAATTAACATATTGACTCTCATCCCAGATCCATGATTCGTGCTGTGCTGCCGGTACTAGAGCTAAACCCATTTACATATTCAAGCCCGGCACCTTGTAGACAACACCGATCGAAGGGGTGTTAGTTGACTGTCGACCGCTTCGAATCGGACAGATCTAGGTAGGGCCCGGGAAAGGGCAAGTTTGATACTTGACAAAGTGTACCGAGAATACTCTGGTTATGGGTGTGGGATGTGTCAGGACATCAGTTGAAGGTCTTCCATTCGCTGCTTTTGGCTTTCAATTGTACCACAAACCCTCTGGCATTGTGGAATTAATTGCACTCTCGGTTATCCCGTGAGGATTAGGTTTTGTAAACGAGTGGTTCTGGTTCCCTGGGGGTGGGACCAAGAGATAGATACACGAGCTTGAGAAGATAGGCCAGACAGACAGCAGCTCGAGACATAACCAACGTGCGCCGTATGCAGAGCACACTCGCAGCTTGCTCAGCAGCCGAGACTTTTTCTAAATTGGACCTGTCAGAGCTCAGCAAAGCAGCAGAGCCAGAGATAGAACAAAAAAAGCACAGACAGTAGGTAGCAACTGTGCAAGGCGGTGCGGTCTGCATTGGACCTTAGCTGTGCTGCTGCTGTGTAGGTAGGAGCTCTCTGAGCTGTCTCTGATATGTAGCTAGCTACCACGAACAGATGTTCTATTTTGATGCCGCTATGGAGCTGCTGTCTGCCGCCTCATGATATGCAGCCAAAACAAAGGATGCCGTAGCCGCGGAGGGAGAAGAGTTGTCGTTATTCCAATGCGAACCCCAACCAGCTCGCTACTCTACCTCCTGTATGTAGGGAACATACATGCCGGTACAGCACTCTTTTCCTTTTCCCACGACCCCACGTTTCTACCGGCTTTTTAAAAGGTGTTTCTGGCCTTACATATAGTTAGTTTTTCCTGTTTTGTGAAAATAGTACATAGTAGGATTTAAAACTCTACTACAAGTACTTGCAGAATTTGCAGGTAGCGAGGAAGTAGTTATCTATTTTATACTCGCCACAAATGCTCATGCCCCACCTATTGTTTCCCCCTCCGTTCCACTCCCACACCCCGTACGAGCCTGTACTTGCTTCTTTCAACCGACCATTTGCTATCTTCAGCCCTTTTTGAAATATTTGGGATTTCTTGATACTTTTGCTTACATACTGTCATTTCATGGAAACCTTTTATCTCTCTCTCTACTCATGTACTGTACTGTACGGTACATGCATTACAGTGCAGACAGTCGGCAGCAGTAGCCAACGAAACGCAACCTCTTGATGATAAACTAGTTTGTCCCTAGCTATTATAGAGCTCCGATCCGATCAAAGTCGCCTTGTTCGCCGGTGAGAATTTAACTACCATAACGAGCTTGATTGATACATGTCTATCCGAATTACCTTCTCGTTTACCTCTTGAATGTATGGCGCGGCGCTAGGACTTGCTTACCGCAAATCAGTAGTACTCTGCTTTCTGTACTGTATCTCATATCTGTCCCTGTGGATCTTGTGGTTCTTCTTCGAGCATTTCATTTCGTTGGGAGATGCAATGCGATGTTGACTGTTCACGGAGTTTCTTCCGGCCTTGCTATTGAGCTGATTCCGTTTCTCCCGGCAGCTCGGATTTGTTGTTCTTTGTAACTGTAAGAATGTCTGTATCTAGATATCAAGGCTCAGATGTTCTTGAGTTGTTGGGCTACGGAGCAAGGAAATTGGACATTGCGCCAGTGTCTCGGAGGCATTGCTTGGAGAAGGAATTGATGATAACGCACACATCCTTAATTTGAGCTCATTCTTGGCTATTTCTCTCTAGTACGGTACATTACTCCGTGATCCTGTGCTCCCCGGAACACCTAGATATATATATATATATATGATTGCGGAAGAGTGTTCGGATCGTAGCAATTGTTCAGAATCGGATCCTTACGGGGTTTTTGAAATCTCATAAACAGGTTTATGATTGCAATTGGCAATAAGCTGCCTTCTTAGTAGCTAAGGACGTTAATTCCGACCTCAAGATACCAACCAGCTGGCCAGGCTGTGGGTATCTACTTTGCACTTTGTGAGTGATTTGGCCTCCTCGTATTAGTTCTATGTTGTAGTAGTACCGGATGAATAAGGTTCCCTTTACACAGCAGAAGCCCAAGGGTGGGAATACCGTACTGTGCCGGTGCCCAATTATAGTAATTAGTTAATACCAATTAAGATAGCTTATAATAAACGTACCTAGTCACGTGAATTATAATATCAATATTTATCTATCTGCGGCCGAGTACCTTATCCACCTAGCTGGCCATGTATGTCCGTATGTAGCTGCGAAGCAATAATGGGGTGTTAATAAGAATAAACTCATCATGACTCCCAACAACAGCACGCAATGATTATCACATGCCAGTATATGTTAATTAGAGTGAGATTCTGAAAAGGGTGCGTGCCTGAACGGTGCAGTTCGGTCCCAAACGGGTGACGTATGTTGCCAGCAACATTTGAATGCTTATCCATATTTTGGTGACACCCTCCACTCACTCTCACTCTCACTCTCACCTCACCTCACACACACACACACACACGCACACGCACACGAACCAGTACATACTGCAGCATTGACGTCCTGTCTCATTTCTCTCCTCTGCTGCTGCACCGTGGAGAGCCCTTTGTTTTCTCCACATCGGCGATGGAATTTCCTTGTTTCCCTTAGAGAAGTGTCTCAATCTATCGTCGGAAAACCCTATAAGCCATTATTATCGCGAATTGGTGCGGGCCTATCTTTAAAGCAGCACTTATGGCCTTTGGCGTGTGTTGTTGTTGACGTTGACACCCGGCGTGCGATCTCGATCTGTTTTCGAGGCTATAATCGGTCGAGTGATGGATGATGATTCGGCCTCCTGCACCGCTCCCCTCGATGAGACACAGTAACCGGGATACATCACTTTTAGCTCTTGGTTAACCTTCTCGAGATGGAAGCTCCGAGAAAGCCACTCGGGTCCTCGACGATCGGGAATGTTGGATCATTGTTAGCTGTGTGACGTGACGTTAGCCAGCATGGCATGCGGCTCGCAGAGATCCGATCCCGGGAATAACACGACCACCCCGGTACCAGTCAGGGCAAGTTGGGTTCGAGAACGGGCTAGCTAGTGACTGCAGCTCTCCGGTGGGATAAGCCGATGTTATGAGCCGAGGTTGATTTCAGGAGTTCTCTATCGAGCTGTGGTTCCGGGCGTTCTGGAAATGTTCTAGCGGCTGATAATGAGCTGGGACTTGGCCCTTAGGGCTGAAGATAGGGGTTAGCTCCTACCTGTGATATTGATATCACTTAGAAAGTACTAAAAGGGCTGAAATGCTCTCTGCATCTGATAAGTAGACATTATCCACAAAGTCTACAACCTTATCTGATCTCGGGGGGGGGGGGGGCATGGATATCTCAATGTTGCTGATAGGGCAATGTGATGAGCAGTGACACTGTAGCACTATGTTCTCATTGGACTGCATGTACAGAAGATCCATGGATTTGGCCTAAAGTCTGTCAGTCTCCTGACCAGCACCTGCTGCACGCGGAAGATGGGGGCGGATCTGGTTTGGAGTACACTAGCTACTCATCTATCAAGCTATAAGATGAATACATGCACAAGTGCGCTATTAGCTCGCTTGTGATACCAAACTTGAAAGCTGGTTGCACACGGAATGCCCTGAGGCTCTGTTGTTTCCCATGGGCTGGTGAGAGAGTGGACTTGAAAGCTAAAAAGGAAAGTCGAATATTAGTAATGAATACAACAACAATTGAATATTCTCCGTAGTTCCATAACTACGAGCCGAGTTATATGTACGTACTTTATATGAGTATCTATTGTTTCCCATAAGTCATGCTACTTGCCTCGGGCATATTGAATCTGGGGTTAAATTTATTTTAGAAGAGAACCAAAAATTATAACTCTCCCTGGATACGCAAAACCGCCCCGTGTTTTGAAAACTTGAATAAAAGTCAACTACTAGCACCAATATATCTATTTTAGTCAGAAACCAGACAAACCGGCGAGAGGACGGTTTGTTTCCTCCTCATAATATCAGTGCCAAGAATAGAATGTGTTACAGCACCATCCGAGATAAACAAGGTTTCTCTTTCCAAAGACGAAACAATTAGTACTACGGTGTGGGGGGTAGTCAGCTATATGTTATCTTTCTATTCCCCTCCCCCCTGTATTTTCTTCACAACCCATCACTCGCCCTCACCAAACGATATTTTTTCAAGCCCATAGAATGGCTTGAAAGACTCAATTTAATATTTCATATACACATGACACCTATATATACCACTCGAGTTGCACCAACTCAAACTCCATCTTCACCATCCTACTACCACTTCAAGAACACAATTCCGGCTTTAACACCAAAACTACTCAATAGGCAAATTACTCAAAAACGATGTCGACCCCACAAAACACCTCCAAGTTGAACCCCCTCAGCAAGCCCTTCGTCCCCTCGCCAACACCCCCGACCACTCCCACCACCCCCGTCGTTGAGCCCCGCACCAATTTCAGGAACAAGAATCTCAAGGATGCCAAAAAAGCTGTCCTCCCCCGTCTGCTTAGTGACCGCGAGCACCGCGAGTTGCTGGAGCAGGAGTTGGCTGAGGTGGAAGAGCGGAAGATCAGGGATGCTAATGCGGTTACTGCAAAGTACGCAGCTACGGTGGAGAGATGGGCCGCGTTTGACGACGAGGAGGATTTCATGCCGCAGGGGTTGCCGGAGAAATAGGTAAGAGAGGGTTTCTTTTTCTGCCATCTGGGCGCTCTTGGTTTTTTGGACCGAGGGGCCTGTGTATTGCATGGCGTTTTTTTTGTTTTGTTAGTATTACTGCATTCTATCATGTTAGTTTAGTTGGGAAGATGTTCGGAATTGAATCATTAAATCATTAAATCTCGTTATGACTAGTGCGAATCGATGGAAAGTTAATTTTAAACCGAGGAAATAACGTGTGAAACTTCGCGATTTCGTCATGTGTCACTAATTAAACGTGATCGAGTTAGGAGGGGGGGGGGACTAATATTCTTAAACTTTAGAGAAAGGGTCTCACTATTATACTTACTTAAGCTAAGCGCCTGCTTATCTACATGTAGTACATACTTGGACTGAGATTTACTAAAGTCCATCTCGTACATGGTCAGTATCAAAATATTGTAAGCGCCAAAAAAAAAAAAGTATTTGTCGGCCTATATCACTCCACTCACTGCCTGAATATTACTTTTACACCGCCATTACCGCCTTCCAACTAGCATTTATAATGTCGTAGCCTATCCTGATTAATTACAATCTAGGAATTTAAATCCACGCCATCAGTCATGGCGGTTGACAGGTCGTTCTCACACACCCCACACACGCGTAACAGAGAACAGAAAGACAGAAGGGTCCGGACCATGTCTTTCGCCATGGCCATATATTGTGTGTTGGTCCACCCAAGAGTGCGAGTGATCGCTCATGAATCCGCACGTTCACGTCGGTCGATCGTCGACCGCTGAAACAGGGGCCGGCCTAGTCTGGCTGCAATGATGCGTAGCTAATTGTCCGCAACCACCTAGCTGTGTGGGTCATGATTTTAGCGTAGCTCTACCCCCCTTCTAACTTTTCAGGTTTGGCCAGAGATAATTCAAGCGGGTGATACCTAGTATAACGTCGGCGCGCACTATAGAAGATTTTGGACTGGGGTATTATGATTACTATATATGTTGTTATCAGACGCTACAGCCAAATAGCGCTGTATATAAGAATGCATAGTATATTCCCACACAAGACTGTTGGAAGCAGCCCACGCTTACATATAGCGCTGACTTTCGCAATAATTGTTAACCCTATTGCCAAAATTCAGCCTGTTTACAAAAAACGATCCGGAGTTGTTATAAGCTAGTTTAGATAATTAGAGGCGACGATCGAGTGCTCATCTATGATTCGACCCACCAGAGGGGGTAGTACGTACCCGGGTGATCTCTGGTAATGGGTTACAGTACTCAAATACTACAAAACTCTCTATAGGATCATAGTATATCGGATCCTTATAGAGCACACATCCCTAAGTATAGAAAGACGTCTACTACTACTACTACTACTACTACTACTATTGTAATTCCTGCCCTATAGTTTTTATCCGGAGTAGAAAGATAAAAAGCACTCTAAATTCTTAATAGAAACTGGCTATAATAGTAATTAACAATCAATTCCGCAAACCCTCATTCCATTGCAAATCTCTATCTAAAAAATGTGAAAGAAGAGGGGGGGTATCTAAAACGCAAAGACAAAAAAAAGGAAATTACCACAAGGGGTCAATGATCAACCGCAGCACCTTTTTCACCATCATCCAAATACAACCCCCTCTCCAGCACATACTCCTTCACACTCTTCGTCAGCAGCGCCTCCAACACCTCCCCGTTGCCGCCCTTCACCGCCTCCCGCACCTTTGTCGAGCTCACCACCTCCCCCGCATCATTCTCCTACCGCCCCCCCGCCCCCCGCGTCTCGTCAGCCCTCCACACAAAACCACACAAAGCCGCACCACAAGGAAAGGAATACTCACAATAAACCTCACCCTCCCCGCCCACTCCCTCCTCCCCCACCCCTCCAACACCCCCACCCGCAGCCCCTCCAACCACGCCTCCTGCTCGCGCCTCCCCCCATACCCCTCGCCCTCGCGAAACATGCACCACACCACCCCCCTCTCAAAGAACGCCGCCAGGCCGTCAAGCCGGTGCCCGGCCTCGGGGTAGTACCGCGGGTCAAAGATGCGCACGAGCGTGTCAAAGCCCGTCAAAAAGACGAGCTCGCGCGCGCCCGGGTACTCGCTGCGCAGCGCGGCGGCTTTGTCGAGGAAGCGCGCGTGCTTGGTGAGTGCTATGTCGACGGTTGCGCGGGCGGGTGTGGAGGGGAAGGAGAGGGCGGAGATGTCGGCTGCGAGGAGGAGCATCATGGCGAGGCGGTCGTCGAAGGGGGCGGGTTTGGGCGCTAGGTACATGGGTATGTTAGCTTGATTGTGCGAGCTAGCTATATTATCTCTCTGATATGTCTGCCGGAGGAGAGACCTTTATCGGCATTATTCGTCGCCAGCAACAGCAGCAGCCTCTTCTCCGCCGCAGTAGCAGTAGCAGAAGGATCGTTAAACGCACTAAGCGCAATCCTGAAATGCGCCTTTGTGGGCGGATTGAACGACGAGTCGAGGACAAAGAGCTGCTTCACAGCGGACAGCGGCGCGGGCGTGGCGATGCGGGTGTGCTCGAGCGTGGTTTCGGGCGAGGATATGAAGCGGCGGATGGTGGCGCGGAGGCCGGGGAGGAGGCGGGCCATGGCGGCCATGTCGAGGGGGGAGGCGGGGGAGGCGGGGGAGGTGGAGGTCATGCTGTGGTGGGGCTGGGCTGAGTTGGGCTGGGCTGGGCCGGGTTGGGCTAACGGGGAGCAGACACGGTCGCGGTGGGAGGGCTTGGCAGCCAGGCCATCGACCGAGCGAACGGGCGGGGAATCCCTGCAGCCATCCGTAAAGTGGACAGAAAGGGTCAATGATAGCCAGCACAGTGTCAGGGTCAATGATAGAGCGTGCTTTAGCGCAAAATCGATCATTGATATCTTCAAACCAGAAAAAACATTCAAAACAAACAAAAACAGCACACAGTGTAACTTGAGACCCAAAGAAAGGCCTCTTTAAAGCCAGAACTTTTTGTTTTTGGTTTTTTGTTCCCCCCCCCTTACAATAACTACATACAAAAAAGCCAACACCAAACATACGCCCAAACAGGTATCACTAGCCAAGTATATTCTTCCCCCCTCTACGCCTGGCTCCTCTTCGACAAAAGATTCAGCGCGCTCCCCGCCAACACAAACCCGCACTGGTCCTCACTCATCGTATGCCTCACCGGAATGCTCACCCTCTCCCCGCCCCTCCTCGTCACCTCCAGCGCCACCTCACCCTTCCCGCCATTCCTCAGGATCTCATACAGCCCCACCGTATCCACCACATCGCACGCGCCAATCCGCTCATAGTCCGCCTCGTCCGCAAACGTCAGCGGCACAATCCCCTGCTTCTTCAAGTTGGTCTCATGGATCCTCGCAAAGCTCTTTGCCAGTATCACACGGCCACCGAGGTACCGTGGCTGCAGCGCCGCATGCTCCCTCGCGGACCCTTCGCCGTAGTTGGTCTCTGCGACGACGAGCCACGGCTGCTGCTTCGCCTTCCACTTGCGCGCGAGCTCGGGGATGCCGGAGGCCGTGCCGTCGTCGTCGTATGCGACGTTGACCTCGCCCGTCTCGGCGTTCTGCGCGCCAATGAGCGTGTTGTTGGAGATGTTCTCGAGGTGGCCCTTGTACTTTAGCCATGCGCCGGCGGCGGAGATGTGGTCTGTTGTGCACTTGCCCTTGACCTTGAAGAGGACCTTGAGGCCCTTGAGGTCGGAGGTGCCAAAGGGCTCAAAGGGGTCGAGGAGCGCGAGGCGGTCCGAGGTGGGGGAGACGACGACGGGCGTGGAAGGGGAGGGGGCGGAGGTGCTGGGGACAAAGGCGGGGTTGCCGGGTTCAAAGCCCTGGGAGGGGAGTTCGGGGCCCGTGGGGGGCGAGAACTTGAAGGGCTTGCCGGAGGGCGTGGGTAGGCTGTCGGTCATGGGGTTGAAGGACATGGAGCCCGAGTAGATCATTGCCGTCACGACCTCGGGCGAGGCGAGAAAGTTCATGGTCTGCGAGTTGCCGTCATTGCGCGCGCGAAAGTTGCGGTTGTAGGAGGTGAGGATGGCGTTGGTGTCGCCCTTTGAGATGTCGCTGCGCTTCCATTGGCCGATGCTGTGTGCGTGTTTGTTCGTCCCGGGTTAGTGGGATGGCGCCCGAGTGATGGGCTGTGAAGATGATACTTACCAAGGCCCGCAGGCGTTTGCAAGGACGGTGCCGCCGGCCTTCTCAAACACGTTCAGGGTCTCGTCCCGCTCGAGGGTGGCCCTGATCTGCTCGCTCCCGGGGGTGACAAAGAAGCCAACCTTCGGCTTCAAGCCGGCCTCCTCAGCCTGCTTAACCAGGTGCTCAGCGCGCAGCATGTCCTGGTACGAAGAGTTTGTGCACGACCCAATGAGGCCCGCCGAGAGCTCGGCAGGCCACTCGTTCTCCCTGACCACGTCCTTGAACTTTGACAGCGGGGTCGACAAGTCCGGCGTGAACGGGCCATTGATGTGCGGCTCGAGCTCGGAGAGGTTTATCGTGATGACCTCATCATACCGTGCGCCCTCGTCGGCGCGCAGAAAGTTGTGCGACCTGTTGACCTCTGTGGCGGCCTCGGCGATGGGCGCGCGGCGGGTCGAGTTGAGGTACGCGGTCATGGAGGCGGTGTAGGGGAAGAGCGACGTGGTGGCGCCCACCTCGGCGCCCATGTTGCAGATTGTGGCCATGCCCGTGCAGCTGAGCGTCTCGACGCCTGGCCCAAAGTACTCGATGATGTAGCCGGTGCCGCCGCGGACGGTGAGCTGGCCTGCGAGGTTGAGGATCACGTCCTTGGGCGTGGCCCAGCCGCTGAGTTGGCCCTCGAGACGCACGCCGAGAACTTTGGGCGCCTTGAGCTCCCAGGGGGCGTCGACGAGTGGCTCGACGGCATCGGCGCCGCCGACACCGATGGCGATGGCGCCGAGTCCTCCGCCGTTAGGAGTGTCTAGCATTCACCTGCCTGTCAGCCCCGCGCAAAACCCGCACGAGTAGTAGTAGTAGTAGTAGCGGTAGTATACATACGCGAGTCCGTCCCCAGCATCATCAGCCCAGGCGCCGCATAGTTCTCCAGCACAATCTGGTGAATGATTCCCGACCCCGGAGCCCAAAACTGGATCCCATACTTCTTTGCAGCGCTCTCCAAAAAGTCAAACACCTCCTTGTTGCCCGCAATGCTCTTTGGCAGATCCGTGTCAGCGCCCTTCTCGCCCACAATCATGTGGTCGCAGTGGATGCTCGCGGGCACGGCCGTCTGCGCCAGCCCGCACGTCATAAACTGCAGCAGCGCCATCTGCGCGCTCGCGTCCTGCATGGCCACGCGGTCAACCTTGAGCTTGAGGTAGGCGTCGCCGCGGATGTTGCCATTGCGGCCCGCGAGCGATTCTTCGGGGTTTGCGAGGTGCGAGTAGACAATCTTCTCGGCGAGGGTGAGCGGTGTGGCGGCGCCGAGGACGCGGCGCACTTTGGTGAGGTTCTTTGTGAGTTTGGCGTAGGGGGGCGTGCGGGAGGCGATTTCGGGGTGGGCGGAGAAGTTTGTGTGAGTGCTGGCGGGGGTTGCGAGGGTGCGGGCGAAGGTGCGGGTGGCGGCGGTGGTGGGGATCCACTGGGTGAGGGAGGAGGTTGGTTGTTAGCTGGGCTGTTTTTGAAGAAGAAGAATGGCTTTGGGAGAGGGTGTGAGTGCAATTGCAATTGAAGCAATCCACAGAATAGATACCAGACGGAATGATGATTATTATCAAGTATTTACCTTATTGTTCCCGGCGCGAGCCAGTCGCGAAATCCGTGCTGACTGCATTCTGTGTGTTGTTTTTGATATTCAGACGCTCTCAATGTGCGGGACGTCGACCTGGGGGCGGAGGGGAGAGTTTTACCCCACTACCGCTGCTGCGCGCACTTTATGTACCGGGGAAGGGAAGGGCCCGGGCTCGGTAATTATCAAGTCAGGGCTTAGGGGACGGAGGGGAAATGTTCTCTCCTCACACACGACCAAAGATTTTCTTTTTTTTTTTTTTGTTAGCTGTGCTGCCCCACTCGCTATCGTGCTGACTGAGCCGGGATGCACGGCCGCTAATTGGCCTGTCGTTGTAGCGCAGGGTCAGGGTCAGGGTCAGGTCAGGGTCTAGTGCCTCTAGTCCCACTTGGTGCGTCATGGATTCTCGCTCGGTGAATCCCTCTGAGCTGCTGCACACAAAACTTACAACTACATGTACGAACGACGACCACCACTCACATCGACCACAACCTTCTCCCACAAACACCACAAAGCCATCACATTCATTTCCTCAACCCCCCCCCGGGTCTTCTATCATCCATCACCATCATCAATTGTAGATAAACCCTCTCCTCCTTCTCCTCCTCCTCTGCTATCAAATAGCTTGGTATAAGTAAAAGCTTCATCATTCTCCCCATATTCCACTCAATTCATTCCCTCCCTCCCTCTATCCCATAAAAAAAAAGAACATCATCCCACCCAGCCCCTCCATCCATCAATCTAAGGATGCCATCCTTCACCCCGCAAGACTCCCGCTTCACGCCCTCTGCGGCAGCCAGCTTCGACACCTATGGCGCCGCCGAAATGATGGTAAGTACCTTCTCTCCTCCCTCTCCTCCCTCTCCTCCCTCTCCTCCCCCACAAACGCCCACTAACCCCCCTCTACAGGCGGACCTCGGCATCCACCGCCGCGCCGCCCTCCCCCTCTCCGGCAGCACAACAATCCTCCCCCCGCCCCCACCAGACCTCTCAAAACACAACCCGCGTGTCGCAAAGCTCGCCAAAGACTACCCCGACATACCCAACGCCTGGGCCTGTAAGTTTCCCCTCCTCCTCCTCCTCTTCCCGCCTCCCAGCAGTAGCAGCGTGCTAACACACTACCCAAAGCCCTCTTTGACCCTAAACTCGTCGAAGAGCGCGACGACGGCCTCGGAGAAGGGCAAATGCACCGCAGCGGCCCCAACTACCAGCCCTACAACAGCAACAACAACCACAACGACCACAACGACAACGACCACCGCAGTGGCCCACACCGCAGCGGCCGCTACCCCGCCGACCTGGGGCCGAAAGCGGGGCGCAACAAGTCCCCGCCGGGCAGCGGGCGGAAGCTGCGGTCTTCGAGGTCGCTCTTTGAGCTTGGCAAGTTTCCGCCCGAGATACCGTTTTTCACGCGCGGCCCGCTGGATAGTGTTAGGACCGTCAGTGGGTCTGCGGTGCTGCAGAGGAGGGCGGCGTTGAGGGGGATGAGGTTTGTGTTTGACCTTTCTCCGTTGACGTGTTTTTTCTTCTTCTTTTTTTCTTTTCATCTTTTTGGCTTTCTTTTTGGTGGGACTACGAATACTAAATAACCAGCAGTAGCATGCACAGTCTCGAAGGGCTACCAGGCGATCCCCTCAACCTATTACAGGCGCCTGAGCTAGTTGCGGGGCGGAAGAGATCACTTGGCTCCAGGGGAGTCCATAGTATCGTCAAGCACCACCTTGCTGGAAATGCCCGCATTCCCCTACGAGCACAGATCGCTCAGCAGCGGAGGGCTGCACCGCCCAATACCCCACCAATCTACGCCTCCAGGGGACCAAGTGATGTGGAGGTCTTTGTCCTTCCCCCTAAAAAACCATCTGCCCTACCACCTCATCTCTCTGCGAGGTCTGTTATTAAGAATCCAGAGGTTAGCCAGTAAGTTTATTCAAGCTTCTTTTAATATTTAAAACGAATTTGCTAAGATATACATGAAAATAGGTGGAATACGGGTAAACTTGTAACAAACAGTGTGGATTATGACTATCTCTCAAACCCACCAAAGCCCGCTTCTAGTCTATTCCAAACTCCGACACCGGCAAAACTCGACCAAGCTCCTCCCTCCGGGAACTTTTTTCTACCAGCAGACCAGCAAACGGCCGACAAAGCTTCTTCCTCTGGAAGCCTTTTCCGATTCTCAGAAAGGGCAAAGGCAGACACCGTCCCTTCCTCCGAAAACTGGTTTCAATTACCAAGCCAGGAAAAGGCCAACTTACCAATCGATTCAGGTGTTTCCACTGTACGCGGTGCTCCTAAGAAGCGGGGCCCTGAACATGCCTCTTCACAAACATACCCTGCTGTTACACCTGGCCCAGTTCTCTTTCCCTTGGTTCAAAAGGTTCCTGAAACTGCCAACTCTTCTATTTTCCCTGAAACCATCTTTCCTTCAAACACTGGGTCAACTCCTAGGCCTCAGGCCACCATTGAGCCTGGTCCGCCATTTAACTTCAAGCTTCCGGTGTCTGCATCTTTCTCTGCACCTTTAACTGGTTCTGGAGCGCCGTTTGTCTTCAAGCTGGGTGGGGCTACGAGTGGTAATAGTGCTGGTACGGCTCCACTTAAGTTATCCTCCGCCAAACCACATCCTGAGGCCACTAGAACACCTCCCTTTAAACCTCTGGAATCTAACAGCACTGTCATCAATAATGATTCAGTCAGTAGAGGAGAGGAGAGTAGCCTAGAAGTGCAAGCTAATACAAACCCCTCCGGCTCGGGCAATATCTCTGAAGAAGATGACGCAACAATTGAATCGCTACATAACGATATCGGCGCAATTAGGGAATCCGTTAACAATCTCAAGACCGAGATATCTAGTATCGATAGCTTTGAACAGTCCCTACAGGCCCGTATCGCCATGATGATGTTACAAAAGGAAGGGATTCTCCGGGAAATCGAGACCAAGGAAGTGACAATGTCTCAAATTGAGCGTGAATTGCACAATATCAAAGTGAAGCGCGATACTCTCAAGCAGGCTGTATCAGCTTTGGCTCTGAGGACTGAAAACGTTGTAGCGGAAGCTGAACTACCGGTAATTGCTAAAGAAAGCGCAGAGATGGGAAGACCTGACGTTGAAATGGCAGACCTCGTTGAGAATATCGCACAAGGTGTGGCGGAAGAGGAGGACAGCTCGGAAACTAAAATACCCCAGGATCAGTCAACATGGGAAGTCGCAGAAGTGCCTTCCAATGAGTTTATCGAAGGGAAACATTCTGGAGTCAAGGAACAACTTGAAGTTACAAGTGAGGCTAGACCATCCGACGAGGCCCAGGAAGAAGAATCTCTCGTGAAAAATCATGAAAAAGATGAGAAACATTCAGAGAAAGAGACCAAAGAGACCAAATTCCCCAGGGTTAATGAACCGTTGGCCAGGATTAACTTTCAAGCAGCACCTGCAACTCAATCGCCCGTTGAACCCGAAGTTGATATCACTGCTGATAAATCAATGGAGTCATATGAGTCTCGGAATAGTCATCTTAACGATATATCTGTACAGAAAACCACGGGAAACACACCATTGGTAGAGCAAAGATCTCAAGAACACAAGTCTGAAACAACCCAGGAATCCGATGCATCTAGAAGCTTCAAAACTCAGCCTAGCATAGACAACGCCGAGAAAAAACGCCTAGCTGATCTCAAAGCCCACGAGAAAGCGCAGCAGGAACGTGAAGCCGAAATCGAAGCATTTCAGCAAGCTGAAAAAGAACGACATGAGATCAAAAGGTTGGTGAAAGAGCACCTGGAGCGGGTAAAACATGAAGAGAGCCGCCGAAAGATGGGCAAGCCAAAAACACCTAGCACAGATGATGGGAGCTCAGATGAAAAGGAAAGTACATCTCCAATCAAGACAAGTAGGGCTGCAATGGATGCACACAAAGCAGTTTTTAGAAACGCGGATCAGGGCCGCTATGACTTGTATCAAAGTGGTGAGATGGGGCATGAGATGGTTGATGAGACATCTCTCCGGAAAGCAACGGAGCCCAAGGAGGAGGAAGACGCTATAGTCGTGAGGGGATCCGGTGTCCTCAACCAGGCTATGAGCCCCAAGAACTCCGTGATCGACTACACGGCCTCTGAGCATGGGCAGTCAAAACCAAAAAGACCACGGTTTCCGTATCATATCTCTCTTGACCTCCGACCGACTTATGAGTAAGTATCATTCAGCTGCCCTTTTTCTATTTTTGGCAATGATATACTAATTCAAATAATCCAAAATACAGAGTTGATCCTCTACGAGTAGAGGTCGGCCTTAACCAATTTCCGGAGGAGGAGATAACTAAGAGATGCATGGAGCTTATGACTCCTGCGGGATACCAGAATCTTATACGCATGCCAAAGCTCAGGATGTTTCTGGACCAATGCAACAAAAGACACGCATCCAGGCTTGCAAGATATCATGCGTCTGACTGAGAATGAGTTTGGGGTCGGTCGTAGTGGAATGCATTTTTTAGTGGATCGGGGGGCATTATTTTGAGCGTTTTCTTTCTTTCTTTTTTTTTTTTTTTTTTGTTCAACCCTCGTATTGTCTGTAATGTAATACCTATTAATATAATCAGATAATTTCAGAGAATACGCAGGTTCGATTTGCGTCTGGCTGAGGTTTTTGTGAATTTAGTTCACAGGTGGTTCGCGTGTTGTACCGGGATGCATACAATTAATGAATTATGAATTAGTCAGTTCGCGTGTTGTATCATGAACTCTCACTCGATATTCGTGATGGCTAATGTGATCCACAAGACGAAGTAACCTAGGCACTCTCGTAAGCCATGCCCATAATCCGATTTCCCTCTCAATTCACCTCTAAGATGCATGTCATTAAAATAAACCAAAGTCATTAGAGAGCATAATTCAATAAAGGCAATAGAGAGGTGAACCGAGTGATCATCCGTGACTGCGAAAATTAACCAGTATTTGTCCCAGTCCCTGCATTTTGTCCCCTGGAGTCTAAAGAATCCATACAACCCTACGTAGCCTCTAAAGTAAGCTCTAGTTTTTTTTTCTTTTCTTTTTTACTCACGGTTTCAAAGTTCAACGTAACGCCAAAGACCTCATTTAGCTTTTGTTGGCGCGCGGTGACAGACAGACCAGACCGGCAGGGTAACTTCCATGTGCTTTACCGCCGGATCCCGACATAGACCAACTAAGCCCATGGCCAACCGTATCGTACCGCCGCTGATATGTAACCCCCGAAACCGTAAGTATGATTCCGCAGCCTCAATCGGTCCGGTCCGTATTATTTAGAAATATCCAAGTAGGCTTTTGGAATGCGTATCTTTATTTCGCTTCACAAGCTACCCTTGTACAACAAGATGGGCTGTGGGCCACACAGACCGCATCTAAGTACCATTCTTCACTTTCCATAAGCTGACTAAAAGGTGTAGGACTTGAACAAAGCAGACGCGTGTTCATACATGCTACGGCATAGATAAAAAAAAATGGTTCCGTCATTATCGTAGGATTTGATGAGGAGGAGGGGTGGTGGTGGTGGCTTGGGTGGGTTGGTTGTTGACGTTATTCCCTCACTTTCAGCTTTGTCCAGGCTTCAGCCGGCGGTATCCAGCCAGCAAAGGAGCTTTCGGACTTGGTAGAAATTCGAAAAGGAAGCAGAGCGAAGAATGAAATAACAGGCCCAGCCACACCAACCGACATAAAAGTAAAGGGAAAATGAAAGTAATAATAGCAGATGATGCGTAGGAGTGGCGGCTGTTACTGGGTCATGCGCGGGTACTGCTGCAGTGAGGTACCTGGCGAACGGTGATGATGGCCGAGATGAGCACAGCCCACCCGTTATTTGATCAGTTTTGGTCGTTTTTGCTTCCACACTGATGCACATGCACGCCGTGGAACCCCTCCGCTCATTCACTTATCCATCCAACCCCACCTCTTCTTACTCGCTGAGGCGCTTCCACCCATCTCTTATTCTCTGGTTTCTCCCTCTTCCCTTCTATTTCTTCACCCCAACCACTCCAAATCACTCTCAAGAAGCTTGACTCTGCATAACATTCCTTCCTTACGCCTCTTACAACTTATTCCTGCATTTTACTCTCTATTCGTTTGTTTCCCACTTTTCGTAGCGTGAATACCCCGCATCCTCCTCCGTAACGACCATCCTAAGTAATGGTAACCCCACCAAACCCTATCGCGTCCCCGAACGCGAACGGCCCAAGTGTTGCTCCCCCGAGCCTACCCATCGGCTGGTATGTGTCTCGCCTACCCTTATCTTAAACTGAGTGGTCCAGGATCTAATTGTTTCGGTTCTCTAGGATTGCTCAATGGGATCCGACAACGCAGCGTTATTACTACGTTCAAACAGCGAACGGAAAAACAACCTGGGAAGTTCCAACTCAGGAAGCCTCCAACACCCCCGGTCCTCCCACTCCATCTCCGTATCCAGCGCCCACAGACAACTATAGCCAGCAGAGCCAACCCTCACACTCAGGCTATGTAGATCAGCAACAGCAGCAACAATCGGCTTATAGCCAACCACAGTATAGTCCTCAGCCAGAAGGCCAGACCGCTACTCGCGCTGGCGGATTCGGCGGTATCGCCGGTAGTCTCGCCCAGGGAATGCTAGGAGGTGGTAAACACTCGAGCAGTGGGCACTCAAGTAGCTCTGGCCTTGTCGGCACCCTTGCTCAAGGGATGCTAGGAGGCGGTAAGCATTCCAGTAGCGGTCATTCATCAGGTGGTGGTGGCGGATTGGGAGGATTGGCATCTGGATTGTTGGGCGGTGGAAAGCAAAGTAGCGGTGGCCATGGTGGCCATGGCAGCAGCGGGGGCAGCAGCGGCTTGTTTGGACAAGCTGCTGGAATTGCCGGTGGATTGTTGGGTGGAGGGAAAAACAAGCATAGCACCCAAGGTTCGCAGGGTGGTTATGGTCAGAGTGGACAAGGTGGACAAGGCGGACATGGCGCGCATAGCGCGCATAGTTCCAGCGGTGGGCATGGTTCTAGTGGCGGAATGTCGGGAGGACTTGGTAGCCTTGGTGGGCTTATTGGTGGCGTGCTAGGGGGTGGAAGCCATGGCCAACAGGTATGTACAGCATTTTCCCGCTTTTGGGGCCCATAGAATATATTGAAATACTAAGGATCGATCATGGCGATAGAAACCGGGTCAGCAACAGAGCTATGGTTATGGCACCCACCAGCAATCCCAGCAACCCCAACAATACGGCTCGCACGGCTCCCCATCTCCAAACCCTCCCTATAACGCCAACCCTCCCTATGGGCATCCTCAGCAATCCTACCCCTCACCCGGCGCTCAAGGGCAGCAGTTTTCTGGTCCCGTTGGACAACAGCACCAATACGGCGGCCCGGCTCCCCAGGGCGGTTACCAGGGCCCTCAGGGCCCACAAGGTCCACATGGTCCTCAAAGCCCTCAAGGTCCCCAGGGCCAGTACGGTGCTCCACCGATTCAGGGCCAATACGGTGCCCCTCCTCAACAAGGTCAATATGGAGCCCCTCCTCAGCAAGGCCAATACGGCGCGCCTCCGCAGCAGGGGCAATATGGCGCTCCACCCCAAGGCCAATACCAGGGCTACAACTCTCCCCCACCATCCGCCTACTCCCCAGCCGGGGGTGCGCCAGGCTATCATGCGCCCCCCACTAGTGGTCCAGGCGGGTACCAACCTTCGCCCTCAACCAGCGGTGGCCCAGGTGGCTATCAGCCCCACCCTACAGCCGGCGGCCCCGGTGGCTACCAATCCCAGCCATCAGTTGGTGGTCCTGGTGGTCCTGGCGGTCCTGGCGGTCCTGGCGGTCCCGGTGGCTACCAATCTCCTCCACCTTCAGCGGGAGGAGCTCATGGGCCCTCCGGTGGAACTTATCAGGCTACCTCTCCTCCGCCGATGCAGTACCAGGCAGGCGCGCCACCGGCGTATGGAAAGCCAAGCCATTAGTGGTTTAATTTAATGTGAGGATTCATTTCTAGTTTGGGCTGGGAATTTTGCGTTTCTTTCAGTTACTTTCCTTTTTTGTGTTCTTTCTTTTTACTCCTCCAGGGCCAGTCAAGAATTAGTAGGCGAAAAGGCGAATACAATGAATTAGTCGTTACCACTTAGTGTTCTTGGAGTTGAGGAGGCTTTTTAAAGCAATGAAAAGCATTTGTTTGGTATTACTCCAAGGTTATAAGTTTCTTTCCTGATTCCATGTTTCGTATGAGATTAGAGCTTCATGTATTTACGCCGAAGGAAATAATTGGTTTAGAATTTACTAAGATCTCTTTTTCTCCCTGAATTTCTCAAAAAAAGAGGAGAGTGAAGAATTTCCGAATTATATTTGACGGATAGTGTGGGCCCATGTCGTGAGGGATTTGACATACTTCCGCTTGGGGCTTGACTCCGTCCCGACTGCTTGGTGCACAGCATGTGCAGGTGTAGAACTGGTACGAGACAATTTCAACTCTCTTGGCTTTGGGTAGTTATTCGAGACCCGAATCTTTTGAATGACATGGATAAGTGGGTCAGGTGTCGATGCGATAGTCGAGCGGAATTGAGTGTGGAGAACTTTTAATTTATTGGACCAGCTGTAGGTTGTAAAAGCCTCTAAAACACTTAAAGCAAGCTTTACTGTTTTAATTTCAAGCATCGATAACAGCATTGTCAAGTTAGGCTGCACTGTGATGAAATATCCTTAGTTTGACTATTAAGGTGCTGTGAATCCAAACGGTAAAGTTACACTACGGGTCAGAACAAGTAGGCTGTCATATAGGTGTCCCTTCTATGTGTACATGTATGTACGTTGGCTCGAGCTCACTTCGTGGCAAGATATATACATGATCCTGATAGTTTGTCCTTGGGCACGAGTGATATTCTATGAATACGCTGGCCTGGATTGAGAGCATTTAAGGTTTTATCTAAGCTTTTTGGACGGAGGGGGGGGGTTTCTTTTCTTTTTCTACCGCGGCGCTTCATCTTACGCGCGGGGTGCGAGGGGTGCACTGCTCCTCGGGGATATGTACATGGCAGGAACAAAACTTAAACTCAGAATGAAAGGGAAACATAATTGATCACCAGGGCGCTTGGCAACGCTAACTCCTGGCGCTGGTAGTAGCAGGCTCGATGTTTCGATGCATCTCGGAACAAAGGGAATCTTGCACCAAGCAGTTCGAGATCAATCCTTCATGCACCTTCTTTTACTCACTTTACGTAAATACTAGGCGCCTATAGATTCTTCGCTGTTGGTCCCAACATCCATACAAAAGACAATGAAGTCGAATCTGGCCTTATGATCAAACGATCGTGATATAAGTCTCCAATGAGATCCTACACCTCCTCACCAGTCCTGACAACCATGAAGTTCTTAACAAAAATTATCGTTGTTTCTCCTCTTATCCTTTTCCTCTTGATACCTTTACTCGTCCTACCGTCCACGTGCACGGATACCACGAGTACTTGCGGTGCCACGGATAAAACTTTCTCCCAGCTGATTACAGAAGCGGCTATTGGCGGGCCCAAACCAGCAGTGGTAAACACAGATATAAAGACAGAGACGAAGACAAAAACCAAACACGTTTATAGCTTCGGTGGTGATGAAGAAGGTATGTACAAACAAACTCAACACGGAGTGGCTTGGATGGAGGTTAATCTGTCTGGAGGAGGACCATGACGGTAGTGCTGCTTCAACCTCTCATTGGCCGGCTAGGAAGTGTTCTAGTGGGGCTTGGATGTTGGCTGACATGTTTGTCGGTATTGGGGGGGCTTTATTTATGAGTGGAGTACGCCTTTGGGTTGGGTTTTAATAACAACGAATGCTTGCGCAGTACTACAGCATGCACGGTAGCTAGGCATAGCTAGTTAGAGAACACTCGGGATTAGAGCTGGGTAACTCTGCTTTCGATCCGTCTCAATCTATGCCTGTTTAAGTGGAGAAGACAAGTAGAGTAGTTACAAAGCTTCTGATAGCCAGATTTTCGGAGAAATCAGCAAACAACTTTTTCTCAGAAGTACCTCGAGTGACATCCTGTGATTAAGCACACAGAATGTTATGTCCCACATTACCCTACCGCCATTTGAGCCGCAACAAGATGACCCCCACGCCCGTTCACCTTTCGAAAATCCTCAATGATCAAAATGTTGTTCTTGGCCGCGGAATCATTGAGAATTTCATTTAAATACCCTTGAAAGCTCAGGAGAGAGTGGCTCAATACAAATTATCAATTTACCCAGTAAATGACACCCTATCAAGACCTTAGAGTCATTCATGTCAGGGCTGCTACTGGGTGAATGTATGTACAGTAGGTATATGTAGGTACATCTTAAACATGCGAATACGCCTCCCCTCAGCTATCCACCGTAATATAACTTCCCATATTCACACCTGCACTCGCCTTTCTGCCTTCAATTTCCCAAAACAGAAGAGGTTTTTGAACATCCATAGCCAAAATACCCAGTTCGCCATCACCCGCAATCAGCCAGAAAAATGTCTACAGCCAGCAGCGCTCCCTCAACAGCCATGAACTCCACAGCTACCTCATCTGCAGATGCAACAGCAGCTTCTTCGCAGTCTGACTTGGCGCTCCCTCAATCATCCCCATATGTCCCTCGGTATATAGACATAGGTATCAACCTAACGGACCGCCAATTCCATGGCGAATACAACGGGAAACAGGTATGATGCTCAACACCTTATTACAGAAACCGCTCCGCAGCGTATAGCTGATAAACCCTCACTACCCAGGTCCACCAATCCGACCTCGACAACATAGTCCAGCGCGGCAGACTCGGCGGTGTGGAAAGGCTCATGCTCACCGGCTCCTGTCTCAAGGAGTCCAAAGCGGCGCTCGAGATCGCCCAAAACTACCGTATGCTCTTCCTTCACCTCCCCCCCAAAAATAACAATGGATAGATATTCCTAATACCACCCCAAAGCCGGATACATGTACACCACCGTCGGCGTGCACCCCTGTAGTGCCAAAGACCTCACGAACCACCGCGCTGGCCACGCCGCCTACATCGACTCCCTGCGCACCCTCGCCCTTTCCTCACCCCTCGTTGCCGCATTCGGCGAGATCGGCCTCGACTATGACCGCCTTTACCATGCCTCTGTCGAGGAGCAGAATATCGCATTCACGATGCAGTTAGACCTCGCGGAGGAGCTTGGGCTGCCGCTATTCCTGCACTCACGCGCTGCCGCCGAGGACTTCGAAGCCATCTTGTTCCCAAGGCTGCCGAAGCTGAAGGGAGGCCTGGTGCATAGTTTTACGGGGTCTATGGACGAGATGAAGAGGATCGTGAGCGCTGGGCTGTATGTGGGTGTCAATGGGTGCAGTCTGAAGACGGAAGAGAACCTGGCGGTTATGGAGGAGATACCGTTGGACAGGCTTATGATTGAGACTGATGTATGTGTATTCCCATCTGGAATTCTTGCTACCTGGGCGTGTTTGCGGCGTAGCTGACCTGGTGTGATAGGGCCCATGGTGTGAGATTCGCCCTACTCACGCATCTTCGAAATACCTCAAAGATGCGCCTACGTTGCCGAAAGCAGTCAAGAAGGAGCGCTTTGCTGCTGGTGCCAATCAGCTAATAAAGGGCAGGAATGAGCCCGTGTGTATATCCCAGGTGGCGTATGTCATCGCGAATGTGAAGGGCATAAGTGTAGAGGAGGTTTGCGAAGCTGCGTGGAAGAATACTGTAAATGTCTTTGGGCTGGGTGTCAAGACAGCCGAGTAGAAAATAAAGGTGCCATGGTGCGAACATATATATATAGACCTGGGTGGGATTTATAGTAAATAGATTAATTCCTCTATTACCTTCTACGGTGTCTAACAATCGGAAATACAGTTACAGTGAAGTAAAGAAAGTAACAAATAGGGAGAAGTGGGAGAAGAGCATTCTTAGCAGCCATAACTAACCCTGCACTGCTTCACAGACCATCACTCGTAGTAGCGAGATTAGCCGCGCGCTTGGGCCTATTGCCTTTAGCCGAATCTATCTATAGCTGGACAAAACCGCAAGAGATAAAGAATGGAATGCAGTCAAACCCGAGAAAGAAACTGTTTTAGAGGTGATAAACAGAAGAAACCCATGTCCGTCTAATCCATCCGCAAGCAATGCAGAAAGAGAAAACAAAAGAAATTATAGTCTTAAAATAACTTCAACCTCACATGAGCAAGCAACAAGCAGAAAAAATAAATAGCAATTGCAGGAAAGGGGGCATAAAGCCACTTGAATACCCCTCTCCTAAATATTTCGTTAATTCATTGCCCCCGATCGGTAATTCCCCATTGCCCATAGTAATGTAGTAATAGTAGCAGAAACTCGACAGACCTAGCAACCATTGGTCCATGACCCAGCTAGTAGTAATCCCACATGAAAAGAAAAACACATGTAATAGAAACAGATAAAAATTGCAAATGAGCACGAAAACAATGAAAACATGAAAATGACACAAACAATGGCTGGCAAAACACAACTCGAAGGTTTAGACCCTTCATAACCCCATGTTTCCTTTACGAAGAAGTCTAGTATGCCCTGCCCTCGTAAATTCCCCGGATAGAACATACATCGCTTCGGTCCAATGATGTTCCTCGGGTTACACAAATGTGACGAAAAATTGGTGTCAACCATATCATTTCTCTGAAAAAATCACAAAAACAAAAAAATAAAAAGCTTAGGGGTTAGAGTTATAAATTTCAGGAAAGAAGTCTTTCCCTTTCTCCGAATTACTTTTTGGTCTTTGGACTAATTTGAAGCTTGCTTTTTGGGCCCTCCGTCTGTAGAGGTGGCGGTTTTTGCGGGAGAAGAGTCGACCTTTGCGTTCTCCTTGTCCTTATCCGACTTTGTGATGTCTTTCATCTCTTCGTCCTCCCCTTTATTTTCTCTTGCAGCTACCTTTCGTAGTGCCTCGTCATCTTTCTCCTCCTCTTCTTTATCCTCTGCGTCGTCAAACATGTCTGCGTCATCAGAATCAGTCAAAACTTCTGTTCCGTCACCAAGCATGATGATGCGGCCCGCACCCGACTGGTTCTGCGCATCAAACTCGTCTGGACTATCATCAAAGTCGTTGTGTACTCCCGGCCCGCGGAACTCGGCTGATATGTGTTAGTTTTGATAATGACGAACAATAAAAATAATTCAAAGGAGCTACGTATGGGGATCTTCTTTTGGGAGGGCACGACGGAAGGGTAGACAGTTGAATTAAAATGAAAAGAGACTTGCCGTACTCGGGCGGAGCGCAAGGGCCATCGCCGTCAGCAACACGCTTCACGATCATATCATACCACTCTTCCTTAGTCTTACCACGGAGTAGGGCAACGATAACGATGGTCATGTTGTCGCATCCTACACCACCAGTATCACTGCTAGAGGCAAGGCAGTTATCCATCATATTTTCGCAAATACGATGAAGCTCTTGCTTGGCGGCTATGCCACGTCGAACGAATTCGATAACAGCCTGAGATGACTGGCAGTCCCAGATTCCTAGTTACGGTATCAGTAATAGAGGCAAAATTGAAAGCTACAGGAATTACTTACCGTCACAGGCAAGAACTAGGAACTCATCATCATCTGAGATTTCATGTATGTTGATGTCTGGGAAGGCGGTAACGATCTGCTGTTCTGGTGGGAGGTCGGCGCTCTTCTTGAACTCGAAATCACCGATAGCCCTTGACAACGCAAGATTGCCGTTAACTCTTCCAAAATCGACGAAACCACCAGCAGCCTGTATCCTGGCCTTCTCGGCTATTTTGACAACATTAATGTTCTGATCACGTGCTAGTTACGCACGGGAAGGAAGAAAGCCAACCTTCATTCTGTGGCTTATGGTCGAAAGACAAGGGCTTAGCTCTTCCCTTTACACCCAAAACTGTACGTGAATCGCCGGCGTTTGCCTATTGAGACTCTTAGTATATCTCCCTCATTTATGATGGGAAATAACTTACAACATAGATCTTTGTGTCTGAAATAAGGGCGGCAGTGGCAGTACATCCAGATACCTCGTCGCCATAGCGGGGATCTAGGGAACCGGTTGACTCATCAGCATCCTGCCCTAGAATGAATCCGAGCCAACTCTTCACAAACACTAGGAAAGGCAATTTATTACCCTGCAAGATAGCTCTATCTGTAGCAAGAAACCCATCCTGCAGGGCCTTTCCGTAATCGCCAGCCTCAAAAGAAGACTGCTTCACCACGATCTTATGAACGTTATCCCCGCTGAATGCAGCAACTTTCTCGCCTCCATGCCCATCGTAGACACCGAAGAAACTCAACCTTCCCTCCTTTCCGGCAGTGCCCGCAACGTCAGGTTTATGGAGATCGAGGACCGCAGCGTGAGCATCCTCCATAGAGATACGCCAGCCCTGCATGCTGGACAGTCCGAAGGCCAAACGATCATCTTCGCCGCCGTCGGATAGCTAATTTGTGTCAGGTACTTGATCATATCTTCCTAAAAACTTCGCTAGAGGGCCAAATAGATAGTAAAAGAGTTCCGTTCCTCTTATCCTCACTCGTCCTTTCTCCGTTCGCTCCGTTCTCTAAAAATGACGTACCTTCTCTACTACTGGCTCCGAAAGAGTCTGACCCATGATGTCGTTCGTTTAAATTTTAGATAAGTAAAAGATTCAATCCAGGTCCTCGAAAAGGCTGGTAGTAATTTTCAATGTGTGGGGAGCCTGTATATGATGGACGATAGACCTCTTATGGGTGAAACAAAGTAGTGGCTAAAAAAGATGATGGAATCGCTCTTTATTCTTTTTCCTCGAGTTGCGCTGTGTGGGTTGTTGATGGTGGGGGAGGGGAAAGAAGGGGTAGAGTGCCTTGTCAAAATCTGTGCTGCGGCTACAGAAAGACCCTCGCCCAGTCTGAAAGACAACGAAAAAATGAGAGAAAACAAGAACTTTCGGGTAACGAGCTAATTGGGGCGGGGCCTCAATGTGCGCATGTCACAAAACTAGGCACCGTATGAAAGAGAGAAGAAAAGAAGCCCGAAGATCCTGATTTTCAGGGTTTGACTTCTTTTCGGTCGCGTGCTTCTGAGAGGGGCGATACAGGAAGAAGGCACTGCTGGACAAAGCTGATAAGGCAATAATGATTGAAGAAGGCGAAGCCAACCCTTTGTTTATTCTAATTTCCTGTAATGTCATGTATGTACTTCTGTAATTTTACAGTCCCATACCAAAGGTCCGTTGCGGAGCATTTGCTATTACCATAATCTTATCAGTGACGCGGGGAGACGAGAAGTGGAAAGCGTTCACCCGGAAAGAGGGGCAAATGAAACTCCCGATGACGCCAGAAAAACACGTCCTATTTATGTCCAAAATATGGCACCCGAGAGAAAACGAGACTGAATAGGACTACAGAACACTAGGAGGTATGATATTGATTCTAAGCACCCTCTATAAAGATAAATCCTCACTTATCTTCAATTCACTCTACTTATCAAGCAGCGAACAGCGGGGAAAGCTCCATTCTAGCTCAAACCAACCTAATTCACAAACTGCGCATGGCTGCCTAGAATATCGAGGTACCTAAAGTACTCTATGTTGGTATGTACATGTGTGTCTCTACGTACCATGCACTGGTACACTTGCACGGGAAATGGTAGTGGTATTACAAGGTATAGCAGAACCTAATAGTACTTTTGCATACAGCACTCACCTGTAAAATTGATATTACCGATGTTGAATCGACGAAGTGCTGGGCCGGCCTAGGCATTTCTTTGCGTCAGCTATCTTTACCAACTTTGACTACACTTGCACTTCCAAGGTTTAATATTTGACATCCGCGCGCCAATGATCCGAAGCGAGCGACACCTTATGGTTAGATCCGACAAACGCCCCGGCCCTCGGCAGTCCTAACTACTGTATGTGCATATCCTCAAAGATACATATAATTTCATTTACGATAAGCCCCACCCTAAATACCACAATTTAAGATTGGAAACAATAAGAGATTCGCTGACTGTATGTACGTATGTAATAAATGTCTCGATAAACTCGAGGAATCTGAAATATAGTTAACTCCCCAGATTTCAATTTATAGGATCGAAAAGTGATTACTTCCCCTTGGTCAGTAATCGACTATGTAGTATCTTCAACTCATATGTCTAACCTAATTGGGCTAGGTCTGTCACCAAGAGCCTTCCAATGAAATATGCAAAGAATTGTGTTTGAATTCAATTGGGTTAGAAATATGAGGGCAAATGGATAGCCCTAACCCTACAGAAAGGTCCCGCCAAGATCTTGTGGTGTCTAGAGTACATCCCCAACGTCGAACTTATCATACTCAAAATTAGCATACAGAAGTTCAAAAATTGGTACGTCGACTACCTTGTCATTCCATCCACCGATTCTCACTTTTACTTATACAGACCCCTATTGTTTTCGGAAATTCAAGGATAAATACATGTATACTAATATCATCACAGAAAATCACTCTAAAACAGCCTGATCCTAAATATTTACATTATATATGTAACTTAACTTCAAACGAACGGATGAGATTTTGAAAGAACGTAAAACTCCGATAACTAAACCCCAGATCATATTACAGATAAGTCATATCCACCGGAAAGCTTCCTTTTATTTCCTCCTCACTCCCCTCTTCACTGATACCGACTGGTCTTTTCTTTGTAAAGTCCACTAATTTTGCTCGCTGTGTGACCAGAGGAGGTATAGGCATCTCCCCCACTATACGAGTTGGTTGTTCTTCTTCAATACTAGGTCTTCCCATGGCTGTCCCCTGTGCTCGTGTGGAGGTCACCGCAACGCCGTACTCAAATGGTTCATAAGGATAATATGATGAGCCTCCACGACTGTATGATGTAACACCGCTTTCTCTAGTAGAGTGTTTCGGATACCAGACCCTTTGTCCACTTTCATCAACCACATTTGAGAAGGCGCCATCTTCTTCAGCAGTCAAGCCCCTACTAGGATGATTCATAAACGACGATGAGGCCGCAAAATGAGATGGGAGAGCACTGTTATATCTTCGAAGTGGTGTCTCAGGGAGATTGAGCGATGAATATGTCCCGATAGTCTTCGTATAGCTATTCTCCCGAATCATTGTTTTGATGACATCATCGATGACATCTTGGTTACCATCGTTCGACTCAGCTCCAGTTGATGAGTGCACCTTTGAACCCCTTCTCCATGCTATTGAAGACCCCGCGAAGAAAGGCGAAGAACCTCTCGCTCGTACTTGACTCGCCTTTTCAGCTCCCTCAGGAGATCCATCAACTAGCCTAACACTGGGTTGATCGACCTCATTTTTCTGACTAACCTGTGGCGCCTGATCGAAAATTTCGGTCGAAACAGTCTCAAAAGTCTCTTCACTCTCCCTGAATCTTTTACCTCTAGGCCAGCGGCTAGGTGAAACTACTGTCCTTTTCCAAGATCGTTTCGGGACACCATATCCTGGCGGTCCTCCAAATGAGGATTTACCGTGAACCACGCTATTCCCTTTGACGGATGTGCTTGAACGCCGTCTGAGGGCATGGCTATTGGCTCCCCAAGGGCGTGAGCTCGATCCTCGGGAGCCTGTTCGGTTATTTCCCGGAGCAATGTTTTCTCTTCGAGAATTTGACCGTGCAATCGCGGGATGTGTGCCCTTTCCTCGAGAATTTGACCGTGCAATCGCGGGATGTGTGCCCTTTCCTCGAGAATTTGAGCGGCCGACTGTGGGATATAGGGAATACAGTGGACCTGTGGGGAACGAGATGCGATTCACGGGATGTTGAGAAAAGTTGATAGCTCCAACTGTACCACTATCACCGGGTGCCTCTGGTGCGGAAGGGATTAAAGCTGTATGTATAGGCGGTGAAGGTAGGCGCAGGATCGTCCCATCATTACTCATCATTGAACTCATGAACCCGTTCGATATTCTCCCGCTTCCATCGGTCATGAAGTATCCAAAGGCCGATAAACGCCTCGGCGTCTCCAATTCTTTTTGGTTGCTCGAGGTGACTGCCCATGGTTGAGGAAGCTGTACAAATGGCCGGGAGATTTCTGAACCTATGGGGGTTGTAGAGCGGCTGTAATATGAATTCGAGTCTGTAGACTGACGAGTGGCAAAGTACCATATAAAGAGGAAACTACAGACTACAATAAGAGGTAGCACGGTTGCAAGTACAATTATTAGGGTTCTTTTGCGGCTACGTTTTGTGGAAGCCTCAGAATTGGTATCCGCATTTCCCTTGGGGGGTTTAGCCTTAGGTGCTCCTGTACGGGTCACTGAGCTCGAAGTCGCTTTGGCTTCTGTTTGACTTGCAGTGGTCCCAGTTGACATACTAGTTGGAGTGGCTGAAACTGATTCCACGTTGGTATCTCTGTCAACATTTAACGAATAACTGCGAGACTCTGAAGGTTTTCCGATCCCTTGAGCAGATATGATGACCAGAACCCTGATAGATTCTTTCGGTGCTGTACCCTGAAATCGCAAGTTTTCGGCATCAAAAGTAATCCAGTCCACGTCCGGATTATACTTCACACTGAGCTTGACACCCCCGGTAGAGAGATGTTTCTGGTCAATCGAGTACACAAAATTCTCTCCGCCAGTGATGTTGAAATCAGGAATTCCTCCCTTAAATATAACATCAGTTTTGTTCGTTGAGGTAACACTGATCTGGAGCTTTGCTTCTGCCTCGCCTCCGAAAACGTCGTGAGCCACGAGATTAACTGTTGTGGATTCTGTGCCCTTTGGTGGCGTTCCACTAAGCAAGAAGGTATCCGCATCGAACGAAAGCCAATCAGACCCGGTCACAGATAACGAACTCAAGTTCTCGAGCCCAATTGGCTCGCCGTCTAGTAAGATAGCATCTCGTGGAACTTTATAATTGAACAGGCCCCCGGAAGTTGCATTGGCAGTAAACAGTGTGTCTTTGAAATAGATGCGATGGGGCCCAACAACCATCTGGAATGATACGGATGGCCCGGCAAATCCTGGATAGTCGGTTGCTATTAGAGTAACATCGAAAGACTGCGGTGGGGCAATCAAAGATGTTAAATCAGGTGTCACCCCAGAAAACTTTAGGCGTCCTTGATCGAAATTAATCCACGACGGCAAAGGTGTATTTTCTGTCGAAACCGCCTCGTATTGTTTTACAGATCCAGGAGGGCCAAAAGTATCCTTTGAGAATGAGAACTCATACGGCTGGCCAGGGAAAAAAACGATTCCGCCTTTTCCATCTCTCATCCCGGCATTCTTTAGTTGAGAATCGATGTCTTTTTCTAATATTGGACCCGGTTCCGATGACACAACGAGCGTTGCTGGGTGTGATGTTGACCCTGTCTGGTCTGTCGCAGTTATAACCACTTCAAAAGATCCAATATTATCTTGTTTCGGCGTACCATATAGACTTCGTGAATTGCTGTCGAGCATCAGCCATGAAGGCCCGTTGGTGATATTGTATGATATAGGCTTTACATTTGAGGTAAAGGTCCATGGTGAGAACACGAACTCAAATGCTTCCGATACTCGAGCTACTGGTGGTACTTGTGAATTTATTGGGAAGGAAACTGATGGTGCTCCTGCAATAAGAGAGGCGTATGAAAGAATGATAATAACAAAAGCCACCATTATAGAGATTGATGAGAATCCTAACTTTCGTTAGCATATGTTTGATTCATGTACTACCAGTCAAGAATAAATAAAATACCTCACGAGCTCGTAGATTAACTCAAGAGATCCTTATTTCGATATGGAAAATAATTCGCTGGATTGTGCACCAGCGGGCGGTATGAACGACAAGGAAAGAATGTATGGTATGAATGAGTGAGAATAGGCGATAAAAGCCAAAAAAGAAAGAACGACAGTGTACTATAGTTCCAGGAAAGAATTTCAGAAACTCTTGGACAAAGAAATCTTCAAGCAATGATACCTGATACCAAGACTGTGAATGACTACAGTTTTTCGAAGGGACACTCGGCATCTCCCTTACGTTTGTAAATCCACATTTCTGGAACGCAAACTTTCCAAGTTACACCTAATATTCAGAAAGGGGACCATAGAAGATTTTTCCGGTACTAAATCATGGATTCTCAAGGATTAACATATTTGGTATGTTGACGTTGGAATGGTATGAGGGTTGATAAGCGGATGCAAGGGGTAGTTGACGGATGGGGACTTCAACTTAATAATTGCAAATATATGATTGACGATACCAAAATTGATCACATTGGGATGATTTGTAATTGATTACCCCTCAAAACAAAATCATGATTTCTAGACTTCCAAAGTAGCTGATGTATATCGTGTGTATATCGTGAATAGCAACTTTTAACCATGCTAGATAAAGAACAGTTAGCAAAGGAATAAGAATAAATTCCAGATAAGAAAAGCGTCTAACTATTTTTCATCAAGTAAAGTGTAAAAGCACAGATGAGACATTATACCCATGAGATATGATTTCGCAGTACTAGTATACAATTAACAAACGTTGAGGGAAGTGTCGTCTCTAAAACAGAAATTCGAAGTGACCTTACTTTGATTTTATCATTAGCAATCACACAGGTTTATCTCCATCCGAAGTGCATCACGTCCACCGGAATAATAATTTTCAACGGTCTCTCTCTTCTCAAATCCACACGCTTCATATAGCTTTCGTGCGATTTCTCTATTTTTATCAACCCAGAGGTCAATAGTTCCGGCCCCACCCTTCTTTAAGTCCACCAGAACAAGATCCATCATCCATCTCCCGATACCCTGGCCTCTTTTCTTTTCCACAACGCAGACCTTATGAATCCTTGTGACTAGTTTAGAACGCACGTACACAATATAGCCGCACAATTCGGGCTCGTTCTCGGTTTTAGTAAACGCGCAGTATAGATTTGTAGTCCTTTTCGGGAGCTCTGTGTTGAAGTCAAACGCTTCGTTTGGTGGGAACGACCGTTTCTCGACTTGTTTGATGCTGTTGAGAAGAATGTCCGAGCCCGATCCTAATTTTTTCGAGGGTAGTTTAATAAATGCGAGCTTGGAAAGATCCATAATATCAGCCATTGTTAATTTGTGGTTCAAACTCCCTATACGTTTAATCCTCCTATCGGTGATCGAGCTTGACCTTGCAAGTCAAAAGCGAGAGGGTTAGGGTTCCAATGTAATGCTTAGTCATCGTTAGTGACGTTAGTGGACTTCACTTCTCCCTAGACCCGAGACTCGAAGTATGTAGGTACTTTACTTTGGCGGTTAATGTATGCAGGTGCTTTAACCTAATCAAAGTGCAGCTACAGTGCCCTGAAGTTTAAGCACACATACTGTACCTCTATTCGCTAGCGCTTACCACTCACAAAAAGACATTTCTTTCGTGTGAGATTCCTTCATTTGCTTGATTCATCTCGTTATACTATAAGAGGGGTGAGAGCCGCAATAATAAAAATTACATGTAAGTACAGTCACTTACGGGGTGAAGGCGGATCCTGTCTGACGGCGGTCAGGGATTTGAGGCCAATAGCAGAGCTAAGTTTGGGACGCCAAGGGTAAATTACTGCAAACACAACCACCAGACAGGATCCGCCGTCATTAGGTGAGCGACTGTATGTACCAACATGTAGGCTCCTTCATATTAGACCCGCCAAGCTTTGCGGCTCTGGTGAGGCTCTAGCGGGGTCCTCTTGACCCCGCTTCCTTCACCAGCCATCACTCTACCCAACCACTTTATCATGGATCTCTTCGGCGACAATAGCGACAGTGAGATTGAGCCCTTTGGGGCAGATCTTGTCGCTCCAGCCCCAATGCTCCAAGCTCGTATCACGGAAACCACATTTGGTGGCCTCCTTGACTCACCTATCAAACTACACGAGGATCTTGCGAAGGGATGCGGCGGACAAATATGGCCAGCGGGAGAAACCTTAACGAAATATATTCTGAGAAGATATAAAGGTAATGGTGGTCTGAAGGGCAAAAGGATTGTAGAACTGGGTGCTGGAGGCGGGTTGACAGGGTATGCACCAGTCTCCGCTGAATTCGTTGCCAGAAAGTCCGGCGAAACCTGACCAATTCACTAGCCTTGGTATTGCAGCTGCATGCGATCTTCACGATAGCGAATTATTCATCACGGATATGGATGCTATGATCGATTTAATTCACAAGAATATTGCACTTAACGGATTCGATAACAGAGTTAAAGTAGAATTACTAGACTGGTAAGCCAGTTGGATCCCCTAATGCAAAGTTGCAAATTTTAAAATTCTATCAGGAGCGAACCCATACCTGAGACAATAGCAAACAAGCCTGTGGATATTGTGCTAGCAGCAGACTGTGTATGATCATATGAAACTGTGCATCTTAGCTACTAACTGTGGTTAACCTTTTTTTTTTAGGTTTATTACGAACCTGCGTTTCCTCTGCTAGAAAAAACTCTGTAAGTTGGATATTATACCACAAATAGGTCAAATACAAATGCTTATTGATGATTAGAGTAGACTTAGTGGGAGATGATACAATTGTATTCTTTTGCTTTAAGAAGAGGAGACGGGCAAGTAACATCTCAACAACATTTTTAATATTTTATAATACTAATAACTTGTTTAATAGGCGGATTTGACATTCATGAAAGCAATAAAGAAGAGACTGAATGTCCGTGAAATCAAGGACGAACCTAAATACGCCCAACACGACACAGACCATGAAACTTACACTCGAGAAAATATATTCTTGTAGTACCACCCCTCCCTCATTGACCGATCATGTATTAATATAGAGCATACAGGTACATTATGAGTAAAAAGAAATAAACGCCCTTTGAATCGTCGCTTATTGTATATAGAACCTGAGTGAAATTTCATGAATCACGCCTCTCTGAGGCTCTCAGCTTAAACCTTTACCCCTAGATATTTCCTGATCCATCCCAATAAGCCATTTGTCACCTCTTCTGGTGCCTCCTCGCACAAAAAATGACCCACCCCATTCCCCACCCCTTTCGTACTCAATAACCCCTTACTTCCGTTAACCCAATCATTCCATACTTTCTCTACTTCATACCGACTCCCCAAGTAACCCTCGCTATATAAAACATATGTCGGGCAATTAATCCTCCGGCCCTCCTTCTGATCCACAACCTGCTCTGGGGCATCCACAAGCGCACCAGCACGGTAATCGGCGCAGGACGCCGCAATTACGGAGGGCCGTTTGAAATATGCAGCGTATATAGGAATACCAAGTGACACCTGCAGTTCTCCCGAGACTCCTGTCCATTTTCTTATCATATTATCAACGAACACATCACCTCCGAGCGCCTCGATCATATTCTCGGGCAACGGTGAAGGGGCTGCTAGGAATGACCTGTGTTTCCAAGGGGGTTAGAGACTTTCTAATTTAAATAATAAGTACCAGTAGCTAGTCAATAAATACCAGTGAAAAGTTGCCGCCGCAACTGCAGGATCCGCAAATGATGCAAATTGAACAATCGTCGGGACGATGTCCAATAAAGCGACTCCTAGTAGATCAAATCCATATTTCTCTTGGAGGAAACCCTCTGCTGCATCAACAGCTAGACGATGAATGATCCTTGCGCCCCTGTCATGTCCAAGTAGTATAATCTTCCTCTCCGGGGTTTTGAGGAGTTTCTTGAGAGCTTCAAGAATGATATTTCCGATTGCACGCTTTGAGTAAGCCGCTGTGTTTGAGGGTGTAGCAGAATGAGTAGATTCTCCATATCCAGGAATCTTCATAAAATTATCAGTAGATGAAAAATACAAAGAAGAATACTCATATTACACATACATCTGGTATGAACAATGGAATTTGTTCTGGTAGACGCTCTACTATGTAACGAAACCTGCACCAGTGAGACTTTGCGTTCCAGTTCATACCACTTAGATAAGATCTTTACATGTTCATTCTGCCATCGTCGTATCAGCATAATCTTTCCATAAGCTCTATACTTTCGCAGGGCTTTCGAATTAACATACGATTGCGGGTAGCCGTGAATCATCACCAATACTGGTAGCTTTACATTGTCTAAACTCCTAGTCCTCGCAACTACAGTTGCTCCAGAGCTTGTCTCTATCTTGTGGACATCCGGAAGCAATCTGTAAATGGCCTGTAATGCCAACGGGTCCTCTGAGATCCCTGGAACAGGCGGGATAACTCTGGTTGGTGTCGACATGATCGATTAAGGTTATCCCAGGAAACTTGGGTTGAGGTTTTCGGTATAAACGTGGTTGCTACCTCGGATAAAGATCACAAGCTACTGCAGGACGAGGCGGGGGTCTTCTAGTTATTAGAATATCTTAAGCTACATATAAATATATTAAGGCTCTGGCCTCATAATCAAGTCCCTCATACTATGCCAAGCCCACTAATAATATCAGGGACCAACGCAGCATCATTACCCATGGTTCACCCCCCCCCCCCCAAAAAAAAAAAAAAAAAAATAAAATAAAAAAAATAAACACAAAAAGCCTTCCCAACCTAAACGAAAGAATCTAGAAATCTTCCATATCATATAGTATCCCGCGCCCATGAACCCATTTTTAAAATAAAAATAAAACTCCTAGCCCAGTATACTTCCCTTCCTTCCCCTAGAGCACACCCGCAAAAAGATAGAAAATAAAGCAAGCAACCCCCCCCCCCCCAATTACGTAGATGATTAGATGCATAATAATGATAGCTTTTGGAGAAGGCGCTTAACCATTCTGCCTCTTCTTCCTCGCATATCCCACAAGACTCTCGATTACCGTTTCAAACGTCTCCTTGTCGCCAATTGCACTCTCGCGCTTCCTGAGCCAATATGTAAGCACCTCGCCGGCAATCTGCGTGACTTTCTCCAATTCCTTCACATGCTCCTGAAGCTCTTCCACTGTCAATCCACACAATGCTACGTCGCTCGTACTACATAATATCCTGGCACTCGGAACGTCAAGGGATTCAGGTCCAATCCCTCCGTTCTTGTTTTTATCATCCGCCGCAGCCTTCCTTGCACGTGAAGAAGGACGTGATGATCTTGACTGTGATCTCGAACGAGACCTGTGACCATCGTCACCCGAGGAACGACGGAGAGTATTGATGGATGGGAGGACAAGCTTTTTCTGTTTAGTTTCTGCAGGGAGAATTTCATCAAGGTCGACAGGCACACCGAGTGAAACGAGGAAGAGACGACGAATACGAGAGATTTTCCAGTTAGGAGGTTGTAAAGGTGGTGGAGCGACAAGCTGATTCCAAAGTGACAAACTGTGACACAGCTTAGTATATATGCTCATATAAATCATGGAAGATTAATAAGCCTTACCTTCTTTCCGTGAGGAAACAGCTATCCTCTACTGGCGCGAGCTTGGTTTTCTTGCCTGTCGGGAACATGATCTCCAATGACTCGGAAACAGCTTTGATAATTGCTTCCGCTCCACCGAGCTCTTTGTGGTCGAGTACTGGAACAGAAATCACTGGCTTTAACGGTACAGGGGGTTGTCGGGTAGGCTGTGGAGTTTCTATGGGTACCAGTTCAAAATCGGTGGTAGTTTCGCCAAACCCCTCAAAATCGTCAAACTCCTCCCCCTCTACCACTTCGCCGAAATCGTCGAAATCGTCATCCCCAAAATCATCACCTGCTTCTTCATTCTCTCGGAAATCTCCAAAGTCTGCAGAAGGAGTCGCTGGCGATGGCGGGACAGACTTTCGACTCTTATGTGATGCCGCGGATGATTTTCGCCGCCGAGGGGCAGTATGTTCCTCGAAGCCCGTAGAAAATGTAGGGGATAGTGCAGATGTATTAGGAATGTCGTTCTCAGCTGCATCGAGGTCGACTGTAAGTGAGGCTTTGGATACTGGCATCTCCAAAAAGCCACCACTTACAACAACAGTGCTTTCGTCGCCAGTCATGGCCGCTTCTCTTTTCCCCATGGAATCCATTTTCCCGAAACTCGGGCTTGCACTTCGTGCTCGTGTGTACATTGTGTTCGACAATGCCTCTTCACCTTTACTCACACTTGGGGTCACACTTCTTGCCCTTCCATGTAAAGGGGCCACAACTGGCGTCCCGCCATCGTGGACCATCTTCTCGATTTTCTCACGTTGGGTCTGTACTCTTCTTGTGATCCGATCTTCCTCTTCATTCCATCGTACAATAATATCCGGTTGGGCATCCGCTGCCCGTTTCTCGTATGCTTCTGTACCAGGGATCTCCCCATAATATGGCTTATCCTCCTCGATTCTTTGTACGACCATCGTAGGTATCGGACTAGGAGACCGGTCTACATCGGGATGTAGATCGGCTAATATCTCCTTCAGCGTTTCTGTCCCTGTTACTTTCCCGTCACTGGAAGTGTTGTCGGTTCTTTCTAAAGCAGTGACTGGAACACCTGATCTTGGCGTTTCGGGAGTTGATTCCACGTTATTGTCGTCATCGGCATCGCAGTCACTTCCACCGAATGCTCCGGGTATGGTAATGTTCATTGATCTACGCTTCTTGGGGGTCTCGGCACCGTCAGGCACTCTTGTGTCGTCGTTTGAGAGATCGTCGAAAGGTTCTGTCCCAAGAGTCTCATCTAACTTGGACATATCTGTGGGCGGTATGGGTATCGTGGGAGATGGTGTGGTGTCTGGGTCGCTCATTTCTGACTCGCGGCCCTCTTGCGCGTCTGAGAAGTGGTCGTCGTTGGAAGAATTGTCTGCGAAAGACTCAGTCTTAGAAGAGGCAAGTTGGAGATGGGGCTCAAGTAGACCCGAGGGATACTTACAGCCGCTTGGAAGATCAGCTGGAGATTGGAAAGAGTCGCGAAAGAGTGTTGGGGCAGGTGATGGTGGAGGTTCGGCCATTGTATGATGGTGTTGGCTTAACTACTGTAATAACCAGGCGATGAGCTTGTCTGTGGGGGAAGATGGGTTATTATTTAGAACCCGGGGTGGAGGGGACAGATGGCAGATGCTGCACAGTATTGTCGCTGTATATGAGGTTCTGACAGGGATTATTTTGCCCTATGAATGACAATTTTTCAGATGAGAGGCCTCAGCGCCCTTGACGGATCCAGATAATTGTGCGCCGCAGCAGCCGGGGGAGTTCTATGTATCTGTTTTTTTTTTTAATGGCTCATATGTTGGATTCGATACACATCTGAATCCCTCTTCGCTCTGTAACCCTATGGCCTCCCGGGATGAGTTGGTAGGTACACAAGCCAGCGCGGATTTATTACTCGCACAGATATCTAAGAAGGATTGCCGAGCGAGCGGGTAGGCCCTTGTTTCTACAATCAACAACCCTGAAAACCACCTATGCTAGGATCGAGATCGAGATGTGGACAAAGACAATTACCGATGGGACGGATGTACCTACTTTTGTTTTTTCTTTCTCCTTTTCCATGAACGGTCAAAACGGCAAATATTATGTACCATCACATCTCGTATCTATGAGAACCAGTCCTAAAGAGAAAATCCTAATGCTCTGCACATAAAGCAATGATTGGATCGAGTAACTTCACCTCTCATCTTTTTTTTTTTTTTTTTTGAGTACTCCTTTACCTTAGCTTCCTATCACATGGGTTGACAGAGTAAAGAGAGCTGAATGGTGATTCAGTAACTAACTCCACTGTCGAAAGCCTCTACACAAATTTGATTCAGATGGATGGAGTGAAAACTATCGCCCCACGTCGATCATCGAACCAACAGAAATCCCCAAGCGGTGGATGAAGGTGGAACCCTTCGGACTCAAATCCCCAAAAGAGATCATTATACCCAGAACTACCTGTTATGTTCTGTAAAAGCAAATAAGATCAAAAATCCAATATGAAATATATTCACACGAGAATAATACAGATCCTGAAAAGGACTTCGCAAAGTTTAAGACCATATCATCATAATCAACATCTAAAACGGGTCATATGCTACACGTAGGACCTCATTCTGATTTTAATCTATTTCGGGCTCAGGGTCAGGTTTTCTTAGGGTAGAAACCTAGCATGCCGGGTAACCTTGAATAAAAGACAGCAGTCACTAGCTCACACAAATTATGCACCCCGGGCACACAGGCAACTTGTCCAGCTAGGCGAATTGGTTTGTGAATACCACCAAATTTCTGCACCCGACGACGACCACGACAATATCCCTCGACGCCCTTCCCGACAACCAAGCCGGTTTCAACGAAGTTCAGTAAATTTTCGAAAAATTCAATATGGCCGACCCTGTCACTTTGAGGACCCGCAAGTTCCTGAGGAACGCCCTTTTGGGAAGGAAACAAATGGTGGTGTATGTTATCCCACTTGCTACCTTTGTTTGTGTGCCGGGGAAGTGTTATTAGTAAAGAGGAGAAATGAGAGATTGGAACAGTCATTGGGTGGATATGAAAGCTGGAAATTGGCTTAGACCGGGATATTGAAGGATTCTTTTAGACATCGCGAAATATTGAGATTAAAACTGACTTGGCCACTTAACACAACAGTGATGTTCTCCACCCCAACCGACCCAATGTCTCCAAGGATGAGCTTCGTTCTAAGCTTGCTGAGCTCTACAAAGCCGACAAGAGCGAGGTCTCCGTCTTCGGATTCCGCACCCAGTTCGGTGGCGGAAAGTCCACCGGCTTCGCTTTGATCTACGACTCCCACGACGCTCTGAAGAAATTCGAGCCCCACTACCGCCTTGTCCGTTACGGTGACGCCACCAAGATCGAGAAGCCGTCTCGTCAACAACGTATGTTACTTTCATCTTCATGTATGTGTGGTAGGAGGCTGACCTATGGCGTTTTCAAAACACAGGCAAGCAGCGCAAGAACAAGGCCAAGGAGGTACGGGGAACCCATGGAAAGAAGGTCAGCAAGGACAAGAAATAAACGGTCTGGGACGCAAATTAAAAATAAACTACAATTCAAAAGCTGGGTTTGGTTCTCGGGTGTGGTGGGAAGGTTGGGTGATTGGGGTTCTTCTACTGTTCAACTATGGAAAATAGATAATTGGGTTCTCATTTTCCACCTGGTTGGGTCGCCCGAATCAATCTCGCCTTCTCGTCGTCAACCTAAATATACCAAAAAAAAAATGGGGGAGTTCGTTTCGTCAAATCTTTGCTAGCTTTGGTTTTTTTACTGTCTGTATAAAATGCATTTTTTGCGGGTTTTCCATTGACTTCGTAACACGGCTTTGCCTATAGATAGCTAAATTTGATGATTCTGTTGCGCCACAGCCTCTTGACGAGGAAGGTTTAGATCCCAGAGTACAATCTTTACGCGCCATGGCCTGCCCGCCATCTCAGCTACGTAGAGCACAACTTCACATGCTAAAATACGTTTGGTGACTGTCAATACGACCTATAATTAAATTGATATTATTGCAATATTGGGTCACACTATATCACTCGGGAAATCCCCCCTTCTTCGAGTACACGTAGCCCAGACATCCACCTAGCTCACACCCAGCGCATCAAATACGCAATACCTTCTAACGCATTATTCTCAAGATAATCCACCGGTACAACATAAAGATCCGGGTTAGCCTATCGTTGTGGTCCAAGCTAATTTTCTACAGCCAGCTGAGCTCTTGGGCAACTGAGACAAATGAATCTGTTTCTCGGCCAATCATCCAACGGACGCTTCATGTGCCGAGAAACTGGTCCATAGGAGGAACAGCTTGATTTATTAGCCTAGGTCGTTAATTGGTCCGGATGAGCAATGGAAGGCCCTCTTACTTAGGTTGTTTGTAACTACATACATGTAGGTATATGACCCTGTATTTCCATGTCGCAACAGCACGCTACGCTCGTGTCCCTGGAACACGATTTACTCCTCGGACCCCCATTCTATGGGATCGATCGTTGGCGCCATATTAACTTTAGGTTGATCTATCGAGATCAAGGCTTCAAATTATCGAGTCCATCTATTTGATAATACCTATTATATATTGTCAATACTAGATGTCAATTCCCGTGTAAAAGCGTACTCTGGGCTCGATATAGAAGGCTATTAATGAGCCTGAGCGAACATAGATCTAGAGATACCGCTACAATGTATTCGCATTCCTATGAGGCGGTGTAGGATTTCGGGAGCCCCGTGAAAGAAAAAAAAACTGCCAGAATGGATGGATAGGACTCGCATTTAGGTGTCATGTAACATCTCAGGTAGTATAGATGAACCACATCACCGGTTACAATGCCTTAGAATCTCACGAGGCTAGGGATGAACTGTCTACGTCTCTGACTCGGCAATAGCGGATCCTTCGGAAGGTCATCAATGGATCCGAGTGAACCCTCTACCAGTAGAGATGGAATATCACAGAGATGGTGGTAGGATCGTGGTTGAGGTGGTGAGTCCCAATGAGGCCTAACAGAGGCCCAAGAGCGGTCTCATGCCTACTTTCTTCCAGATGTCTTAATCTCGGACATTGGGCAGCAGATGGAACATTCGTTTATCTCGCGGCGTCTTTACCGATGAGGTCAGGGCACACCAGTTCGGGTTTCTCAGCCTATGGAAAGGGAGTGAAACAAAAGCAAATACAAAGACGATAGGAGAAAAGTCTTAACGTCACACATGGAGTACCCCATGCTGGTAATTTCAAACCAAACATGTCAACTGGGCGGATGACAGCTCCGGTCTTACCGTATAAGCGCACAGATCCAAACACCTCGGCTGGTGATTCAGGTTTGTACGCCATCCATATTGTCGTTGTTGTCAAGTCGTGGACGTTTCCACAATAGAGAATTCACAGTACTCCATATTAAGCCCATCCATGGTTCATCTGATATGTCTGTGCTAATTTATCTTCTGAAGCGGTCTTGCCGAACCTTTACCCTATCTTGGGAGAGTCTCCGAATGGTTTTTTCAAACCTCTGATCCAGGACCTCCGACCAACCAATTCTGGCAAGCAGACTCGGTCATGTTACATCACTCGAGTTGATACACGCACGTATCTAGCATAGGTATTTGACGTCTTGAGTAAACTTCAGTGGAATGCATAAATGTTTGATGTGCACAGCGCGCATGCGTTCCTAGTCCTTGAAAAGGATAAAACTCCTTTCTTTAGACCTTGATATATGATCACTGTAAAGGATGTAGGTTCTTTCTCACAATGGACGTAAATCAGCCTAGGAGAAAATGTATACCCCAGAGTATCTTTTATAAAAGTTAAGGGCCGAGACGAACCCAACGTATGGGAACCTATGGGCAGGTGTTTTCGTTTTTCGCGTTGTTAGGGTAGTTACCAGGGATGAGACATCGAACCCTTAGTTTCCTCCTTCGTGTTGTCATCCCGGTGCATTCAGTGCATTGTAAATCAAGTCAACCATGGTAATCGGCTCCGTCCTGGTGCCTCTCATGGTTGATGGTTCCGCCTGGGGAAATGAACTATAATGTTTTGTTTTGTTTCCGTGGAGTTGGGATTCTAGGTCCCGACGGGAGCTGGCAGATCTGCATGTACTCGGTGAGTATGAATATTTCCCCACGGCGTTCAGTCGACGACGGCGATAGTCCCTGGGATCCAACTCTCCAATGTCTCTGTGGACCCTAGGTCCGGAGGACGGTGACCCAGGGATTAGGAAAAGACAGACTGCCGTGCCCTGCCAAGTTCGACGCACAACAGCCCCACAAACAAAGCTATTGTTAGGGGCTCAACAACAACCCAGGAAAAAAGTTCTTCTGCAAAAAAAAAGTGTGCCCGTCCACACCTGCAAAGTCCCTTCCTCAACCTCTTCCAACCAACTTCAATCACAACGCTCAAACCTCGTGTTAATCAATCACCTCCCCACGAGGACAGACGAGACAATGACGTTTTTAATTCTTACCGAAACCAGTGCTGGTTACGCTCTTTTCAAGGCCAAGGACAAGAAATTGTTAAAGAAGAATGACCTTGCCGGTGAGATGAGCACACCTGAGGGCGCTGCTGGACTGTATGTTTCTCTCTTACTGTTTGGCTTTATGATATGGGAGTGTATACTCTCAATGCATAGGAGGACCAATTAAGGCGAAAACAATAGCTGACATCTCAATTCATGTAAAGATTGAAGTTGAAGCAATTCGCAAAGTTCGACAGTGCTGCTACTGCGCTAGAAGAAGTAACTGCAATTGTAGAGAACAAGGTTTCGCCTATGCTCTCAAATCTTTTGGAATCGGTCAAGGATGAGAAGAAGGCTTCACTCGTTGTCGCTGACCCTAAATTGGGTATGTTTTACCATCCACCCCACCTTCGGTTTCGTTTCGATCTGTAGTTTTGCCAGTATCCTAACATGTTGCAGGGATTGCCATCAACAAGCTCCCTGGTCTCTCATTCACCATAATATCTGATTCCAGCACCCATGATCTGTACCGAGCGATCCGCGAGCACCTCACTGCGCTCATTCCCGGTCTCACACCCTCAGATATCTCCACCATGTCACTGGGTCTCTCCCACTCCCTGTCACGCCACAAGCTCAAGTTCAGCCCTGATAAGGTTGACACCATGATCGTTCAGGCGATCGCCCTTCTCGATGATCTCGATAAAGAGCTCAATATCTACGCAATGCGTGTCAAGGAATGGTATGGGTGGCATTTCCCCGAAATGGGCAAAATCATCAACGACAACTTGGCATACGCCAAAGTAATCAAGACCATGGGCATGAGATCCTCGGCTTCCACAACTGATCTCTCGGAGATCCTCCCTGAGGAGATTGAGACAGCCCTCAAGGCTGCCGCCGAGGTTTCTATGGGCACAGAGATCACCAATGAGGATTTGAACAACATCACCCTTCTTGCTGAGCAGGTTATATCATTCACCGAGTACAGACAGCAATTGTCATCCTACTTGTCAGCCCGTATGTCAGCTATTGCGCCCAATTTGACTGTTCTTGTTGGAGAACTTGTCGGGGCTCGTCTTATCGCTCACGCTGGTTCTCTGATGAACCTTGCAAAATCACCTGCCTCAACTGTCCAGATTCTTGGTGCCGAGAAGGCGCTCTTCAGAGCGTTGAAAACTAAGCATGATACCCCTAAGTATGGTTTGATCTACCACGCTTCCCTCATTGGTCAATCAACCGGAAAGAACAAGGGCAAGATCGCCCGGATGCTCGCAACTAAGACCACTCTTGGTCTGCGAGTTGACGCTCTCACTGAGGACAAGGATGAGTCCGCTGCTCTCGGTCTTGCCATGCGTGCCCAGGTTGAGAACCGTGTCCGCAAACTTGAGGGCAAGCCACTTGTTCCTCGAGGTGCGAATGCCAATGCTACTCCTGTTGGTGGCGCTAGGCAGCCCGGCAAGTGGGAGATCAAGGAGGCTAAGAAGTACAACCCTGACGCTGATGCTGTTATGGAGGATGCACCATCTGCCGCACAGGCTGTCGCGGAGGCTGCTGTTAAGGCCATCAAAGACGATATTGAGATGGACACTGACTCCGAGGACTCCGAGGATGAGGCCGAAACAAAGAAGAAGAGCAAGAAGGATAAGAAGGGAAAGAAGAGGGAGGAGACGATCGTTTCCGTTCTTCCTTCGGCACCCATCCCTGCTGCCGAGTCATCGGAGGACGAGGAGACGGACGAGGAGGCAAAGAAAAAGGCCGAGAAGAAGGCAAAGAAGGAGGCAAAGAAGGAAAAGAAAGATAAGAAAGAAGACAAGTCTAGTAAGAAGAGACGGAAAGAGGCTGAGACCGATGGCGAAGTCGACAAGAAGAAGAGTAAGAAGGACAAAGATGGGAAGAAGAAGAAGAGCAAGTCGGAATAAATATAGCAAAGCAGCATGGACGGGCAGGCGAGTGGAAGGAGTTAAAATTTCTTAGGTGGTGCTGGATTGCTTGCTCTTGTAGTATACTCTCGAACTGTGTCTTGGTTTTTTTTTCCCTCTCTCTTCTTCATGTGGTTTGTCTCTTATTTCTTGATGTACTTTTTTTCTCTTTGCATTATTATGTAGTCTTTTTACTTCTTCCTTTTTTTATATTGATTTCCTTTTGGTTTGTATGTGCTTTGCCGGGCCAAAAAAAATATTGTGTAGAATCCAAAATTAACAAAACGGAAATTCGTGAAATACTCATGTACGCACCCATTATTATTGCTTCATGAATCAGCTTTGAAAACCAATGGATGGAACAGTTTAGGAAGCCTCTGTCTATTGACACTTTACCATGGAGCAATATATACATGTATCTAAAGACCCGAGTTTTATAGGTAGTAGCTTGAGGCCATAAGTTGGAGTATGCTGTGAATGATGTTTGAGGTTGTTTCCTTGGCTCTCGCTCTAGTCAAGGAACCGAGACCTACCATCCAATCAGGAGCCCTTCCCATGAGTGTCCTTGCGTAATATTTGTAATGTTTGCCCTCAACCACAGCGCTAAACTATGCCCTATCTCAAGGTCTCCTGCCATCCCTACTTGAGATTTAGAGATCTCGCGGTTACCTTAATTATGATTGCCTAGAAAGTTATTGTGATTCTGTGTCTGTGCCGGGGACTTATTAATGGTTATGTATATACATGACTGTTACCGCATTGTCGTTGTTGATGCCAAGATATGAAGTTGGAGCGAGTGACAAAATATGCTTCTGGCATTCTCTTGGGGTCTCACCAAACTCCCCCAGGTGCACACACACAAATAATATCTACAGTATAAATCGGGTCACAACTCAGTTAATGGCAAACTTTGGCCGATGACAAATGACCAACCAGGGCAAATGATACAAGATCGATCATGCTCTCTCACCCGGCCACTAGGGTCATGCTCTCTCACCCCCACATAATAGCTCATCTGTGCATTTCTGTTTTCTTTACCTCATGCAAAACGGCTATGTAGATACTTTACTTATTTCGTATATTTATTCTTTGTCGACTGTAATTTACTTTATCCTGTACTGTGCTTGCAATTAAATAGACTGGTAAGGCCCTTCTAGTTTTGTTTGACTAGCTACATAGGTTCGCTACATGTATTTACTAATCTAGAAAGGTCTATACACAAATACATGTATCATTGAGATATTCCCCCTCCTCATAGAAAAGCATTCGTTCAAGCGAGTGATCTTCCATGTCAGAGAGTTGAGGCTTTTGTGGCTTTCCCGGAAACCAAAGAACCCTGCAGATCCGGTGACGGGACGGCGGCTGCCGATCAAAGAAACCAAACCAAAGTTCCCACCCCCCAATCTCAACACAAGCTTTACAACTAACCATGCCTTGAACCTGAAATGTCCACTCCCTCCACTCTAATTAGCTCCACCACTGCCAACAGCTCCCGCCCCCTAAGGCGCAGCTCCAATGACTCAATTCTCTCTTCGGCTCTATCGTCGGATCACTCATCGGACGATTTAGTTGTCACCCCCGAAGCTCCCGCACCTAGTCGGTCACCGGTGCCGCCTCTACAGCCAGTTCCACGTACACCTAACCGGACAGTCCGGTTTGCTCTAGACGAGACTCCTGGTGATGATCAGGATGAAGAGACGGGAGATCGCTGGACGGCAGAGGAGGATTATCTCCATAGTGACGATGAGGACGAAGGATTGCTAGGTCGCAGGCCAACTTCGCAGTTTGAGTTCGGAGAGCTTCTGGAGAATGCACGTCCAAAGAGCGGTATGAAGATGGCGTTCATGAATATGGCGAATAGTATCATTGGTGCGGGTATCATTGGTAGGCCAGCTTACATCTATTGGCACCCGCGCGCGCGCAATACCAGGGATTTAGGACGCGCGTACTAACAAATACTCCGGGATATAGGACAGCCATATGCGTTTCGACAAGCTGGGCTTGGAATGGGTATATTCTTGTTAGTGGGATTGACGATAACGGTAGGTACACTATGACACCTACGCTAAAACTCCTGCATTGCATTGGTTTCTCCGCACAGGCGATAGGGCTGCAGCTGACGATATGCATAGGTCGATTGGACCATCAATTTAATAGTAATAAACTCCAAACTCAGTGGCACAAAGTCATTTCAAGCTACCGTCAGTGCCTGTTTCGGAAGACCTGGATTGATCGCGATTTCGGTAAGTTTTGGTTTCCCAGTAATAATTGCAATGGTATATTTGCATGTAATAAGCACAAGGCTAATTCTCCCCTTTAGGTTGCACAATGGGCATTGTAAGTAATTGTATCTATTGCAAAATATGTTCCCACCCAAAATTCCGGGATTACTGCTTAAATTCAAGTCGAACCTCTAATAATTCCTTTTAGCGCCTTCGGAGGCATGATAGCCTTCTGCATAATCGTCGGCGACACAATTCCACACGTTATATATGCGCTCTTCCCATCTGCAGATTCCAATGCTATACTCAGCATATTCACGAATCGAAGAGCATGTATTGCAATCTTCATACTTACAATATCCTACCCATTGAGCTGGTACCGTGATATTGCAAAGCTTGCGAAAGCGTCGACTCTAGCGCTCATATCAATGCTCATCATTGTCCTCACAGTGATAACACAAGGCTTCACCGTACCCGAAGATATGAAAGGCAAGCTTGGAAAAGACATGCTTCTACTCAATGATGGAGTATTCCAAGCCATTGGTGTCATCTCGTTCGGTTCGTTCTCCGCCCTTCCCCCAGGTCAAATGAGCCATATCTAACAGACGGTCCACCAGCATTTGTATGCCACCATAACTCGCTCCTCATCTATGGCTCCCTCAAAACACCTACCCTGGACCGTTTTGCGCAAGTAACCCACTACTCCACGGGAATCTCCATGATTGCCTGTCTTCTTATGGCCGTCTGCGGCTTTCTCACATTCGGTGACAAAACTGAAGGCAATGTCCTCAATAACTTCCCCTCCAACAACGTCATGGTTAACATTGCGCGTTTGTCTGTCTCTCTCACCCATATGAAGATTGATATAGAACCTGTACTAACAATCAAACTATAGCTGCTTTGGCCTCAATATGCTAACCACGCTCCCGCTAGAAGCCTTTGTATGTCGAGAAGTAGTCGAAACCTATTTTTTCCCCGACGCTCCCTTTAGTATGAAGCGTCATCTCATCTTCGGGACCTCGCACGTTGTCTCTGCAATGGTACTGTCGCTCCTTACATGCGATCTAGGTGTTGTGTTTGAGTTGATTGGTGCTACAAGCGCATGTGCACTAGCGTATATACTGCCACCGCTGTGCTATATGAAGCTCGCCACGAGGAGCTGGAAGACGTATGTTGCTGGCGCAACAGTTGCCTTTGGGGTCTGTGTTATGGTAATATCTGTCGTGCAGAGCTTTTTGAAGATTTTAAGGGGAGGGGCGGAGGGGGGAACGTGTTAAGATTGGTTTTTATAACCTAGTGATAGAGGGAATGAGTGGAGCTTGTTAGGGCTAGTATACCCTAGTCTTTAACCTTTTATTGTAATTGTAGACCTTTTTTTACACTTTATATCTCAACGATCATTGACAATCGTATCCAGCCCGTGAAATCAGAGCTACAGTAGTGAAGGGTTATGCGAGACGAATAGTGAGGCATAGCGATTTCAACTCGATACCAAGTTTTTGATTGGATCTCTCCCGCCAACCTCTCCGTCTCAACCCTCCACCGCTCGACTCATAGTAAATTGATCACCCACAATAATCTAGAAATTTTTGTAAGCTACCCCGTTATGGGACGGTATGTAGGGCACAGTATCTCAAAATATTATAATACAAATGTTATCGCTGGTGACTTCAATCGTTCTAAATACACAAGTGAATTACTAGTCTCTAATTGATCACCTCACCCTGGTATCCAAAGCCAACCTCTCCGCAACCTCCAAATCACACATCCCCTTCATTAGTTCTTTGAATCCCTTCAGCTCATTCGCTCCAACATTGAGATTCTCTACGTCTTGGTTGCTCTGAACTCGTACGCTCGCCTTCAAAATCCATGATTTGGCTGGGTCGAGCGGTGTCAGAGCTGACACCGGGAATGGGTTCCCTAGCATCTCATCTGCCGACGGCATGACTGTATTGTCTGGGGCCGGAGGGTTTGGTGGAATTAATATCTGTGTCAACTTAATAATGACGTTATTGTGCACCAGCCGCTCTGACTTCGTGAAATATGCTGCCTGAAATCTATAACCCAGTTCTATCAATATCTTGATTGAAGCACACCCCGCCTACAGACACCTAAACTCACGTGTATCCCAAACTCTCCATAAAAGCGACAGCATCACCCTCACTGATGTCTGAGCTCAACACACTCCTACTGGTCACCGGCTTCCGTGTCGGCTCCGGTATATCCTCCAGCGTCATCGTCCACTTCTGTTTCCGCACATCGTAGCTCTTCCCCTCTGCCTCCTGTGTCTCATCAATCCTGGAAACAAGGTGCACATAGTACAGCTCTGTACCACCACCGGGACCAAGTTGTTTGGGCCGTTTGGGCTTGAAGACAAGGGTGTGGTGCAGTGAACTGTCGGGAAGCATGCCAGTGATGCCGGAGATGATGCGGAGAATCTGAGGCTGCCGTGATGAAGTAATGTGAGAGTAAAGGGAGAGCTCCTGGTGGGAATTTTGAAATTGGGGCTGTTGGGGGCGCGCCATGATTTGGAGGTCTTGAGAGTTGGTTTTCTGAATATAGGAATATGGATGTTGGACGTTTGGTGTTGGAGTGAGGCTTAAAATCGCTTAATTTACTGCTTAACTTGACAAGCCACTAAACGGGGGAGGGCGTACACACTAAGAACTTTAAACCAACCTCAACTAAAGTGTCTGTCCAATCAGCGTCATCTATGGCGGCAATAATATTTATAGATTAAAATCGGCAGAGCCCATATTTACGACCTCCATTTCGATTTAATTAAAGATAGAGCATGGATATATGTAAATGGACGGCCGTGTCTAGTATAGCAACTAGCCAATTTATCGATTTTAAATTTACGGAATTCGTATTTATATTTACGGCCAGCTAACTTTGTTCCTCTATCGCTTGATGGCCATGTAATAGATCGCCAATTAACGTATACATAAATCCATTATATTTGCTCATAACGTTATTATAACTGCAGTGTATAGTACACTCCGCATGTTTCAGTCATCAATTCCAACAGACTACTATACTTGAACCCACTGCACCTTGTAAACAATCACATGGGTCAGCTTATACCGGCGGTATATCGCCGAAGTGGAACCTTCGTCTCAGCATTCTCTGTCGCTTCTCCACATAAGTAAAGCCCACTTGCTCCTAAAGATGTGTTTGAAAGATGTCGATTGATCATGAATAATACGGGTTTGTTATTATCTTTGCGAGAAGTAGTGGCAGACAGACCTTAAACGAAAGTAGAAAGATTTACATTTATCTTGATTTATAGATGCGGAAGCGTATGGGGCGATCAATGTGTCAAAAGTAATTTTACCAACGGTAGTAAATTATTTTACCACCGGTGGTGAAAATAATACCAGTATTTATACTTATGATGCTAATCTTTGGCCAAAAAAGACCATACAGTGCCAATATATGGAGCGGTAAATGTGTCAAAAGTAATTTTACCAACGGTAGTAATTAATTATTTCACCTTAAAATGGATAAAAGCACAGACCTTTTGGCCAAAAGGGGCTATATAATGCCAATATATGAGTCCTATTGCCCACCGGTGGGGAATTTCACCACTGGTGACAGGTATTTTACCACAGGTGGGAAACTTTCATAAGTGTTGGCATTAATGATTGAACATTTACTAATATAATAGCGTAGCATAAAGACTGAAATTCAGTGTTTACACTGGCACAGAAACTGAAATTCAGTCCTTATACCACTGGTGGTAAACAGTTTATCGATCGTTGGTAAAATTACTTTTGACACATTTACCGCTCCATAGAAGCCAACTTGGTTGAAAATACTTGAGCAAATACCAGTATAATTGCGCATCCCAAAGACCTAGTACTATGTATCGACAATAGTGATCTACATGTAGTTATACTAGGGCCTCGCTTATGTTTCCGCCGTAGGGAGATACATACATAACATACATGAGTGATTTCTGATGATACACAATTTTTTCTTTCTCTTTTTTCTCTCTTTTTTCTCTTTATTATTCATTACATTAATCGCATGCAGCTGCTTATTTGGTGGTCTTCATTATACAGAAAACGTATTGATAGAATTAATAACCTTCTCTTCGCTGTAGCGTAGTCAACTGTCTAATATAAACTAGTACACGATAACTACATGTATTTATTAGTGGGTATTGATTGATTGATTATGATTGATCATTCACTGATTGTGTTTTATTAACGTATTAGGTAGGTACATAAATCATCAAACAATTTACATTCTCCTCAAGTCGAAGCTATCCCACGAGTAGTGACCGAAACCTGCTTTCTGTTATACTAGAACACTCACTCAAACCATTTATTCCGTTTTTGTTTTGAAATACTCCCATTACTCTGCCGCGACTCTTATTCATATAATGTACATGTACACAGAAGATAAGATTTTTAGTATATAGGGGGTTTATCGTGTAAACGGGCCTACCTTTTACTTACCCCACCGACTGCGTGTGAGTCTATGAATATGAACATGTTTCCGCGATGACCAACTGCCAAACTCCAGACCAAGAGGCACGGAGACTACCAATAGCTAGCTTGAACTTGATGGGTTTTGACTGGGGTACAAAGGATCTAGTTGGGAGGGTTTATAAAAAACGAGATTTAGATCTAGAAAGACATGTACAATGACAATGATGGAATTATATGAGTTACGACGGTAGATTGATTGATTAGTCTATTAATTGTATGCAACCAGAATTTTGACGATGGATTTGATGGCTGATATATACATGTACTAGGGTGTAGTGAAAAGTGATCAGAATCTGATAAGACAAATACACGTATTCACCGCAGCATTCACTTATCAGATTCTGATCACTTACCCTCAACACCCGGTACATGTAGTTTAAGTAATTAGACGACATTCAAGGAATCGATAGGTGAAATTTCATCTTTATTTGTATTGGCGATAGATATATAAATACAATACATACATGCAAATACATATATTTAACTCAACTTTTATAGTACTCAATTTCCCTGCTCAGTGAGTTCCCCGACAAGCGAGACTTTGGATCCTCTACCACTTAAAAACCGGCCGCCAAGCCTACAGCTAAGGAATATTTGTATGTGAAGCCCCGCTCAACATGGAACTCGCTGAGCAGGTAGACGGAGTAGCTATATATATATAAAAAAATGAACGGAGGAAAGACAGTTAGGGCGTTCAGGAGATTATATGCCCTTGAAATAAATCAACCATCACAAAAAAGGAAAAAGAAAGAAAAAAATATGGAAGAAGCGGTTAGAATATATCCCCAAGTGATAAATCCCTCGTTTAGATGAAAAGAGAAAACTACCAATAGCCCCTTCTCCTATATCCACCGTAAGCCCCAAAGCCCGGAGCATACGTTGATGTGTCTATTTTAAGTCGTGAGCAGGACATAACCCACTCTAAAGAATATAGTCTATACATACCACGCTCAAGACTCATACCCAATTGATCAGCTACATTCACGTAACCCTCCTCTCCAATCTTTCCGTTCACAAGAGTAGACTTCGCACTTTCACTTTGCCAGGGCTGACGGCACATGACGCAGGTTACTTGACCGGGGCCTTTTGTGGCGGCCCATTGTCGAAAACACGCCTGTAACCAAGTAAGCCGCAAGAACCGCGCATAACCTCAAATCGGGAAAGTTTACGCACTTCGTGAATATTGGTTCCGCATTGAGATTTGCAGTATACGGTGCTCTCTTCGTTATCAAATTCGGAATAGCAGATAGGGCAGTCGTCATCTTCAAGTGGCTTTCTGTTGCTAGGGCCACTATTCGATAAATTACTTGCAGGGGCGGCAGGAGCTTTAAGAAAAATTTGTTCGAGCTCCTATATACATGGTAAGAATACTTCTCGACTGTACTCTTCTAAATTTGGGTAAATGCGGCTCTAACAGTTGAGAGAAGGGCTGGCTGATAAACGAGCTCATCGCGAGCTTTTAGAACCTTCATCATAACATATAGTATATGCTTACAAAGCCCATTCTATTCAAATTAGTACAATGGGTTATGATGATATTACAGACTGGAACCCTCACCTTAATACCATCTGGACAACTACAAGTCGATTGGTGTTTAATATGGACCTGATAGACATTCCCTGTACTCCCAGCAATTTGGAAGATCTCTTCAGGAGGGGACACTTCCATATTCCTATGTCTGTCCAACACAACCATCCGTTGAGTAAGACATCTATGTATCCTATCTCTCAGCTGATGGGTTGGCTGTGAACGCCACCTCCCAAGTCTCTTCTCTTCTCCTGCTGCAGGTACGTGTTTTGCCTTTTTTATGCTCGGTGCCTTCGCAGAGCTTGGTTCTGCAACTTCCTTTCCTTTCCCCGCACCTCTCGACTTTGCTGATGTGGACTTGGACTCAATTGTCTCAATGTCTTCTCTAGGCTCGTACCCAGCTTTCTGCTGGTAGGGGATGGGTACGAGGCTATGGTCGGTATCTGCTAGGTCTATCTTTCGTTTGCGACATGCTCTTTTCGGCGCTGGAGCTGGAGCTACATACACAGGCTGCGGCTCCGAGTCTTCGGTGAGATCGATTACACACGGAGGATTGCTTTTTCTAGGGGGCATTGTGTGGGTTTTCGGTAGATATATTTAATATATATGTTTGGTGGTACAAAAAGATTGGTAGGGATGGATGAAATAGTAAGATGTTGTGGGCAGTCGCGTGTTTAACCTACCTCCATGTATGATGTATCTGACGTTCCGCAGACTAGCCTGTGGAGTACATAATCTTAGCTCTGATAGCTATTAGCACCTTGGCATGCAGCTGTCTGCAGGGACAACCACATGTAGGTAAAGTACCAGCCCTGACTACGTACTAGTATACAGTACTGTAACCATGATTATAATCAATCTCTACTTCTTGTGTGAGTACAATAATCCATCTATAAAGTTACGAGTATCAAACATCAATTCGACTCAATATATCTTGTCCATCCTCATCATCACTCCTGGCTTGCTCCGCCTCTACATCCTCGAATGTCAAACAAGCTCCATATGATATCAGTAATTCCTCTCCCTCCTCAATATCACGTAATGTTGAGTAGACGACTACTTCCGCGCCTAGATTACGCTTCCATCCCACATTTTGGCGGATTGACGAGTGGTTAAACATCGATCCTAGTCCCAGGACAATAGCCTGATGCATCACCGACTTTCCTGAAGACTCGCACCTCTTTGGCCAGTTACTGCACAGACGGTAGGAGAATGGGAAAAATGAATTAGTTTCACGCCCCATTGAAATCAGAATAATAATGACAAGCGATTAGGCAGTAACCAAGGAAAATTAAAATACGGGGAGAAGAGATTTGTGCATGAGAGGGTAATTACTAGCTGTAGTTTAGGAGTTTTGAATGTTGAATATATTTATCGAATTCTCCCGCAGTAAGAATTATCACCGGCGCCGTGTCAATTATGGTTCCAGCCTCGATCCTTTTTGCCGCAAAGACCCCACGCCCTAGAATGCACATGACTTAAACCCCCTAACTCCTTTATAGATAAAGCGGTGGCCATACCTTTTGGGGTGTCAAGGATGAGCTTTAAGCAGTCAATGCGCTGCAAAGGTACTGACATTTGAAACTCGAGTAAATAAGAAATAAAGGATGTTGATGGCTGCTTCAATACAATGCTCCGGGTAGTGGTGATGTAGGGCACTATGTATGTAGAGAACCTACGGCGATGTCAATTAATTCAACGTGGGGTTGAAATAAAAATATGTTCCTAGATCAGTCAGGGGTGTGTAAGTAACGGAAGCTTGGCGCGGCTCTCATTGATTGGATGAAGAGTTCGAGTGCAACGTCGACATCAGCTTTGATAAACGACAGACCAAAGACAATTAGTACATTCAGATCTTATTTAGCTATGCCTCGTGAAAGAGCGGTCTCAGAAGTTAAGGAGCCTCATTCAATCTCCCTTAAGGTGCTCCGGTAAGCTCCCCTTTCGTAGTATCTTAGAGCGCACATCCCATTGCTAACCATTGTAGGCTCTCCCGACCCTCTCTAGCAGAGCAACATCCACTCCCTGTCGACACAGCCTCTGGAGCTCTAGAACTTGAAGCCTTGTCTAAGCAATCTCAAGCTTATCCTTCCCACTCACTCTCGAACCCCTTTATACTCAGTCCATTGGTACGCTCCTTGCCCAGGTGTGCAGATAACGACAAGAAAAAGGCTGACATCTCCAAGCTTACCCTTCCACCTGCTTTTGGGAATGCCTATATCGGCGAAAATTTTAGTTGCTGCCTCTCAGCCAATAATGAGAAGCCCAATACTACCACGAATGTTCGCATAAGCGCTGAAATGCAGACACCCTCACAGACATTGAATCTGGAGCTTGGCGGTGACGAGCGGCAAATTGTGGACCTAGAGGTTGGGCGCACTACTCAAAAGATTGTCCGCTACGATCTGAAAGAAGAGGGGAACCACGTTTTAGCAGTCACGGTGACATACACAGAGGCACCTAAGAAGCTCGATGACGATGAAACAATGCCCGGTCGAACTCGAACATTCCGGAAACTCTATCAGTTTGTTGCGCAACAATGCTTAACTATTCGAACCAAAACAGGGCCTCTCCCTGGTGGAAGAGCAATTTTGGAAGCTCAATTAGAAAACATGGGCGATGGCCCAATATCATTGGAGATGGTGAATTTAGGTACAAAGAGGGGGTGGAAATCCATTTCTCTTAATTGGCCAGGATCTACAGGAGTAGGTTTGTCAGGACAAGATCCCAGGGATACGCCTCTTCTCCGATCCCGAGATGTGATGCAGGTGGCCTTTTTAGTGCAGCCTGATGGCACAGTAGAAAAAAAGGACGATGATCCAGGCACAGAGAAAGTTGTGTTGGGGCAATTGAGCATTGAGTGGAGGTCTGCATGTGGAGATCGAGGTGTTCTTTCCACAGGTCGATTGGGGTTGCAAGTGTAGATCGTATTGTTGCGTTTGATATGGTGTATGGAGTATGATGGATATGGCGTCTTGTGCAGGTCGCAAATAGAATAGTTACTGGGATGACACAATGACAAGTAACATTCCCGATAATAGATTAAGACCTTCTATTTCAGAAAATTGAGGCGCACAGGGGCCATTCCTCTCTAATAAAACTTACGCTGATGAAACATTTAGACATCTATTTAGACCGCGGTAAGTTAAAGTACAGTATATATAGGCATTAGGAAGCGGTAGTCGCGTTCAATGCTAATAATTGAAGCCGGTAGCAATGTTTGGCTAAACCCAAGCTCGTTCTTGGTGTGCTTTAAAAATGCGATACTTCTTCTAAAAATAACGGTTCCTAACTGGGATAAATGGGATTTTCAAAATTCAGGAGTACCTACATAAAAGACGTTACAACGTCGTACTCAAGCCTTGTGGCTTGTCTAGCTCCGTGTAACCCTGATCAGCTGCAGTAGTTCGTCCTCACAATTCCCAGATGTTGGTCGTGATACCATCCCATCACAACTTTATTTTTCTGCAACCATTGACCAGCCATTGAGGGTGATAGATCCTTTTAGTCCGCCCTTGTAATTCACACTGATCCCATATGAAAACATTAGCATGCGGCTTTTTTTTTAGTAGAAGTATGGCAGAGTAATGGGACTACAATCCTCTAACCCTGTAATGATCCTTGGATAGAGATATTGTGAAATTTAGGTAACGTGAACAAGTCAGCACCGATCAGCGCGTGTTCACGTGGTTAGCTACTGTGATATCCGATGCTCATCGTGCATAACTCGCGGGGAAGAGAAGGTACTGTAGTGAGTCCATCTCGCCAACCCCCCCACCTAGAGTACTTATCTATTCAACGCACTCTGTATTTGCTGCCGTCGGCGAACCATAATAATGCCTTGAAGATCAATTTTTGTTGGAGATGTGCTGCAGCTAGGTACTCTAGAGTACCCACATACAATGACTGCATCGTTTCGATATGTAGGAAATAACTGCAGCCCAGATCGTAACACGGATGGCATGCCTACCTGGGCAACCTTTCAGCTCGGATTTGACTTCGAAAAACTTAATCCTAATCTTCAAATTTACTTGTGCTTGGTAATCAATTTAACGGAGCGCCCCTTTGAATTGTATCATTGATGTTTTGTCTAGATGGCTGTATATTACTCGGATTAATACTGAAAAGCGTCTAGCTAGAGAATACTTAAGAGGAAGAAAAAATGTGAATATTAGTATATTGTACCTATATATATTTATCAAGTACCTACATGAAGTGATCGAAGTAATCCCAAGAGACATTTGATACTCGATACCATTTTTACTTTTGATATAGCAATCCTAGTAAGTACATGTAGCTGTAGCCTCTCATACGTGGAATCATCAACCTACATGTAGTGATTTTTCGAGTAGGCACACGACGACCTTGGGGGACGATTACGTGTCCTGGCGTCACAAGTGGTGGACCAGACGATGATGCACCCCCGGTTCCAACCTTTAAAATTCCCCTCCCGAGCCTCCCGCTGATTATAATCGGTTTCGAATTGAACTGTCAGTTACTAAAACTTTGTGATATCGGGTGGTCGCGGGGTAGGAAGTATCTACTAAGATACTGACTGGTTACATGTATGTAGTTACAACATAACACTACATGTATTTACCTACTTTCACCCCGAGATACATAGATACGGGTGCCTACGGCGATGTATTGTTGTCCTTTGATGCAACACTTATCGAATTTTAGTACTTGCTGGTAAGCAAGTAGTGACGCTTGCCGCAATACAACCACATGCCTAATATGGCTCTGTCTGTGTCAATATCTCCCAAGAGGTAATAGATCAACACATGTATCAACCACGGGTACGATACGGTATTATGGTATGTACCTACATGTACCTATCGTAATTACCGGTTCTCGAGTTTAAAGCCCTCTCGGCTCCTAAGGCTCTCCTCCTCAACGCATATCAAGCACGATCAGGCATGATCTCGCTTCCGTCGAAGGATTGCGCAAAGTAACGAGGTGGGGAGAGAGCCACCACACGAACAATTGAATTGAACGGTGGAAGACCGAGAACATTGTTGTGGAAGATACCGTATCATCCTGACCAATGGCCAGGTTAGACCCTGCTCCTTCGAACCAGCTCTTGGGAGGAGAGATCGCCGCTGCCCCTGCACCTTTTCTAGCACCCCTCCACAGAGGGTTCACACCAGCAGATATACCATCTCGCAGTCGACGCTGCTTATGGATGGGAACTGCAAGGAGACCAGAACAGGTAAACTGGGGGTAGACTCCCGCCCAGAACAGCAACGAGAGACACGGGAGACCTTCCCCAGCTGCCCCAGCTGCTCCTATCCTGCACGAGGGAGCTCGCGAAGTGCAAATCGTAGGTCAAGCCTATCGTTGTTTCGAAGGATGGGGAAATGTCAAAAAACTGGAGAGCAGTCCAAGTCGGTAAGGCACAATGTTTGCCGGCTCCCCTGTCTGTGCGTCTATAGTTAGGTAGTTGGCTGGACCTGTCTGTGTGTCTATCCCTAGTCCGGCGTCCAGTCTGTGCAGCAGAGTCTGCAGCACTGAGCAAAGGGTTCGGTTTCTGTTCTTCTTGTTTTGGGTTTATGGACTTTCTAGGCTGTCCTGACCTTTCCCTTCTTTATCATCCTTTCTGGATTTCATCCTTGAGATAATTGTTTGTTTCTTTTTCTTTTTTATTTCTCCCTTCTATTCTTTCTTTTCCTTCTTCGTGTGGCTTTCCCGGAGAGAAGATTATCTGGAAGAGATCGATATCTAGTTGCATACCATACTTTTTTTTTAGTGCTGCGTTCCTGATCGAGTAGCGTGAGCCCTACAACGGTGTTTGAGCCTTACTCAGGAACTGCTGCCCCTTTACCTCAACGACGCCCAGCAAGCAACGACGTTCACCACCACAAAATACACCTCCGCGCTGTCGTTGTTTCTGCTATTGCTGCTATTCGTCCCCATCTCGTTTCCTCTCGCTCTCCATACTTCGGAAACTTTTTCGAATGTCATGAACGAATCCTCTTTGTTTTAATCTCCCCCCTTTTCTTTAACTTCTTTTTCTTTCCTTAAACCCTGTTTATCCCCCCCCCCCCCCCTCCACACACTCCAGTCATCTCAAACAGCCATTCACCGTACGCATCACTCCAATAATCTCTCTGATATAAAACAATACATTCAGAACCCGTATAAAACCAAACGCCATGAACAACCCTCCCGGACTTGACCCTCCCCTGGCAGACTACTTCTGGATAGCCGGAATAGACTCCATCTCCTATGGGGAACATCTGGCCCAGGACTCGAAGCCAGCCAGGCGAAGCTTCACAGAACAGTTGCTGGAGGCTATCGAGGCAGAGGAAGAAGTACAAGAAAGTCTTCACGTTCCGAGAAATGGCCCCTCCTCACATAGAATGCCCTCACCGGATAGCACCGTGACCATTGACCCATTGTCTCCAATCGGTGATGTCGGTGATGCTGTGGAGGCAACTTCTCCGGTACAAGCTAACCCTTCCAACAATCTGATCCGCAATTCATCAACCTCAAGCAGTTCTACAATCACAAACAACAATAGCACTGTTAGTGGCAGTGGCAACCTTAATAACGATGGTCGAGTGAGAACATTCAAAGGAATGACCGACGATGACTTCGACAACGCGCTTTTGAAGTTTGCTGCTGAGCGAGACAGCTTTTTAGATGATCTTTCATTCAGTGCGGGTACCATTGTACCCCACAAGCCTGTCATGCATCCCCGCGCTCAGAGAGTCGTCAGTGAGGATCTGGCTGCCCTTCAGAAAGCCCCCTCGCTGAGACGGAGAATTTCTTTGAGGGACCTGACATCCATGCGGAGAGCTCCGTCTGTTAATAGATCTTGTAAGAATCAGGATTTTGTTACTCTGTGCTGTCTAATACGAGATGGACGTTGGTTCGGTTCGCTAATTATTTCCATTAGCTACAGCATCTGTTCGCACAGCCAGAAGAATGTCGAATTACAATTCTGTCATTCCTACCCCACAGCCTCTAAATTCCTCTCCAAATATGCATCCCTTGAAACGCAAGTTCGAACCTGTACTTTTAGACAGATATCCACCAAAGCATTTGACGGAGGAGACCAAACGACGTGGACCATTCCCGGATTACGTCCCGATGTTCGCATTTCCTAACGATGTGAATATTGTCTCGTGTGATGAGAGGCCTAGATCCACATGGCATGGATTTGTAAGTTCATCTGTTCGGTGCGCCGTCCTCCGTAATATACTTACGTCCAATACAGACAATGACTGGTGGTGACAATGCACGTCTTCATGGAATATGCATAATCATTTGGATCCCACTTAACCCTAGGGCTGCGGAAGATCTTGAGAGGAGGTGTGAAGAATGGAGAAGGGATAACATGACAGATGAAGAGAGAGAGCTTGCTACTAGTTTAGGCGAAAGGTATAGCTTGCACCAAATTTGTATTCGGTACCATTGTAAGCACTATTAACATAATTAATAGGCTGGCGGCGGAACGTACAAAGCTGTCTAAGCTTCTAGCAAAACTTCCGTCCGTGGTGAATAATCCTGAGGCAAGGGAGGAATTGGATGATCAGATTATTGCCACAGAGGAGAAAATTGGGCTTATGGCAGATCTTTTGCGTCCTGTGCGTCATGGCGCAGCTTCGAAAATTGAAGGGCTGACCGATGGCGAGACTGGATTGTGGATTCCTCGGGCGTATGGTATTCTGGGAAAAGATTCCTCGATGGTGAACTTTTGGAAGGAGTGGTTGAAGGCAATTGTTGTGCCCATGATAAATGGATCAATTCTTAGGGTTCCTCTTTCTTCGCCAAAGATCGGGATGTGGCAGCCCTTGGAGAGGTATGGGCTGCTCAATATTTTCATTATCATACATAACTGACGAAGGGTAGATATGTTGTCAACCTCTGTTCCGAGGCTCCAGCACCCAACTCTTCAAGAACACAAATTGAGTTGGCAATTCGTGAGTTGAGGATGTTTGCCAGGAAAGAGGCTGGGAATGAGATTCCAGGAAGCCGCACTGTAGGTGCTTATGTGTTCGATCCTAGAATCTTTACTAATATAGATATAGACCGATCTTTATGCCTTGTTCAGGGCATTGTCTCTTCCCAACATTGTAACAATGTTTGAGGTGAGTTCCTATCTGTAATATTTTGTTAAAATTCACTAAACCCCGGTAGTTTGCGCTTGCCGAGTCCCGGATCATACTCTTGTCATCCCACACATCTATGTTGCATATTGCAACACGTGCTCTGATCAGCTTGATGTATCCTTTACAATGGCTTGGGATCTACATTCCTGTTCTCCCGGCTCGTCTTCTATCTGCTCTTGAGGCCCCATGTCCCTACATCGTGGGTATAGAGCGTCGTTATGACAAACTTGAGCTTCCCGAGGAGGATTTTGTCTGTGTGGACCTTGATTCTGACGTGATCATCTCATCTACACCACCAGTACTCCTTCCAAGGCAGCAGAGAAGGAAGTTACTTTCATTATTACAGCTTGCCGCACCTCATCATAACCGTTATGGTGTGCCAGTAGGTCCTCCTCAGTACGCCATTGAGACCTTCCCCCACAACTCTTTCATGTCCGAAAATTCCGGCATATTCACCCCAACACCTCAGCCCAGTACACTTGCGAAACTAGTCAACTTGAATTCAACCTCATTCGGCGACGCTGTGGTTTCGGACTTTGCTCCACGACCTTTAGTATTTAACGCATTTTTACAGTCAAAAGGTGAGACCAGGTACGAAAGGCCGGGAACAAGTGGCACAGTTAGAGGGCAATCCCCGCCTTCCCCCCACTCTCCAAAGTCCCAGAATTACCCGCCACAAGGAACGAGTCTCTCCAGGAATGAAACCGGATTCACTTTGACTGCGACTTTGCGAGGCAAGAGGTCTGGAAATTTCGATGCTGCCTCTCGTAGGAGCTCTTCATTTGGGTTTGAGCGTACGCCAACTCTGCGCCGGCCTAGCCTGCCCTTTGCGAATCATTCGCCATCTCCGTCAACTAGTTCTCTGGGTGCTGACAATCAATCAGTGTTCAACGCTTATCCCCCTTCCGTATTTGCTCCATCCACCATTGCAGCATCGACAGTCATGCCGAACATGTTAGTGCAGCCGGTAAGGAATACGGACACTACGAAATGGGTCGAAGGTCATTGTTTGCAATGGAAGACTCACAATCTTGAATCCGTTTGCTCGATTTGTGATGAAAAGTCAGATGAGGGGATTTACTGCTGCGCAAGTAGGTGTTCTATCTATCGAAATTATGGTACGATGATTCATGCTAATATAAAATATCAGACTGTCGTGTTGCTGCACATGCCCGCTGCTCTTCTCAAATTGGTCTCCCATGCCCTGTAGCTTTCCATCCCGATCAAATACGTGCGGCATTTGTCAGGTGCTTTGCAAGTTTGTTTTACACATACCGCAAGTTTCTACTACCGGCCACTGGTGATGGAAAGAAAGCCGGGAATATTTACCGTTTCAACATGGAGGGCTTTCTCAAGAGCATGCCACAGGAAAACTCGCTCTTCATCCAGATGCTTGAGCAGACCCAGGCCTTTAGCGAGTTCATTCATGACAGGGAGGCGAAAAAGCCCTCGGACCCGTCAATTAAACTCTTTGATGAAGTCATCTTGTCCAAGAAGAACCGTGGAAAGTCTGGTTTCTTTTCGAAGTCCAGTATGTTTAAATTGCATCCCATCCCCGCCGGCAGGAGTCTGGTATCTCACACTCAGGTTACAGCGACGAACTATCTTCAAGACACGTCCGAGCATATATGGCGTACTATCACTAGTGGATCACAAAGCTCAAGGCATCCGACAGTTGCGAGCAATAGAAGTATGCTCTTTTTAATTTCAATCCTTCTTATTGTAACATGCTGATAATGAAATCACAATTTTAGCACCTGCTAAGCTCGATCCAACACTCATGAAGGAGCCAGCTAGACCCAAAATGCAACAGCAGCCACAGCAACATGAGGCTCCTGTGATTCAAGCTCCTACTGAAAAGGCGGAGAAACGCAAAACGAGGAGGTTGCATATGCCAACCCTGCAGATCAATGGGAAGTAAAGAAAAAAAATTGGAGTAGTTGTTTTGTCTTTGTGGCTATATATTGGGTTTTAATGTTTGCTACTTCATGTACTCCAATGCTTTAGTTCCTTTTCACATCATTTCCTTGTGTATCCTGAGTTCCTGTCTACTACATATTTTTTTTGGAAAGGGTGTCCGGTGTGATAGTCATCTTGCTTGATTTTATTTTCTTACATTTGTACCACTTTGTGATTACCGCAATGTCTTTCCTCACCATTTTTATGAGCGTGACCATATGGCATTGTTGTGCAAGCGTTCTTTGAATTATTGTTGTAATATGGCTATGGTCGGTTGCTTTTGTTTATTTGTTTTTCCAGTCCGGACCTTTTCTTCCGGACAAAATGTACTGGGGTTAACGGGAAAGTATTATATCCGAAGAGCGTGTATTTTTATTTTTTATTTTTTGGGGGGGTGTTTGAGATTCAACACATCCGGTTATTGTGGTGCAAAAGAGAATCTTAGTTATATCAACCAGAACAACTAAAGGGTCAGAAGTCAGATTTATCCATAAATGTAGAAGATTGGAGGAGTTATAAAGAGCCGAGAGGTTGCCTCAAATTATTACTATTTTTTATGTAACTGCTGACCGTATTTGCCCTTATCATTGATCTTTATCGTTGACCCGATTATCTCTCATCGACCCTACCATCTATCATTGACATATGATAGTCTCAGAGACTGATCCCGTAATTGTTCCAACTAAGCATGCCTCATACTCCCTCAAAAAGCAGAAACAATCCTAGGTTGGTAATACTCCCCTCGGTGTAGGCCATCGTTGCTTCTACACAATAGTCGGTTTTCCAATAGGTTGTGCCGTTTCGTTGAGGTGAAGAATGGCTTGCATCTATTCTACTCTGGAATATCACCTATGATGGATCAATGAGGCACATCGTAGTGAACTATAGTTGGCAACATACGATCAGCAAGGACAGACATGAAGCAATTTTGATCAATCTGGCACGTCTACAAGCCGATGAAGTAGAAATTCGAAATTGAGGTATGATAACAATTTATTACTCACGATAATTATAAGTTCGTTTCTCATCCGTCCCTGGTGGCCTGTAAGCTAAGATTTGTATCTCGCTGTAATCTTGGGTGACTTTTCGGGCTAAGAAAATTGATTGATTGATTGATTCATTAGGTGGGCTGAGAAAATTAAGTTCTGGTGAAGTCGGGAGTTTAGTGTAGGCAAGAACCCCAACTTATAGTCTGGTATGACCTTGTACAAGTCATGTAAGAAATACAGGTATGTGTGCACGCACTGAAAAGTCTCCAGGGCCAACACGTGCGCGTAAAAATAGCTCAGGTTTCGAGGATATCGTTGCTTTGTGTGACTGATTTCTTTTTCCCTTTTTTTGCGCTGCTGCTAGAGTACGTACTGCATACTTAGTACGTACATATAATAGATACAAGTGCATCTTACGATGCCTCCTCCCCCGCGTAAGATCCTTTCTTGATAAAAATAGGGGATCTTACGCAGATTCACCGGTAATTCTCGTAAGTAAATTCTTATCCTTTCTTTAATAAAACCACAATGTATAGCTGACGTTATAGCCCCCCCCCCCCCCCCCAAGTCCTTGCACTTGTTGCTGCTGTCTAGAGAACTACATATTGCAACTAGTGTGACAAGGATATGGGCCAAATTACTATAGCAGTCTTCGACTACACACTGCGGCATACTTCGTTATAAATACGGAAACAAGGCGGTATGTTCTGCAATTCCGTACTGATGTGGTATCGGGTTTAACCCCCCTCCTTCCCCCCATTTCTGTTACTGGAGTGTGAGCGCCTGCACCGAAACGATTTAATCCCTGATAGATGGTGATTAAGATTTATAGTCAGATTATTAAATATTAATCGCTGACAAAAATTGTACAGCCGAAGCCTTACAATACTTGAAATGTCCCCCCACTAGAGTACAAGCCCAGTATTTTGTAGGTAAACTTTATAATATATATATATGTTGTTGCATCATACAACATGGCAGGATGGCCGAGTTGGTTATGGCGCCAGGTTAAGGTCTTACTCTTAACATCAATTCCTGGTTCGGAAACGAGCGTGGGTTCAAGTCCCACTTCTGTCACAAATTTAATTTTTTTTTCAATGCCCAATCTCCTGGAGTACGTACGACACATGATATTAACGAACGCTGTCCTGTTCCCCAAAACCTGCGATCCACATTGTTGAAACGTCAGTTTTAATTACTTCAGTAAGAGGCCGAGTGATAGTTCATGAATACGAAAAAGGGAGAACGATATATCAATTAAAGACAACGGGCACACGGAGAAAAACCCGCGCAAAAAGTTAGTGTATACAATTAATGACATCAGTCATCCGTACACTGTGCTAACATTAGTTGTGTAAAGCTATGAAACTCCAGCGCAAGAGATCGGTGATCGGGCGTCGTACATGGTCCAATATCAGCCCATACGTGTAGGTTAGGTAGTCTAAGGCAGACTGTGCTTTAATAAGTTTATTCTTTTTGTTTCAAGACACAGATACAGTATCGGGTATCACAGCTGAATCCTAGAGGTTGGGTTGGTAAACAACTACATAGTTCAAACAACGGCAGATCAAATGGGTTCGTTGTATACATTGATATATATGATAACACTGAACTTCACACAACACAGGTATCTATGGGGATCAGAAACGCCAGCTATAATAACTGATGTGTGTGATTACTGTACCTTGAAGTACGTTGGATTTTAACATGTTTTGTGTGGGATACAGACCGAGTGACAATCTATGAGACTTTTTGCTAGCCTGCCATCCAGATCAACCACTAAAAAATATGGCGCTAGTTAAAGGCATAAGTGGCCAGATATAATTGTGACGTACATATATCAAGCGAATGCATATACGTATCATCTAAGACTTCACGGGGACTGACATTCTAATCGAATTGACCACCCTCTTAATAACCACCTCACCATCCAAATTGATTCAATACGTGCGTTCTTGAGCCCATACATTTGTTTCTCATATAAAGATTAATCGATCTTAAATTATATACGTCTGCAGTAATTGTACTACTAGTCAAACGCCTCAAAACGCTAGATCCGCGCAATTCCTTTGAAAACTACATGTATGTAGTCCTGTTGCTTACTGCCAGAGCCTTTTCACAGACTAAACCCTCTCGCTGCTAGTTGCAGTGGTTTCCCTGGGGTGGATGATAAATGTGCCCCTCGAAAAAGAAACATAAACTCCAACCAAATGGGAGCTCGGAACGCCATCCCGCAGTAGTTGTTGGTGTAGCAAAAAAAGTATATTTGGATCACGCAATGGAACCCTGTCGCACAACAAAAGCCAAGAAGCTTTAACGAAACTTAAAAAATCCATCAAAGGTTGGGTTGAGCCTCTACCGCGCTACAACCCCTCAAATCTCTCACGTGTGTGGGGTAATGATTTTTTTTTTTTTTTTTGCTTTTCTGTTTTGGAAAAAAAGTACTCGAAGTCCCCCCTACGGCTGCGGCACACGTTCAATGGTGGTGGCGACGGGGCAAAGGAAACACACCGCAAACTCCATGGCTAACGAACAGTAGATAGTCCAAATCTGTATCGAGAAAACAAAAGGCGTAAGTAAAATACACTTGTGATTTACCGACGTCTCGGGATAGCCGGGGTTGCCGACTATTTCCCCCACACCTGCAACATCATGCCTTTGGCCTGCCTCTGCCTACCTACCGAATTTCATTTCTCGTGCGTATGGCATGCGAGGCAAGGCATCACTTGCATTCGCACCCAACGTAAAGTCCAGTTCAACTCAGTTCAGTTCAACAATGGCCTGGCAGATCTTCTGACATCTTTAAAAAGCAACTAAATTTCGAAAAGTCTTCAGTAGCAGCACGCAAACAAAGCAACACCCGTTCTTCTGCTTGCCAGTCCAGTCAGCAAATAATATGCTATCCCAGACCTCCGGTAACTAAAAGATACCGGCCCATATTTGAATCGCGGGGTACTCAAAAAAGGTCGTTATATCCCCCCACCCATGCCGCCCCACCCATGCCGCCCCACCCATGGTAACCACAGATTACCGGTCCACAGATCTTTGCGAAGTGTGTCGCAATTTGAAAGAAAATTCTCCGCAGACGATGATGATGGGTACCTAGTGCGTACGCACATCTAGAAGCATGGGCCAGGCAGTGTCGTCGGTGGCACGTGGATGTATGTATACATGTATGTAGGTATATTGCAATTTTCTCCCTCTTTTCTTTTTAGCTGATGTGACTCTGCTCGTGAGTTGTGGTGGCTCATGTATGAAGACGTCAGAGACTCAGGTAAGAAACAAAGAAAGAGAGGGAAAAAAAATTTACACCCTCCCCCGCTCTCCTTTGTTTCAAGACTACTTTAGACGTTATAGTCGGCATGCCGTCTATCTCTTGCATATCACCCCCGCGGTAGATTGATACCTGCAGGAAGGACCCTTACCCCACATAATTGGCATGCATCTGCGCACGTGAGTGAAAAATATATTGAGACAATACATGTAGTAAGCCCTATAATTCCATGGACAGCAAATTAGCTCAGGCAATAAACAAAGGGGACTTAGAAAGGAGCTCTCTGGCATTGAGGGAAAATCCGTCTCGGGGTCGAGTCGTCGTTGGAGGGGACCCCGGCCCGAAAAAACAATGTCGAAACTGAATTTCCGAAAAAGGACCGGTACTTGAACATGTCTGGAAAGCACGACAAACCCAAACAGTAGAGGTTACAATTTAAGTAAGGTAACCGCAGAAGGGCAGTTGGGAAGAGAGTGAAAAAGGAAGCCCCAGAGCAAGCCTAAAGTTTCCAACAGCGTGATCCGGGAAGTAATGCGAAGCCAGAATTCAAGCGAGGTTTGTGAATTTTCAAGAAACTGTAAATTTCGCAACAGCTTTCTAGACACACCAAAGTATTAAAATACAGGGTATTTATGATGCGCACATCTATATTTTTCTTTCCGCTCTCTCTATGTGTGGTATTACTCTTTGATACGCCCCTTGAGAAAAAGACAAGACAATTAAGGAAAAAGAAGAGTGAAAGTCAAAAGGAAACCCAATTTCGTGAAATTAAAGAAACCAGAATAAACACCCCAACCCGCCCACCAAACAAAAACCAACTCTTCTTTCAGATATAACAACGGGATTAGATAAAAAAAAAAAAAAAGGTCAAAAAAATCAAAAGCCAGTAAACCCCTTGTGACCGCAAATAAAAACATAAAAATAAAAACCCGCCCAAAACCGTTTATACCGAAGGAAAAAGCAGGGGAAATAAAAACAAAGGAAATTGAAAGGCGGCCCAGCCAATGATCCTCGAAACAGCTATTATAATGCTCGCAGTAGAACGAGGTTAATAATCAAAAGGAAAAACGACGAAAAGGAAAATAGATCAGCGAATAGACGCATCAAGCTGCCAAATACATCTTTCCAAAGATCTGCCAGTGCATGAAGGTGATGTGTGAGGCCCTCTGAGCTATTGAGGCCAACTCCATAGATGATCCTGTCACGTCAACAGTTGACATGATTGAGAATGTGGACAGCGAATGCCATCCCTTCATTACTCTCAGTACCATCCCGGTCAATTCTTCAGTGATGCCCTTCTCAACGCGGGTGTAAATGGGTGAGTTAGTCTGCAAGTGCTTAGCAAACCAGTTCTCGGCCATCTTCACCAATGATGCATCGGCAATGCCGGTGGAGCCATTGAACTCGTTAGCGGCTTGCGTGATGTGCAGAGCCACGGCGTTGCTGTGTCGCAGCCATCGGTGAACACCATCCTCCTCTCCCAAGATCGCCAAAATAGAGGTCCTCAGCTTGTCTGTAGTGGCAGAGTTGACGTCGCGTCGTGACGAGAGAGTGAGTTGGCGGAAGAACAGAATTGCTAGCTTGAGACAAGTAGCTTCGCGAATGTCATCGCGAAGGCTCTCGAGTCGCTCGTAGTCGAACACGAACGTGGCAGGGTACTTGGCGTAGTGTGAGGGCGTGACCATGTCTACAACGGCGCTAGTGAAGGTGGTGAGATTGTCGGTATTTTCGGTTTTGCACGCCGAAACAGACTTGTTGTACCACTCCCTTGGTTCCCTCATGTCCAAGCGACCCTGCTCTATCCTCTCTTGGAAGTATCCCTGCTCGAAGCTGATCGCCGTGGAAATGAGGTGGGGTCTGAGTGTTCGGATTTGGTGGTTTGCAACATCCTAAGAAAGGTTAGTATGACTCATAATTTTCCAGAACCACCCAATAGATAGACAGAACATACCAGTTTCATTGCCTCCAAAATCCCGAAAACCATCTGCAGTCCTTCGACTAAAGCTGAGACCTTTCCATTGTCCACCCCGTATGTCACCTTCGCAACCATCTGCTCTACCCACTGATCCCTCATTGGCGCGCAGTGAGCCTTCAAAACGCCCGACAACCACAACGCAAGTCCTTTGAAGTCCAAAACATTGTGCTTGAGCTGTTGCATGAGCAATGGTGCGTCGAGAATAGAGTCGACGTCCATCCGGTCGGTCTTAGGAACCAAAGTAAGGAGAATATCACGCATTGTCTGGAAAAGAATTGGCAGTTTCATCGGTACGGGTGCCAGAGAGCTGTTTCGCTTCCACCTGGAAGGTCCAAGCAATACCTCGCACTCGTGCAATACCATTTGCCAGTACATATCCGCCATCTCCTTCTTTCTCTTCCCCCGGGTTCCATCAAGGTTAGGTCTGAAATGAAGCTGTGAATCGAAGACCACATCGTGACGAAGCTTGGGGTTGCGGTAGATTTCGTGCAGGTCGAGCTCTCTTAATGTGCTCAAAGTGACTGGAGGAATATGCTGGTGCATGTTCTCCACTGGTCGTCGTTTGCGGCGAAGAGTAGGGGGTAGTGATCGTGATCTGTAGGGTTTGTTTTGGGGGCTAAATCTATTCCTTGAGGATCTCTCAACATCTGAATCTGGCGCTGTTGCTGGCTCTGATGGTGTGGGTGACGCTGGCAATACGGGGTCTGAGCATGGGCCTGCGTCTTCCACCCGTGGGCGTTTGGGAAATGGAGGGGCTGATTCATTCGAGCGCTTTGCTGGGGCATTTGGAGATGACTGGTATTCGTATCCAGGTGTAGAAACCTCAGAGCTAACACTGTGAGAGCTTGACTCTGGAAGCTCTATGCTCTGTGGGGGTGTAGTAGCTGTGTCATAGTCACCATCTGATGTTTGTAGATGGAACGGCTGGCTATGGCTGTGGTGAGGGCCAGGGCTGGAATCCATTTTGGACTATTGTATTGTTGTAGTGTGTGATATGGTTGTATGGGATGTCGATCTTTTATGGACACTAGATAATGGAGCTGGGAGTAACAATTCAGTAGTTTGAACTCTGAAGAAGCTGGGTCAACCTGCTGTATATATGTTGAAGTCGAGGGCCAGGCAATTTAGGAAGGTTGAGAAGCCGAGGCAAGCTGATCTGACTGAGAATATGGGGGACAGAGCCGGGCGAGGGGAGGGGGACCAGTTCATTTTAAATAAAGGGACCTGCATCAATCGGCAAGGTAGAACTTTGGTAAGGGAGAGCCGTGAGCATGGGGGGGGGGGGGGACTAGTAACTTTCACTCGATAGACCACCAGGCCCTCTTTTTTTTTTCTTTGCCATACTTGGGCTGGCCCATAGCGTAGTTTCGCGGTGTCTAGGGAGATGCAACAACTATAGACGTGCGTGTGGGAGGACAAAATTGGGAAGGGTGTCTGGGCCCTTTTGCTGACTTCCCAGTTGAAGACAGACAGGACCCCCGCGGGTAAGACATAAAAAAAGAAAAATCATTCCCATTTGAAATATCACGGTACATTGCGCTTTGCCCTCTAAACATCATTTTATTGCTGCTGTAGGTACATACATATCTGTTGCTGTTTCTTTACAGCTGCCCCTCCACCTCTTCTCCTTCTTCCCCTCCTCCTCCTTGCTCCTCCTTCCTTGCAATTGCCCTTTGCTACTACTGGTGAACGGTTGGCGCATAAACAACAATAATACTCAGCTGTCCGGCCGGATTGGAAGAGACTAATTGGCTGACTGACCTGAATGACTACTGACTGACCTAACTGACACTGTGCAAAACCAAATAAAAAAAAAAAAAAAAAAAAGGCGGACCCGTCTATCTACATCCACAACTTTCTCCGGATCTACCGAGCTACCAGTTTTGTTTGCCTGGAATCTAAAACCAATCAAACTTCGGAGGGGCTAGAGGGATACACTCTTTTTTGCATGACTTTCCCGGAGTACCAGATTTTGGCTTGTATGCAAAACCAAGTCCGGTCCGGAAACATCTGGCAACTACTACGAGTACTATTAAAAGGCCCCTCCAACCCCAACCCCAGGCGAAACGGGTATAATAAAAAAAAAGGTGATAAGACGAGGAAGAGCAAGAAGAGGCCCACCGGCCGTTACGCGAATTGCTTGCCCCGGGTACAGGAAATCTAAACGGTGTGATGATATTTCCTCTGTAGCTGGGTACGTGGGACTCACTAATTAGTGGGCGGACAACGCACAAAAAGAAAAATTTCACAATCCCGCACGGAAGCAACCGTGCATGAATGTCGGGGTTTCGCGCGAGATAGAGTAAACTACCAGGTATATAGTTCGCAAATTTTGGAAGACAACAATCAGTTACATACATATGTAACCCCCCCGCCCACCGCCCACCGCCCACCGACAGCAGAGACGCGACGAGGGGTGGGGAAAGAAACCTCATCGAGTGAGCAGAAACGAGGAGGAGGGGTAAGACGATGCTAAAGCGGTTCGTTTGATGAGATTCACGAACAATTGGTTTCGCCACGACTTGTCGTCTCCATATGAACACCACCACTATTACCACCTCTACCACTACCACCTGGTTCATGATGGCAACCCCTCTCGATATACTGCTCCTGCGAGTCCCTGCTGTTCAGGCATAAAAAGTACCTTAGTAGAGGAAGGCCCATGCCTGTTTAGTTCTACAACTGTAGGTACTTTAGCTCTACTGGCTCTCAAAACGTTACATTCGCCGTTTGCCTTGCACCAGAGGATGGTTTACTTTGTCATGGCCCATGGGCATTCTCACCGAGAAAAGCATATCAGCTTGCTCGTCCACGCGCCCAAGCTGCTGCTCTCTTTTTTCTTTTTTTTTTCTTCTCGCTCGCCCCCAAAGATACTTGCTTTTCATGAATTACTGATATTACGCATATGGCTGTTGATAGTTGCCGTCATCGTGCTTTGTAGATTTTAAATACTTATTTCGTTTTTATTTTTATTTTTCTGCAAAAGAAAGAAAGACATACAGGAAGGGGGGAGAAAAAGAAGAATGAGAATAAGGAAAAACACACCGCTGTCGTCATGAGCCCCTCACTCCACCTTCACCTCTGATGCTGTAGAGAAAAGTACATATACATACACATACATGGTTCCATCTCTCTCACACTTCCGCCCCTTCGCCCCGTCAGCTTTTAATTTTTTTTCTCTCTCTCCCATTGCTGCTTGCTCCTGCTGCTGTTGAGGATGATGATGATGATGATGATGATGATGCTACATCTACTGTCTCCTATCGCCACAATCAATTATCAACACGGATTTGCCTGCTTGCCACAGACAGTGATACTTTATGCAAGTACGGACGTCCTTAGAAAAGAGAATTAATCCCCCCATCCATAGCTGGCGCACCGTACCGTACTTACTGTATGTCCCTGGATACTGCCTACCACTTTGCACTCAGTGATATTACAGCTTCAAGCTCTGGCCTGTAAGTAGGTTACTTGGCGCATAAGTGTGGCCATTCGATGCTCTATTTCTGACTGGAATAACCTTCTTAGGTAAAGTACATATGCTGTCTGTAACGTACTGTGGTGTGGAATGCCTTTATGTACTCTCCGTCCACCCCATACACCCTATCCATCCACCCCATCCTCCAGTCCCACGTACCTCGATCCAGCCGGAGGAGTTTCGCTCGCTGAACCCACGTCTGCGATACCCTCATTTCCGGCGGACGTTCTCGGAGACTCGGTAAACTGCAGTACCCTACAAGTCCTCTCTATGAACAAGTTCCATGACAACCCGCCAGACAGAGAGGGACAGACAGACATGATGAGCATAGCTAGTAGCGTAGAGAGTACCAGGTAAACGCGCACATTGTCAGTGGTCACCATACTTACCTCCCCACCACAAACCACCATAACCCCGGCCAGCGAAGTCCCTGGGATACTCCTCCCTATCCAGCTACCTCCCTACCCAGCACATGTACTCAGTACTCTAGCCCCCCCACCCCATCGTCGCGCCACGACTGCTCCTCCACACCCGGCGCGGGCTGGTTGTGCTTGTCTGACACAATTTCGCATATGTCCCTTTACATCATAGGACGTGGATGTTAAGGTTTCTTCCCTTTCCATCCCCATAGACACAACAAAGGCCCAGTTAGGGCTAGCCGAGGAAGAGGCTCCAGCTCGGTTGGTGGGGAGTACATAGAGAGGGGGGTATGTAGACAAGGAGAGAGCTGGGGATGCATCAATAGATGCCCTTTGACTCCCTCAATCGTAATAGATATCATATCACGAACAGGGTCTAGGATGCTCTTCTAATTTTTTCCTCTGTACCCATCATCGCCAACAGCATCAACAGGAGCAGCAGCAGCATCAACAGGAGCAGCAGCAGCAGCAACAAATCAGCACGCGGACACCGCTTCTGCTGCTATTCCCTTTATTTATTAACACTTTTAGGGTTTTCTCTTATCTGCAAGAACAGCCTTTTGGGGCATAAGCGTTTTGGTGCCGGTGAGCGCGGGTCTCTTTGTAGTATCACGATGTTAGGCTTAGGTTGAAAGCTGAGGAAACGTCTGATATTAACACACCTACACCCTACAGCTCCCCCGGGCAACCGGATTGGTTCAAGGTAGAGAGTACTGTATGTATTTATATTGATTATTACCCTTCCCAATATCGTATTGTATGTAGACCCCTCCATGTGTAACGAGGGCCTGAAAGTGGAAAGTGTCTCGAATAGGTACTCTACTGCAGCCAATATGTAGAAACATGTATCTACTGACTGGTATCACCACATGGTTCGCCAAATAATTGAGTGGATACGGTAAACTATATCCCACATACGGAGGGGTGGGTAGGCATCTCGATGGGGGTGGAGGGGATATTATTTCTATCTTTACTCTTTTGGAGTACATCCTATGACTGCTCGAAAGGGTATCTATCTATCTATGTCTTTGGCTGGGCATTAACCTTCTCACCATGCAGAACAAGGTGGAGGTGCAACCTGAAATTGCCTTTTTAAAAGGGGAGCGTGTGTGTGTGAGCTAGATGTAAGACATGGCTCTCACTCGCGCAATATCAAGGTATCCAGATCTGAGAGGTGATGTTTCTTTCAGCAGCATCTACACCGTGCTAAAACACACAGGCGAACGAATACTATTTTTCGCCAGCCAGCCAGCCAGCTAGCTGAGGGTTTGGGTTTGGTGTAAGCTCATTATCCTTGAGATCCCTATCTACTAGCTAGTACAGTCAATGATTGCTGGCGAGATAATCGAAATGCATCACCACCACTCACTTGCCAGTAAGACAGCACAACTGGCACCGAATGATTGACGAGAGCTCAAAAAGATTTCTGTACCACTCGAGGGATTATGTACCCCTTCTAGTAAGCTATATCTAAAGGAAAAAAACTCCCTGGGAGTATCTCGACTTCTCCGTATGTACTGTTTAATTGGATGTTACGTTCCTCCCATTCCCCGGTTGCTAATTGTTAACTATCACTCAGACAACAAAAAACCTAATCCCCCTCACCCCCTTCCCATTCTTCGACACTTCCCTTCCCATTTGCCTGACACCCCTTGATGTGATGCTGATGCGCATTTCAACATTCGAGACACGTGTTGCGTGGGCATCACGCTATCCGCTAAGGTAAGGCATGGAGAAACAGCCAGCTTTCGCCTATCCGTCCGGATGTTTCTACGAGTGAGAAAAGTAGAAAAACAAATCTACACTCACTTTAAAAAAAATAAAAAAAAATAAGGCTCTGCCCGTCCAGTCCTTCCCTTCCCTTTTTGGGTGGGGGGGTAGGAGGGGTAGCTGGGTGGTACATAGAGTGGAATGGGTGAGCTTGGATCCCAACTTTTTCTTCAGGGCGTTCGTTTCCCGTCCCACGTCCACCACCCACACACACACCACCAAGCACCACAACCACTCAACACACAAGCACAAGCACACATAACGCTTTGTAAGGAAAGCGGTTGATCCTTTTTCCCTGCCCTGACCCCCCCCCACCCCCCATTACGGGATCTCAAACACCCGCCATTTTGGTTTGGCTTTGCCTGAAACAATCTTCATTAGATACCTAGCGAATCCTCGCCAGTTTTTATTGGGTTTCCTTGGGGGCAATTTTTTTTTTTTTTTCCAGGGCGCCGGAAAAAACGTGGCGTTGACTTGACAATTCTTTTTTTGCACTTTTGATTTTTTTTTTTTTTGCGCTGCGCTGGCTGGAGAGAGTGAGAAAAGCGAGAAGCACACAGCACACGTGAACAGCGTTTTGAAAAAACCCTTCCCCTCCACGAGAGGAAGTGCAACAATTTACCGAGAAGTGCGTAACCAGCTAGCCCTCCCACCCCTCGCCCGTTCTAACCAGAACTAGAGTAGAGGATGGGGCTCTTCCTCTTCAGGCAGCTACTCGGGCTTCCAGAAGCTCTCACCTAACGGCAAACACGGCAGAAAAGGGAAAGGGTAAAAAGAAGGAAGAAACCATCACGATTCACCACCATCGCCGCCGCCGGCCGCGCGCGACCCCGGCCAACGGCTTTTTCCATTCCTTCTAGAATCCGTACGCGAGGGGGAGCTAGAATACCGCGCCCTGCCCTACCCACTTTACCTAACGGGCGAGCGTTCGTCCCTGGATGTCTTATCTTGGCTGGCGGTCGCCCGTCGTACCTGGAGAGTTACGCGCCAGGCACTGGCTAGTCGTGGGTTATGGACCCTGTGCAGCGCCATAATCTAATCCGCTTGCACATGCTCCAAGACACGGTACGGCAGGTGGAGTATGGGGTTTGACATTACCTACCTACGTACAGCACGGCGGATCGATGAAAAAGAAAAGAGAAAAAAACTTCAAGACATGTGCCTCCAATGTCCTCTATTTCCAGATAGAGTAGGGATCGCAGGCTTATGTACGAGTAAAAGTACATGTATGTACTCTCAGGAAATTAACAAAATAAATGGTCACTGGACCTATCTATCTCTCAATGCCTATATATCGGCAGAGTAATCACGCCCCCCGCGGCGCGATACAGTACCTCCTCTACCTAAAGAATTAACAGAAAAGCGCTCTTCTGCTCATGATCAGTAGGATTCAGTACCGGTCGTAGCGGTACATGGTCCATTCACCCGCAATTGCTCTTCTCGATAAGTAGATAGTAGATAGCAGATCTCCCTGGATACGGGCCGCCCACTCGGCGCAAAGTTATTTACATCCCCCACCCCGTATTCGTTCGTTCCACCCCCCCAACTCGATCGGTTAATTGTTCCCATCACCCTTAGTGAAATGTACCAGCTACAGCACCGAGATTCAATCTTGCATCAAAAGGCGAACCCTGCAATGCCAGATTTCGATCCCCCCCAGTTTCTGCTGCTACTCTGGAAAATATCATGTAGTACCCGATTCGAATTCCTCTGCTCTGCTCTGCTGCTCTGCGTATAGTATACCCATACCGCGAACAAGTCCAGGCAGGAGAGTGTTGACGGATCATGGCTCGACCTCCCGCAACGGGCAGCCGGCAAAGATCAGCCGAAAGGAAACACAGGAACTCAAGCACAGCACACGACATGTGTAAAAAAAAATACCTGCAGGCGTGTTCTGTACCACGATATGTGCTGCCTACTGTGCATGCCTTCCTGCCTTCTTCTGTGCGTCCTCAGAGGTGGAGTACTCTGCTCTAGGTTACAGTTACGGGGAGGGGAAGGGCCATCACCAGCACAATCGTAATTACACTCAATATCAGTCGGTGGAGTGCTCACTCTGGACCGTAGAGTAGTTACAGCCAAACCAAACCAAACAAACAAACGGGCGTCCACCTGCATCACAGCACATCACATCACGGCATCGCATCCAGGGTGATTTACAATGCACCTTGATCCAGGTACCGCCCACCGCGTCTACTGCTGCTGGCTGCCAGCACAATAATTCCCCGAGCTTCAATAAATAAACTCAGAGGGGCAGGCAGTGCAGAGAAAGGAAGGGGGATCGAAGGGGAGGGAAAGGAGGCTCTGCGGACCGACCACCGGGGAGAGGACCGACTACCCGACGCGAGTGCGACCAGACCCATGGTTCAGGTTCTCGCGTTCAGGTTCAGGGCTTGACCCTTCCCACCCCAAGAACATGGTTTTCCATTCGTCCCAGGCTCCCTTTCCAGAATTTGATGGCGGCAAGGGTTAAGGGGGTTTGGGGGGTGTGGGATGTGAGGTGGGATGTGAGGTGGGAGGGTCGCGTAGGTAAACTGCCGTAACACTAGCGCGGTTCTAGAATCAAACTGTCTGGGCATGGGGGGGATGGGCAGGGACTGTAGGGAAGAAACCGTAGCAAGGGGAACGAACTGTGAGAGAGTGGCTGGTTGGCGTTACTGCCAGTGGCCCGTGCACAGACCACAGATCTGTCGATGCGATTCCTGATGAGGACGGCCCTGACTGATCTGGCTGCCTGCCTGGACAGTCTGCTGTCTGGCTGTCGCGTCGTCCACCAACCCAACTGCCAACTACTACTTTTCTCTGACATGTGGGTCCAAATAATAATTCTTATCGGGATAACTTCTTTTTTTTTCTCTCAGAAGGAAGGAAAAAATAAATAAATAATATATCACTTTCTTATATATGTAGGCCATTCTGGTACTCTAGGTATTGGGTGATGGTGCTTTTGTTAAATAGGTGTAGATAGCTGCGCATACATATTGTGATGGGATTGCCTTTCTTCTCCTCCCCCCCTCCCTCGACTTGCTTTGCCTACATACAATCGACAAGACTAACCCATGTGCCCACATAAATGACTGACTGTTTGACCCGCATTAAATATCACTCGAAACCAACAAATTGGGGTTTCCCATCTCGAACGAGATGAAACAACGGCCGCTACAGAGTCCGACCAACAACAACCACAACAATAGCAACAAATACCAACAGCAGTGCTCGCCTAGGGTTTTCTGTTATTTAATTTTGCGTCGTGTATGTGTGTCCTTCCCTTCCACTAACCCCCCCACCCTTGGAAAAGCTCATCTCCTACCTACAACAAACCTTACCTACATATACATAACATACGTATCATCACTGCCACCACAGCCAGCAGCAGCAGAACCAGCACCCACCACCAGAAGCACACCAACGGCGAACAGTCATCAGCTAGAATCAATCCTACGTCTAGTATTACGCGAGTCATTGCAAACTCAAGAAGAGGGGCGCAAGACATGAAAAAAAAATTCACATACCCCGATGCTGGTAAAAAGGTCTGGCAGGCATATGGGAAATATCCGGTCTCCTCTGGGCGAACCGATCACCAGCTTTTAACAAGGGCATTCCAACGGGATGCTCCTCCCCCGTAGTAAAATCGCCGGCTATCGGTGCAACGAGAGGAGGAAGAATAAGAAGAATGCCCGCCCTGGATCCTCATCAGTTGATTCCAGTAATCCAAACCAGAATCAGCATTGCCACTATCTAGGTACATAACTACATGTATATGGTCAATGCGTGGCAAAGCCCTGGTGAGCACGACACACATACATACATTCGGCGAAAGAGGAAGAGAAAAAAAAAATTATTATTCCTACTGGCCCGAGCTGAACAATCATTGACAGCATTGGCTACCATTCATCGAGATGGTGCAGCGGGACAGAATTTTTCCTACAACGCTAATTACCCCCGCGAACCATATTGTTTGGAGGTAGACCAGTATCAGCTTCTCTCGCAGGAATAAAAATTCTGATTATTTTCAGTAACTGGCTATGGTGTCAATCGCGTGTTGGACGCAGGGAAGGGCCCCTTGGTACGCCAATAGGTAAGAGGTAAGGGGCGCCTCTCTCTAGATCTTTTAGAAGACCGACAGATGAACCACACCCACCGAGAAAAATTTCAGCGACTCGCGAACACAGTGATCTTTTCTTTGACTACCAATCATTCTCCTCCTGCCAGGGGCTATGGTCAGCGACGTCTTGGATATTATCATTTCATCCCCCTCCATGGACCGCTTTACCGAAATCGAGTACAAGAAGCTTTACGTGGCAACATCTGTTGAGATTGTCAGAAATACAAATGCCTAGCTAATCATCGTCTGGCATACCAGCGGCAGCTGCCCTCAAAAAACAGGATTCTCAAGATACCTACCTGAATAGAGGGGAAATACAATATCCAACTCTCGCTGACGTTCCGGATGAGAAGGGACCGAGAGTCTTGGGTGCCGGAATTTCTTACCGTTGGTGCGATTCATCTGGTGAATATGAAATCCAGGCACAGATGAACGTCTGTTAATCATGTTACCAACGGCCTTCTCACCGGTGTACTTTGTCTACTTTCCTCTATCTCTCCACCGTACATAAGACTTCCATCTCCTTGGAGGTGTTTGGAATGCGGCCACCTCGCAGCAATTGAGTTTCCTCTCGGCTACTCAGCGGGCTTTCTGATTGGCGGCCCGCCGGCCTAATCAGCCTATCAGGGCGGATTTAGAATTGGCACCAATGCGGTGGAGTAAACGATACATCCGTATCGATGTCTCGATTACAAGAGACCTCTGTATTGTGTAGGAATGGGATGTTTTTCATATCTATGGCGATTTGGCACATTAAAATCATAACTAATCACTCGTCCTTATTTTATCTTTTTTCTTAAAGGAGAGGGGAAATATTCCCGACAGATGTGATGAGGTGACAATACCCGCTCGCCGCCGACCTGCCGTTTGGCGGATGGACGGGTGCTTACCCCGCAGCACTCCGACCCGATGCTGTCCGCACAGACAGCTGGCCCCGAGTCTCAACAGCCAATGGTTTCGGCGGGCAAAAACACCGTCGATGGTCGGACGTCTATCAGCTCAACTAGAGTACAATCAAGAACCGTACTCCCTCGAGCGGGGCAATGCAACGGCCAGCGGAGCGGAGTACGAGAAGTGCTTGAGCGGTTTTTTCTCTTGATAGGAATTGTTTTTTTCTTTACAAATCATCACCTGTGGTGAGAAGATCAGCGGAAAAACTCGGATGTCGGACTGGGCGCTAGCAGCAATTTCTATTTATGTGAAATGGTGTTCGGACTCTCCCATTAGGCTTTTTGCGTGACATGTCCATGTCATGTATTACTACCACGTGCCCTACTCTCAGGAGACCACTACTGTAAGCCTCAGGATTGCCATGTGAATTTCCTCATGGGGGAGGCTGCTATTAGTTCTGTTTTTGTTTTGGCGGAGAGATTCTACTATTGGTGAACCTATCACGGCAGTCCCATGTGTTGTGGTAGTAGTTACAGCTTGGGGTAAAATTATTGTAGAAGTATGGGAGGAGTCCTATTGGCTTGCCCAGCCATAGAAACCCTGTTTTTAGACCCCTGTTTCTACAATAATTTTCCCTCTCGCTGTAGTAGAACCAAGTAGCAACTATGTGCCAACCAATGAGAATATACATTTGTTTATTGAAGCCCAGAATGGAATCAATATTTGCCGTGAAAATCTATCGAGAGGCCTAGTAGGCACTTAGATAGGCAAGCTCGTACATAAATGATCGCTCGTAATCTGCAGGCTCCGGGATCCGCAAAAAAAGCACCTGGAAGGATATGGCTAAGAAGTACTGCAACTTCTTTTACCTATGATAGGCGAGTGAGATGCAGTGATCATACCCAGGAGAAATAGTAGTGTTTGTTAACAGTTCTGATTGGTCAGAATACTCTACTTGAACCTCTGTTTAAACTGAAGTAAATGCTCGATTGACCTCAGTTCGAGTAGACCGCAAGATAAAGACTAGTTTGTAACTTTAGATGAACCCCTAGCCAGTCCACCATTGATAACGTCATTCCATCCACTGATTTATGGCCCCATAAAGGTTGGGCGCTCGGCAGATAATCTGGCCATATCCGAGTGATCAACCATGAGTTGTTTGTAATTTTATACTGTATTTTCTTGGGGGTGCGCCGAGACAAGCATAGTAAAAGAAACACGGTTTTGATTCTCTCTAGGAGAGCTACTTTTAAGGAATGGGCCGCCAGATATCTAAATTGATATTCAGATACCTAGCCTCATACCGACAGTTTTCAATATATTGTACATGGCGGGTGGCATGCTGAGCTCGGCACAAGGCGAGCGCGAGCAAGTACCTCTTAATCTTGCTAGACTTACCCCACGGGGGGTAACTATCTTACGCCAACAAAACATGATTTTGAAGACCGAATTTTTGACTCGGGAACAGTTTCTGCTCTCGATCGAAATCATTATTTCGTCATTTCTCGCTTGAACGCTTGTACCCCCCCGAGACAGTAATATTCCGGCGGTCTTTGGTAGAAAAGCCGAAGTAGGTGCCGATATGTATGTCGAAGAAGCCAACATGTGATGTGGGGGTATGTCGGCAACACAAACTGGGGACCGTGCCTGATCAACAGCTGCAGGCTGCATGGAGTAGTCCAAGAACACTCTGCATACTCTAATTAAGCAGTTGTACAGACCCAGCCGATCTCGAAACGCCATGCAGTTGCAAGTCCCCATCTAGGTAGAGCACAAACTGGCCAAAGCTTAACTAAAATTGAGCACAATGTGTTGTTGTGGAGGTTGATAAGGTGTATAAACCTCCGGGAAGTATTGCTAGAGAAAGTTATGTGGAATGGATGGTTCGTTCCCCGTTCTCCGTGGTACTGGGTGACCGAACCGTGTCTCATATGCACCCGGCAGATCGATTTTTGGCTTTTCGCTTGGGCCTCACGACCCGGGGGCTAGTTGCATCCGATGTTCTGCATTGGTTAAAACAGCTCTAGCGATAGTCATTTCTCATTCTAGAAGGTAGCATATAAGTTCCTAGTAAATTTTTGTTATTGAGGGGTTTCTTTATCGTAAACCTAATAGTTTAAGCCTGGAATCTTGGGTGTGACTTATTAACCAGTCTTGGAGAAAGCCCTTGCCCATTGATTATAATATAATCATCACCTATCACTCGCTTTGTGGAAAGCGTGAGAGTGAACCAGAAATCTAAATTAGGTGCTCTTCCAGGGCCTATAGAAGGAGCAAAAGTGGAAGCACAGACTTTGCTATGTCACTTAGCGATGTGCCACTCGTAAAAAATAATGGATCGCTACTTGTATACCTTATTCGTAGTTTCCGGATGAGACCGTGCTTTCGGGGTGCCATCGTGCGTACATGGCGCCCCTTCCATGCACCATTTCTGGCAATATGACCTTGAAGGTGTGTGTGAGCCTGATACCGTGAAGTCGGACATCTAAAGGGGCTGAAGCTATAGTGGGGGTGGGTGTTATAATTTTGGATCTTAGCTTCTGATATAGTTGTAAGCTTCCTTATATAGGCACGCCACTAATCTCGCAACTAAGGATTGCATTCCTAAGGTCAATGCAGCGGAAGCTTGTGTTTGGGTGTTCCCGGTTCCTGGGTTCAGATGATGACCACGTCCTCGACCCTTTTCGCGGGAATATCCAGTTGCCTTGATCTGAGCGCAATCGACCCTCGCCGGAACTCAAGATAACCGAAGTTTTTCGAGAGCCTGGGAGATGAAGAAGAAAGAAGACATCAGTGAAGATGGTTCTGTTAAGAGGTTAGTTAGTTAGATGGTATCTTGTTACATGTGTGTGCACGTGTACTTAAATTTGTGGTGTAGCCGGGTTACCGTCATTTAAAGCCACGCCTCTAGCTCTACAACATACATGTAACCTTTCAGATATCGCCCACGCCGTTTCTGCGTTTTAATACATGTAGCTACATAGTAGCTATTAACGACTCTGTACACCTGGAATATGTGAGTTGAGTATACATAAGTTTGGTTTATTCACTCGTGTTGGTATTCGGACCCACTGTCCAAGAGTGGGCGTGATTCGGGGATTCTTTTCGGAAGCATACCAATCCAACTAATCATCAAGAAATTAGTCTAGTATTGATTACCTCTTCTCACGCTCAATCTACACGGGGTACAGATACTAAGCTACCACCATCACCAACGCCGCTAAATTTCGGGATTCTCAACGAAGGCTGCAACATAATATATCAGAGGCTCCTGCTCTTGCCGTGAGTAAAACCGACGACTCCAAAGAGAAAAGCGATGCTAGAGCTTGCGTATAGCTAGCTAAGGGGTAAAAAAAAAAGGGGGGGGGGGGCGGTGCATGTCTTGAGTCACCAACAATTCTCCAGCGTGGCAGTGTTCAAGGACGTACCACCAACGACAGTATGTTGTTGGGATCAATATTACAAGAATTTTTTATTTGAGCTACTGGGATACATGTATCTGAAACAAGTGCTAACCACCACCAAACGTGACCCAAAAGTAAATGTATCTGGTCTTATTCATAGGCTATCACTCGCTTATTAGGATTGTGGGTGGATATAAGACGTTTTTTTTTTTTTGTTGTTGTTTAATTCATTAATTGGACACAAGACGTAGTCGAGTGTCCAATATACATATATACCTGGAAATAAACTTATGTCTCTAGACCGATTCAACTTGATCCGTGTGTGGTGGTGCGTGTAGAATGCAATTTGAGAGTCGTCGGGGCCATCAAGGCGGGAGGAGCTTCATGTTTTTACTAGAAAGCTACTGGATGGTGCAGAAACGCCCCCTCCATACCTCTGAAACAGTCTTTTGCAATGTCTACTAAGAGATAAATATAGAAAGCTGCCTTGAGTTGATTTATCCGGATTTATGATAATCAAATATTCACGCCTACCAGGAGCATATCATTTTCATTATTTACAAGCCCTAAAGAATGTCTAAAGATTTCCGTCATTCTGGGGTATAAACTGGGGGAGGGCCCTGCGGACGGAGGGCCTCAATGGGAATGAGAGCTGGGGACAAAACTACGGCTAAAAAAGTTACTTGACCTGAGATCAAGGGGGCATACGCTCATTACTGCTTACTTGGCATTTCACTCTCAAAATTTTCGGGGCGGTTCTTGTGTTGCTCGATCGACTATTTCAGTGATCCACGCTGGCATTTCAAGCTATGGGTGAGTTACTTCGCGGATGGATGGCAATTCACAAACTACCTGGATTATTTATAGATAGACCGTGTTGACAGTTTGATCAGCTAGAACCGCCCGACCAGCTAGAACATATATGTTCACCTCATGCTCGCAATGAAGGGATAAACTGCGAAAGGGTGAAAGGTAGGCCGGATGATGGCGCTACCATACGATGAGATCCCGAGAACGAGTAGGTTCAATGTATTTTAAGTGGCGAGAAAAGGAAGAAAGAGAAGATATCCTAGCTGACTCAAGAAAAGGATAAGACCACGAGCCCGAGGCCTTTCTGGCGCCCACCACGATCCGCGCACAAGCAGCCCAAGGCCATACATTTAAACAAATGAGCGTAGTTTCTGTAAACCTTTTTTGCTAAGGGTCCCGTGACTATAACATGCTCGGAGCTTGTCCTCAAGACGTATCTTACATATGTTTTGTGCCCGGGTTAGACCTGGTCGCTAAACAGCAGCATATTCACGGAATCATAGAAAATCACTCGCGTGCCAAGAAACGAGATTCCTGCTGTATGCGGTGCTGCAGCATATATCAGGGAAGATAGGTGGGATCACCTTAAGGAGCACTATCACCCTCTAACAGATTTTCGGGTGGGTGGTTACCGCCCAGCTACCAGGCTGATGAGCTCTCCACCATTCGCAGAATCATTTCTTCGGATATACATGTCACAGCCCCCTTTCCCCTCTACCATGGTTTAATATCTGGGACAGTAGCAAGCTTTCTAAGCTCTAAGTAAAAACTGAGGGTGATAAGACTACACACTGTAGTCACACTTTTATCATGTGGGGCGGGGCCCGCTGCTGGGCCGTAACATCTCTGCCAACTAATGAAATGAATAATTTCTCCGCCAACCAAATAACCCTGCTGTGCGTGTCCAACCAATTAAGTACCCTATCCGTCAAGATGGTAGACAGAAAACTCGACCTACCAAACCTACATATACATGTCTCAACGGGTCGAGCCACCCACCTAGTGAAAGGACGTCGTATTGCGAGTAAACAAACATTGGATTACATCCCCGCCCTTGCGTCCCGCAACACACTTAGCTCAGTTACCCTAATTCTGGATTCTGGGGTCTCAGCATTTGGCGCGCAAATAAGTGAGCTGGCGGTAAAGATAAAGGTCCTTTGATTTGGCCGTTAATACACTAATATCATAGTGAAAAATCCATGTCCACCGATTTTATTATCTTACCCGAATGCGTCACACGATATCACCCGCCTGGCCGCCTTATAGCTATGATTCGACTGGTCAATGGGTACTGGGAGTAGGTATTGGTATATTAGGGCTGAAAGAAGATGATACTAAATTAAACTATTGGGCATATATACTGTTGACTTGGGTTTATACAGATCGTCCCCTATCACTTGCGAGAGATGTCTGTATAGAACCACGCCTCCCTATCTTCAATGCGTATCTGAAAGATCCTGCCAAACTACCAGTAGTTCGTAATGGAAGATTGGTTGGATATGTTTAAGTCTGGCAATGACTTAGCTGCAGTCAATCAACGGAATTATCCGGAATCAACTCGAATACTACTGCTGGCAATTGGTCATTCGGTTTTGGCAATAAACCACAACCGCATAGACATACTCTTAAACTAATGCCTATCATGATATCCCAATTTTACCAAACCCCTGTAAATTATCAAGATTAAGAGTTCGATGTACGACCCTTGGTGTCATAATCATGAAGTTTGTAAAACTAGGATTAGGTGGAATCTTCCGGTACCAACTCCAATCCATACCCATAAAAACTCGCGCCCACAAATGATGGACGAGTGGAATGTGTAATAAATTAAACCACAACCCAAAATCCGAATTCGAATCACAACCCATGACTCGGTCTCTTCCTCCCGGGTAGTAATCCAGCCAAGCCCACCCCATCTGCGGCTCCCCACGCAAAATCCCAACAACGCCAAGACGGCAGCCTCCACCCCAGTCGTCAGTCGTTGCCACGTCCCAGTTAAAGAGTTCCGACCAGATCGACTCTTGGAAATAAAAGTCTCAAAATATTCCAAAAAAAAACAGCCCTTTTTTCACCCCCCTTTTATCCTATCATATTTCCCTCTCCCTCTCTGTTTGTAAGCTCCGATGGTTTCGCTTTTGGTCCTCGTCGTCGTGTTGACGGTGGTAACGCATGTGGTGAATACGCTGGGTGCCCAGCAGATCAATAATCTGGTACGTAGCTGCAATGCGAGATGGCTGTTTTAGGGTCTGGAATCTAATTGTTCTATGTTGTGTAGTTGTGGTCAATGTATAATTCGCTCCCCTTCAGCAGCTCCAAGGCCGACCTCGCAAGGAGGAAAGCCCTGCAGCGCGAGATTTTAGTGCTCCGCGCACAGCTGCGGGCCACAAGCTCCCAGGACGAGTTTGCAAAATGGGCGAAGCTCTCGCGGGCCCTCGAAAAGAAGACTGCAGAATTTGAGAAGCTGAGTAAGTTTTCTCCCACATACCCCCCCTAGCTATGTACCTGCATGTACCTAGCTATAGATATATGTGTGTGAATGTATGAATGATGGGTGGGCTGACTATAAGCTCGTCGCAGATACCCAAATCTCCGCTGCGCGCGTTGCGTTCGACTCCAAGACTCGGGTGGTTAGGTGGTTGCTCACCTCCGGGCTGCGCTGGTTCGTGCTGTTCTGGTACAACAAGGAGCCGATGTTCTGGATGCCCGAGGGGTGGGTGCCGGGGTATGTCGAGTGGGGTCTGTCGTTTCCCAAGGCGCCCCTCGGCAGTGTGTCGATCCAGGTGTGGAGCTTTGCCGTCGGGCAGGTGGTCAACTTGATCTCGGGCATGATTATGCATTTATATGCGGGGTTCTCCGACAAGTACGGCAAGACGCCGGTTGCGATGCCGGCGGAGGGTGAGGCCAAGAAGGCCATATAAAATTGGACACGAGCATCTAAGCTATGAGTTATGGACTTGAGGTTTTTTTTTCGTCATATTGTGTTTGTAATCTGGGGATTCCATTGTGGGCATTAGATCCGGAAAGGCAAATTGGTAATAAGGCGTTGTTTGGGCATTGGAGACGATTGCACGTATTTAATTGTATACCTCTTGTAGTCAAGTAGTGATTCTAGTTTCATACGAGATTCCTGTCATGAAGCTCTGTAGTAGTTGTTACTATTGTGCCTGGTCTGTCCATGTAGTTATTGCTACTTTGTCTGGGTCTATTTGGGTCTATTCATGTAGTTACTGCTGCTGTTAATGCCGGTATTTTAGTTGATTCCAAATTCTTTCGATCCCGATCCCGGGGTAGATGCATGCAAGTGATCTCCTAAAGGGTCGGGGCGGAAAATCATTTCGCAAATAGCCGGTACGTACTGACTGATTGGGCGAAAGAATTAAAGTCAATATAACTTATTGTTACCAGACCGGCTAGTACCAGATTTGTTCACAGTTAGATTTATATATGCCGATGACGGTACTAGGTTATAATAGTTATAACGATCTTTGCGGGTGGTAACACCCGGCCTACCCCTACATGTAGTATATTGTGTGTATTGGGATCTCATCTCGGGGGGGTCAATTAATTACACATGATGGAAGATTCCGGAAGCTGTCAACCCCCATCCTGACAAATATCGGGGCTGTTGAGTGATCCTCTGCAAGTGTCTGCGTTGACGATATCAAGGGTTCCCTTCTGTATGTAATACATGTACTAGGGTTAGGGTAGCTAGCCCCACCACCTCCGACCGCCGGACGCAGCCAAAGTGGCCGAGAAGAAGTCGGCGAAGAAGCAGCGGTGACATTCCGCTCCAGAACGGCGACTGCTCTGGGGGAAGGGAAGAAGTGCGCAGCGCAGTTTGTGCGCGCCCAGACCGGCTTGTCGCTGTGCCCGGCGATTTCGTCATCATTCGTGCTCTTACAAATCGGCTTCTGGGTCAAAAAAACCCCACCATGCGAAAAATACTCATCCCACCACGCAGCACTGAAACCCCACACCACCACGAATAGCAGTAGAGAAGCACAGCCATTTATAAATACCTCCCCTCCCCAGTATTAGAGCACTCCTCACACCAGAGCAGTGCACTACCCTTCACATACGCCCAAACTGTCAGCCACGCTCCTGCTCAAACGCCTCTCCAGCCCGGCGTCAACAAATAGACTATCAGTCCTCGCACGACACTTTTCAGCCATGGCTCCGATCGCAAAGCACTACGACTACCTCGTCATTGGCGGCGGTAGTGGCGGTCTCGCGAGTGGCCGCCGCGCTGCGGCCATGTACGGGAAGAAGGTGGGGATTATTGAGAGTGGGAGGTTGGGTGGGACCTGTGTCAATGTCGGGTTCGTATTCCAGTCCACTCATCTCTCTCTCTCTCTATGAAAAGTCATAAAGTAGAGTAGAATGTCCGAATACTAACAGCACCTAGATGTGTGCCCAAAAAGGTGATGTGGAACGCCGCAACCATGGCCGAGACGCTGGCCGAGTCGCGCGACTACTGCTTCGACACCGAGGTGAGAGGCTTCGACTGGCCGCGCTTCAAGGCGAAGCGCGACGCCTACATCAAGCGCCTCAACGGCATCTACGAGCGCAACCTCGGCAACGACGGCGTCGACTACATCCGCGGCCGCGGTCACTTCCTGTCGCAGACCGAGGTCGAGGTGACGGACGAGAACGGCGGAAAGACGGTCTATGGCGCAGACAAGATCTTGATTGCCACCGGTATGCATACTGCCCTCTTTCAAAGTTACTGGTGGTGAATAGATTGGCTGATTGAGGATTCCCGTGCTGCACAGGCGGATATCCGGTCATCCCAAAGAACGTCCCCGGCGCCGAGCACGGCATCACCTCCGACGGCTTCTTCGAGCTCGAGCAGCAGCCCAAAAAGGTTGTCCTCGTCGGCGCCGGCTACATCGCCGTCGAACTCGCGGGCATCTTTCAGGCCCTCTCCTCCGAGACCCACCTCATGATCCGCGGCGACACCTTCCTGCGCCACTTTGACCCCATGGTGCAGGAGGTCATGACCAAGCACTACGAGGAAGGGATGGGCATGAACATCCACCGCCGCTCCAAGCAGACCAAAGTGGAGAAGGACGAGGCCACGGGAAAGCTCACGATCCACTATGAGGATATCAACGGTCCTGCGGTCCTGGAGGATGTGGATACGCTCATTTGGGCGATTGGAAGGGCGCCCGAGACGGGCGATTTGGCACTGGATAAGCCGGGTGTCAAGACGACCGAGAAGGGGCATGTCATTGCTGATGACTTCCAGAACACTAATGTGCCGAATATCTACTCGATCGGCGACGTATCAGGGAAGTTGGAATTGACGCCTGGTTAGCCCTCCCCTCCTCCTCATATAGTACCCCAAGCAGACCAGCTAACACATACACACAGTTGCCATCGCCGCCGGCCGCCGCCTCGCCGACCGTCTCTTCGGCGGCCCCAAATTCGCCACCGCCAAGCTCGACTACAGCAACGTCCCCTCCGTCGTATTCGCGCACCCCGAGATCGGCACCATCGGTCTCACCGAGCCCGAGGCGCGCGAGAAGTACGGCGACGCAAACATCAAGGTGTACAAGACCTCCTTCACGGCCATGTACTACGCCATGCTCGAGCACAAGGGGCCGACATCCTACAAGCTCATCTGCGAGGGCGAGAACGAGCGCGTCGTCGGCCTGCACATCATTGGCCTCGGCAGCGCCGAGATGCTGCAGGGCTTTGGCGTCGCCGTCAAGATGGGCGCGACCAAGGCGGACTTTGATTCGTGTGTGGCGATACACCCGACGAGTGCGGAGGAGCTGGTCACGTTGAGGTAGAGGTAGAGGAAGAAAGGGTGTTTGTGGGTTAGAGGAGTGGTGGTAGAGGTAGAGTAGAGTAGAGTAGAGTGTGAATTGAAATACACTGCTTTGATATCATTGATTGTGGTTCTGGCTGGTTGATGTAAATTGTGGATTTCTGAGAGGTGAAGGTGTTGGTGGAGTAGCCCAATCCCAATCCCCGGCGTGGTAGTGCTAAGCTGCTACTACCTGATCCCAGCTACGCATTAGTGGGCGATCATTCAACGAGTGATCCGAGTGATAATCCAAGCACTTGAACCTCAGGGTTTTGATGATAATCAGACATAAGCTCCGGCTTTAAAGATAACGAATAATCGATTGACACAACTCTGGATATATCCCTCAGGCGCCCCCCAAAAGACCAAAAACTAGAGTATAGCTAGCATACAATAGAAAAAAACAGCTGACCTCTAGCTAGCTAGCCCAGGCCTTATAAAAGCGCCTACTTCTATTTGATAGATAAAAAAAAAGAGGAATATTTCTCCAGACTGAATTTTGAAAAACTATGTCAAAACTAAAAAACAAAGCGCTCTTCCCCCATCGTCATCATACACTCGTAAAAGGGAAACCCTCCCTAGCTAGCTATCTAGTAGCATAGTAGCCAGTTACTCCGTATTCCCTTATTGCTCGAATTGCCCGTGTGTGTGTGTGGAGGGGGCCGGGGCTATTTTCCGCCGCCACTACTCGAGCCTGCTTTTGCAGCTTCTGCTTTTCTCTTTTCTTCGGCTGTGGTGAAGAGCGGTGGGTCAGTATTTTGCGCCGGAAGTATTTTACATCTTTGGTAATTTGTAGTATTTTTTTTAGCTCATCAAAGAGGGGGAGTGGGGGGGTTGGGGAGGAGGGGGAAAAAAAGCCCTGGCTATGGACCCTCCGTGGCGGTGGTGATGTTGGTGTTGGTGTTGGTAGTTTTGGTTGTGATTTTTTTTTTCTATGTATAGTTACCTTCTTGCTGCTTCTGACGCATGATCTGCGCGACCTGCTCTTTGTCGCGTTGCATTTCAGAGCCCGTTTTCTGTGCGAGATTATTAGCTTCTTCTTGGATCGATCTTCTGCGGGGGGAGATAGTAGCGTACACCATTCTTGGACTTCTGGGACGAGGCGGCCTTCTGCGCCTTCAAGCGATCGCGTTCACGCTGTCGCACCGTTAGTATCAATACCTCTAATCAATCCGGGGATGCCCTCGTACCTGATTTCCACGGGTCATGATTGCTGCTGTTGATGTGGGGGTGTTCTGTAATGAAGTCTTGTTGGAGGGAGGATGAGGTATCGCAGGTTTCTGTGTGAGCTGTTTGGTGAGGAGAAGGAGAGAAAAAAGAAGAGAAGGAGGCGTGGAAGAAGGAAGAAGAACTCGAGAGACGCTCACGGAAAGGGGATGGATTTTGCCAGGTGGGCAGTGTTGGGAGGGGGTTAGGGTTGGCTCAGCCTCACAACCTTCAAAATTCAATCCAGGCCGGGGCCCGGGTTCACCGATCGTGGCTCGCTAATCTGTGTCACGTGCTGCCGGTTCGTTACCGGGTCGAGCGGAGGGAGGCCGATAGTAGTGCACTTTGGTGCGATTGGCAGCGGGGAGTGTGGGTGCCAATGATTGCCTAGGCGATTTTGGGTGCTTGCCCGGTGCTGGGGAGAATGGATGGGAATAGAATGGAGAGAATGTGTTTGTTTGGTAGAATCATTGACACCCAGGTACACACCCGTACCCTAAGATAATAGGTGCATCGTACCGTGATTGATCCATTGAATTCCGCCGCTACGTCTGATGTCTACATTCAAGCGTCTGCAGATACTTCCAGCTCCTCTGTCTAACGCTAACTCATTTCTGATCACTTGTTCTACGGATACAAACTCTCTCCATAAATCCCTTCACGCTAGCCAGTCTCTGTCTATAATCTCGTTTTTCTTTACTTCTCGATATTCCCCAAACTAATCACAGATCTACACCCCCGTCTTCTGGTTCCTAAGAATGGCACAACACTCCAGAGGCTTTGTGGCCCTGAATATTATCCGCGGCTTCAGCGTAGTGGCCTTGTGCATGGCTATAATAGCAGCTATCACACATCTGGTCAAGAGCTTCATCCAATCAAAAGTACGAGAGAAACGTATTTCCACTTCCTGTTTATTTTTTTCGAAATTCCCGCTTAATTTATCGTTCTGTAGTATTTCCTATTTGACGTCCTAAACAACCTTATACTTGCTCTCTTCTGCTGTAAGTATTGACATGCATAGTCCCAACTCATGCCCGGGGATGCCAATTTGCTAATAAATGAGACACCGATCTCTCAGTATTCCTCCTAATCTCAGAGACACCTCTCCTAGGCACCTACTACAAGCGCCGCTGGCCCCTCTTCGGCCCCGACTCGTCCCTCGTCGGCATCGGCATCGCAGAAGTCATCGTCGGCTTCCAACTCCTCGGCATGGTCAACGACCTGCCCCACGAGCACGGCGAGAAAGAAGACAAGCCCGCCGTCATAATCTCCTTCGACAAGATCCTCATAGCTTCTGGCTCCCTCGTCTGTGCCACCGGTGCAATAGTCTTTATCGCCGTAGGTATCTCCCCGCCCTCCCCTCCCCCTCCCTCCTGACTGACATGGTGTGCGGCAGAACTTTATTTTCTGCAACTCCCAGACCCACACCACGGCGCGCACCATCCGCGCATTCTCAAAGAAGGCCAAAGAAGCGCGCAAGCCCGTCACACTGGACCGCGTCATTGTTGACGGCGAACCCAGTATCGAGCGTCCCCAGCGCACGTTTTCCAAGGCATCGCGGGTTGCGCCAGCTAGCCACGAGCTCGAGAGGGAGCCGTCAGTGCAGAATATCGAGATGGTCAGTAGGAGGCCCTCGGTGGCATCTAGTGGTAGAGGTGCGTTTCCGTATGCTACTGCGTTTACGCCGCCACCACGACCACCGCCGCCGAATGAGGAGAGTAGGGCGAGTTGGGTAGAGGGCTCGGAGGAGGCTTTCTCGCAGTCGCAGTATACGGAGGTGAGGCCGACGCCGCCGCCGGCAGCGGCGAAGTATGGGGCGCACGGGAATCCGTATGGGTCATCGGAGGCGGGGGAGTCGAGCTATTCGTCGAAGCCGTCGCCGTCGGAGTATAAAGTGAAGGGGAATCCGTATACAAGGATTGCAGAGTAGGTGCTCGATATTCTCACCCCTCTCTCCATGAGGCGGTTTCCGTAGTTTTTATCTAGAGTTTTTGTAGCATAGGCTAGGGATATGGCTTTTTAGGGCCATTATTATTAGCAAGTGCCCTTGGGTTCTGGCGGTATCGTTATCTTTCCATAGAATAACGGATGTGCCTTTCTTGTCTCAGCCAAAGTATACATGCATACTCGTGAATTGAAGTAGATTTCAGTGCGCAGTAGAAGTAGTTTTCAAAATATATATATATATTTTTTAGTTCTAAATATTTTTCTTTTGGGAAGTTGAAGGGTAACAAAAATACCAATAGGATGAGATTTAGTATGTTCCTCTTAATTCGAGGCAACGGTCCACACAGTAAAACCGCTTAAACCGCCACCAGATACACAAGAGACCTTCCTCCCTCTCTTGCGAGGGGAGGTAAGGCGCTTATTCTAGGCTCAAAAATACTTTTTGACTTCAACGACCATGGAGAAAAGGCACGTCAAAGCTTCGAAAGTGCCAGTGGAAACAGAAGGGAAATTGTGAACAGAGAGAGGAGAGGGAAACTGATGATTGATTATTGAATTGGATTGATGTACATGATGCTGCTGTAGTGTTAATGGGAAAAAAAGAGTTGACGTCAAAGTTGACGTTGAAGTTAACGTCTTGAGGGGAGAAAAAAATTCGTTTCCCAGGGTTTTAAAGTAGCTTTCACGTGATACTTGGCGCTAGGAACATTTCGCCGCCGCCGCGCTTGGCAGAAGAAGAGGCTCTGTATCGGCCTTAGTTACTTGTAGTTAGCTAGGCTCTACGCGTTTCCCTGGCGGCATTCGAGAGCTTGGTACTTGCAACCACTCTCACTCACAGCTTCACAAACCTTTCACTACAGCTCCAGCAAATACCAATGGACACCTCTGAGAATCTGCTCACCCACGAGGAGATCTGGGACGACTCGACACTGGTCAATGCCTGGGATGAGGCTCTGAATGAATATAAGGTTGGTTGGTACCTGAGCGTTTTCCCCTTCTTTTCCGTGGATTTAGGTCTGGATTTGAATTTGCACTTTCGCGCTGAGCTTCAGATATAGTATCTAGGCGGGTTATTAAACAGGGTGGTAGCTAACCATGGGCGTGCTATTAGAAATACCACAGTATCGATGCTACAGGGGAGAACAAAGCAAAGATCCTGCGCGAAGCAGAGGAGGCAGAAATGCAGGACGCGCCGAGCATGAACCAGTAAGAAGCCGCCCACCCAACACTACACCTATTGACATGGAGGGCTATTGCTAAGGGTTTGTTGTGTTTGCTGCCAGGGAAGTCATCGAGTACCAGCCCTCGATTGAGGATATAGAGGACGACGCAATGGAGCACGAGGAGGCTGCTGCGCCCCATATTAAGGTTGAGATTGAGGTTGAAACGGCCGGACAGCAGGATCAGGGAAAGCGTGAGCAGGTATGTATAATGACAGCCAGATAATTCAGAGCAGAACAGGGAGCTGACCATATCAGGTCTCAGATACAATTACCAAGAGCACAGATGACGAGCAACCCCCTACCAGTGCTACCACCACTACCACAACGGCCCAAGAAAAGAGTGCTACCGCCCAGGAACAGGACACTGCCGCCCAGGAACTGAGTGCCGCTGCCCAAGCCCAGAGCGAGGCACACGCACGAATACAAAGCCACCTGGATGCGCAAGCAGCTCTCCAATCAGCGCCACCGCCGTTTCCGATGAAGTTTCCGGGAGACATAAAGGGTCAGGGTGAGTGTCTTGGTTTTTTTTTTCTTCCCGCCCCAACTATTACGTGTGGTTACGTAGTCGCTGATAAGGTGAGGCATGTAGATAACGAGGCGTTGAGGAATCTAATGATGTCCTGGTACTTTGCCGGTTACTACACGGGATTGTACGAGGGACAGCAGCAAGCGCAGCAGCAGCAGAATGGGGGTCAACAGTCATAGCAGGCAGGTTCGTCATAGGTAGGTAGGTAGGTAGGGCATCTAATAATATTACTTTCTCCCTGTTCAGGCTCCGTTTCCAAATCATCTCGGGAAAGCGGAATAGAGCACAAAGCACGGGAAAGGATTTTAAAGAGGGAATAATTGTACCACACCCGTATCTAAGTAATTCTCGGAGCCACATAGTAACGGGGTTAGTTTTTGGATCTCAACAACCATCGCATCCCTATGGAAAAGTCTATCAATGTAGGTAAAATACACCCTGCTTTATTCATACAAATTTCTAGAGAAGTCTAGTAACGTTGTATGAAGTTATCCTCAATAATGCATGCCAATCTGTGTTTTATTACTCGGAAAAACTGTTCAGGTACCTAGTCTTCCAAACTGGCCGATATACAGTCTATATTTGTTATTTGGATAGATCTGGGTTAATTCAATTAGCCAGAACTGAAAGGATATTCTCTGTAGTGTTGTTTCATGAAAGTATTAGACACTGCCAAAATCAACGGGTAAAGTCAACACAAAGCAAATATTCTTCTGAGATACAGCCGCGGATGTACTAGGATGAAATCACAAATACTTGAAAAAAAAGACGGTGATAAACCCAACCCCAGCATGTCTTCCTTCTCGCTAGAGTTAAGCTCCCAGGGGCACGAGACGGGTCATGTAGGGCTCAGGAGAGAGAAACGCAGGAACATTCCCAGAAAGCGATCCCCGAGATCTGTGGTTGCGAAGGGACAGGGACCGCAACCCTGTTAGCGCCCAACTCAAACGCAGTCAAGCTTTCTGATACACGCCCCCAGACGCCCCCAGACACCAACAAGACGTCGCTCCTGATACGCGGGCCCTGACCCCACCACAACCGAGGCGCCGCTACTCTGTTTATAGAAATTTATAGAACTCCAACGGCCATTTTTGGTAACTGTGCTTGGTGAAGACAGCCAGCTACTGGTTCGGGCATTTGCAACAGATCTCTAAATGGAGAGTTCCTTGCAGGGAAGAAAGAAAAAATGCTGTTGCATCTGAAAGAAGGCCTAGGTACTGTCTGCATATGGGTGACATCTCGTGTGCCCACATAATACTGAATACGGGGCTGCAGAGTTTGGAAGCTGTGAATATAAACATAAAGCTCTCTGTCACCCCTTCGGTTTTCTCTTTCCTTCTTACTTTACTTACTCCTCATCCTACTTGCACTCTTTCTTTCCTGGGCCGAGTCGTTTCCTTCTTTACGTCTTTTATTTGCCTTTCTCTTTATTGTACTTCTTGCGAGTCGGGACTCGACATCTTTATCTTATATTCCTCCTCTCCTCCTCCTCCTACTACCATTACTTTGCCTTGCGTACTGCTTCCTCCGCTGAGCGGTCCTGCTCCATTCATAAAGTAATTTCCCGATATCAAAAAAGCCCAATATGAGATTCACCACAGCCCTCCTGGTCTCCTCCGCCGCCGGCATATCTCTAGCCACACACCCAGAAGCCGTCACATTCGCCTGGGCCTCACCCGCCGAGACGACTGTCGTCCCAGCCATGGTTGTGAGCTCATCCAGCAGCTCGGCCATGATGCACGTTGCCAGTACGAGTAGTGCCGGAGCAGCAATGGCGCACACAGCAATGACAAGCTCCGCAATGGCCGCCGAGGCCACAAGTGCTGCTGCTATGACTACACCTATGGGTGGATATACAGCTTCTATGGCTGCGCCAGCAGCTTCGGGTGGGCCAGCAACACATACTGTAAGTAGCTACGCATATGCGTGATATTCCCTAATACCTGAGAATCGATCATTGACCCTGTCTATAGGTTACTGTCGGCGGCACCGCAGGCCTAGTCTATGCGCCCAGCCAGATCGTAGCAGCGGTAAACGATGTGGTCCAATTCGTATTTATGTCGCAGAACCACACAGTCACAGAGTCAACCTTTGCCCTGCCCTGCAATAAGAAGGCGGCCGACGCACCCGACTCGGGCTTCATGGCGAACCCAAACAACACCATTGTCCCGGCCCCAACATGGGAGTACACCGTGACGGGCACAGAGCCGACATGGTGGTACTGCAAGCAGCGGACGGGCACGCACTGCGGGAAGGGAATGGTGTTTGCCATCAACCCGACCATGGAGAAGTCGTTCGATACCTTCAAGGCCGCCGCCATCATGCTGAACGGAACCGCCGCCACGACGACCGCGAGTGCCACTGCCGCCGAGACAACGGCCGCGGGCACCGTCACGCTTATCGCCTCGACGTCGAGCCAGCTGACGGATGCGGTGGCGACGGCCACGGGGGGTGCTGCGCCGATCCAGACGGGGTGGAACGAGGGTGGTGCTTCGTGCCAGTGCGCGTGCTTTTGTGGAGTTGCGGCGTTCCCGCAGGGGGATGGGATTGGCGCCTATGGTGGTTATGGAGGTATTTCATCTCGTTGAGCGAGTGGTGGTTGATTGTGTATCATAGCTGATTTCGTCCGGTGTAGGCTCTCTTCCGGCTCCTTGGTAGATGGTGGCTTGTATTTGCTTCCTCTGCTGCTTCCTAGCTAGCTAGCTGGCTCACGTTTTTTCTTTTGTTGCTTTCCTTTGTCTTTTTTCGTATTAAGACCTTCTTTGCATTTGATTATGGGCGAGACCCTTATAAAATCTAATTCTGCTTTACTATTATTCTTTTGGGACGGGCTTCTCGAAACCCACACTGCCAGTTAGTTTAATCCTTCTTACCCAGGCCCTTTTATCATCTTCCTCCTCCTCCTCCTCCTCCTCCTCCTCCTCCTCCTCCTCATCATCATCATCATCATCATCATCATCACCATCATCCTTCTTCTTATTCTTATTCTTATTCCCCTACTTCTTCTTAAGCGGCTCCTTGAGACTTGTGTACTCGTTGTGTATATATATTCCTTGGGAAGCTTTATTTTTTTTTTTCATTTTTTTTATAATTGGGCCGCGGTCGTTGGGAGGATAGATATGCTGGTTCGTATATAGCTAGTTTGTTTGGTGCGTGTTGGCGTGTTTGGAGAATAAAATTGAAATGCTGTGGACCATCAAAGTATGCTTTTGATAGTTGTGATATACATGTAGTCCCTACGTGCATCAGAGGCTGTATAGTAGGCTTTTACTTTCATCTACTATGTGGTTCTATGTTCAACTAGAACCCCCGAGTCCCTTCGTAGTTCCTAAGAGTAACTTTGGTTTTAATAGTTTACTCATTGACCACCCAATTAAAACAAACCACAGCCCGAATCCCATCATGACATTATACTAGCTCAATTTCTCCAAGACTAGTTTTATAGGTACGTAATACGCTGAAACTTTCAAAATAATAATTCGTCTTCATGCACTCCTATCTGTATGGGTCTAGTAGCCTGGTAGGGTACTTAGGGCCGATCAATACTTCTTTCAAATATCAGTATTTGGAATTATTCAATCCCGCCAAACCTGCACGTTTTGGAAGCCACACTCCCGATACCGCATATCAACTCCAGTTTTGGGCCCTTTTTTTCAATATTAACAAATATTGAAACTCGGGGCCGACGAGACACAATCGAAACCGGGAAAACAGGGCTGCAACAAGTCTTGGCAACCCCCCCCCCCCCCCCAAAACCGCACCGGCAGCTCCCCCAGCTCAAAGCTCAAAGCATAACATATCACAGCTACCCCCTATTGCCGAAACATGGAACCCACCGACCCCGCCTCCGAGCTCACCGCCTTCTTCCACGCCCACCGCAACACCCCCGTCTCCATCGAGTTTCACCCCCCGCACACACCCCTCCTCACCTCCGGCCCACACATCGCCATCCCCAAGACCCACCTCCTCGCCGCCTTCCCCGCCGCCTACCACACCTTCAGCACGCTCCACCCCACCACCACGCCCTGGAGCGCGTCCGACGCCCGCGCCCTCCTCGACGCAACCCTCATCCTCATCCTCGTCGCCGCCGAACACACCACGGCCGTCAACACGCGGCGGCGCATCCTGCAGCTGGAGCTGGGCGAGGATGTGGTGACGCCGCGCGAGGAGATGGCGCTGCTGCAGGGCGTGCTGACAAGCCATCTGGCGAAGCATAACAAGTCGCCGAGTCTATGGGGGTATCGCCGGTGGATTGTGGAGCGCTGCGGGGTGGGTGTGTTGGGTGATGGTGGGCTGAGGGGGGAGCTGGAGGTGGTGAGGAGGAGTGGGGAGGCGCATCCGAGGAATTATTATGTGAGGAATAAAAACTCAACCTCTTGATATATAGTATGGGGAACTGGGTCGCTCATGAAGGGGTAGGGGGTAGGCTTGGAGTTATGCGCGGTTTATCATCGATAAGCTCTACGGCGGTGATGGGTCTCCTTGCCCGGGCAATGATGTTCCACCCCCACCCCCGCCGCCGCCGCTGCGGGAGTTGGTGGAGAGCCATGCGGCATTGTGCAGGACGCATGTGTCGGATACTAGCTTCTGGTCCTTCCTGCTGTTTCTGTTCTGGAGAGCGCGGGAATCGACGTCGTCTGGTGATGATTGTGGATATATATTCAGCATCACGAAGGACGCGGCGATCTATGCACATGATATGGCCAGAGGACATGAGAGCGTGTGGATATTTATACGTACAGTCATTGTTGACGAAAAGCTACAGCTGAAAGACGCTGAGCGGCAAGAGCTAATCGGGATGGTGGAAGGGTGGGTACAAGAGGCAGAGACTGCCGGGGGTGAAGATGAAGAGCTGGTGCTTGAAAAGAAGGCCCTGCGGTGGATATCGAGAAGATCCACCACCACCACCGCCTCAGAGACTCCACCAGCGACAGAGAAGTAATTAGTTATCACTATCTAGAATTGTTGTTGTATCCAGAATTTCTGTTTGTGCCTAAACGACTGCTTGTCAGTGGATGAGATACCGAGTGACAGCCCATGATGCGAGACTTGGCCCCAGCACCTGCACGCGCAGGTCACTTCCCTTCCACACACACACGCGCGGTGACACACACGGTAGCACACATACACGCCCTCGCCCTCTCCCACAGCCAATGAAACACTCTCCCTTCTCTCCATAATATCCAATATCCAACCAACACACAGCAGCACAGAACAGTACGAGCAAGCCCCATCAATCTGACAGCTGCACAATGTCTCACCCCTCACGCCTACAAAGAGGAGCAGTACGAGGAGGAGGGGAAACCCGCCGCGCCCTCTTCCCACAGCAGCTCTCCCGCTCCCACTCCTACTCCCACTCCATCACCACCACGCCCGGCCTCTCCCCCCACCAAAGCCATCCTCCCCCGCACCTTCCCTCCCCCTCGCGCACCCGCCAATTCTTCTCCACCCCGCCCTCCCCGTCCACCTCCACACCAATGCAGCCACCCACCACCACCACCACCAACCCCAACACCACAGCAGCAGCAGCAGCAGCCCCTACAACAACCACAACAGCAGCAGCATCAGCAGCAGCAGCAACAACAGCCCACGAAAAGATGTGGCACGAGATGCAACAAAAGCTCGAAGAAGTGTCTCTCTCCGGCGACCACGTCTTCGGCAGCACCCACTCAAAGTCCCTCGCCGACCTACGCACCGCCCAGGTCGAGCTCGCCCAGGCCTGGATGCGCAGCGAGGAGGACGACCTCGACAACAAGCACACTGTGTTTGGCCGCCAGGCCTTTGCTCCCGCCGCTTCCGGTGCTGGTGTTGGGGCATCCTCGTCCGTGGCGACCGTGCAGGAGCAGGATGAGGACCTGCTGCTGGCCGGGGAGCGCAGGAGGGCGAATGATGCCCACTTTGCGAGGGTGGCCATGAGTGTGGTTGATGTGACGAGGCGGCTGGAGAATGTGGCGAGGGCTATGGCGGGCGTGGAGCTGGAGAGTAGGGGTATTTGGGCGGGGAGTAGCGACTCGGATGGGAGCTCGCTACTTGGTTGAGTTTTTGGGGATTGTAGATATTGGTCGTTTTTTTCTCTTTTCTTTCCTTTTTGATTCTTCTTTTCGTTTGCGTTGTTGGTTTTTTGTGGAGTTTGGGCGAAGCTTCAAGGGCCTCTTTCTTCTTCTTCTTCTTCTTCGTCTTCATGAACTTATTTTTTTGTTATACACATTTACATAATAGGGCATTCACAGGACTAGACCGGACGGATTGCATAGAGCAAAGCAGAGCAGAGCGTTGATGCGAATTGCCCGGCATTGGGCCTTTAATGATTGATATAGCTAGTAAACCCTCCTACCATGGACCACCCTCCTCCTCCCGTTCGTTCGTTCGCACATAGTTTTTTCAGCATTGCGCCGCGTCCACCAGACATTAAACCAATAAGTCATACTGCATGACATCTAAATATAACACCGATCCACAAACTAATGAGAGAGAAAGATATATGAAACGTAAATCAAGAAAGAAGATGAAAAGGTTGGAACGGCAAGTCTTTGATTTGGATAACATGCCGACATCTGTTGCTAATAGAGAGAAAAGAAAACTAAAGCCAGAAATAAATAAAAAGACACGCAAAAACACGCCGACTCCCTTATGAACTGGTTTTCAGGATGGCTGGCGTCTCTGTAGTTTTGTTTCCGCTTGTCACGACCTCGTCTGCTCCGGCTTTAATGTCGTTCTGGATACTGTCCTGTAACCTCTTCTCTTGCCCCTCCTTGGGAGGACTCTGTGCATCCTCGTCGTCAGATGAAGCTTCCGATTGAGCCATGGAGCCACGTGGGGTCTGTCTTGCGCGCATCTAACCGGGTTTCATTAATTTCAAATCTATGTGAATATTTCCGCCAGGGATCAATTATCCACTCACCCAAGATCTAACTCCGCCGATGAGACCTAGCGAATATCCATTCGCAAACTCGGTGTGCGGCGATTGTGGCCTGGAAGGCGGTTCCAAATGTGAAAGGTGGCTTTTCTCGCCGCCCATATCTCTATTTGACCCGCTTGATCCACCATATGTCCCAAAGAGATATGGCGAAGACGACCTGGGAGAAGAAGGCGCCCAATAATTTCGGAATTCGTCCCGAAGCTCTCGCCCGGTCGTGGACCAGTTGTTCTTGATGGTTTCACGCAGCTCAGTGACGTGGCGCTTGAGATCGAGCTCGTTCTTCTTGAGCCAAGAGACATTGAGCTCTTGACGGCTAGTGCCCCGCTTGAGCTGTCGAATGATATACTTCTCGTAGTCACGCACGATCCTATCATTCCTGCGTCAGTACTCTGCCGAAGATCGGATTATCAATTAGCCGGTATATCTCACTTTGTAATAATGTAGGTAGTCGAGATACCCTCTGTCCGTTGGGTTACGAGGAATTTTCCGGCTTCTTTGCAGGGGCGGTAAATGTCATCGGAATCCGCACTTGCATACGGCTCATCGTCGTGTGCGACATAATCGATCGAGTGCTCGTCCAGGAACTCAGGGGAAACAATCCATGGCGCGTTCTCGATGACCTCGTCTACCCATTTGCAATGACGAAGCGTCTCCGCTCTCTCTTGGTCTGTAAGAACCGTGAGTCCCTTGCGCTTGTGGGTTTCCGTGTCGTTAGGGATTCCGACAAGAAGGTAGGTATTTGGGAATGCCTTCTTCGCTTGTTCGAGCTGTCGCATGTGCCTGGGCGCCCAATAACCTGTGTTAGAAACTTTTCTTTTTCCACTTTTCTTCTGCATGCCCGAATAAACGGTAAGCACAACGGGAACCCAAGTATAAAACTCACCCAAGATGGAATAGGTCGAATACTCCATCAGCATACACCCTCACCGGTCTATCAGTGGGAGGAGGATTCATGGAGTACCCCGCGGGAGCCAATGTACCTCCCTTCTCTGGCGGTGCCATAGGTGGGGGAGCAGGTGGCCCGTCCATACTCCCAGTGCTACTGGAACTTGCGCTCGAGTTTGTCCTCGCACCACTCAACGGACGTCTCCCATCTCTGACACGGCCCTGGATGGCGCTGCTGGCTTCCGTAGTCGACGACTTATCACCTTCGTCAACATCATTATGGTCTAGCGAATGCCTCTTAGCTCGCTTCGCCGGGTGGCCGCCCGCGACTGAATCTACTCCCGGAGCGCCAACTTCAGCTATAGGAGCAGAATCATAGGAAAGCTCTCCATCGGCCTCTTCGCCTGAGGTTGGCTGCTGGTTTGAAGGGTTTCCCTCCATGGAAAGACGGTTGTCGGAGGTTCTTGAGTTTAACCTCTTGCGCTTATTAACAATTGAACTCGCTGAGGACGACATGACTGCTTTGGATGTTGCTGAGTTTTGGGGTAACAGGGGAATTTTTTTATAATAAGATCAAAGAAAAATAGAAGGTGGGTGGAAAGTCTGTTATTTTTTTTCAAGCCGGGAGATCCAGAGAGTCGGGCCTAAGTTCCTTCTTGGAAGTCAACCTCCTTTTTTTGAACTTTTTTATTTTATTTTTCCTCAACTCTGTCTTTCTTGTTATCGGGATTCGGAAGCGGAAGCAGGGTTTTTTGGTGAGAGAGAGGGAAAGGGGTGGTGGTTCACGTCAACATTCGACGGAGGTTTTGTTGGCGAAAACCTGGCGTAGAGATCAGCACAACTGCCTTTTCGCGATGTTGCTTGTGATAATGCGTTATGGTAAGAATTTAGAGGCTCGAATTGAATGGGGGCCGAAAAGATGAGGTCAAAACTTGATTTAAAAAGGATTGGACAAGAGAGGGAGGCTTGCCGGTGTGGAAGCTATATGTGTACTCTACCAGTAAAACGTGTTGAAGCTCCTGTTCTTACAGGTTGATTTGATCGGTTGATAGATGGAAGGTTTCAGAGTCCTCAGACAACTCTCCTTCTTCTCTATCTCTATCTCTACTACTCTGGCATCACCAACACCTCCTCCTCCTTCTTTAAGTTAAGCTGCCTGTTCCGCTTCTCCTCGGCCCACGCTTACTCCGACTGTAACTTCTTGGTCCTTTCCCCTTCTTTCATTTGGTGGGAATTTGACGTGACACTAACCGAGCAGAAACGGCGAGGTGAGGCTGGTAAGATGCATCCGTCATCGTTTGGCACAGCCACAACGCCCCAACCATAAAATGCACCCTAGCCCTAACAGGTTCCAGAAATAAGATTAGAATACCCAACAGTTTTTACCCGCTGTCAAAAACATGTTTAACTTAGTACTTGAAACAAGTTTCTTGCTTTAATAGAGAAGGTACTCTAGATAATATAAGCATGTGCGTATTTACGTACGCGTATGCTACTAGATCCCTACGGCAAATATATATTGATTTCGGTTTGCCTTCTAAGCTTACTGTATTTGCCTATCATACAGGTTCTACCAATGCAGGCAGCTTCATAGAGCTCGTATATACATGCGTGTGTGGATATGTAATTATTACAATAAATCGATATATGCCATCCCTTTTCGCCGTGACTTCCAACACACTATGTATAACCACTTTAACAATTTTTAAAAAAAAAAACAGATGAAGGCAAAATAACAAGCTCCGTACAAAACAGAACTGGAGTCGCTACAGTGCAAAAGGAAAGAGGGGGAAAGAGAGAAAACTAAGAAGACAGTACGTAGCTGTAAGTGATTGGGGAGACGAAAGGAAGCGCAGCAAGAAAAAAGAACACACCTGACGAATCATCTGGTCGAGCATCGAGCCTTTGTCTTTCCCCAGGCCTATCTAATGAGTGACCCATGCAAACTGGAATGTAATAGAAAAGGAATAAAAATGAACAACCCAATAAAAAGCAAAGAAAGTCATTAGCATCACCTTGTCGCGGTTGGCCCTTGCATTTGTTATCCATCACCAGATGCTGCATGTTGCATCTGGTGTTTCTGTTTGTCGTAGGGCCAACCATCTCAACCATTCAAACTTCGCTTTCTCCCACGATAGCAAAGATCACACCACTCCCAATGCAAACTGAAGCAAAGGCCAACCATACCATCGCTTGATACAATACCCCAACCCTCGATCGTTTCGTTAAAAACATCACTAAACCTGTTCCTGCCATTATCAAAGCAACCAACACAGCACTACAAACTTCGATATCTACCGTAAACCCTCTTTTACGCCATTTGTGCTTATGACTTAATATGGTCGAATTCATTGCCAAAATGGCTGTAACAGAAAGAATGAAAACAGAACCTGCAAGACAATAAATGTCTGCTCTATAGGTCGAAGACTGTGAAACATCAAACCGCGAAGATGCAGCACGGCGCCAGTGTGCAGAGCGAGTACTCAATAACATTCCTGTTTCCACATCAACCTCGCCCGAAGACAGAGAGCTTGCCATGCTTGGTTTACGGAGGAGAGACCGGCGTTCTGCTCTCGTCTCGGGGCTCCGGATGAAGAACCTTTGTATTTTGATTCCCATAGAAACAAAGCCTTTTTTGATAAATTCTCCAAGTGTATCATCATCATCAAACCCATCATCGGAGGATGCTTTGCGACTGACGATTATTGTATAAGGCTCCTCTTCGTTGTCCGTAGCATCATTAAACTCGCTCCAGTAGCGCTCACCACCGATGCTTTCGATTTCAGATAGTCCACTTTTGATCCTGTTGTATTTCCTTCCATTCCGGTAGCCAGTGCCCGAGCCACTCTCATACGCTGTCGCTGAAGAATCAAACCCATCAGTAAAATCATGAACCGCCGTTGATCCCCCGACTGATGCTGCTTTTGAATTTGGGGCAAATATTAAATGTGCTGAACCCCGCCGACTGTGTCGCGGTGTGTGTATTGGTGTTTTTCGAATATCTTTCTGCAATGCCGATACCTATTTAAATGTTAGTAATTCGACATAATACACAGGGGGGAAAGGGCTATATTACCCAAAATGGTGCAGTCATTTTCTTTGGTCGATAGAGCTCTGCGACTGCATGCACGTCGAGTGAGAATCCTCTCACGTTTTCAACCTAAACAAAATCAGTTAGTGTCTACTTAATGCAACTCCCCACGTGGCAAACTAACCATGTGGCTGGTCTCAAGTTCCCTCACAAGCCCTGGCATCTCCTCCCCTTCCCACTGCACTTCAAGCACTGCATGCGGAAATTTCATTGTAGTCCCGTTTCTTAAGCCCCTTCCTAGATCATCTACTCCTGGATCGTTCATCCACTGCATACCCTTTGTGATTTTGAACATTCTGATATCCCAGTCAAGGAGAGCCCAGACTGGACTGCCGTCCGGGGTGTCTGCAAATCTTGTACGCTTCGTCAAAATTTTGACTAAAGGCGCAACATTTTTGTGTCTGGCAAACCACCCCTTGATTTCTTTTAATTTGGGCGCCTCTTCGGCGTCCGCCAACTCAAAATTTGAATCGGACCCGGGCGACACCATTTCAAGTAACCCTTGGACGTACTTTCGTTTCATCTTGACTTCTAGTGTCTCTCCAGAATGGGCATCATTGCCATTTAGTATTGTAGAGGAGGCATCTGAAACTACGACAACAGCTTCCGAATCTCTGGAACACCATCTAATCTGTCCTGCAGTTCGCAGCCCAGCTTTGTTGACTTCGGCAATAGTGGCGGTGCTTTGTACATCAGAAAAGCTATCCAAATCATCCAAAACTACCACACCAACCTCATCGTCCTTCCCGACAGGCCCAAGCCACGAGTCTCGGTGTGCCAGCGGCGTTGATGGGATGCTAGAGGACGGCGATGTTGTTTGCAGTGTCAAATATTTCATTAGAAGCACTTGAACCTCGATAAGATGGTCGTAGTGAACCCAGAATGTCGCCTTTCCGCCGTTACCACCACTCGAAGCTGACATGGCCAAGACAGTATCAATATAAGCCTGGCTTTCAGATGTTATTGTGTGAGAGTTGCCGTTGTCACAAGATTGGCTGTCTTTAAATGTGGTCTCTTTGGGGGAACGATTGTACTGCCCAGTCAGGGTCGCGAGTTTGAAAGAATCGAATCCACTCCGTACAACAATCAATAGATCCGAGAGATCCAACACGTTCTTTTCAAAATCAATCTTGTGAAAGGAAGTGGGCGACTCCAGGATGGGGAGAAAACGAGTTGTGAGATGTGATGAACCAGTCCATTTCTTATATTTCTTTAAAAGCTTGATGAAGCCGGTGTGCTGTACATTCACGAAGCGGGATAAACTTTGGATTTCGTAGCTCACACTAGATATCTAAGTCAGTTCGTTGTAACACAACCTATCGTACCACCACTAGGATGGGATGAATTTAGAGCGAATTTACCGTTCAACCTCTTGCTCAACCTTTGCGTAACGATTCGCTTTTCGAGGCGTAAATCCGTCTGTTGGATCCCGTCTACGAAGTGGTGCAACTTGTTTATTGCAGCGAACTGGCGCACGTCAGCGGGGAGGTCGCTATCTAACAAATCTCGGACATACCTATACGGCGATCGATTTCACCAGCTTTGCTTTTAACAAATAGATCGATCTATGAAAAAAGATCAGTTCCTGTCGTTGGTGGAGAATGCAGTGAAGAACTCCATACCCTTCCCAACTGGTCCATGAAAATCTCAAAGAACTCATCTTCAAACCCCGTTTTCAGCTCCGGTACCTGTACAAGGGGTTTTCCGGTGGTGTATCGTTTTATTAGTTGCTTGATTTCGCTATAATCAAGGTTATCTAAGGATTTTATAGATCAGTAATTAATTTCCAGATAAAGGGACAAAAGGAGCAAGGGGTGAGTAAATACTCACAAGGGAGCCATTCCGGTACGGAACGCTGGGGAAGCGCCTCTCCAAATTTCATCGGATGTGTAGTGAATGTAGTAGGATGTAGACAGACTGCAAGCTTTGTTGAAGAATTGAGGGCTGTAGGAGACAGATAAGGCCGGATAAGCTTCAATCAGCGGCGACCGGAGGAAAGGAGTGTAATGGGCGGTGGGAGGTGGGAATTGATGAATATCTGTTTGCGCGAGTCCGGCTGTCGCCTTATCACAATTAAGAAATAAGGGTGTCAGAGGCGAGATGATAAATATTTGAAGAGCACGGGAGCAATTGCAGAATCTGGGAGCGTAAGATGCAACGAGACGCAGTCGTGCAGCAAGGTAGACAGGGATGATCTAGGATCTTCGGGTGTAACGGACACACTCCGGCAGCTGCAATGTATGGATGGAATCTCTCAAAGAGACGTTTCTTCCTAGAGAGATTTATAGTTAATTACATATATTTATATACGAGTTCTTCTGAAAGCTTTAGCAGGGAGGAAAGTGCCAGCTGGTGTTGAAAATTGTGTAAGAAGAACGCAAAAAAGAAGAAAGGGAAATGAATAGGTAATACCTTTGGTAGTGATGGTGATTGTTACGAAAATTTTGATTGTGGGGGTTGAGTCGTGAAGAGCAAAAGAAAAGTGGTAATTGTCGATGGCGAGCTTCGATCATAACGCCAATCCAAAAACACCTATACGAATCGAGCTTTGCCCTCACCTTTACTGTTCCGGGTACGTAAACGCGTCTCTGTCTTTAATTTCAGCTTTCCCAGGACTTAGCTTCTACAGGCGCCTGTACTCTAGCCAACCAACCCTTGGTGGTGATGGATCTTGGTTTGTTACGTCGCTGGTGCATGTATTTTTAGTTCGTCCATTCCAATGTATAAAATGGACTCCTCTATTAGGGTTGAGATGTCCCCCTTGACTCTGATCCCTTCAACGTCATGATAAATCGTTTGTTCGAAGACTTTGGAGGAATAACGTTCTTTGTTCGCTTGAGCCGCTAGACGAAGCTCATCGCCAACATCCTAGCATCATCCATCATGCGATCACTAAAGCCAGCCAGAAAGGGGCTTTGCTCTAGTCAAAACCCATGTATCTCGGCAACTAAAAAAACTTCAAGAACTCTGCCAAGAAACGACTTATCGTCATCCCGCGCTTATACATGAGCTAGTAGAAAACCTCCCCGCTCAAAGATAACAACTGAGTGTTTCGCCTCATCTCTTTGGAAGAGGTTGCATACTTAAACTTCGAATATCATCCAGCAATTCATGCAGTACGTATCAGTCGGCAACCCTTCGGATAAGTGTTTCCATGTAGGGTCGGTCAAGATCGACGGTTTATGATAACAAATATCTAAAGCCGTACCATACCATGCATATAAATATTATCCCGACATGTGCCGATTAAGTTGGTATCAAAATCAAACGGTAAATCCTCAAAACCATTTGATGCCATCGAGGCTGCATAGGTGCTCCGCGAGGGAATAGTCCAGAGTATGAGGTAGTCAGGCCAGTGCAATTGGTAGAGTACCCTTGCTCCCCGGATTTTCAAATAGAAACTGCTTTTTCCTTAGAGAAGTTTGCACACGTGTTTGAACGATGAACAGCAATTGGTTCATGTTCCAGATATGCAGCTGGGAATGAAATGCTTGTAGGGGGGCCTATTAGCGTTTACATACCGCAGGAGTTCATATATATGCTTTTGGAGGGATCCGAATATTGGACTAAGTTACTCCACGGATAAATGCAGCAGTGATGTTGTACTCACATTTTGACAGGCTCCAGGGGGGATTCCGTCGGTCTGGCTGAACAGGGCTAATATGAAATACGTACATGTAGCTTTCCAGGCTACATACAAATGTCTATGCCGCTCTTCACACCGTAACCCGCTAAATCGTTACTATACTTCAAATTCTATCACCCCCATTACATGTTTACAATTGAACATGATTTTTTTTGTCCCCAATAGAGGTGGAAGGGCTTACGAAAGTTATTATAACGATAAGTAAGCATATGTAGCAATATACATGTACCCTCTAAATACATCAATGCGGAGAAACCATTTGGGATGTACCGTACATACATGTGAGGATTGTCGGGAACCCGGATGAAAGACGCCGGAATCGGCATGCCTGATAAAGCTGCACTGGTAACACAAGCATTTCCGGAATTTTACACTTTACTTAAGGTGTACGCGTGCACGTGAATCAACATCAATACTGAGACTTCAAGCCTGCAGTCACTGAATTACCCCAAATTACATCCCAAGGAATGAGGTATAGTTACAGTACATATAGGCAGAGTACAAGTTGAGGGGTGTAAGCAGGGTATAAGATTAAAGAGAGATGTCCACTACATGTACTTGCAAGACGCATCTATCTTTCTTGATTCAATCCTAGCGCTGCATTTTATATTCATGTCGAGTATCCAGATGATGCACACGCTATCACTCGCTGGATCTACCACACACATACTTCATGTACTTACATAAGCTGCTTCGCGGTAGTTGTAGTCAGGTGGTCCAACGATATATTGGCTCTTTCATGTGATACGTACTGATGCGTACTCTACCTACATACATGTATGCGTAGATATCTGAAATACCACATGGTTTAGACCCATTAAGAATAGTGTGTAACAGTGCCAGTCGCTTTTGACGGCCCTGTCTCTCGGGTTTATTTGAGAAAAGGTAACCTTGAGAGATCTTGATCACCTAACAGCAAAGACAGGAACATGACTTAATCTCAACCTTCTTTTCGGTGATTGGTATTTTCAGACTTACACAGACACTAATACAGACTTTATTACTTAAAATATTCACCCCTAGATTCAGGTTCTCAGCATTCAGCGTGAGTACTACATGTAGGTACATGTAGCTTAGGTCAGCGTCTCATGTAAGAACACCAATACACCTGTGCTTGTATACTGTGAATACATATACCCTACGTGTACTCGCAATTTCACAGCGTTTCCGGACACAACTGCTATTGCATGCCATACAAAAAATAGCCTTGGCGGGTTTTTTCTGTGTATGCAATAGCAGTTGCGTCCGGAAACGCTGTGAAATTGCGAGTAAAACGCTCAAGCGGTGGAGTAATTACTACATGTATATGGTGTAATACTTAATGGCCTGTCCAATCTCTTTGGTCAATTGCTGTATCTATCTAGGTTACTCCAGGGCAGGGTAATGTGTTACCTGACTCAGCGTGACTGACATCTACCCTTGCTAGGGTCTAAACCCTGCTCTTAGCCCACAATCCGATAACGCAGACCACACAGAACATTCTATACACCCAGCGACAACTCAAGGACATCACGACAATCTCCCAGCCATAAACAACCACCAAATAACTCAAGATGGGAAAGTGAGTTAAATAAAGATCCAAGCATTCGCTAAATGATGTAGGGGATTACTGACGATTTTTCGCGTTTTTCTAGAGGTAAACCAAGAGGTCTCAACGCCGCGCGCAAGCTCCGCACCCACCGCCGTGACAAGTACGAATCTCCTTCACTACAGCTCGGAATCGGCAATTCCAAAGATATTTACTAACACGCTTGCAGTCGCTGGGCCGATCAGTCTTTCAAGAAGAGACTTTTAGGAACTGCCTTCAAGTCTTCTCCCTTCGGTGGATCCTCTCACGCCAAGGGAATCGTCCTCGAGAAGGTCGGTGTCGAGGCCAAGCAGCCTAACTCTGCCATCCGAAAGTGTGTCAGGGTACAGCTTATCAAGAACGGAAAGAAGGTCACCGCTTTCGGTATGAAATCCTCTACTCCAAACATGGGTGGCGAATATGTGGTTGGGGAGGTGGGGGGTTTGGACGGCTTGGGGAAAGGATGAGGAACAGCAATGGAGATGGGGCGCGGTAATTGGTTAGGAATTGGCGGCTAACGGGGAATTTGGTGTAATAGTCCCCAACGATGGTTGCTTGAACTTTGTTGATGAGAACGACGAGGTCCTGCTCGCCGGTTTCGGACGTAAGGGAAAGGCCAAGGGTGATATTCCCGGTGTTCGTTTCAAGGTCGTCAAGGTTTCCGGTGTCGGTCTTTCCGCGTAGGTATCCCGATTCCAATTTTGGTGCGGATGTAAAGCTAATTGATGTTACAGTCTGTGGAAGGAGAAGAAGGAGAAGCCCCGTTCTTAAACAATTTTTCGTTTTGGATTTGGTTTCTTTCTCCCTCTCTCTCTTTTTTTTTTTTTGCTTCATGATAAATAAATGAAATGTCTGGCAAAAGTTCCCATCAAAAGTAATAGAGTTTTTCAGTGCAACCTTTCAGTGACACCTGTATCTCTAATTACCATATATGTTATGGTTGCCTCTTTGGGGATGCCGATCAAAGGCGTCTGTGGAAGAATAATATTTTAATTTATCGCGAATAGATATGATTCGCCAAGAATTACTTGTCCGACGACTACAAATATTATGCCTAATTCTTCGCTTGATGGGTACAGAAAGAGGGTGCTTTCTTGCTTGTTAGTTTGCCCATAGCGAAAGGGTCTTCGTCTATAGATTTCGGAAGTCGCACATGCCTGCCTAATAAAGGGTGTCTTATCGAGTCATTTTTTTATTAAGGAGGTACCTGGGTTGCTGGCCATGATATTGGGGTTGCCGATTTTTTTTCTTTTTTCTAGTCAATAGAAGCTGGGTCAATCGAGTCGATAAATACATGTGTGAAAGACCGACTCACGATGACCAAAAAATCTCACGATCGATTGACCGAGTGATACCTGATGACCGATATCTTAAGAGCCATCACATTTCAGCCTAAGAATACCCATTTGTCCGTCAAATGGAATTACCTATTACAGTGGAGTCCCGATAGTAGCAACCCCGATAATAGCATATCCTCGATAGTAGCATATAGTTGGGCAATCCCAAACGAGTCAGTATGGGCAAAGTTGTTCTCGATACAAGCATATCCCCGATAGTGGCACACGAAAATCCGTTCCCGACCATATGCTACTATCGAGACTCCACTGTAATACCTAAGACGTAGCCATTGACATACCACAACCAGAAAGATATATCGGAATTATCGAAGCATAGTGTTATGAATACTTGAGGAAGTCATACGGTAGATCTATAGATATTTCGATACACCAATTAAATACACGTATATTACCAATTTCCGAGATGCATGTACATACATGTATGTTTATGTATTAACTGCATCGACAAGGTACCCTTATTTGTTACAAGATCCAGACAAATTAGGATTTTTTGATGGTGATAATGGCACTGCTATTCGTAACTACATATGCATGCAGTACTCCATATAGCTGGTGCCTGGTGTGGTGGCGGGTTCGGCGGGCGGGCATTTATATAAGAACATTCAAATACTTTAGTCCTAATACAATTTAGTAGGTGCCATAGGTATAACACCATAAAAATAACCAGTATTAACATAACTGCGGTGACCGTGATATTAGTTAATTCCTACATGTAGTTATTGAAAAACAAGTAACCAGTTGGAGTCCCAATCGGGCCTTTTCCTGGAAACCTAACTGAAAATAACGGAAATGATATGATATGCTTGTATCCAACTCTTGCAATTGTGCTACACCTTAAATACCAATTGATGGGCGTTTAAGATTAGGATCACTATTCATTATATGTCTGAGTGGGTACTTCTATTGAGAACGGCACTGGTCGAAAATATAACCTTAATCATGTAGCTTTTCGACTTTGCGGATCGAACCTTAATCATAAGCCATGTGGGGCTAGTGTGGCAACAATCCTGGACTCGCACAAACTTTGCAACTAACTACATACCTACAGTACCTACACCTCACAGCACATAACTGCATAACCCAACGTCATAAACAAAAATGGAGGAGGATCCTCTCTGCGGCTTTGATTTCTCTGATGAAGAAGAGAGCACCATCCAAAAGGACCGTCAAGCAAAGCTCAACCAAACCGAGGAGGCGTTTCAGGCAGAGAAACTGTTATGGCGCCCAGTGTGTCAAATCAAGCAGGTATACCCCCCCAAGAATGTTTTTCTATTACCAAGGACAGAAGCTCATTGAATTGCGCAAAAACTAGGCAGAGAGGAGACTAGAATTCTCCACATCACTCACAGACATGCCATCCTCTAAAGAGGAGGCGCTTGAGATCAAAGCTGCGGCTGAGGAGCGTTATTACTTCCGAGACTTTGAGCGCTCACATGCGTTAGCTGGAAGAGCGTTGCTTGTTGGTGATTTGATGCAGAGCGCCGACAAAAAGGATCTTGTGGTACTGCAACAGCGGTGTAAGGAGCGTTTGAAGAAATGATACAAGTTTAATTATATAAATGTAAAAGTCCTTTCATCTATGGTATAAAACAAAATAGAGCAATCTACTATGTACTTCATAACAAACCCTCCCATGTATCTCATCATATTTACATGAAGTATTATATAAGTATACAAAGTACGATCTTTACATTTGTGATAGCCCCGCATCTCTGCTCACCTCACCTCCATCCCTCATCAAGAGCCTATCGATCTCATCTTCCGTCATCTTCCTATCTATTTTCTCTTCTTCCGGACCTTCCTCTGTTGTTTCTAGGGAATCACTATCTACGAACGTTTGTTCCCCTAGATTCTCAGGCTCCCCATCTGGCATCATGCCTTTTGCAAGCTCGTCGAAATCAACAATGCTTTTCAATAGACGTAAAGTGTAGCTACTCGGCTTCACATTGTATTCATCCATCCTTCGCAAAACATCCCCTGCCCTTCGTATGCTCTGAACCCTCACGTATCCTGACAGCAATGAAGTCCAAGTGACAACATTTGGCTGGATGCCTTTCCGCCGCATCGCACCCAAAACTTGTTCTGCATGCTCGACCTTCTTATTCTTCGCCATTGCATGCATTAAAATTGACCAAGAATGAACGTTTGGGTGGATAACAGAGTCGGGCTTCAGCATATCCTCCATTATCATCACAGCATACTGAAGAGTGCCCAAATTTTGTCCAAGCGCAAACATGTAGGAGTTCGGTATATAGCAACCAGCTTTACGAATGAGTTCGTAATATTCACTTTCTTCGTTTCTGACAATACTGCGGTAGCGTTTGTAGGCCGTCCATACTGCCGACGAATCTTGCTCATGAACAGTGAATGCATGAATCATTACAGCAATTGTCTTATGGTTTGGCTCAAGTCTGTCCTGGATGGCTTGTCGCCGTGGATTACCGAGTTCCGCAGGGGCAATCCCCAGGGGAATGAGAGGTCCCGGGTTGAAAAAGTTTAGGTATTCCTCCAGGACCGGAAGGTAATTTTCGGTAGTCTTGAGTTTAGCGTGTAGGATGTCTGTGGCAATGACACGGTTGAGTTTTCTATCCAACTGCATAGCATCCCGAACGACGTTTATCCGTTCTTGCTCCTGGTCTCTATTCTTGTAGAAATTGTGAAGAAGTCCAAATGTAACCATCGATGGTCTTAAGCCGCTATCGAACATCTGTCGAAATATTCCAGTTAAGCTATTATCGTCATTATCGCGAACAGCCTTGCTCATGAGTATGTTGTAGGATGTTAATCCAGGCCCAATTCCGCACTGGAGCATCATCCGGATAACCTTGCTGCTCTCTTCCTCGCCAATGAAGGTCGCTTTATAGAACATCGTCTGAAATCCCTTCCACACCTGTGGGAAGTTCAGATTCCTTTTGGGATCCCCCGTAAGTTTTTCAAGGATTGAATAGGCTCTAGACCACTTCTCAGGCTCCGATAATCGATGAATGAAGTGTAGAATAGTATCGGTGGTGAGAATCACCCTGGACTTTTCGACAACATCATAAAGTCGTTCAACTCCCTCCAAGGATGCACCCTGAATAAGTCTATATATCGTCGACTGCCGTACACTGAGGGCCCCCCCGTAGTCTCTCTGTAGCATTTGCATGAGAAGCTCGATGTATCTCGAAGCCCTTTTCTCAATCCTTTCCCTCGGTGGTGGTAACCATTGTCTGTTTCCCTTCTGAACCCGAAATTCCATCGCAACCAGATACTCCATCACCAATGAAATATCTTCCGGATTTGGTACATGTGTATCATGGATACAACATTCTATTAGTCTCATGCAGATATTAGGGCATTTTTTTTCGAGGAGATATCCAGCAACGCTTATCAAACCGCCATGACGACGTTCTTTCGGATCTAATTTTGCCCAACCTTTTGCCATTGCTTTAGAACTGTACCCTTCAGATAAAATCAAGGGAATAAGTCTGCGAAGCCTATCCTCAGAGTATTCCCGAACCAAGCCAGATATCCCACGCATTGTGAATCCATCGTCCATATCCTCCCTCAAGACCTTATCTGCCACCGATTCCATTGGGCTCGTGTGTGCTGGACGCCATATGGCCTCCATATCCGAGCTCTGTTTTCTTCGCTGCTCCCGAGAAGGCGCAGCAGGTACTCGGCGCATTGACTTTCTCAGAGCGACTGGCTTTTTCAGAATGACCGGCTTCTTTAGAGCGAATGGTATTCGGGAAATGCCTGCAACCCGGCGTGACAATGGTCTTGGGGGTAAGGTTGATTTAAGCCCTTGTAATGGTCGCGGTTCTAGTTTTATTGAGGCTTTTACCTAACCCATTAGTCTCTCTCTTCCCAAGTTTCTTGAATTTAATCGAATCGCCCTCACTCCTTGAATTAACATTGGGAGATATATTCACCTCGACCCGAAACTCTCTTAATATGAGTCCCCGCCCCCGCCCCCACCACTGTTATCGAATTCCAAGACAAGCTCGGCGCGAAGGGTGGCACGGTTGGATATGACCGTCGGGTCGACAATGAGAGAAGGCCCAACGACATTGACGCATTGTTCGGTAGGAGAAGAGGCGTCTTCATGCAGTTATTTCATCCGTTTCGCCGTGAGGGTTTTTCTCTTTCTGCTTCTCAATATGGGGAACTTTCAATGTTACCCGGTTTTCGAGTGACTTGGCGTGTGTGAGCCTCACCTCGCGCTCTCAAGGATCCTAGAGCTTCTAAACCTCAAAGCTTTCACCTCAATACTACAAACCCCCGCCAAAAATACGAACATAAGCTAGAATCAATTGAGATGTCGTCAATAGCTTCACTCGATGCTGCAGCTGCAGCGCGCAAAGAGCGTCTTGCAAAACTCAATTCGTTAAAACGCAAACAACCGGCCTCTACCGATACAGATACAGAAATTCCTGATGCTCCCGCATCAGAAGCGCTCTCAAAATCATCCTCGCCCTCGGGGGAAAAAGATACCTCTCACCTTCTCTCTGGGCGCAATTATGACATAGAATCGCGTGCGCCAAAGATGGGATTTGCACAAGCCCCAACAGAAGGTGTCGACACACTAGAGGACCTTGCAGAAGCAATTGTTACCAAAACTAAGGAACAACAGCTAGCGGACGAAAAAAATGACAAAGCGATCGATCTTTTCAGCCTACAACCCAAAAAACCGAATTGGGATTTAAAGCGAGATGTTGATAAGAAGCTGGAAAAGCTGGATATGAAAACGGATGTGGCCATCGCAAAGATTATCCGGTCAAGGATTGAAGAGGCCAAGAAGAAGAAGGTTGAAAACAAAGAACACGGAGATGAGATGGATGGAGTGGAGGGGAGCTTAGGGGCGATGGTTATGGAGAGGGAGAGGGAGGCCGAAAAGGAAAGGGAAACTGCGGAGGGGGACAGTGATAGTGAGGAGCTATGACTGGGACATAGTAATTGGAGGGGAAATTGAAAATTAATAACATGTTTTTCATATTTTATACCTTTCTCTCTTTCTTTTATGCATGTAAAATTACAGTGACGATTCCAGATGGGCAAGGGGCATAACCGGTATAATGTACAATAATGTGTGTTGCGCTAAAACGCGTAATTGAAGCCAGCTGAAAGAATAACAGCAGTGGCCAGTTCATAAAAATATAAAACCAGTGCCCAAGATGAATAAGAGATACTTCAAATAATAATAAAAATGAGGTGTAAAGGGAAGTTTTTCTTGCTAAAGCCATTGTTTAAGGCTTTATCTATCCTGGCCCTCTCTGCATCTGTTCTGTCAGAAGTTTTCTCCTCGTGAATGGACTCAAGCTTCTCTCTCTAGGCGGACTTGATCTCTTCACTATGGGCCCACCATTTCCCCTTCTCGCCGGCGAAACAGACATTTTTTCGGCTGGCGAGAATGACCTTCGTCTTGCTCGTCTCGGGGAGGGGCTCCTTGTCTTTTTCTTAGAGAAATCAGTTGGACTCATTTTACGGCCTCTCCGACCGGGAGATGGCGAATCGCGGTATTTCCGGCGAACCGATCGTTCATGATGATCTCGGGCGTGCGAATTACTACGACGGCGGGTTTGGGGGGGATTATGGGTTACTGCGCGGTCTTGTGAGTAGTCTGGGGGTGTAGGGGAGCGGCCCGAAGAGATGCTGGAGTACGAGGATGTTGACCCTGTTGAAATCGAACGGGTACGTGATGCGGCGCCAGGTGATGGACTATGTTGAAGAGTTTAGGGATGGTCATGGTACAAGATTAAGGAGTCACCAACCTTTCTCGCCGCCTTTTGCGGCCGCGGTCGCTTCGGTCTAGTGCACGGTCCCTCTCCCTTTCTTTTTGTTTCGATTTCAATATTTCGTCTGCGGTCCCTTTCTTCTTGAGTATGACTGCATCAGAGGGGGGCGTCGACTCTGTAAGAGCTGGGCGTAGTGAGGGATTCAGTAGTTGCTGAGTCCGCGAAGGGCGAGAGACGTATGGGCGTTCATTAGCAGCAGCTTTGCATTCAAAACTGTAATGACCTAGATGATTATCAATCTGATCAGCAAATAGTCTGGCGTGAAGGGAAGATGACAGAGAGGAGATCTGTGTTGTCAAATACCAAGCTTAAGGCATTTCTGGCACTTTGTTGAAGCAGAAGCACGAGAAGACGAGGCAGAAGGGGCAAAAGGGCCCCTAGAGCGATACATTGCTGAAAAGAAGGAAGAAATTTGTGGAGGATGAGGAGTGATTGAAGAGAAAGGCGATGAAGGAAGGGACGTTGTTGATAGTGGAACGATATATGTGTACTAATATAGGAGAGAGTTAAGTCTTAGAGGAGTGCTAGTGTAAGTAATTGAAAGAATATCTTTAACTCTCTATAATCCAAGGCGAACTTTATGGAAGATATTCTGGGGTGCAGGTGTATGTGTGTCAGTGACTACATGTATGTGACTACATGTAGTACGATACCTACCTTGTAGGTCATACATTATTCCGTTTTATAGGACTCCCCACCAGGACCGTTCAACAGGCAAAAAAAAAAAAAAAATGGGAATAAGATGTAGGTATATGTAGGTCTCGGATTACTTTCATTACCTACGCACATACATATATGCCAAACATACAAAAAACTCGTAAATCGGGATTTTTTGTTTTGTTTTGCCTTAACTGCCAAAACGGGAGTCTGCACAAATGCATCCGTTCGAATTGGCTGACTAATCATATCTATGTATCAGATCTCTAAAGAGCCTATCGCGGCGGTTGCCAAGCACTAAATCACTTTGGGCAATAATTCGAAAGTTTGGCGGCCAGGCAACACTGAAGTCTTTTCTCTCACTCTTCCTGCTCCCCACCCCCACCCAGGTCCACAATCTCATTCTTCTATTTTACTCGAAGGAGGTCTTTCCTATCTTCCTTACAGTAGTTATATTAAAATAAAAGAATTCCCCTCGGATCTTTACTACATGTTCTCCCTTTCTCTTTGCACTTAAAACCTGGCCTTCCTCCCAGGCTTCATCGCCTTCCCCCTTCATCTGGACCTCTGTTCTCCCCCCTGTTGCTGCTACACCCCACTTTGCTTCGATCTTTCGCAAATGTGTTCGTTGGAGCATGTCTCGGGAGCATCGCAATTTCCAACAACTTCTTTTTGAGCTTTCTTGGTTTAGTTCTCGTCTTTTGTCCAGCTGTATAGCTTTTGGCGGAGATGTCTAGTTCATCACCCGTTCCTGTTCTTTCAGCTTCTTCAACTGCTACTACGGCTCCAACCACCGCAACCACAACCACCATCACCACAACCACAACCACCGCCGACGCCTCAACAAAAACCACAAAAACAGCCACTATTGCAGTTGATATCCCCGTCAACCCTTCTGACAGTGGTCTTGAGGTAATCTCTCATTTACACCACGCTGGCCTCCTAAATTTGTGCTAACATTGTTTTCTCATTTACAGCTTATGAATGCGAAAGAATCCCAGGCGGATTCTCCCATACCAGTGAACGCCAGCGCCGAAATCGCTCATGACAGCAATAAAAACAGCCTTGTTACCTCCACAATCTCAGACGATGTCTACCCTATTTCAACCCCACTCGAACAAGGCGCACAACAGCCTCGCTCTTGCCCCCAAGATATTTCCTTAATTCAAGAATCTCTAGGAGGTCTCAACTTAGGAACTAGTCATGCTACCGTGAGCGGAGAACCATCTCCTCATGACGGTACCTCGGATCTGTGTCAGCCCACTGGAAATGCTTCGGTAGCCACACAGGGAAACCCTGCTGAATCAGTTACTGTGGGTATACCTGCTTCCGAGATACCCCCAAAAATATGCCTTTGTTGCTTACAAGCTCCCAGTCACAAAATATAGCTCCCAGTCAGCCAGAAGGCCATGTTCCAGGACTTGTGTCCCGCGACAGTGAACATAGCTCTGTCACTTCCGACTGTGCAGACTCCTCCCCAGTGATAGTCGTGTCATCGCAGTCCCAATCTCCCGAGCCTTTCGCCGACCAGCTCAAGCCCGTAGTTCCAATGCTTATTGATGAACCTGATGAGCGTCTCTTAAACGCTTTGGAAACCCCTCGTGATCGCTTGTTTGTGATAAGACTGGAGCACGATGTCATTAATTTCATCCAAGACAATATGTACGTTCAGCTTGGTCATATGTGGAAAGATTAAACCTAATCAAATGCAGCTGCGATGTTTTTGACCTGCCTCCCATCAATGCTTATCAACGTCTGCTCGCCCATAAAATGGCTGAATATTACAGACTTACCCACATTGCGGATGCCACCGGCGCTAGTGTCAGATTTTACAGAGGTCAACACGCCAGAATGTATGGGCTCCAATCAAACATTTGAAGAACTTTTATTTACTTGGATTTTTTTTAGCCCTCCTGTAAGATTAGGAGACAAACCAACCGCGGCTCTTCAGCTCAATTCTGCAGCTAACGGATCTGCTGCCCCTATGAAAATTATGCGGCGAACACGTTCCGAAAAGGGGTCTGATACACCTCCCGAGCATCGGAACTCAAATACACCGAAAAAACCATCTTCTGAAACATCCTCTGGAGATGGTTCGGCACGAACAGGTAGCAGAGAGGAGAGAGAGGAAGCCTATAGGGCCGCTCGGGAACGCATCTTCAAGGACTTTGTTGTATCGCCCCCTGAGACGCCTCCGCCCACTAAGCAGAACGATAAGCAGAGAAGACAAGAACAGCCTGATGATTTTTCAGGCCGCTCTCAGTTCTTTCCTATATTGTCCCCTCCGGTTCCTGCGGTCAACCCAAATTATTACCCTCAATATGAGAACCCGGGATTACAGTTCCAAAACTCGCACATGCCTTTACAGCCGCGCTTCAATCCAAATACCCCTAGTTTCAATCCGAATATGCCAAATTTCAACCCTCCCAATAATAATTTCACCCCGCAGCCTTATATTCCTGTGACGCCCCACCGTCAATTTCAAACGCCAAATGACAGGTTTAACGCACAAAATCCAGTAAATATGGGACATCTTGGATACCCTCAGCAACAGCCCCAGCCGCACCCCCAGCCACAACAGCAACAGCCTCAAAACCATCACCAGCAGCAGCAACAACAGCAGTTGCAGCTGCAGCTGCAGCTGCAATCGCAATCTCAGCAACAACAACAGCATCAGCATCAGCATCAGCATCAACATCAACATCAACAGCAGCATCGTAATAATTTCTTTGAGCAGCCGAATCACTTCAACTCCTCAGGCCCTCCCCCCCAACAACAACATAACGTAATGGCCAATCCTTCATTCACTAATTCTCCCTGCTTTGTACCACAACAGTCATCCCACAACTCTCACCACCCCACGCCTCCTGTTCCTGCATCTGGGAACAGACACCCTTACAATGCCCCCTCTAACTATGCTGTCAACAACAACAATATAGCGCAGCACCGCTTTCCACAAGCGGGGCTTGGCTGGAACCCTCCCGCTGTTGGAGGGGTCCCAATGAATGTGACAAGATCTCAGCCAGGCATGCAAAGTTTTGATAGGAACGCCCCATCATTCGGAGGGTTGCAATACCAGGCACATCAACCACAACAACAACAACCGTGGGGAGGTGGGGGTGCTTCATTTGGGAGAGGTGGGTACGGAGGAGGTGGGGGAGTGCATGGGCCTGTTGGGGGCATGTAGTGCTAGGATGATGTTCTTGTTTGGAGTTTCAAATTGTAACCTGTATAGATCGCATTAGGCAGCTGGGTGTGGCCAGCGATACACCACTAAAAGCCTATCTCTTAGTACAGTGCTGACTGTGGCTTATTTTTCATCAGTATTTTATACTTGGGCAGTTAGATGGGTCTTATGAAATCGTTGACGAGAGCGAAGGGGACCGGGGAAAAAAAAAGGTCTTATTAGATGCGGACTGGATCTAATTTCGTTTTGTTTGCTTCTTTTTTTTCTCTCTTTTCCTTTTTGTCTTGTCTTAATGTTAACGCTCACTTTTGTTTTGGTTTTTGTTTGCTATGCGTCTGTGGGAGGTATTTTGTATCCTTTTTTCTTTCTCTTGCTTTCGTTCGTATGGATTCTGGTGTCTCTAAATTGGGGACGGGTTTATGGGCTGCTGCTGCACGAAATGAAAAGCTGCGTTAGCTGAATATTTTGTTGGATACCAAAAAAAAAAAAAAAAAAAAGAGGTGTACGAGGTCGTAAAACTTATATCAAGTAATTGTCCCCCAGTATTCAGAACACCAAGTGTTGAGTGTTGATCATAGACTATCACTCGCCTTGAGGAGTCGATCACAGGTCATCACTCGACTCGGCACGAGAAAAGAAAAGATGGACATAACCCATCGAGATGTGAGTCTGGTTATACATATAATATAGCTCCCTGAACGGTACGCTTGGGTAGTCACTGGCAGGATAAGTCGTCCTTATTAAAAGGTAAGCCCTACAAGACCGTGTAAGTAGACCTCAACTGAGAAGAGAAGACATGCGCTGTGCTGGCTTAAACCACGATGATGAAAGTGGGGCCAGTGTATCAGTCCAAACTAGATATGGCCATGGATACTACACGGTGGGCAATAAACTATATGCACATGTATTCGTAGGGCATGGGTGCAAGGCTAGGATACATGTTGTGTATGCACTGCAACATCTGATAGCTACATGTAGCTTTGCCCCTCGAGAACGGGTAGTGCTCTTTTTGGCACTTTTATTTTGTGCAGCACGCTAGGCCGTAGCAATTTTAAGCGGGTGGTGGGAAGTGTTTACGGGACAGATGATTCCCAGCCATGATCCACGCTCAAGTACTTTGCTGGATGGGTTGGACATGGAGTCAGTATGTCTGCAGTGGAATCTATGAGTAGTACATGTAGCTGGACATCCAACCCATATGCTGGCTGTGGTGGTGGTGGTGGCTTTGTGGCATCATGGATAATCACTCGTTGGTGTAGTTACTTATTTCCCGTGCCGGCCCATCAGACACAAGAGAACGGGACTGAACAATCATGTGTAGGTACTACCAAAACACAAATACTATAGCCTAAATCATAAAAGTACAATCTATATATACAACAACTACCAACGGTCCGATAACCTACAGTAAGGCGAAAAAAAAAAAAAAAAAAAAAAAAAAAAAAGAAAAGGAAAAAAGAAAAAAGAAAAGAGGAGAAACCTCATGCGCATCTAGCTATAGCCAAGTAATAGTAAATTTATCTATATATCATGGTATCTTACCCCCCCCCCCATTTCCTCACTTCAACTCCCTCCCCCACTCCCCCACCTCCACCATCGCCCTCTCCCCCCCCTCCTCCAACTCCGCCTTCCCCAACACCCCCGCCAAACTCCTCCACCCACTCCTCGCCCCGCCCCACCTCAGCACCTCCTCCTTATACCTCTCGCCCGAGTCCCGCCGTAGCGGGTCCTGCTCAAACACATCCTTCCATATCTTGGCCGCAATCGCCCGATCAAACAGATACGCATAATACGTCGCCCCATAGCCAAACAGATGCCCAAAGAAGCCCTGCCACGACGTGCCCCGCGCCGGCGGCAGCAGCCCGTACCGCCCCTCCACCTCGTGGTACACGGCCGTGGAGTCGAACCCGCGCTGCAGCGGCAGCCTCGAATGATACCGCTGGTCCAGCAGCGAGAGCAGTATCTGCGTGCGTGTCTCGGTGGCCTGCATCAGCTCCTCCTGCTGCAAGCGCTCGGCCACCAGCTGCATCGGCAGCGGCTCGTCCGTCTGGTGGTGTCGCGCAAATAAGCCCAGCACTTCGGGCGCGCGGGCAAAGTGCTCCATGAGCACGCTCGGCAGCTCGGCCCAGTCGGTGGCGCAGCGCGTGCCCGCGACGTTGTGCAGCGCGGTGCGACCGAGCATGGAGTGCAGGGCGTGGCCCATCTCGTGGAAGAGCGTCTGCACCTCGCGGAAGTTGAGCAGCGCCGGGTTTCCGCGCGCAAAGTCGCAGATGAGCGCGATGGTGGGCAGCTGGTGGAGGGTGCCGTCGGGGCGGCGAACAGAGGCCATGCCGTCGTCTTCGCGCGCGCCCTCGAGCGCCTCGGCGAGGTACTCTTGGTCGCCGATCTGGCGCGAGCAGCGCAGGGTGAAGTGGGCTGGGTTGGGGTTCTTGCCGGCGCGCTCAAACAGGTCGCAGTAGACGACGGCGATGTGGCCGTCGGTCTCGTCGATCACGTCGAGGCGGCGGACGTCGTCGTTCCAGGTCTCGCCTGGGAGGGTCTCGCGCGGGACGAGGCGGACGCCGTAGAGGCGGTTGAAGAGGCGGGAGAGGCCCTGCATGACGGTGCCGAGGGAGAAGTAGGACGAGAGGATGTCGGAGCCGCGGCGGCGGGAGCGGATCGCGTGCATCATTCGGGCGGTGTAGAGGTCTTTGTCCCAGGGTTGGAGGGGTAATGATTGGCCAGCCTGTTTTTTGAGGAGCGCGAGACTGTCGAGTTCTGTCTGGGCGGCGGGGCGGTTGGCGTCCGCGAGGGCGTTGAGGAATTTGGTTACGGCTTCTAGAGACTCCGGACTAATGTTAGATTGGGGTCTAAGTATAGGGAAAGGGTGAAGAATATCACGGACCTGGAGAGGACGCCATTTTGTCTGTCAATGCGACCTCTGCATAGGTCTCGCGCCCGACTAAAACCGCAAGCTCTGCTCTTCGCTTTAATAGCTCTTCCAAAACACCAATCTGCCGAGCACTACTTGTATGGCCAGCTATATATATCTCCCTCCGTACCTCTTCGTCTTGTACTGATCGTATGGCATGGTTCGCCGCCATCCCAATCGTGGGGATCGTCACCTTTCCCCGCTTTGTAAGCTCCCTCACAACCATGGGATCCATGCCCCTCAAGCGCGCAGAGTCAAACGTCAGATGGTGCGTTTCCGGCGCCATCTCATTGATAAACTGCGGGCCCAGTTCCGCAATCTCGTTGGACAGCTCGACAAACTTGCGCCTGGCCCCGGCCGGAAGATTGATGCCGCTCTTTTCAAAGTCCTTGTACAGGATCGTCGCCACCGCCCGCTCCTCGTCCGAGAACTTTGCCACAACCTCCGGGTTGTCCAGCGCCCGCTTCAGGGCGTCGTAGAGGCCCGTGGTGGTGTTGAGGACGTTCATGTACTCGTACATGACGGTGTAGGCTTCGTGCGCCGCCACGACAATCCTGCGGTCCGGGTGCGTCGCCCGTACAAAGTCGGACATGTCGATGACTCGGCACAGCAGGTCGCTCAGGCGGTCGAGGTCCCGCACGACCCGGACGAGGTCCTCGGGCGTGTGGGCATTGAGGATCTTGTCGACTTGCCGCTTGGCTTTGTGGAGGGTGCGGTCGGCGTAGGCTTTGAAGCCGGCGGCGGAGGTGAGGTCTTTGTTCTGGAAGAGGCCGGTGTGCTGGGCTGTGGGGTTGTGGGATTTGGCGGAGAAGTCGCGCCAGATGGAGGGGTTGTCGCTGGAGATTTTATGACTATTTTAGCTGGTGCACTTGTCTGGGTTTAGAAAGAGAGAGAGCAGAATTTGTATATTTAAATTTTTATAGAATACATGACATTGTAAATTAGGCAAGGCAAGTATATGTGTAGATATCCGGGTACTTTTTTCTTAAAAAAAAAAGAGAAAAAAAAAGAAGAGAAAAAAAGAAGAAAACGAATAACTAAAGGGGGGTGAAATTTACAAAATGTCCCTCAAGGTCTTGTCCTCCCAGCCCGCACCCGGAGCGGAATGCAGGGCGGGGTTGAAGGCGGCAGCAGCAGCTCCAAGCTTCGGGGACTCGACGGCGGCGGCCGCAAGATGTCTTTTCTGCTGCAGCAGCAACAGGAGCTGCTGCTGCTGTTTGCGCCAGCAGCGGGTGCAGAGCGTTGGCCACGCGGAACGGGGGACCACTCTGTACATTGTGAACTGAGGGACGAGAAGAGGGACGAGAAGAGGGACGGCGGGAGGGTTCAATTGGGACCTGGGGTGGTGGGAGGGAGAGAGAGAGCAGAGAGGCGAGAGATGCAAGGTGCGAGATGGGATGGAATCAGGCGGTGGAGGGACGAGATGTTATCAGATTGATTGATTTGATTTGATCTGGTGGTGGGGGTGGGGGAGAGAGCACGCCACTCACGTGAGAGGAGAGGGATGCCTCTGCGTGGGATTAGTAAGAGGAGAGGGGAGAGAGCGAGTGAGAGCGAGTGAGAGAGCGAGAGCGAGTGAGAGAGCACTCAATCCCCACTGGCTGATCACACAAAGAGCCCAGATGCAAACCCGAGATGGCAGACAGAATGATATCAGCTCTTCTTCTTCCTCTCGCAGCGCCACACCCAGCCTTCCCTGCATAGCCGCCCTCTTAGCCAAGCGCCACTCACGTGACAGGTAGACATCAAGCTTCTCTTTCCTTCGCGGTCTCAAGTCGAGTCTTCCTTTTCCTCTCACCATTCACGACATCATCGCACATCAACACCACCGCTCCCCGTAAACAACAGCAAAGGATCCAGAGACATACAAAACACACCAAATACCTTCACTCCCTCCAGCTCTCATAGATACTCCGCTCATTCACTCGTTCACTCTTGATCTCTCTCCCCCAGTCACTCCTTTTCAGCAACACCTCTCACAAAGTCACTGCACGTGCCCACCCCAATGACCATGGAGCCCACCGACACCGCCATGACCGAAGCTCCCACTTTTGCCCCCCCTCCCCCCAAGAAGCGCAAGTTTATCCGCCGCCGGCCCGACGACAACGACGACCAAACCGCTCCCGCTCCCGCTCCCGACGGCGCATCCGCCTCCCCCAACACACAAACCCCGCCGCCCGCTGCCGAAAGCGCCGCTCCCCCCTCCCCCCCCACAGACCCCGAGACCCCCGACCTCTCCACGATCCTCCGCCTCCGCAAGAAGCTCACGCGCCCCACCCGCCGCGGGCTCGAAGTCACCGCGCCCAAGCCCACCACGACAACGACGTCGCAGACAACGGCCATCGCAGCACCGCACCGCCCGCCAGACGACGACGCTGCCGCCTCAAAGGCCGCAGAAGAGGAGGAGGAGGAGCTCCAGGCTGTCGTCAACAGGTTCACGCACCAGACGGGCCAGATCCTCGACGTTGACAAGCACATGATGGCCTACATTGACAGCGAGATGCAGCGGCGCCGCGGCATCGCCACGTCTGGGGGCAGCGGCGGCGGTGGCGGTGGTGGTGGTGGTGGTGGTGGTGGTGGCGGCGACAACGGGAGTAGCGCCCCCGCGGGCGGCGAGAGCACAAGTAGGTCGGCGTACTGGACGCCCGTGGTGCCCGAGGGCCGCGGCGCGACGCTGGGGAAGCTGCATGAGGTTGATCTGGGGGAGGAGACAAAGAAGCGGAATATTGCGCGGACGCAGGAGGCGACGCGGCGGCTGCAGGGGGATGGGACGGTGGTGGAGGGGGCGGCGGAGGAGGACGAGGGTTCAGGCGGGGGGAAGAAGAAGATGAAGGGCCGCAGGAGACGCAATAGCCAGGATATCCAGAGGGATAAGCTGGTGGAGGAGGTTCTGAAGGAGAGTCGATGTATGTTCACCCTATCTATTATATTCATTCGCGGCATATATATATATATACAGAAAGACTAACTAGCGGCAGTGGAAATGTACACCGAGCCCGACCCGTCCGAAGAACAACGCGAGACCGAAGGCGCCGCAGACGACCGCATCGCGGAAAAGTTCCGCCGCGAGTTCCTGGACGCGCTCATGTCGCGGCGCCGCCGCAGAGGCGGCGACAGCCGCAAGAAGAGGGACGAGACAAAGAAGCCGCGCGGGCCGAAGCTGGGAGGGAGCAGACAGGCGCGTGCGGCGATGCGGGAGAGCCAGAATCAGGCCACGGTCGTGGCGAAGAAACGATAGAGAGGGTGGTGGTGGTGGTGGTGGTGGTGGTGGTGGTTGTATTTTTTGCGTGGGCTGGTGGGCTGGTTGGATGGGGTTTGTCTTTTTTTTTTTCCATTGTATGTGATAAGTAAATAGCCTTTTTTTTATTTTTTCTCTTTTTTCTCTTTTTTTTCTTTCTCTTTTTCTCTTTTTCTTTTTTCATGTTCTTTTTACGCTTCTTTTTTTTAAAAACAGGAATAAGGACCTTGTAAATTTTTATTGCATGCATGCACGCAGGTGGGCGGGNGGGTGGGGCAGTAGTTAGAATGGGATGATGGTTGAGCTCAGATTGGGATTGCGGGTGAATGTATCATTGACATGGCTATAGACTTTTTGGTCCCCAAACCCCAAAGTTACATATATACAATTCGCTCCAAGCCGGATATATGACTACATGACATTGTGATAGAGGTATACTAGTGGTCCTGCTAGAAACTGCTTTGAAATATGGCACTTGAGAATACTAATCTACAGCGAGTCAGATCAGGGTGATCAATAAATATGTACTCCCCACAAAGGTGCTCATCCAGGGTTGACGAAAGCGAGTGATCCTTCATGATGTACCAACTGCGGGGAATTGAACAGGGGAATCCAGCCACAGCCAATGGGAGGACCAGTATGGTGGCACCTATATAGTGCTTCTAGTATCTATTCTGGGGATTTTTTAATGAGAATAGGAAAAGATGTTGAGGGATGAAGTTGCGCCCTACAACGGCTACCCTCCTCTCGCGATCGTTCCATATACATATATCCTCAATCAATGAGCAGTCCATCACGGATGCGAGTATTGGACAACCCCCAAACCTCCAGGCTATAAAACGAGCACGTTTCCTATCTTTACTCGATATGTATATCGATAGGAAAAATCAGCCTAAAACTGTATATACCTCCCAACAATCTTTTTTTAAGGTCTCCCACGTGGTTCGGCTCGCTTGTTCTTAGCGAGTGCTTATTTGCCGCCGAGTGATGCGCTGTGATTGCATCTGGGGTACATAGGTATATCGAGGTGCACGCTATACGCAGTAGGGATCGAGTAGGTACGGACGGAAATGGACTGGTGGAGAGGGGAAGAGGAGGATGAGGGGGGACCCTGGTGGCTTGGAGCTACTGCGGGATCTCCGGTATTGATATATCTAAGGGTAGTCTGTTACCTGGCCTTGCCTAGCTACATGCATGTTTATAGACTTGACTGAGATAGGCTCGACCCGATATATGGATGGCTTTTAGAGTATGGCATCTCCAATTGTGTTGCAAACGACTTTGGGGTGTCATGATGGGATACAGAGGAGGAGGAAGAAGAAGAAGAAGAACCGGCCGGTTGACTTGCGGTGACAATGCCAAGAGGGCTGGGGGGGGATTGTCTGTCCGGGATCGAGTTATCTAGCAAAAGGTAGCTAGATAGAGCAGTCAATGCTGGCTTCAACCCTCAGAATAGGTCCCTATTATTATCGATCACTTCGTGGGCTGGGTGTGTAAATCTCCGAATCTCACGATGTCTTTCTCTCATCCACACACACTCTCTCTTTCCCTGTGTGTTGCTCCGGGGAGATTGCGCCCTCTCATCATGCGGTAATATTGGTAACGACAGCTGTGGTATGTACAAAGGAGAACGGGACACATTAGTTTTTTAGGCGGCGGTGCTTTTCTCTTAGACACGGTTTCAAATAATAAGACAGCTGCAGCTTCTACTTCTCTTCAGCTTCTTCTTCTTCCATATGCTAATACTACTTCTGCTGCTGCTGCTCTTCTTCTTCTTCTTCTTCTTTTTTCTCTTCATCCTCGTCTTGTTCATCGTCTTGTCCCTCCTCTTGTTGTTCTTCAATTCTGGGAGGTTGCATTACAGACAGACAGCCAACCAGAAACTAGCTGGTCCGTCCATCACATCCATCGACTGCTCCTGCATCTCATTCGGTCGTTCTCAGTCTTCATCGTATTTAATTAGGATTATTCTCTCACCTTCCTGCAACAGGGTTTCTTCGTTTCTCACTTCCTCGCCACCACTCACTTGCACCCCCCCCCAAAACCCCCCACAACAATACTTACATTAGACCCTATTATCCATACACCCGGATATCTGCTTATCGCTCGTTCCCTCTCTCTCCTGCATTGTCACGACCCAACAACATCCAGACCCAACACTCTCACCACACCCAACCAAGTCAAGTACTCCTCTGTATCAGTGACACGGTCCCCATACCACTCACTCCAATAAACTCTCACTCAACCTTCCCTCACGCGCCTAACTACCACCACTATAAACCCACCATGGGCCGACCAATCTGGCGCGAACCTACCGAAAAGCGCACGGCTGATGCTGCCCTTGAACCTCGTCGCGAAGCCGTCGTCCGTCGCTCTGCCGGCATTCGCCCTCGAGTCCACGGCTCAGACCGCTCCTCGGGTACCCTATTCAATCTCCTACGTAGCGATTACGCCCTCGAAAACCTGAATACGGGTCCTGCTAGATGGAGCGACAACGCGAGCTTGCTCGCGGCTCAGCGTGGCGGCAGAAGAGGCCTTGGCAGGTCTGAGACGCTGCGCCCTCAGTTGAATCGCTCGGTGGCGACGGGCGAGGAGGTCTATACACCGTGGTTCCCGCCCGCTGGTGATCGTGAGCTGGCAATGCAGCGTAGAGAAGAGATGGAGCGCATAAGAGAGGACAATGAGAGACGTAGGCTGTTGGAAAGGCTGGATAGGGAGCGCGAGCGGGAACGCGAGCGGGAGCACGAGAGGGTGGCGCGCCTGACCGAGGAATTTATACCGGATGATATGTCGTGGTTCGGGCTTCCACTGTGGGCGCGTCAGAGATACGTTGCCAGCCTCATGGACGAAGGCCGCCGACCCGAGCCCTCATCAAACGCGACCCGCGAGATTCACCTGCCGCGCTTCGATATTGACGGCTTGGGTGATCGGGAGCGCTCTCTCAGGTCAATACCCTCACTCCCTACATATCTCACTGGGCTAATCGAAGGAGCGGATGACAGTCCTGACGCAAATCAGTGGGAGCTCATGGCCGAACTCGGGTATCCAGGCTGTGAACAGGATAGCGAGGACAGCGAGGACGATGAGCACAACCTCATGGACGCTCTCGGGACCCTAGAAGGAGAGGAGAGGGATAGGTCGGAGATGGACAGGTTGAGAAGAGTGGCCAATATGTTTGCAGCGCATAACAGGGACATTGACAGGCTGGTTGAAAGATTGTAAAAATTGTAATGAATCGGCGTTTACGATTTTCTTCATTTTTTCCCTTCTATTCTTTGGTGTGTTGTTATTGCCTTTATCTTCTTTCCTTTTTTCCCTCAATCTTTCTTACTTTTTTCCCCCTCAATGATTGGAATGGCAATTGGGTCGTTGCTCAGGGTGTCAATGTTTTTTTTCCTTCACCCAGATGTTCTTTATACTCCTTAAGCTTATCGCTCTCTTCGTGGGATATATATATATATATGTATGTGTACATTTCTGTTTCGTTTTTTCTTTGGGATATGGATACTATTTCAAGGCTCTGGAAGGCCGTTTATGTTTCATCTTATGTATCATGATTCTCTGTGCTCAGACACGAGGCATCACTCAAGACGACATAAATAAACTACAATTTAATCATCGATACAGACTCTGAAGGTCACTCGGAGAATACAAGAAAAACAATACCCTCTATACAGGTATCTATTCAAAGCTATCACAATACCAGTCTAACTATTGTGTGCAGGCAGGTCCTTAGTTCTTCCTACCTCCCCCATCTATGCATCCATCTATTCCGAATTTGCATATTCCAAATCCTCCACACTCCTAATCACCCTACTCGGCGTGCACATATTCTCCACGATGTAGTCCCCATTGACCAAATCGTTCTCATCTGCCCGCTTTGCTGCCGCCTCCTCCGTGTCCACCAGGCCAGCCGCCAGGTGCCTCGCAATCAAGCGCTTCCTCGCAATATCCCGATCAACAGATACAAACCACAGCTCATCGAAGAGCGCCGAGATCTCCCCCCAGATCTCGGTTTTGAGCGATAGATAGTTGCCTACACACAATTAACCCCACAGAAAAAAGGCAATAGAAACAGAACGGGATAGAAACCTTCAAAAACAAGTATTCTCTGCGTCGTCAGGATGGCGATATCATCCTCGACGGGGTCCTTCTTGGCGTGGTCGAAGCTGGGCGCAAAAATGGTCTTTGAGTCGGGCGTGATGGGCGCCTTGAGACGCAGCACGAGCTGCTTAAGCGCCACGGGATCGAAGGTGAAGGGCGCGCCGCGGCGGGCGTGGGCCTCGAGCGGGCTGGGCATTGCGGAGAGGGCGGCGCGGGTTAGGTGGTAACCGTCCTTTAAATATATAGAAAGCAATTGTTATCATCATTTGCACATTATATGTTTTTTTTTTTTTTTTTTTGTGTAGAAGTATGAGCTGCTCTCTAGATGCCAGACTGCAGGGCCTGATACTACTACTGCTACCTACTACTATCATTCATAATTACTACTGATGGTGCGTGCGTGCGTGCGTACCATGGGGATCATTGCCGCGACGTTTGGGTCAAGGGCGTTGAGGCGGTTGACGACCTTTCCGGCGAGCGTGGTCTTGCCGCTGCCGGGGATGCCGGAGACACTGATTAGGACGCGGGAGGCTGGGGGTGCGGCGGCGAGGAGCTCTGGGAGAAGGGGGGTTTTTATTTTATATCATTGATGCATTTTGGTGTTTTGGTTTGGTGGGTGGTGTTATATATACATGTACATACATGTATATATGTGCACATGTACTTATATATATATATATGTGTGTGTGTGTGTGTGTGTGTGATGGAGAAAAAAAAGATACACGTACTGCTTGTTGCGTTTGTGAGGTCATCAATTATGTTTTCCATCATTTTGATGCTTTTGTTGGAGTTGTAGTTGTAGGTGTGGGGGTGGAGTGGAGTGGAGAGGCTAGTATTGTGCCGGTGGACGATGTTGATGCGGGGCCTAGAGAGCTTGTTATTTATTTAACTCCTGTGCTTTGATGATGATGATGGTGATGATGGCGAGGATGATGGAAACCAATGTCCAGTGAGGTGTGGCTGGGGGGGGGATGATACATACTAAATATTCAGAACTGTAGATGTGCAATTGTTTGACGATATCGATTGTTGAAACAACCCAGTAGAGTGGTAGCAGTAGCTCCCCTCCCCTCCCCTCCCCTTGCCCCTTGCCCCTCCCGTCCCTCCCGCTCCTCCCCTCCGAGTACGTAGCAGGACATCATCAAATAGTAAATACCCGGCATCCCCTATCAACGTTATCGTGTTATGCACCAGGGGGGATAAAATGCCAGCCAAGACGGCTCCTTCCCGCTGCAGATCTACCGGTAATAGCACTCGACACCTACTCGAGAGTACATACAGTAGGTATATCTCAAGCCACCCATTCATACATACATACATTCATTATAATCTACTCATCCACTCGTACACTCATACACTCATATGCAGTATCAGAAAACCACACATCAATACTAAACATTTCCTCTCTCAGACCCCCCTCAAAAAAAAAAAAATGATTGATCTTGGCTTGAAGAGAATCAGCGCACTCTTGAAAAACCAAGGTCGCTTTCCCTGGCAGGCTATTCACGTATGTGCATGCGCAACTTCAGGCAGATTTGTTTCGATAGTACCAGTCCAGGTACTAGTAGTAATGGTTGTTGCAACTGCTGCTGATAATCAATTTCGCAGGTTGCAGGAACGAATGGAAAAGCGAGTGATCTCTCAGACAACAGAAATACTACTCTTCTCAGGCGGTGGCAGCTAAGTCGTCTCTGTTCGAAATAGGGTTCCGTATGCGCCTACATTTCGTCTGTCCTCAATGCCGCTGGGATCCCTTGTGGCCGTTTCACATCCCCCCACCTAGTCGACCGCTGGGACTGCATCACGCTCAACGAAACCACCGTCTCGAAATCAGTCTTCCTGGAAGTCGAGGCTGCGGTCAAGGAGAGAGACGCAAGTCTGGGAATCGGGGCCACCGAGTTCGAACTGCTCACAGCCACGGCCTTTGAGATATTCTCCAGGCAAAAGGTTGATATTGCCGTTGTAGAGGTTGGCATCGGCGGAAGGCTGGACGCAACAAATGTGTTTGAAGCGCCACTCGCGACCGTCATCACAAAGATTGCGCTGGACCATCAGGGCTTCTTGGGATATACACTGGAAGAGATTGCGAAGGAGAAGGGGGGAATCATGAAGAAGGGGACCGCATGCGTGGTTGATGGGTCCAACACAGGGCAGGTGCTTTCCGTGCTGCAACGCATTGCGTCCGAGGTGGGGGCAGGGGCCTACACCATCTCAAAGCTAGATGCGTTGGGCGATGGGTACGCTGAAATAATGACTCCGGCCTTTGGAACCCAGCGCTTTACGAGTTTTCTACAGGGAAACTACCAGCCCTCAAATCTTGCTTGTGCCGTGAACGCACTTTCTCACGCGGCGGAAAAGTTCCCAATGATCACCCCAGCGGCGCTCCAGGCAGGCATCAAGTCTACAACATGGCCTGGGAGGATGGAATGGGTTGACATTTCGTCCATGGTTGGGAAGCGAACTTCAGTGTTAGTGGATGGCGCCCATAACCCCGAAGCCGCAGACGCTCTGGCGGAGTATGTGAACAAAAAGCTCCCAGGCCCAGTGACATGGGTGCTCTCTGCGTCTAAAGGCAAAGAAGTCAGGATAATGTTGCAGAGGCTTCTTAGAGACGGTGATCATGTTGTCGCTGTTGCATTCGGGGCCGTAGATGGAATGCCGTGGGTTTCACCCGTCGACCCACAGGAGATCGTGAATGAGGCAGTATATGTTTTGGGAAGCGGCGAGAGTGTTACAAATTTTGGTCACGATATAAGCGCTGCGTTGAAGACGGCATGCAATGGTGGAAATGTGGTCGTTGCTGGTAGCTTGTCAGTATCTACCAAATTATCAAGCGGATAGAGTTTATATGCTGATGAATTTTAGGTATTTGGCTGGAGAGGTTCACAAGCTAACGAGGCTCAATTGAACTGGGAATAATATATAAATCTATGTATTCGAAGGCATTGTAAATATGATCGCTGCACTTCAGGGGGATGAACGATTGATTTTAATCATGACTAGTGCAATATCCTGCCATCGTACAGCCTTGCGATATATATCCCAAGAGGATATATGAAGTTTTTCAGTAGACTTGCTCTTTAATAACACGTGGTGCAAAATGACAGTTTTTTTTTTTAAAAAAAAACCGTACCAATTAAGTACATGTACTATGTACATGTATGTGTTCAAGTACCCCCACGAACTGTTAAAGCTAAAACAATGGCTGTAAGTTATGGCCAGTAGTGTATATGATCAATACATGTAGTTCATTCAACAGCTTGATCACACTTTTAATTTTGGATCATAGCGAACTGTGTCATTTTACATCATCATCATCACCACCACCATCATCATCATCATCATATGTTATTGTAGAGCACGTATACCTGAAACTGTCCTTTTCCGTAAATGTCAATAACGACCAAGATAAAATGACAGATACAGTACGAACATAGACAGCAAGTAAGTACATGTAGCGCAAAGTCTCTAATACTACATGTACCTACATGGTTACGGTATTGATACAGCTTGATAAACTAGTACGACATCAAAAGCCAACCAAAAATATCACAATATCGGAAAATATGCTGTGTTGACCATTTCCGTTTCTTGGCGGCAATCTAGAGCGTGATATTTTTCTCGTGGGCAATGAATAGGCCCTATAGTACTTGATCATTAGACCAGAGTAGCGAAGCCGTAAAGCTTAGGCAGTGTGAGAAAGGTGGGTTTGGAGTCGGGCTTTTGAGCACTTGCAGAGGAGACGTGCAACAACAGGGTATGAAGGATACCACCAAATAAAGCATACAGCAAATAAAGGCTTCTGCTGTTTTGACTTTCTTGATTTTGTCGATTGCTTCTCGCAAATTTCAAGGGAAGCACCATACTCCAGTCAAGGCGTCTATGTACCTACTCTACTTACAATCCATCCCTTCCTCCGTTTTCAATCATTGGGGCATGGAGCAGTTACAATACCAAAAAGATTATGGATTCGCTGCGTTATTCGCGTTAATGCGCTAGTAATGCAGTAATAATACGGCATTACTACGTACTCTTTTTGTAATGCCGGTTTAATCACTGAATCCCGTAGTCATACAGTACTGATTTCACCCCGTTTTTTCGTATTGTAGGCAGGTTTTCTTGCAAATCCACGCTCGTCACCTACATGTAGTACCAGGAAAAGAGAGGTGGAAAAGGTGGCAACGTATCTTGGGTGATATAATGGGATAACGACATTTTTTTGCAATTAGGTTGCTCTAAGTGAAGGGTATAAATCGGGAGGGAAGAATGGAGACTCCTCTTCTCAAATAGTGGTAAAAGGACGAGTGTGGCTCTTGGCACTGATTGAAAACATACATGTACAGAGTCTGGTAGAATTATTGCGGAAGTCCGAACTAAAAGAGTGGGTTTCTTGGTCAGTGCTTACTGCAAAAATTCCTTTAAGGGCCAATAGGACTATCGGGTCACGGAAACCCACTTTCGCAATAATTCTACCACCCTCTGTAATCTTGCGTGCTACCAACGGGACTGACTAAGGGATAGCGCAGCTCCTGAGTCATCGGTGGCTGACCTTTTTTTCTGGCAGGGTTTATCTGAACTTTCGCCTCAACTTTAAAACCCCCGAAACCATTATAAAAAATTGCACAAATCCCACCTTCACCACCACAAAAGCCAAAAATGCCTGCCCCTACAGCTCTCGTAAAAGCTCCTGGATCTATCACCCCGGCTGTGGAACAATCAACCATGGGTACATTTATCCCGTTTCCTTTTTAGACAAAATAGCGGGGAAATGAGAGAAAGAGAAAATTCTAACTGGGGCCATGGCGGGGCTATCTATAGAGGCCGTTGACGACGAAGTTCTTATCGACGCTTCAGCTTCCACAGTTCCCGCTTCTAGTATTGTAGTCCCTCTGCTGAAGGAAGCAGACGATACAGAAATGCACATTGACGAAGAAGGGCGCCCGAAATTTGCGCCCGCGAAAGCAAAGGTATGTACCCCCAGCTTGCAGGCCGATGCCTTCGTTCCAAGCACTAAACTTCATGTCTAGAAAATTAGGCAAAAATCCGAGTCGCGAAAGGTCGGAATACCACCTCACAGAATGGCGCCTCTCAAGTCGGCATGGCCCAAGATCTACCCCCCACTCGTGGAGCATTTAAAGCTCCAGGTTAGGATGAACCTTAAGGATAAGGCTGTCGAGCTTCGCTCTTCGGCAATTACATCAGATACTGGGGCGCTGCAGAAGGGTGCCGATTTTGTTAAAGCATTCTCGCTGGGATTCGATGTGGACGATGCTATCGCTCTGCTCAGGCTCGATGATCTGTACATTGAGACCTTTGAAATCAAGGATGTCAAAACTCTTACCGGCGAGCACTTGGGAAGAGCAATTGGGCGCATTGCAGGAAAGGATGGAAAAACAAAATTTGCGATTGAGAACACTACCAAGACCAGAGTTGTTTTAGCAGACCAAAAAATCCATATCCTGGGAGGATTTCAGAATATCAGAATGGCAAGGGAAGCCATTGTCTCATTGATCTTAGGAAGTCCTCCGGTATGTGCAATCCATAATGTAATTCCTGGTGGGGTACTGACGACGTTATAGGGCAAAGTCTATGGGAATCTCCGAACAGTGGCTGCGAGGCAGAAGGAGCGGTTTTAGGAAGTTTGGGTTCAAAAAAGTTTTTCATTTCATTTTTTTTCTTTTCTTTCCCTCTCTTTACGACGTTATGGGCTTCCTGGCGCGCGGGTTCTATAGGTATTCAATTTTTTTCGTTTCTTTTCATAGACACGCGGATACCATGTAAATGCGTATTTATCTACTCTAGGGTATGCGCGAGTTCCTATCACGTGAAAGGCCACTCATGCTGTAGAAGGATGCTTGACAGCCTTATCCGCGGTGGAGATTGCGACATCGCTACCCGCTATATGTGTCGTCGGTACCTACCAGCCGCGAGCTCAGCTCCTTGACTTAGATTCGTGCTAGGTATTATCTTCCGCAATGAAACTGCAGCCTCGATCTAGGCTTAACTTACTGAGAATGATTCAGATGATTGGAACTTGAAAGTGATTGGCTAAGTTGTGAAGTCTGCAATTTTATTGATGGGTATGGTAGTTGTTCACTGCAGGGGTTGGGAGATCAATCTTCGACTTGTAGGCAGGTTTATGTGTGTATTTACATAGACAGGTATATTGTCATTTCTCTATCTCAAAGTTTCAAGAGAAAGGAAGGGAGAGAAGAGGGGGCCTCGTTTGAATGAATGAATTGTCCGGGGTGATTCGCGTGGGAGCCGGGAGAACCCCCCCTTTAATCTGCCTCACATAGAGAGAGCATCTTACAGTACAGCATAGTAGATTCGTGTATACATATTGGATGGGCGGGGGAAAGCAGACAAAGCGATTGAAGTGTCTAAATGTAGTTACACTGGGGGAGTCAAGACCGCCTAAGATAACCCCGCAAGAAAGGTCAGAAAGGATGCATGTAGACAGAGGGGGAGAGAAGACGAAGAATAGAGCGAGAGATCGTACTGCTTCCTCTCCTCTCAATATTGCGTTTGAGGTTCCGTTGTCTGCGACGGGCGTGGTTAAAACTCCGTCTCGACTGGGGACAGGAAGCCCATACAACATACCTGTGTTTAAGCCGCAACCCTTTGCGCAGTTTGTCCCTACACAAGGGCCTATCTGCTCGCTGCTCGCTACTCTGCTCACATCTTGTCCTGGTCATTGTCCTTGCTTTCGTCCTCCTTGTGTCTGTGTCCTGGCAATGAAGACGCTGTTACTATCGCTCGCCCGATTTCAACTCTACAAGTCGTCTCTGCTGCTTCTCTAAGTGAACAAGAAATGCCAACCCTCACTCCCATCCCGGTCAGACAGAATGGCCGTCAAATCGAACGTCCGAGAACCCCAAGCAGACCTAGTACCTCGTCTTCTTCTAAAGAAAATGAGGCTTCCTCAAAAAATTCCGCGCCTCTGGCAGATTACGTGAGTTAACTTTCTGCTGGTGTAAGGAAGGGATGCCTGGCTGATTTTGAAGATAGACCCTTGGAGACTGTCTGGGGAAGGGCGCATTTGGATCAGTGTATCGAGCACTCAATTGGGGAACTGGAGAAACCGTCGCTGTGAAGCAGGTGAGGCTCGTAGATTTGCCAAAGAGTGAGCTGAGGGTTATTATGGTAAGTCTTCCGTGACTGTGTAAGATGTTGGCTAGTACTAAGTTCTGTTGCATAGCTTGAAATCGACCTTCTGAAGAACTTGAATGTATGGGAATACACGTCCGCCTCCCTGGTACTACCTGCATCTACTGATCATAAGGCAGCACCCAAATATTGTTCAATACCATGGCTTCGTTAAGACGACGGACTCTTTGTACATTATTCTGGAGTATGTAGATATCTCGGGTGAGGAAGTGCCGAGACATGGGCTAATGATCGATAGGTACTGTGAAAATGGCTCCCTCCACAGCATCTGTAAAAACTTTGGAAAGTTCCCCGAAAACCTGGTCGGCCTCTATATGACTCAAGTCCTCCATGGACTACTGTATCTCCATGACCAGGGTGTTATACATCGTGATATCAAGGGTGCCAATATCCTAACGACGAAGGAAGGCTTAGTTAAGCTGGCGGATTTTGGAGTTGCCACAAGAACCACCGGACTTAGTGACTCGTCGGTCGTTGGGACTCCGTATTGGATGGCTCCGGAGGTTATTGAGCTTGCAGGAGCTACTACATCGTCAGATATCTGGTAAGATGCTTCTTCAACTTTCGGCAGTTCTTGGTTAGGGCTTATAGAGGTGAAGGAGTGTGGGATGTACAGTGGTTGAACTTCTTGATGGAAAGCCGCCATATCATAAGCTTGCTTCCATGCAAGCATTGTTCAGAATTGTCAATGATGACCATCCGCCACTTCCGGAGGGAGCTTCGCCAGCAGTTCGAGATTTCCTCATGCAATGTTTTCAGAAGGATCCCAACCTCCGAGTTTCGGCTCGTAAACTACTGAAACATCCGTGGATCGTCAATGCGAAGAGATCAGACTCTGTGGTGCGAACACCGACTACAAAGTATGATGAGGCCGTCAAAAGTGTACAGCAATGGAATGCGGCTCTACAGTCTCCAAATGCTCCGAAAACAACCCGGCCTTCCGTCCTTAGCCCCAATCCTCCTCGACGTACACATGTATACAGTCTTGAGCCTGGGAAAGGGCCATTGGCGTTGAGATCTCGGCCAACTGAGGCGTTCATGTCTCCAGAGAAGACCCGTCAGTATACAATTCTTACCTTTTTCTCGTTTTTCCGATTACTAAATCTACAATAGTTGAGGATGATAACTGGGACGATGATTTTGGGTCTGTTATATCTGCGGCTGCCCTTCAGTTTCCTCGCAATAAGATTGCGGATGGAAACATTGCAGGGCTGCAATCTTTTGACCGATTGAAGTCCTTTGCATCCAACGATGGCACAGACGAGAACTGGGGCGATGACTTTGAAGGGGATATAACCATTAAAAGTCCACCGAGTGAGTGATGTTTCGTGAATCAAAATCCATACCGATGATTTTTACTAATGAAAGTACAGTCATGGATTTTGAGGCAGATCCTATGCAGACGATAAGACCTTACTTTCCTCGTAGACAAAGCGAGCCCTCCCTACCGAGTGACGATATATCCACCACAATGATCCCAATTACCGAGCCCCCGCCATTGCCAACAACACCTACGAAATCGAAACCGCGAAAGCTAATGTTACCGTTTCGAAATACGTCGCGCCATCCATCAGTATTCAGAGAAGATGCATTTGAGGATTATTCTGATCTTGCACCAGTTAACGAAGCAACATTTGCTAGGAAAGTTGACTTAATGAAGGTAGAATATACCCTGTCTCCTTGCTTTATATTATGCCTGTGTCTCATTAGATTTATGAATAGAAGGATGCGTCACTAAGTCCGCGACTTTTTCATCCGAGTGATCTCAAAAGTCTACCGAGATCTACAAGTTCCTCTCAGCATGGTAGTTTAAGGAGGCAAATATCATTGGCGTTGGGAGATACAGAAACGCAGGCACATGCAATACGGAGGTCACGGTCTTCGATGGAGATACAGAGATTTGCGGAGCCCGAGGGCGAGGACGATTATTCGGATATATTTGGTAGTGAAGGAGGAACTGATGAGGCTGGCTCTGAGACTAGTGGCGATGACCATAGCTTGTTATTAAACACCAAGCTTTCAAACAATTCTTGGGTAAGTCCATATATCATCTTCGGTTTATTTCTTACTGATTTTGTTTATTTTTAGCTGGGAGATGAGGAGCCCGATGAGGATGATCCATTCGCCCAATTAGAAGAAGGGTTTGACGAAATGGGTGTGATTTTCCCCACCAGGCTGGACTAAGGAAATGCAACTGACATGTTTATAGATCTCGAGGCAAATATTGCTAGAGATAAATATGCACGACTTTGCATACAGGTTGAAGCCTTGGTTGGCTCATTAAAAGAAACTCAGTCGGAGGAAGACCTGGATGATATATCATCACAGTTGGTATGGCTTTTCTCGGAGGAGTCAAAAATCAGACCTGCCAGCTAATTTTAGTAGATGGACGTCCTTCTGGAATCCCCGGAAACAAGAAATACTATAATTGGTGCTCATGGTATGTTACCAATATTAGAGGTTTTGGAGACTTGTAAGAAACGGGAAGTCATCCTCAAGCTATTGAAGATTGTAAATGCTGTATGTCAAAACCCTTTTAGTTTTTAAGGCAGTATCCTGACGAATCCCAGATCATTTTCGATGATGTTGAAATTCAAGAGAACTTGTGTTTCGTTGGGGGGATCCCCATCATCACGAAATTTGCGTCGAAGAAGTACCCAGGGCATATCCGTCTGGAAGCGGCGGCATTTGTAAGACAAATGTATCAAACTTCAACACTGACATTACAGATGTTTGTCAGTTGTGGAGGGTTGAATGTTCTCGTCGAGTTTCTGGAAGAAGATTATGACGCCCAGAAAGATTTAGTGCTCATCGGAGTGAATGGCATTTGGAGCGTCTTCGAAATGCAGGGCCCTACGCCAAAAAATGATTTTTGCCGGATATTTTCCCGAAGCTCGGTTTTGCATCCATTATCATTGGTATTGTGTCATGTTCTTGATGAGGACGGGGAGTTGTCGGATTTATGCGTGGAACGAATAGTCAACATATTCTACTTATTTTCTCAAGCAGAGAACCATGTCAAGGAAATGGTGGCGGATAGGATAGTTTTGAAAAGTATACCATTCCTATCCCCCATCCAACCTCAAAACTGACATTTTGGCAAGGAGTGTTAAAAGACCTGAAGCGGATGGCGCCGTCTCATCAGGTAGTAATGTTGAAATTCATCAAAAATCTGTCCATGTTGTCGTCTACCTTGGACACATTGCAAAATTCCAATGCAATCGAGGTCCTGACTGATCTTTTGACTGCCAGTATGAACGCGTCACATTTTAAGGTTTTTATTTCTGATTCTTGATATGTTTGTTGGGTGTTCTAATCATATTCTAGGAAATTTCAAACCAAGTCCTGAATACAATGTTTAACTTGTGTAGATTGAGCAAGTCTCGGCAGGAGGAGGCTGCTCTCCATGGGATTATTCCATTGCTCCAACGTATCGTTAGTACGGAGCGGCCACTTAAAGAATTCGCGCTACCTATCCTTTGTGACATGGCCCACTCTGGAAAGGTTTGCAGAAAGATACTCTGGCAAAACAAGGGTCTTCAGTTTTATATATCGTTACTCTCGGACCCGTATTGGCAGGTTACTGCGCTTGATGCCATCTTTGTTTGGTGAGTTTTTTCTTTTCTTTTTCAGTTGGTATATTTGGCGTAAGGCTGATAGTGTTATAGGCTTCAAGAAGAGACAGCAAGAGTAGAGGAAAAGTTGCTCGGCGAGTCATTTACTACAGCTATCATAAATTGCTTCACAACTTCGAAAACAAACGCCTTCGAAAATATTCTTGACCCTTTACAAAAGTTAATGCGTTTAAGCTTACCGATTGCTCATGCCGTTGGCCAACCAGAGTTTTTTGCTCGAATCCTCAGCAAGTTATCTCACCACAAAGCCCTTGTTCGATTGAATCTTCTCAGGATACTACGGACCATCTGTGATGCAAGCGAACAGAAAGAAGCCTTGATCAGGATACATGGCATGTATAGCACGATCTATCGTTTGGCACAAAAGGATAATGCTGTGCTTGTTTCGAACCTTGCAGGAGAATTGATAAAAATGTGTGCTGAGAGGGAGAAAGAGAAACGTGTGAGCTATCGCAGTAGAGGACATAGAAGCATATCGTCAAGCACCTCATCATCATTTTCTATGAGGGAGAGGGCTTTGTCTTCTTCGTCACAGCGGGGGAACGTCTCTAGCCTATGGGGCTATGATGTGAATGGTATCGTTGCAGGAGATGAGATTGACATGAATCATCTACCACTAAGCACTGGTAATAGTGCTGGAAGGGTTGTACAAGAGAAGAAAAAGGTTCTCAGGAGAACGCCTCAAAGCTCGGGACTGAGGACTTCAAATAAATATATACCTCGAAGAAGTCGTGGGCCGCCTACTACCGAAACGCCTGAGTGGGATTGAAGGAGATAAGATATGTTCTGAGACTGGAGCATTCCACGGCGAATTACATATTTTGGGTTTCTTTCTTTAATTTCCTATCACTGACTTATTATACCTCCTCTTTCTGTAATGATTTTTTGATTTTGCCTTTATTCTGCTGTCAAATTTCTTCGATGTTATATGTACTGCATATCCTTAAGGAGTAGCATCAATGAACGACCGGTTTGTTTTCGCCTTTGTTCCATGACCTGGGATTACTCGCCCTAGAGATTAATTATAAATCCCATTGCCAATCACGTGTTAACATTGCGGGGATGTTGATGATTTCCAATCAAAAAAACTAGGTACCACCAGCCCCTCCATATTTAAACGCCTTTTACATTCCTAAGTATCGAATACCCAACAACCTCAAAGATGGCTGCCTCAATTTTCCCTTCATACCCCCCCTCAATATCATCTGAGCAATCTTCCTACTTGCTTAAGTCTTTTATAGATTGGTCGCTGTTGAATGGTCTTAGCGTCCGTCCACTTCAAGCGGAAAATCAAAACGGAGCTCTAGCAGTACATGCACCAGTAACCTTATTCCCGAGTCCTTTTCCGAGAGCATGTTTTGAGGAGGCAAAAGCGGTTCAAATATGGTTCAACGAGTTATATGCGAGAATTGCAGCGGATGAGGAGTGGTTATTTAATATTGTGGACGAGTATGTGGTATCCTTTGCTTTTCGACTCTTACGGGAGATTTACATTGAAACTGAGTCGGAAAAAATTCGGCATTGGGAATGAAAAGTGACTGAGATATTTCCTTTCTCCTGTTTGCAGATTGATCAAGGTGGATGATTTCATGGCCCGTTTATACAAAGTACATCTTGATGTCAAAAAAGAAGGCTTTGTTCAGGACCTTTCCCTAGGCATATTCCGGTCAGACTACCTAATTCACGTGGACCCTTTGTCTCCAACCTCACCACCTATCATTCATCAGGTCGAATTCAACACCATCTCTGTGTCTTTTGGGGGTCTCGCGACTCGCGTTTCGGAACTCCATAGACACTTAGTGCGAGTGGGCGCATATCCATCGGCGACAGCCAACTTATTAACGCAGAAGAACATACCACTGGATCCCTCGGCTAAGGAAATAGCCAATGCTCTGGCAGCAGCGCACAAGGCATATGGCCTTGGAGGATCGGGACGTAATACGGCAATATTATTCATCATTCAGGATGATGAAAGAAATATTTTTGATCAAAGGTTGATTGAATATAACCTCCTAGAAAATCACGACATTCAGTGCTATCGTATTACAATACAACAAGTTCCGGATCTCATCACTCTGGATCCTGTAACATATGCGTTGATATATCATCCGCCGCATGATGATGGAGTCCATATAGAGATATCTACGGCATATTTTCGCTCATGCTATGGCCCAGAAGATTTTCGCTCTGAGACTGATTGGGTATCTCGTACTACAATTGAGCGCTCAAAAGCTATTAAGTGCCCATCAGTCATCACCCAGTTAGCTGGAGCCAAAAAGGTGCAGCAAGTCCTCGCCATGGAAGGTACCATTGAAAGGTTTCTCCCAGGCACGTCGATCTCAACTCGGGTTCAAAATACTTTCGCCGCCATATATCCACTCGACACTTCATCGGCTGGTCTAGCCGCTCGTGACCTGGCACTCAATAACCCGGAAAAGTATGTTCTGAAGCCGCAGCGGGAGGGTGGGGGGAACAATATCTACAGATCTAAGATACCCAACTTCCTCAAGTCAATCCCGGAGTCGCATTGGAGCAGTTATATACTCATGGAATTGATCGAACCGCCGAGTTTAGGTAATAGCATAGTCAGAAATGGAATTATCACAACTGGCGAGGTTATTTGCGAATTAGGCATTTTCGGGGCAGTACTTTGGAGAAACGGCAAAGGGCTAGAAAGTGGCAAAGGGATAAAGGAGATTGTTGTGAATGAAGAGACTGGTTGGCTATTGAGAACGAAAGGAAGAGATAGTGAGGAAGGTGGGGTAGCAGCAGGATTTGGAAGCGTTGATGGCATTTTACTCGTTGATTGAAACACGGTCTTCATGAGTGATCACTCGGCTTTATCATTAACGAATAACTGCAGTTGTTAAGGTGCTTTCTATGCGCACATGTATTCACCCAAATGGTTGAAATATTAGATGCAACTGTATTATTAAAATCCGTGAAATTCATTATGCAAAGCTATCCATTAGAGAGCTTGCACGGCAGCTATGCTTACTTGGCCAGAATAATCAGCCAACTCCGACTCTAATACCATATTTTCTTTTGATTTTTTTGATTTTTTCTGTTTCTGATCTACAGGCCCTTATCCCAACCCAGAAATGAAAACCAGAACCCCGAAAGCATTTTCGCATTGAAAAGTAGGATGTTTATGGATTGTTGAAAGGGAAAGAGGGAAGAGAAAAGCTCTTAATCGAAAAGACCGAAACCCATGTCCTCGTCTGATTCCTCCTTCTCCTCCTCCTTCTCTTCAACCTTCTCTTCAGCAGCAGCAGCACCACCAGCGGCAGCGGCACCACCAGCAGCTGGCGCGGCGGCAGCACCACCACCGGATCCGACGTTCAGAAGCATATCCTTAACATCCTTTCCCTCGAGAGCCTAGTTTGTAAAGCGAAATGGTCAGCAACCAATCTTTCCTTAACCCTTCCTCAATATCTAAACTGTTGGTTTCAGACCTTAGCGAACAATGAGGTCCAGATAGGCTCGACATCGGTGCAACCAGCAGACTTCACAATGGACTGCAACTTGTCGGCCTAAACGTATATAAAGTGTTAGTTTGCGGTCGGCGGAAGGTCGCTGGGTAGTATTTTGAAGCTTTGTGATGACGTACGGTGATTTCAACACCATCATCGGCCAAGATGAGGGCGGCGTAGGAAACGGCAAGTTCGTTGTTGGACATCTCGATATCTGCGTGATTTGGGGTTAAAGCTGATTCAGGGTTGAAATGTAGAGTCTGCCGGAATGATTACTCACTTATTCGTTAGATGTTGATGAGAGGATGGGGCGTCTGTCGGCGTTTTCTGTCGTGAGATTATCGGGGGTGAGTACGTAGATGTTGAGAAATTATGAGATGAATGTTCTTTCCCATTCAGTGGCAGTGGGTTTGAGCCCTGTGTGGGCTAAAAAGCAGTCATGTAGTACTTATCACAGTCTGATATCTAATCTAATCAGATTAAACCTTACCAGCCACATGACGCCACCGTCCATCTTAAGGAGTTTACCTACATACATACATACATGTACCCACGCCTAATATTCATCTCATCACCTGCGTATTGAGGCATAATAGGGATATTCACTTCTCCAAACACGTGCTCTTATAGGTATGTGCTAATGGACCGCTTAAAATAATTGGCAGTCACATATGTACCGGGTGTTGAGGGTAAGTGATCAGAATCTGATAAGTGAATGTCGCGGTGAATACGTGTATTTGTCTTATCAGATTCTGATCACTTTTCGCTACACCCTAGTACATATGTATGCATGAGGAGAAACCTTATGTACCTTATTGGACATAAAGATGATTTACTATTACGCTAAGCATAATCTTAAATTAATATGGTAGGTAATACATATTCAAATACTTGAGAAATTCAATGGCATATAGGCCGCATTAGAGCGTATTTGACAACTGTCGATTTCGACAATTGACAGTTCGGCTTTGACAGTTGCGGGTTGCAAAATTGACATTATACTTCACGAACTATCAAGTTTATATTAAATTATTTAGTAGATCTCGACCATTATCAGTGGTGACGAGATCGAGACATAAGGCCTTTTGCGCATTGATAGAGTCCGGCTCCAAGCTCCGGTACCCTGTGCCGATACCCTCATCAATCAAAATTGACGGTTCGGCAAACCGCTATTTCAGCCGGCGAACTGTCAATTGTCGGAATCGACAGTTGTCAAATACGCTCTATTGTAATGCAGTTTTATAAATTAAAGGTGCATATTTCTAGAAGTGAATATACACCTCTAATATGTGCTATATATAGTTGTACTGTAGTGCTAACACTAATATGTATATGTAGTTTTTATTATCATACTCATCATATCGCAAAAATATTGGTCACGTGGAGATAAAAATATCAGTCAATGTATAATATGACCAATATTCTTCACACAGTATGAAGTTTTATTCCAAAATGTATTCTAGACGCCTTCACAGGAGTATAGTGCACACGGGGGGGTACGGTGCTTTCCTTGATTGCGAGAAGCAATCAAACAAATCAAGACAGCAAAAGCCTTTATTTGATATAGAGAATTGCATCTATGCTTTGTTTGGTGATATCCTTTATATACTTTATGCTGTCCTCATTTTTGACGTTATCAGTTGCACCACCCCCGTGAGCACCATACCCCTATGGAGACGTCCCGAAATTTCAGCGAACTCAACACCATATTGCCTACTTAGCCCTGACAAAATCCCAGGGCAAAGGACTATCACAAGCGGTAATTCTGCTACATACATGTAGGTACAGTACTCTACAGGATGGGAGTCACATGAGAAAGCTTTATGAGCTGCAAGCCTCCGATGAAGCTTGTTGCCACCATATATAGCCGGGTATGCATGTGGGGTTGACATCCGATAAGCGCGTATTTTTGAGAATGGCGGGTCACCAAGTGTATGACCCCCATGTCATCCATCATACCCCTGCTTTGTGCAGCACATAGATTCCACTGATAGCTGCTGTTTTGGAGACCTATCAACACCTTTAACATCAAGTGTCTTATCGAACACTCAATCAAAATATGTTCACCACTCCGGAAGCAGTTGCTGAGAAGCTCATCAAGCTCCGAGACAGCTTGATAAAGCTCAAGCAGGATCGAACAACATACGTCAAGTCTAGTAGTGTGGTTCGCCTCTATGATGAATTGTGCGAATATATCCGACAAGCACAAGAGTTTGAGAGTGAACTTTTAAATGGCCCGAGGGAAAGTGGGAGCAAGCGTGAGATAACCTCTCTGAAAATGCCATTTTGCTCCCAAGGACGTCTTGAATTTATTATACTAAATTATACGCATGCAACTTAGTTGGCGAGCTTGTAACCGACTGCTACGAGTTAATATCACTGTTGTTCTTAACAGTCGGAAGAAACAACGAACCACCAGCAGTGTAAGTCAATGAGTGTTTAAAACCCTTACAACATTTCATAATTCTAGGCACAGAAAGGCTTGTAACACGTAGATACAGTGCGACCTTGATGATGATTTAAACAGGCTATCCTCACATCAAGGCTCCGTGGATCTGTCGGTTTTCTCTCTCTCAAAGGTTGCACTGTATCATATGTTATGGCTCGGTTTACTCTGATATGAAAACTACTTTAATAGAAGATCGACTATGCTGACTGTGAATCTTAAGTTACGCTCCTAGCGTCATTATCAAGGTTTTTCTCTAAAAACACTTTTCTTATATATTATACTAACATTAAAAAGCGACTTTTAGAGCACCTGAACGAGTCGGGGAATTTTTCTCGAAAGGATCTTGTCCCACTTGAGCGTACACTAATAAACATGCGCGAGAACATCGAACAAGGCCGACCCCTCTACAATTCTCTAATTATATCTATGCTTGAATCACAAGTTTGCGCTTCTGAAAGATCTTTAAAGGAATTGAAGAAAAGGTTGGAACCGATACCATCAGAACTGGAGAGTTTATTAGAGAGACTTGTGAGTCTGCGGAGGAGCATCAAGGCCTGTGAGTCCAAGAAGCAGGTAAGTTGTAACTTCAAATTTTTCGAGAAAGGTTTATATTGAATTTCTCGTTAGTTCCAAGTTACAGAGGTCGAGGGATATCTATCACAAATCAAAGAGATCGATGCGTCTAGAATAGATGGGAAGTTTGTGGCAGATGATGGGAATATTCCGGAGACGGGACAAGATATCTTGGATACTTTGCTCAAACGTTGCTATATAGTAGCGGAAAACGCTCTGCAAAAGTGGGCAATAAATACATCAATCATAAACTATCGCAACTTTACTGATACTTCTTAACTCTCTAGGCAAGGCGCAGTGGCACCTGGGTTGAAAACTACATATGAAGAATTATTTCAAGCAAAGAGTCAACTGGAAAAATTAGAACTGACGCAGGCTTGGTCATTGAGAGAAACAGATCTTTATGAGTTCCAAAAGCTTGTTTTAAGTCTAGATCAGGAACGAGTGAACGGAAAATTTGTGGATAGTGAGGGAAACGCACCTGAAGAAGGTCAAGGCGTAAGATTTTTAAACCATTCAGAACCCTCAATGCTTTAGACTAAGACTAACTCAAATCATTTTATGCAGATATTACTATATATGGTTAGACGGTGTTATGCACATATATACAGTTTGATAAATTCAAGCGAAGTACTTAGTAAACATTCCTGATTTCCATATCGCTGAATCTAAAACCATGTGCAGCCCGTCAGTGAAGCCCTGACGCCCGTCTTCAACCAACTCCAAACAGTACGTCGTTGTTTAAAAGAAGTACAGAAATTCGGTATCAGCAACGCTAGAGACCTCTATCCATATAGCATGAAGGTACGTTATGTCTATTACCCGCCCCATATTTTATAACATGACTGATGACTGATTGTAGCTGGCCTCTATTGATAATATGAGAGTCGATGGTAAATTCATGGTAGGGACAGATATCCCTGAGGGCCAAGGAAGGGTTAATTCCTTATTGGCAGAATGCTTCGAGATTTGCGAAGAACTACGAAATAGCGAGGACTGTGGGGTTGCAACTCCCTAAATCAATGTGGTACGTGCTGAAATCAGGCATCTATTTTGTGTTTGATTATATAGAATAGGATTTTTATTCGGTATTTTTCATGCTTTATCAGAGAAGCGTCATGGCCCGTTTAAATATATACACAATATATTCTTATCTCATTTTTCCCAGAAATACAATACCAGATTATATTTTAGATGGCTTCCTGAAATGGTTAATTTTATTGGATTTAGAACTACTAAGGCTATGTACACTGTGTGGATCATAAATGGTATGGAAAAAATGGAAGAGTATCCCATAGTGATTGAGGCCACCCCGGTCTAGGGTAGACTGCATATATGTACCTACATGTACTTATGTCTTATGTACACTATGCTGTACCTATATACTGGGACAACTTCCCCAGTGCCGGGGATTCCACGAAAGCGGGAGGCCGTTTTATCATATCCTGGGAATTTGCACTGATAGGACTGTTTCGATTTAACTTAGACACTTGAGCAGGTCAAGATCAAGGAACAATGCGGAGGGGTTGGTTTCCGGGGATAGAAAGCTATAGGAACTGTATTTAACATTTAAGTCATGTAAAGGTACGGGGCTGACAAAAAGTAGATGGATGTAGCTGGTGCTCCTTAAACAAAGTACCCACCGAATATAGGTAGTATGACCTCTAGTTAAAGGCACCGCCCAAGAGTCAAAAGCTTATGCCCTGTGACAGATACGTCTTACGCTATGTCTTAGCACAGGATTTTGGTTCTTATCTCTGCTGAATCCCTATAATACCTAATTATTGTTTTTACTTTTGAATTGCTTCGGAAGATAGGAAACCAAATTCTTTAATTCTAACCTTTGCTTTATGTACTAGGTGTAGATACAGTACCGTGGCTCCATGTCAGCCGCATTTGTTGATGCACAGATGGTGTATGAACTCTGACTCGTAGTGTTCCCAACTAGCCCATGCGTCTGACTCTTCTCTGTGCGAGCTGCGGCAAGCCGGGAGTTTAAGTCCTCATTAGCGGGCCTATGGGACTTGCCGCAACAGAGTACATGTATGTTTGGGAGCATGGACTTTGTCCTCAACAATGGGCTTTATCTTCCGGAATTGTAGCCTCATGTATCTACATGTGTACCGATACAGTACTTTACCTACAGTAGAGTAGAGTACATGTAGGTACTTGTAGGTACTTGTATAAGTTGCTTGTACATACTCTAGAGTACCTACATGCACCTACATGTACTTACATTACTCTACTAAAGGTACATGTCCCGAGTGTTCACAATTAATGTGAAGAACAATGGTGTTCTCAGTATTAACCCACAACCCCCGGTATAGAGAGTAGGTACAGTGGGTGGATTTCCGAGCGGGCCTTTCCTCTAGGAGGTCTAGGAGGACAAAGCGATTCAGGGGTTGGTGTTTGGGTTTTCTGTTTGTGAACTGGAGTGGTAAGGTTTCAGCTTCAAGGCGGCGGAAAAGAGCAGTACGTATGTCCCCAGCCACGCACGCAAAAAGGACCAGACCCAAGTTAACGCGGAAATAATGAAATAATGAAAAGGGAAAAAAAAAGAAGGGATATGAACTGGCGGAAAGACGGCATGCAAAGAGACACTGAAAACAACAGCATAATAATTCAATAATGGGTGTGTGGAGCTCAACGATTACCTACTTTACAGGGAGGATTGGCGATTACAGTACCACAGATCCATATCTACATGTATGTACGTAGATATGCAAATGACAGGAATACAAATGTTTTTTTTCGGGGATGGGACCAGACCAACTGACTCTCTGACTGGGGCTGTTGCCCGGGATGCACGCAAAGGTAAAGAGATATTACCTACAGTGCAATTATGACAAACTGTCTCTTGCACCGGCGCACGTTCATTTTCCACGTATGGATGGGAGAGAACACAGGCAGCAGCAGTAGCAATTCAGTACATAGCAGCACTGGCAGGCAGGCAGGCAAGCAAGCAAGCCCCGTTCATTCAGCTGCGGCCAAGACCTCAGCCTGTGTGTCCAGCCAGTATGTAGCCAACCAACCAGCCAGCCCTCCGTTCCATCCCCTTCTCTCTCCACAACAACCCTCCTAGGCCAACTCCACTACCTAACACCACCACTACTGAGCCATCAACTGCCCTTCGCGCTTCCTCTCTCTTCATCCTCTGCCTTCTCCTCCACCACACCCTGTGTATCTTTTACCGTTGCATCTCTCGCTATCTCTCTCTTGCTCTCTACGTAGTCTCCTACCACGCTACTGCCTACTCTTCTCCCTTTTTAATACCAAACTACCACCGTTGTAATCCTCCTTTACCCTCTTCATCGACAAACACACATCTACCACTATCCCCCCCCCCCCCCTTTTAGCAAAATAAACAAACTTTGGTGAGTAATGATCCTTATACCAGCGTTTATACATGTGCCTAGACTCGTCCCTGTATATCATGCTCCTCCTCCCTTATTCAGAATGAGCGAGCAGGACAAAGTAGATGGCAAAGAGCTTGTAAACATCCTACTACTTCTCTTGTTATCTACGATGTTACACCCGTTATTATTCATACTTCATTTGCATCCATCGGTCGCTTGCTATCCTTTGGTCCTCTAATCATTCCTCTTGTGCTTTACAGAAATGGCCGAAATTAGACGCAAGTTGGTTATCGTCGGTGACGGTGCCTGCGGAAAGACCTGTTTGTTGATGTAAGCCTCCTGCTATCTCTCGCGAGCTTTAAAGTGTATTTTAAACAATAGCTTGCTAACCAAAATGCGCAGTGTGTTCTCCAAAGGAACTTTCCCTGAGGTATGCATGTTCAGCCACTTATAGTAACCACCCTCAACTGGATTCTTTATAGTACTGACCCAATTTGGCATAGGTGTATGTTCCCACTGTTTTCGAGAACTATGTCGCCGATGTAGAGGTCGATGGAAAGCATGTAGAACTCGCTCTTTGGGATACTGCCGGCCAGGAGGATTATGATCGTCTTCGCCCTCTCTCGTACCCCGATTCTCACGTTATTCTGATCTGTTTCGCGATCGACTCACCCGACTCGCTCGACAACGTTCAAGAGAAGGTACATCTTGCCACTTTCCTCATTACAACGCTCATTACGGAGTGGCAAATTGGTTTCTAACATTGGGATTACTTCAACAGTGGATTTCTGAGGTCCTTCACTTTTGTCAAGGTCTCCCAATCATTCTCGTTGGATGCAAAAAGGATCTCCGACACGATCAGAAGACCGTCCAGGAGCTCTCCAAAACCTCCCAGAAGCCAGTAACCGAGGCTGAGGTAGATTCTTACTATTCTCCCACAGGAACTCGCAGCTAACTCATTTAAACAGGGTGACGCTGTCAAGAAGGTCATCCACGCGGACCGTTACCTTGAGTGCTCGGCCAAGACCAACGAGGGCGTCCGCGAAGTTTTCGAGCACGCAACCCGTTGTGCCCTACTACAGAAAAAGCCAAAGCATCGCAAGACATGCAGCATCTTGTAAGTTGGTAAAGTCTTTAGAGTATGGTCGGTTGTCTCTGGTTTGGCGACGGTGTTTTTAAATCAACGGTGGCGTGCTTTTTTCCCTTCCGTTTACGAAATTCCCAACATGGTGCAGTAAAAGGGCACATATTTAGTGTACTGTTCAAGCGTCTTTTAAAGCGGGAGATTGAAGCATCAGTTGAGTTAAAGCCGGGAAAGCAATTACGGATATTGTGGGATGAGGACAGCAAAGTAAGGGAGGAATGGAAACAATTGTTGGGACATGTACTTTTCTTTTTCTCTATTTTTACTGTTTCTCATCTCTTTTGAAGTGGTGCGGTTTTTCTTGTGTTGTTGGTTCCTTATTATCCCCATTTGAGTTGTCCTGGTTTGGTATTGTCTTTTTACAATCTGTTTTTTGTTTTCTCTTCTACCCTCTGCCGATAGGACGGGGGATAATCGTCGAACACAGGTGTGCTTATTTGAAAACTCACTCCCTGACGTACGACCCATCTACCAACACCCTCTCTCCTCTTTGTGACAATCGTGAAATTCCCACGCGCCACATGTTCCAGGGTATTCGGCTACAGCAAGGCTAAGAGCAATTCAAAGACCGATTGGTGAATAAAGGAACATCGCTTATCAACGGTAAGATCAGTCTCGGCTAGTACGTAGTGATCCAAATGTCCATTTGTAACAAGCCTGGTGCTTTCTTATCTCTGGTAACTACTCTACATGTAGAGATTACACATGACGCAAGCAAAGATAAAGCCGTTATATTCGCCACTAGGCTTCTAACCATCAACATCCATTATGTCTGCATTCATCGAATTCCCGGCACGTCGTTCTTTTATCCAAGCTTCTATCTGCTCCTTGAGCTCCGTATCTAAGATACTGGTCAGCGTAACAGGACACGATGGGCGGCCCGTAGAAAGAATCCATGCTTACTAGGAATGACATCTTCGATTTTTAAGGGCTCTCTATTAAATGGATCTTTCGGATCGCTGAGCAAATGAACTTTGATGGTTTGTCGATCAATCGAAACCTTAGAAGACGGTAAGATCACGGGATCTTCCATCAAGGTAGCCATTAGTGGATCTATAACGGCGGTTAGAACTCTGAACCCAAAGCGAGCAATCTGACGAGAGGCCTACCCAAAAAGTCATCCGGAATTTCTCCAAGCTCTTCTTCGCCTTCTTCTTCACGCCGTTTGGTTTCCTCAACCATCGCAGCTAATTTAGCCAACGCTGCAATATCGGGAGTCCCTTTTAAACTGTTCTTTTCTAGAACAGCCTGTAATTTTTGAAAATGTTCAGGCTTGTATGAACGACCATCTCTTGCAACAGCTTCCACAAATGGTGTGAAGTGCCTAAGATTTAGATAGACGTCTGTGATCTCTGACAACAAGGCTTTGGGATTGAACCGGTATTTCTCGGGGCTACGAACCCTAAGAGAGTTGCATTTTGGTCCGACCAGAGCCTCAAGGTTATAATCTAACATGCCAGCCAGTCGATTAACAATTTCTGGCATGATGAAAGCATTAGGAATCGCGGACGTGAAGAGATTCAGCATCGTGACCGTTTCATTGCCTAATGACATGTACGAAGTTGCATCTCGCTCAGATTTCGCCAACGCCTTCTCTTTTTCAGTCTTTTCTTGCGGGCTCAGGGAAGCGGCCGCATCGCCTTCGAGCTCGTGCTGTAATTTGTTGATTTCAGCTAGTGCAGTGAGTGAGTTGTCTAGCACGTAGGTTACGTCGTTGAGAAGAAGAGCCACAAAACGAATAAAAAAATCGACGTTCAACCTTAATGAATATGTTAATTCCGTATATCTCTTAGACAAGAGACAAAAACATACTTGCTCTCCTGATCCAACTTCTCTCTATATGCAAGGTTTGGCCATATTGATTTGATAATCTCAGAAATATGGTAGCGGACAGTAAACTTCTCGTAATACTGTCTCTCAATTTCTGCGATTATTTAGTATGAAGCCTTGCACAGAGAAAAAGGCTAACCTACCAATATAAAAGTTCATGAGAGCGTTGAGAAGGTGTTGTAAAACAAACTTGTGACCATTTATGACATCGCCCAACATACCAGCTGTTTTACCACGGTAAGGGGAAATTCCATAATAGAGTATCTCGACGAGTTTCGATTTAAGGTTAGGCTTTTTTATATAGGTTGATGTACGCAGAAAAGTCGTGCAGAAGATGACGAGCTCATCTACTTGGGTCGTCACTATACATTCTGGTAGATATCTCCCTACGAATCCAAAACAAAGTCCGATATCTTCAATGAAATACTCCGGCAGAGCACTAAACTCAGGAGGTGCTTCCGCAGGCAGAGGTAGACTATTGCTTGTTAGCTTGTATTGTACAGTCGGGTCGGGATACCAAAGTCAATCACCTCATCATTTTTTGTGGGTATCTATGTCCAGGAGAAACAAGTCTTAGGAGCCAAGTCGTAAGGTATCGCATGAACAAAAGCGATCTTGTTTGTGACAAACCGTCAAAAAGGAATACTTCGAGTGCAAACTTATACGCAATTCCTTCGTCTATACGCTGTCTCAATTTTTCTATGTTTCTATCCCAAATACCTATCTGTGGTGTCTATAATTTCAATTAGTAATAAGTCCATATTTGGGTGAGCCAAACCCTCTTACGTTAACCCAGCGTGATCTCTCGCCTTGGATTCTTTCCAAGTGTTTCTCCATATCCCCAATGTCTTTTGCCAGCTGATCGTGATTAATCTCGGTGGCACCAAGTCCGTAGTGGTGGGCTGCAACATTTAGGAAGAAGACTTCAGATATGAAATTATTTGATCCTTCAATCTTTTTGGAATAGAATTCAGATGCGGTGTCTTCATCTGCATTAATTTTTGTCTCATCGCCGATGTCCAGTCTTGGATTACGCCTGAAGTAGTCGATGTCGATTTTGTCAAGCTGTAACGGGTTAGACATTATAATTCGAATTGTATTGTAAAACAGACCTTCGAAAAAGATGCGTCCATAAAAGGCTCGCATAACTTGTTCAATACTGCTGTTATATTGAGCATAAAACCATCGGAGGCTACTGTAGCTTGATCCACCTTCACCAGAGAGATTAGAATATAGATATACCAGGTCTCCTGGAATATCTTTACCTGGATAGCGCCACGCTTCTTATTCAAATTAATTGCTAACGCAAAGAAGTCGAGCACCTTGACCCTCGCTTCAGGCGATGCCCGAATTATCAACATGGTAATCTGATGTAGTTGATCCTTAAAAGTGTCAGCTAGTGACCGGAATCTTATATATTGGAATTTACCTGTATTGTTTGGAGCGATAATCGAAGAGCTCTGGTTGCATCATTTAAAGCAGTTTGGCTCTTGGTCTTTGCACCAGTAAAATATGTGCGACATACTTGTGACTATTTTAATGATCAATTAAGCCGTGTGCTATATGTTATATAGCTTAGAGGTAGTAAATACCTGAAGGGGCGAAAGTTGAAAAAAAGGGCCTAAGATAGTCTCCTTTTCTACAAGATGTGCCGGAGTCTGTTCAGGAGAGGGGAGAAATGAAGGCAGTTTAATCATAAGTTCCACAAGTGGCTTGAATTGAGCAAGCCGTCCTAAAGCCGATATGAATGGTTTATAGTTATCGCTCATGTTCATCTCACTTAGTCGACTGCTGAGATTTTGTATTGCTTGCTGGAAATGCTTCACAAGATCCGGGTTGTCTTCGGATCGAGACACTAAATCATTCAAAAATTCTTGAGGCAAACCGAAATCATCTTCTGCATCGTTCAATAAACGATCTTCTAGTTTGGCTAATGCACGATCGTTCCTGGAATGATATTAGAATAACCAGGGTATCGCTACTTTGTATGGATACAACTTACTCAAAAATATCTGGCTGAGTGATACAGTTTTCCCCATAATTGATACAAAGGCTCTTAGCGGTATTCAGAATATTGATTTTCTTCTCGTCTAGTCTAGACGGAGGTGTAGTCCTCTGTATAACAGAGGCTCGTCTCCAGCAACCAACCAAGTAGTCCATGGGGGTAACACCAGAGTCTTTGCATACTGAAAGTATCAAGTGGTCCAATGTACCCACGGAAATATGCGCCGCTAGAAAAGTCATTACGGATTCCTGAGCCTATGCGACGGGGCCAGACGTACGCTTTCCCTCAACTGCTTGCTCCTCCAAATCTTTCCGTAAGTCATCCAAGATGTAGTATCCTGTAACCCGTGGCCCAGGCTAAATTCGATTTAGCAATACTCGGAGGTAATCTAGCCTTCATAAAGATTACTAAGATCACCAACCTCTAGAGCCACCTTGTATATATGCTTTAAGGTCTTGTCCTCCCATAACTCTATAGGACTGAGACTACCCACAGAAGTCGATGATAGCACTAGGGCTTCTGACGGCGGTATAGACTGTGTTGGTTTTACGGGAGAACGGATATCTGGGGGCGGTGATGTAGCTGTCCTTTTTGACGTTGCACTTGACGACTGGTTCAACCCCAGCTTAGTGAATGGGTTTGGCGCAGTATCACTTTGAGGGCCGGATGTCGGGGTTTGAAGGTCCTTTGTAGGGGAGGAACTGCTTTCACCATCCTCAGCTTGAGATTTTGGCTGCGATGGGGCCTGAAGTCTTGCTAATCGCTTGTTACGAATCTATAATGTGTTAAATCGTTCTTTGAGACATGTTGAAAAGCATAAAGCTTTCTGTTGGAGCAACTTTACTCACTTTGTCGGCCTCAGATTCGGAATTTGAAGACATGACTATCCGCTAGATCCCGAAAGTTAACTAAAGTGGAAGGATCGTTGATCGAGCAGATAGTGTTGATGTTATGGGGTGAAGCAAAAGGATGTAGTTATGTTGCTACGTGACGAGCAACATGGGGTTAGGATGTGTGCGGCTGCTTTGACGTCGGTGGTGAAGCGTCCGCTGAGCAACCATGCGCAATGCAACCACATATCTTCCACAAGCTTCTCTTCGAGTGAAAATCCATGAAGATAGCAATAGGATATTTCGTTTGCAATAGAGCGTATTTGACAACTGTCGATTTCGACAATTGACAGTTCGGCTTTGGCAGTTGCGGGTCGCAAAATTGACATTATACTTCACGAACTCTCAAGTTTATATTAAATTATTTAGTACTCATGCGTTCATTAAATGGTCGGAATTCTTAGTAGGGATTTGGCTGCAACGATATCCGACCATTTAATGAACGCCCGAGTAGATCTCGACCATTATCAGTGGTGACGAGATCGAGACATAAGGCCTTTTGCGCATTGATAGAGTCCAGCTCCAAGTTCCGGTACCCTGTGCCGATACCCTCATCAATCAAAATTGACGGTTCGGCAAACCGCTATTGTAGCCGGCGAACTGTCAATTGTCGGAATCGATAGTTGTCAAATACATTTCCTTATAAGATTTACGAGTATATGTTAGTACACGATACTAGTGTTTATAGGTCGTATCGAATTTCTTTGCTTTCGGGTAGCATAAATTATAAAACAACTTTTGTATTTAAATTCTATACATAAGTCATTCCTACGGTCATGGCGAAGCTTGTTTGATGGCGGATACATGTATGTTTATCGGTCAACCATAAGCAACAAGTCCTGTGCTCTAGATGTTAAAAGCCCCGCCACGAACCCATAAACAAATATATAATGATCGACGGCATTGGATAGTGTGATTATAGGCCGGCACCGGGTGCCTCTTCATTTCCCTTCGATGCCATAAAGGTCGCATAGTTAGTTTGAACTCTCGAGCTAGTTAAGTGATTTTCTAGCTCAATAATTAAGCTAAGTGATACACTTTTATCTTTGAACCTTTTTTCCTTTTTTAGAAAAAAGAAAGAAAGGCAAGACCAAATTCCAAACTGCGGCGAGCATAGAGCACAAAGGGATATTCCGGCTGGTTATCTTTCGTTGGAAAAGAAATATTCTCCGTGGCAAAAGTCATGCATGAGGGTTTTGGATAAATTTAAATACAAAGAAAAGAACATTTTTCTAACAGGATTCCAGCCTTCAATTATATCCACTTGACGGGAGAAATCACACAACCACATAAACATTTAGGCGGATGCGGAGGCTGAAGGAGTGACGAACACGGTAGTGTAGACGCTCATTGTGGTGGTGCTGGTACTATCGTACGCAATGGTGCTCATGGTGTTGTTGGAGTAGGGAGGGGCGATAGGCGAATGGATAATACTCGGGGCAGCAGCGGCAGAGACAGTCTATAGGATAAATTAGACAAATATAGAAGATTTATGGATTAGAGTGCTCACAATTGTGCTGTACAAAGTGACATACTGCGGGACATAAACAGTCTCCGCCGAGCAGGCAGCGGCAGCTACGGAGACGTCTTCGACAGTGACGGTAGATGCGGTGTTAGGAACTGTGACAACCAAAGTAGTGGTACTTGTAGACTTGGACTTGGCTGAGGAAGCAGCTTGAACAGCAGCCGCTGAAAGTGCAGACGCATCTGAGCTGGCAGCAGCAGAAACTACGGGTTCAACTGAGCTGGCAGAAGTAACCGCAACAGGTGTAGTTTCAATAATAGGAGCAACGGTGACTGTGCTCTTTATGTGCGCAACAGTCTGAGTAGTTTCTTCCGCCTATGATTTATTAGAACTACATGTGGTCAATGGTCAAAGTTTTGTAGATCGATGTCTTACCTTTGTAATGGTAGTAGTCTTGATGCGACCATCACCCAATGTGTAAGTGACAGTTACAAGCTTGGTATTTGTCTGAGTAACAGTGACAGTGTACAGCGAAGTGGAAGCTGCAGTGGTGCCAGTTCCATAGGCAATTGAGGTCTCAGTCCCATTGTAGTTTTGCCTGGCTGCAAGATGGCCACGGCGGTGCAGGTGGTTGTGCCCATGAGCACTGCAAGCAGAAATCAGGGCGGTGAGACAAATGATGAGGTTATTGAAAGAAACCATTTTTTATTTCTATGATTGTTTGATGTCCGTAAGGGCCAGAAATGTCAATCTTTATTCTTTGAGAAGCACTGAAAACGATGCAATCAATGCGCAGAATTTTTTGGATGTTAAACCGGAAAACGAAAGATTGATATTGGTGGCTTGCGGAAACTTGAATTTGAAAGAGTGACAAAGGCCCGAAAGAACTGAAGCCGAGAGAAAAAAAACGATAATGAACGTGGGCAAAAAACTTTGCGTTTTCAGAGGTTTGTGGGTAAAGAAAGAAGAGAGAGGAGGGGGGAGAACGAGAATAAAAAGGAAAGGGAGGGCGAAAATATGCTGATAGGAAGTTCGGGCAGGAGCATCGCGCAGAAATCAGTCGCAAATTAGCTCTTCACCCTGGGGGGGGCTCAGAAGTAGGGGTTTGCCGCCAGCGACTGGGATATTGAAGGTTGCCCCAACACTGGGAGGTACATTGCTTGTACAATTATCTGGGCAAATCTTGCTATATCCCAATTTAGTATGAATTAGCTACTTGCCCAGCTTAGGCTATTCGGTATCTGGGAAGTGGGGGACTGATATGTGAAAGTGTTAGGGGTCTAAGATGAAGGGAAGTAAATTTCGCGATAAACATGAAACCCCTAAAGGTTCCAGGGGACAACTACATCCACTTTAGTACAACCTGCATTGGTAACCTAATCAAACGAGCAACTCGCTATTCATAGTAGATGAGTGTGAGAGACTCCGACTCTGATGTCAGTTAGTTCCCCGGACGTAAATTTGGCTAGCCTTCGTAGAGTATCCCCGATATCGTCATTTGTTTATGCCCCCCTCCAAACCGCAACAGTTGTCGTTCTTCTCTTGAGGTCCTGGTTGTTAACAGCGAATCGGCTTAGCGCTTGCAACCCTTTGTGCATACATCTTGAAGTCTCGCCTTGGCAAATTTCCCCTATCCGAAATTACTGATCTAATAATTAAATCACTCCACGAAGCAACCCCCGACCTGGGATATAACACTGATCTAGCTTTGGGTCCTTAAGGGACCACGCTCCTCAACTTCATTCTAGTAAAATGATTAATACGCGGCACAGCAGATCTCACCGGTAGCTACATGTAAGTATGAGTACATGTACTGTAGATTTACCTAATGCGAGATACTCGAGTAGACGCGATCCCGGGGGTATGGTTAAACTAGGAGTATGAAGGGATAAAGAAGAATTCTTGAGAATAGACTCTATTCTTTACAAGAATATGGAGAACCGTTTTTAATCGTCAGGAGGAAGTCGTTTCAATTTTATGAGGAGTTGGCCATACCCCCTAGTGCGTTCCCATCAGAACCATGTAGCTAGGGTCAGGGCTACATGTACACATGTATACATGTAGCTACATGTATTACAGTACGAAAAAAGGGGGTGGGATCACTGTAGTACCACTACGATAGTAAGCATAATACGTTATTGCTACAGCAATTACGGTACTGCTACAGCACTAAAAATGCATTATTTTTAAGAATATCGCAATTGAGCAAATACGGTAAGAATGCGGTAGTGGTCAGGAGACCTATTCCAGAGAATGCAAAGTTAGTGGTAATGCCGAACTTTATTCACTACAGCACTAGCACTCCATGGATACAGTAGAACTGCGGGGTATAGAGAAATACTTAAACCTTTCATTCCCTAACCCTAATTCCGCATTTTAAGATTGAAGCATTTCAACTATCAACATCACCAGATATTAATCTATCAATAGATACCTGGGGGTTCATTCTCTGATAATGGGGGTTCCAGAACTGGGGTATACTTTTAAAAAATAAATTTTCCTGATCTAGGATTACATCTCATGCGAAAGAAAGAGGAATAATCTCGTCAGGCGATGATGGTAGCAATTGCAACCCGGTGCAGACTTGATGATGATGGCGATGATGTCTAATTGTTCGTAGGTGATACATGATGTACGTACCATCAAGACAAGACTAAGCTCAAAAGAAGCAGAACTAGTCCTAATCTGCTGTACCGGAAGGCACTAATTCAATATATATTTCTCCAAATGCTGCCATAAATCGGTATTGGAAAGAATACGGTATAGATAAGAATACCGCACTACTACCATAGTGCTACCGTAGTGATCCCACCCCGTTTTTTCGTACTGTATATACGAGTCGCACGACCGGGAGCTAGTAGGAAACCTTTACTCGGTAGGACACCTAACCCTCACTCCGTGAGCCTCTCTTGCTGTGAAGTCACCTTCTGTGACCCCTCCTACAGCCATCGGTAGAATTATTGTGGAAAACAGGGGCAACGATCATGCCGAGAACAGGGCGATTCTTCAACGCCACATTTCCGCAATAATTCTACCGGAGGCTGTATACATATTATGGTGTCTCCATAGCTAAGTCTGTATGTAGGTATGTAGCTACATTTTCTGAATATCACCACGCCGTCGTGGGCCTAATATGTCTCTCTTTTTGCTCTGACGAACGAACGGACCCCTTCGTTCGTGCCCGGTTTTCGCAAGAAAAAACCGAGTGGATATTCAAAATACTAACTGCTACAAGGAGCGGATATTCTCTAGGAGTGGAAAGATCTATTGAAAAGAGGTCACAAACTGTGACTTCGAGCGTAAAGAGGTTCGCGGAGTATAGGTTAAGTGTACTAGAGATGAAAGTCGCTGGAACAAGTTAAACACCCCCAATAGCTATCGTATCTCGTCAAAAAGAACGAGTCTCATAAACGGCCTCGACAACAGGTTGCTTATTACTAACCCTGAGCTTAATTAATACATGTATACTAGAGTAGTAGATAGACAATTAACAAGATTTATATCTCAACAAGACGAAGACTTCCGGTCATGACATACAGCTCATCTGTTTTATAAGACTGCACGTAATCAAATCAATTAGGTGTTACAAACAATGTGCGTGCATTATATAACGTACTAGTGAGGAGCGGCCTCCGGCCGCATATGAAATATCATCAGTTCGATCGAGGAACCGCCGGCCGCGGTAACTAAAGCAAAGTGTATAAAGACCAAAAAAACTCACAGAGTTTGGTATAACGATGTGAAATAAACATCGATTTCTCGCACGTAGTACTAATCGGGGTCACCTGCCGCTGCGCGGCAGGCTGGGTACCTCCTTACTCGCGTGAGGTTGTAATTTTGGAAGAGTAGAGTCAATATTGATCTTGGCCGGACAGAAGGCTACTATATATCATGACCGCAGTACTCAGGGTTTGCCATTTCAATGAAGATTTGAAAACATGCATGTCGTCTCCCTTAAAGCACCCAATTCTTTGTCTATTGACAGCTGTAACCCGCCAGACCACAGAAATCGGAGGCAGCTAATTATATAACCATCCAATTGAAACCTTTCGTGATGACAGAGATACCTGACTGTTCTATTTATATAAATATATGTATATCATGATCATGACAGAACTTACGGTTTGATGACTTTGGAAAACATATATATATGTCGTCTCCCTAGCTTAATGCGCCCAGTTCTTTGTCTACCGACAGCTGTAGCCCGCCGGAGATGGGAGGTAGCTAACCACTTTACCGCCCGAACTGGTGTTTTTTTAAACCTGATATTAGGATTATATAAGCATGATATTAACCTCTTTGACGATTTTCTCTTATTTCTTGTTAAGGTCCTTATTGCCCTATGATTTTGATCATCTTATAATATTTTTAAGCCTTCAAGAGCTCGATAAGTCTGATATAAGGTACTTTTGAAAAATAAGACTTAATATTTATTCATAAGATCAGCATGATGGCCTGAAAGGTATGTTTTTGCACTTATTCGCAATAGTAAATTTCGGAAATGAAGTTTTATTAATACTGAATTTAATATGTACATTGATTAAGACAATCTATTTAACCATCTAGCTGCCCGCCTGCCTGCCTGCCTACCTACCTACCTACCGCCTACTGCCTACCGACCTAATTCGTTCAATTGGGTTTATTCGGTGCTAGATTTAGTGCTCTATTTGGTGCTCTATTGGTGCTCTATTGGTGCTGATTTGGTGCTGATTTGGTGGTGGTGCTGCTGCTGCTGCACTTGCTGGTTAGCCCATGTTTAATACCGAATCTCATGATTGCGAGGTGGGGGGGGGGGGGGACGGATGAGGCGTAGGATTGTAGAGGGAACGGAGGTGATGGATGGGGCGGAGGTGATGGAGGGAGCGGAGGTGATAGAGAGTTAGAGAGGTAGAGGTGATGGTATTAAAGGACAGATAGAAGAACACGGTTTAATATTTGCTAAGTGCCTAACCCTAACCCAGTCTTACTCTCAGTAGATGCCTTAGTAGAGCGTGATATATAGCTAAACCTGACGAATTTTCCTAATTCTTATTTATTTTGTAAGCCTAGTATTAGAAAAGGTCTTAAAACAGGATAAGCTTGAGCAAATGTCATGCTTTTGCTCAAAGCAGGCTTATTTCTTATTTTGGGATTTCCTATGGCGCGAGAAGGCATAAAGGGTGGGTGTGTCAACTTCAGAGGAACCTTTTTTTGTAGAAAATTCCACCATTAGGCTAGGCGCTAGTACCATTATGGGAGTAGATCTCCCAATTTCTATAGATTGATTGGCTGCAAAAGCCGAAGTTTACACGCCTACCCACCATAGCTTCTCGAGCCATACGTCTTAGAGCTCAAAATAAGGCTTATAAAAATACCCGTTCGGGCGTTAATGCAGCCAATAGAAACCTTTCGTGATGACAGAGATACCTGACTATTCTATTTATAGATATATATATATAGATAGATAGATAGATAGATGTACAATATTGATTGATTGATAATTCATTAATTGTATGCAGCCATTGAATCCATGGAAGATCTAGATACTATACGTATATAGATATCGTACCAAATTAAATCGTTGATTCTAGATTCCATAGTATTATATCACCTATATCAATACATGTATGCCTCGCATGCGCAGATCAATGAGTTTGAGTTAATCAATCGATCAACTAACCAATGAATTAATATATCACATATATACATGCAGGCGTGAACACCTCTCAGAAGCGTCCATGATACCAAGATGAGAAGGTGTAAATTAAGAGCAGTATATAGATTTGAAGATCTATGATCCTCATGCACGATCATAAACAGATCTAGAAATAAATGAACGAATGAACAGACAAAACGAGAAAAAACGCAAAAGACTTATGTGATTTACGGCTTGCAGCTGCATGTATCAACCTTTAAGAACGTTACCACAATCTTGAATCTTCTGGACCGATCTCTCTCGGCCATTTCTGTACATGTATATATAGTCGGCACCCGATTTGATGTACGTACCTGTAGTACCTTAGGTTAGGATAAACTATGTGCATGCACGGTGTAAGGGTCGGGGATACATGTAGGTACATGTAGTCTCGTTCGATCCCAGACCCATATAAGTTCTTTTTTTAATAGTAGTTGATAAAAATTTAATATACGTAGTGCGGGGAAGGGTGGAGCGCGATTTTTTTTGTACTGTATAGACCATATATGCGTATCATAATGTATATAAAGATGATTTACTACTATAGTATGCTAAGCACAAATCGTCAATTAATTAACAAATTTACTCTCACAGTATGACATGTGCACTATAGTTAGCTATAGTCCAGAGGTACCCAGACCCTTGAGAAATCCAGTGGTATATATATAAGCCGCATTGTAATGCAGCGCTATAAAGGCACACACATGTACTCCTAGAAGTGAATACCCCTAGCCAACCAATTTACATGCACTTATGATGTAGTTATATATAATTAGGTGATTATATCTATCGAGTGATATTCGATGACCGCACCGACTAGATTGAAGTACTGAGAGTATAAACGAGCCACACGAGACTACATGTAGACTACATGTATGTAAATGTATACATACATGCTTACATGCCTACCTTACCGTTGAAACGCATACAATTTTGAGCCTTATTCAGTCGGCTTATCCAGAACGTAGGCTCACAATAGCCTTATGAATCCAATAAGGTTCAAATAAGTATTATTTAAGCGTGTTTTAAGGATGAAATAAGGCTTAAAAAAGGATTTTTGTACTGATAAAGCTATTGTAAGCCTACTTTCTGGATAAGCCGACTGAATAAGGCTCAAAATTGTATGCGTTTCGACGGTAAGGTATATGATGTGCACAGCGGGTGGCCAGGGTTCGATATTTGAATCCCCCATGCATGCGGAATGACTGGCTAGTGCCATAAAGATGGAAACGCGGTTGCAGGTTGTAGGTCGGAGGGTCGAAGGTCATAAGGTCGGAGTTTGAGGAACACAGTAATTAGCTAACTTTCAAGAAAGCATTCTTCGAACCCTACCGGTCATTGGCACAGCCGAATTCCCGGGTATAGAATAAGCTAGGATACCCTCTATAAGAATACATGTAGTCCCCTCTATAAGGATTGCGGTGTACTTAGGGGCCCATTTGATCAGTATAATATATAAATTCAGTGTATCCTTGCTATAAGAATACTCTTAGTTATAAGCCTTATATGACTTTGGGATGGTTTTTGGTGTTGTACCTTTATAGAGAAATGAGGGCCGGCAAGGGTTGTTTTGGTGCAAAGGGTCTGTTACAGAGAGCAAAATGCAGCTTTTCTTCAACTTCCGTACACAAAACACTGTACTATATATCATATTCGTACATAACAGGCGAATTATGTTGCTCCTACCCCACTAGAACTGTCGAAAACTGACTCAGGTTTGGACATAAACCCTAGCCCTCGTAACCCTATCCCATGGCCTAAGATTCCGAGACTTCCTATTTCAGCAAGCCCTCCCAGCAGCAAAGTCACTATTCCATACTGTTAGCGTGTAGATTAGTGTTAATAGTGCGTAGAGCAGTAACTTAGCCACTCGCTGAAATAGGAAGCCCCGGAATTTTAGGCTTCTGTCAAGGGCACATAGTATTTATGGTTGAATATTTGTGAGAATAATAAATTACAACCGCACTAAATTACTACCACATCAAAAATATATATTCATGCTCAACAATCACCGGGTTGGGCCTGGGAACGAGATTAATATAAGGGTACCATCTCGCGGCCCCATATTCGTACCTTTATAGGGAGATTAGACTTTATAAAGCTGTGGCACTCAGAAAATTTCGCCCGCTGTGGCATTCATTTGGGTGTGGTATATATATATACAAAAATAAACCGCGGCATCGTGGTCTTTTACCGATATTTATAAACCAAGCTCATATTTAGTACTGGGCACGTGAATTTCTATTAAACCCTAGTAGGGGTAAATATTCACTTCTATAATATGTACTGCCTTTATATATAACGCTGCATTGCAATGTCGCTATTATATCGGATCAATACGCGACTGCCGATTATTTTAAGCGGTCCATACAAGCACATGTCTAGACGGGGACGTATTTGAGGAAGTGAATGCCCCTCACTCATGTGTGGCATTGTGCTTGGCTTCAGACTCTTCTACCTGGTCACTACTACAAGTAGAATTTCAAATTATAACCAGAACGTACTTGTAAAGTGTCATTAAGTTTTTTTGTTACATACATAATATGTATTATATGCATTTAAATGCGAGCAACAAATTTGATATGATATAAATATATCATTTCAGGGACGATTCGAAACGGACAGATAAAGCCTGGCTGCAAAATAAATATGAAGAATAAGGGTCATGCGAGGAGGGAAACACTGACTAAATCCAATAACTCCTGATTTTGTCCCCAGTATATATAAATTACAGAAACACATAAAAGAAGGCCTGGGAAATCGTAACTAGGGCTTCTCAGAATCTAGAACCGACGCCCAAATCTATTTTGTCTCGTCAGTACTTGTAGAGTAGGTGTTTGGAGTTTCAACATACATCTCTGCTACCCTCATATGCATCACTAAGAGTTGGTGTGCTCGGTGAACGGTGGAATGGAGACAGCGGTGGCGTTTTGAGAAAAGAACTCTGTGAACTGGCAGCGGTACCTGGTCGAACAAGGCCGGCTTTCTCACGTTGTTCTAGGATGCCAAACTGTTATCAGTATATATTATCTTTCGGGTTTAGAGGGTATAAAGGCGAGAAGTTGTGCTAACCATCATTCCAGTCAAGTACAGAGGCAATTAGCTGAAGAATTTCATATTTTTTAGAATCCCCTCTTTGTATGCTAACAAACTGAAGGAAAACATTTGTCACAAGATTTCTATAATCACTGTCAGCGGCATATCAGACAGATACAGGGTGTCTGTGATATATAATGGGATAGTACTTGTCAATCTTGTCATCAGCGTTGTCACGTTTCAACATACGAAGAGCTTTTCTAAGATGATCGTTAAGCGTGACGGCTTAGTGAAGGTGGAATTAGTTTCTTTGATATGCTTGAGGTGTGTAAGGACATTGCAAAGCCTACCCTCATGACGAAGTTTTCCAATAAGAAGGTTCTTCTCTTTAACCTCTTTCTCAAATGGTAGGACACGCTCAAGATCCCGCTGAGCTACAGTTAACTGTGCTTCAGCTTCTTTTGCCCGTTTCTCCAGCGCTTCTCCTTTTGATGCTAGTTGGTTTATTTGCGCCTCCATGGTCTCAACAACTTCCCGCAATTCCTGCTTACGTGCTAGATATGGTTAGTAGGAATAAGCTTCATAGGTCGGGAGACTATCAGTACCATTTTGTATATCCTGTAACGCTCTCTGAAGACCGTCAACTGTACTAGACTCCCTATCCCTTTCCGAGAGAACTTTATCGTATGCTGCTTGTTGATTGGCCAGCTGTTCCTCTAATTCGATAACACGGTCTCCTAATGATTCCCGCACAGATCGCTCCTCTGTTGCTATAATCTCCCATTCCTGCATCGCCTGTTTGGCAGCTTCATACTCCTCACGAGAGTATTTTTCTGCACTAATTAAATCGTTCCTTTCTTTAATCCAATTCTGCTGTGAGAGATTTAATCTACTCCGAAGTGTTGAGAGTTCCTTTGAAGCATCATAGCCTTCCTCATTTGCTTTTTCTAGACTGGCCTGAAGATTGTTTATGGTTTGATTGAGAGCTCGGTTTTCTTCCTCTAAGTTATCCACCATATTCCGAGTACGTTCGAGTTCTTCCTGTGTGGTGTGTTAATATTCCCTAGCTTACTGGAACTCTACTGCGGGTTTACCGACTGCGTCAGATTTCAGTTTATCACTGAGAGTTGTTCTGATGTGTGCAACCCTTCCAAGGAGCGCTTTGTATTGAGTGTCTAGTTGTTGTTTTTCTTCCTGTACTTTCGCTAGCCTCTGCTCTGCATCAAGACGGTCCTTTTCCCGAAATTCTTGCTCTCTCTCAAGTAGTTGTCGCAGTTTGGCAGTATCCATTTCCCTCGGTGCCGGAGATTCTCCACCCAAACCGCGAAGCCCCTCATGCATAGCTGTACTCTTTACTATGGGTCCCGACTTCTCCGAAAGCTGAGCCTTCAAATCTTGTACAGCTTTTTCCAGCTCCTGGGATTTCAATCTTTCCTTCTGCAGCTCTTCACTAGCCTGCGCTTTAGCCTCTGCTGGTGATGAACCCCCCTCCAACTGCTTTTTTAGAGCTTCCACCAGCCCCTCTAACTCCTGAGTCCTTCTGAGCCCCTTCGCTAGATTGTCCCGTAACGCATCCTGGTCGTCTTCAACAGACCTGTCGTCTTTATTGTCGTTTAAATAATGCAGATTCTCTCGGCCGTTAGGAGCGCAAGGCGCGCAATTCTATACGTCCCTTGAGTAATGAAACTCTTTTATAATGGCAAACAGGACCAAATACCGCGATTTCCGAGCCATCTTTCTTCTCCCCTTCTACATCGTCGTCCCCAAGCTCACTGTCCCTGTCTTTAGCTTCCTCAGTGGGACTTGGGGAGTTTGATCTCGATGCCGGTAGGCCTTCTTGTTCGCCACTATGCTGTTGTTCCTTCTTCTTCTTGTTCGCTTTCTTCTTCTTGTGTGAAGGTGCTACACGCTACGTTAGTACGAAACCATCAGGATCGACCCCACGGAAAAACTCACTAGAATTTGCCGTCATAGGCGAAGCAGACTTTGTGTCCGTGATATCCATATCGTCGTAATTGTTAAGAATTCAGAGAGGTCAGGGGCCAGAGTTCAGTAAACCTATCTACAATCTGGCGTCTTCAGCGAGTAAGTTGCGGCGGAGCAGGTACATAGATAGGTAACCCAAAGCAACGGGTAAAGCGATGCAACATTACATGTACATGTAGTACCACTACTGGTACATGTGTGTAAGAGCAAAGCGCTACTCATGGCAGCACAACAGAAGACCATGTACGCACATCTTTGTAAGATGTATGTATACATACTTTATATTCTACTATACCTTCTAACATGAGATTAATTACAGACGTTTTCCCAAGACACGAAGTGGGACTCTTTTCCAGGTAAAGGAGTGCCCTAAATAATCTAACTGATTTAGGCCACAAGAACCTCTACGAGCCATGAAGCAAACCGAAATTTGATAGCCTCCGAACCTACGTTTCCATTAATGTATTATTCTATACAGTAGTAGTACATATAGTAGTAGGAGAAGAAGTTCTTATAGTTTATAAATATATTATACAGTTTATTTTATACAAGGGTTTTCCGGCCTTTGGCCAGAGTAGGAACTATTATGGCTTAAACAATATCAGTTTACCAACGCTTAAGATCACTGAAACCCCAAGATGTCCTGTGCACATATCTGATATACTATTTGGTTGACTCAAGGTATGTTGGAACAAATATCTACTGACTGACTCAAAATATTTGATAGAATATCTACTAACTCCACATATTTGATAGAATATCTACTGACTGATAAACATATTTGATAGAGAAAAAGAAAACCCCTCAAACCTGGCCAATCAAAACCTTTGAATAACACATTGCATATCGGTATATCTATATACTTATTAGATTATAGTTTAGTAGACATATACATGTATGTAGTAGGTACAAGTATATTTTATACCAAATACTACATGTATGTGCGTATGTAGCCCGGCGTTATCACGTGTTTGGCTATGAAGCTACATGTACATGTAGCATTACATGTATGTACCTACATGTACATATACCCATTCAAAATACATACATTTATGATTCTATGGAGCCAACTCGAATCCATAATCCAAAGGAAGAAAGCAACCATTTTAACTCCATAACACTACATGTATTCTAAACAAGAGCTGAACCATCGAGTTTCTTTCCTTTATAATAATGAAATTGTCCAAAGATCTATCAAAATTAATATTAGCGGGGTATGAAGCAAATCATAACTCATCATAAACTTACAATAAAGTCCTGTGCCATTGTTCCCAAGCTCCCAATCAGCCAGGGGAGGTTATGGATCACATAGTCATGTTCAGTGGAATGAAGCAGAATCTAGAAAATAAGTAAGTTAAACTCAAATAGCGGAACGCTTAGTATTACTAACTCCTGCTCCATATGAGAGGTTTCCCAATAAGGATAATATGAAAAACAAAATTGAGAGACCTTCATTAGGGATTAGCTCTGGGAAAATAAGAAAAATGCATGTATGCAAGCCTCTAGGAGGTACCTTCACAAGACTGGCACCGGTAATTCTTGATAATCTGAGGAATCCTAGCTCTACTCACGATGTCAGATTCTGTCTTAATAACCAGGACTATAGATGGCCAACCCAAGGTATAATACGGAGCTTATATATCCTAGGATTGCACCAATCAAGGACATCTCGATGCTGTCTCCATCCTCGACTGTAACAGACCATGCGCCGCTCTTCCAAGCAAGAAACCACCCAAGGCAGCCAATAAATATCACTGAGATTATCGAGAAGAAATTTCGTGTCATCTCCTCCATGGTACTGGCATCTTTCTCAGCAACGGTGGAGAGGGCAGGATTACTAGGTATAGTTCCAGAAGGCCTGTGACGGGAGTTTGCACCCGAGCTTCTGCGGCGGGAAAACAATGGTTGGGTGGGGTCGTCTACGTTGCTTGAGCGAGATTGACGCCGTGCTTCTTTGACAGCTATCTTTCGCGCATTGGCATACTTGTAATAAAAAGTCTGGGATATTATAATAATATCTGCAAGGCAGAAGTATATGGCGAGAGTGATAACAGTAGAGAGCAGATCGGACTTTATGGCACCTGCAAATGGGATCAGCAATCTTTAGTAACAGCAACCATATGTCGTATGCAGCTCGCGAAAGTAGATGTGAGCCTTGACGGAGGAAATGAGCAACAGACCAGCCAAATTTGCAATGTCGCCGAAAAGCCATATGAGTAAAAAGGCTGTAGATACACCATCACCACTTTGATTTTTGTAGTTCTCTAAAATTTGTGGTACCTGCAGCGAAAGCAGAATGATGTCAGTTAAGACACGGACACGGACACGGTTCGGTCGCAACATGGGATGAAAGGTTCAACACACGAGCAGAACAATCCATGAAACGAGGGATATGGTACCCGAGATACCCGACAGAGCCTCCCGAGTGGTCAGTATGGCAGAAGCGTGCGCAGAAGAGAGGGCACTTAATAACACAGGGTTTATGGTCATGTCGGCGAGAGGTGAAAGTAGAGGAGGTGAGTGTCGCGTTAAGGAGTGAATGAGGAGGGTTCATGAGGTGTTCTGAAAGCTCTTGATGGAGGAAAAAAATTCAGTTGTCAGCTGCAAAAAAGCAAGCCGGTATTTAGGTATGTATAGACTTTCTCTTTAGGTAAGTCTTACTCTAGATAGTGATTAAGGCTAATAATACTAACATCACTAGCTGCTTGCGCTGTTGTCTTATCTGATATTCCGAAACGAGACCAGTCTACTCTACAGTAAATGCACGTACTCTAGAGTACACACTGACTTATGTGTACTCTACATCCCTTCGTTCATCAGAGCAAAATCGGAGGCCTGCGACGGCGTGGTGATATTCAAAAAATCTAGCTACCTATAGACTGTGGAGACACCTAGAAAAGGTATAGGAGGGGTCACAGAAGGTGACTTTACAGGAAAAGGTTCACGGAATGAGGGTTAGGTTTATTGCGGAGTAAAAGCTGCCAATTAGCGCCTAGTCGTGAAAACACACGAAGGGATGTACAGAGTCTGGTAGAATTATTGCGGAAGTCCGAACTAAAAGAGTTGGTTTCTTGGTCCGTGCTTACTGCAAAAATTCCTTTAAGGGCCAATAGGACTATCGGGTCACGGAAAACCCACTTTCGCAATAATTCTACCACCCTCTGTATGTATCCCTTCGTTCGTCAGAGCAAAATCGGAGACATATTGGGCAACGGCGTGGTGATATTCAAAAAATCTAGCTACCTACAGACTGTGGAGACACCTGAAAATACATGTAGTATAGGAGGGGTCACAGAAGGTGACTTTACATCAAAAGGTTCACAGAATGAGGGTTAGGTTTATTACCAAGTGAAAGCTGCCCATTAGTGCCTGGTCATGAAAACACACGAAGGGATGTAGGACCTACATACATGTATGTAACAAATGTCAGGTTAAGGCCGATGGGGTAACGGTGTGCCGGCTGTGCAGCTCAAGACTGCTCAGGGTTTCACATAGCCGTCAAAGCTTTCAACAGGAGTAGCTGGTTGGCTGTCGCGACGTCTACTCCTGCGGCTTTGTTTCCTTTTTCTGGCAGTTTAGTGATTAGTTGCCCCTATGTAGGTACTGGTGTTCCTGGCTTCCATTTGCACTTTCTCTCCAGGGTATCGGACTGTTGCTCTCTTGTTCTGTTTCCTCTTTTGATTCCTATTCAACATAAGTGCAACTTCTTCTGTCCAGGGTCCGACCCTTCTTCCTGTTTTTCAACCGCCGGGGGACTTCTTAACTTAGTTGACGCTCCCCTACTAGTTCAAACCGGCTTTCACGTTTCCCGGGGGTGGGGTTGTCAGCGTCGTCGCCACCTTCTATTACTCCACCCCTGTTGCATTGATGCCTTCATCTTCAGACAGAATCCCACCACTACCAGTGCTGCTTACTACCCACATCATACTTCCTCAATTTTGTTTTGAAAACCACTGTTTTGTCGCTCGCTCGCTCCACTCACTCATCCTACCATCCATCCCACTTACCCACCCACTTACCCACCCACTCCGCCAGTATTATTCTTCTTCTCCTTCTTCTTCTGCCCGCCTAAATTCACTCCTCTTCTCGCTCGTTACACTACGCCGGTATAAATATACATAACACACATATATTATACATACATAATCATAGCAAATAAATTTTGCTTCATTCCGCTCGTTTGTTTTCTGTGGCTTCCGGCGGCCACCTCTCTTTTGTTCGTTTCGGATCGAACACTTCTTCCTTACTTCCTCCACTGTCTGGAAGGGAAAGACAGCTTCCCACTGGGCAATTACATAGAACCCAGTGTAAAAAGTACCCTTCCGGCCTTTCTCTCTTTATTCCCAGGAAGTCACGCGGCCTATTAGTACATACCTCTCCCCCGACTACTAAAGTTTTTCTCGCAACTTGGGGGTTCCCCCTAATAAACTTTGTTTCTTTATCGTACTCACCCTTCAGACCATCAATCATGGCCAAAATATCAACCTTCCTCGTCTGTCTCTCGCTTTTGTGTCTACTAGTGGGATCTTCGCTGGGCAACCCGGCGCCAATACCCTTTGATGACTTGGAATTGCCCGAACTCGACAAGCGTCAAGATAATAACTCGACTTCGATTTCCTCATTTTCCTCTTCCTCTTCCTCATCAAGTAGATCAACTACTTCGAGGACTACATCTATAATTACCCCAACATCAACCACCACCACCAGCCGGACCACACCGACGACTCCTACGACCACCACAACACCTACAACCACCACAACCCCTACCCCTCCAAACACAACGACTACAATACCAACCTCGACATCAACAACGGCGAGGCCTCCTGTGGATACTACTTCAACAAACCCTGTGGAGACTACTGCCCAGTCTGAGGATGTAGTCACTGCTAGCCCGACTACTCGTATAATTGTAGCGACGATTTATACCACCCTCAGTGGGAATGGTGTGGTCAGTTCATACGTTACATCCAGTACCACCGTTGAGACTCCAACCGGGACCGCGGCCAGCCAGGCATCCGGGGGCAGTAACGATGGTGGCTCGGGTCTGTCGACTTCAACGAGAAACACTATAATTGGAGTTGTTGTCGGTGTTGGTGGTGCGCTTCTGTTTGGTGGACTTGCAATTGTTGCGTGGCGTCTGAAGAGGAAGAGGGTCAATCCAATTGATGAGGATGATTTGATGCGTCGTGATAGGTCACCACTTGCTGCAGGAAGGGAAATGCACGCTGCAAGCCCTGAGGCGTCTCCATTTAAAGCTACTCTCGATCAGTACCACAAGCCTCCTGGTGTTAACACCTCGTCCAACTTTTAGGGCCAATAATAGGTACTGGCGGTACCTTTGGTGCTTGGGCCCGGGTTTAGAAAATTGATGTACTTCTTTGTACTTTTGATCGATCCTTTTAATATCCGGGTTCCTCTTTTGAGCTGTAGCGGAACCTTTATCGTTTCTATATATTTTAATTCTTGCAAGGTTAGATTAACGCTGCCGGATTCTCCCGCTTCTCATGTCATCGATGGATTTAGGGGTTCTTATGAGTGGATTGTTATGGATATGCTGTGAAATGCTTTTCTTCTTATTTTCTACATCTTGGTTGATGGATATTCCAAGGCATTCAACGGATACCTACCAGGTACATGTAGTGTATATAACGCACTGCTCCAAGTTTGAATTTTTCCTTCCATCTATCCATAATGGGATACGTTATGGAAAATCGTCTTTAGCGTTTTATGTATTTTACTTCCCAAATCTTGATTTTTCAACCTGTCTATTATTGATTTTTTTTAGCCCGTTCGATGTAGCGTGTGTAGATACATGTACCATGTATGACAGATGTATGAAATCTACTTATCTTTAATCTGTGAAAATGACTTTTTGAAGTATCAGGTAATTTCCTTTCCTGTTCTAGGGACTATACATGTATGTAGATCTCCTAATTATAATCAGACAATAGAATACATGTACCTTATCAAGGATAAGCTCAAAAACGCACTGATGTTAAGAAGATGCGCCGTTTCCCACCATTGCTGGTAGAAGTATTGATCCGATAAAAGCGCTGGCTGTGAAACCATCACCTCATATAGGCAAAGGGCCCAAGCAACTTTGAACTTTAGTAAGTCTACATATGGGGATATATGTATCTACTAGTATATAGATACATATATCCAGTGCACGTGGGGCTTGGCACAAGGTCAAGGTTCGCATTAAATACAATATTTATATAATGTATTTATAATGAGGATGAGATTAAGATACATGTGCATGTGTGTTTTGGTCCCTTTTGTGATCAATGATAGCCTACATAATCCATCACTCTATTACACGTGCGCGATCCTTATGCACTTGTGAATATGGACTAGACTAGCGATCCAGCACAGCAGCGCTCACAAGGTCTCAATTGATCAATCAAAGTACGTGTAGTACAGCGGCTCGAATAAACCAGGGACCACATATATGTAGTTATCATCTCCCTGAGCAGACATCGAGCACGAACAGAGTTTGTCCAGTGTTATTAATACATGCATCTTTGCTAGGTCGAGATAGTGCATTTACTCAAGTATTAAACTGAATACTCTACAATAGATGTAATCATAAAAAGACAAACTCCAAAATAAAGAGATAGTACAATGTAACTACATACATACATGTAGTCAGTCTCGTGCCAATTCCCACAAGCAGCAGGCTGGTAGGAGTGCTAGGGACGGTCTTAAGAGATACATGTAGGTACATATAAAATGCATGTATCATGTAGGTAGAGTACACGTGTATACCTACATACATGTACCTACATCCCTTCGTTCGTCAGAGCAAAAAGGGAGACATATTAGGCCCACGACGGCGTGGTGATATTCAGAAAATCTAGTTACATACCTACTGTGGAGACACCAGAATAGGTATAGGAGGAGTCGCAGAAGGTGAGGTTCACGGAATGAGGGTTAGGTGTATTACGAAGGGATGTACAATATCCGGTAGAATTATTGCAAAAGTCAGAGCTAAAAGAGTGGATTTGTTGGTCTATGCTCGCAGAAAAAACCCTTTAAGGGCCAATAGGACTATCGGGTCACGGAGAATCCACTTTCGCAATAATTTTACCAGATACTGTATGTAGGTATGTACAGAGTCTGGTAGAATTATTGCGGAAGTCCGAACTAAAAGAGTGGGTTTCTTGGTCAGTGCTTACTGCAAAAATTCCTTTAAGGGCCAATAGGACTATCGGGTCATGGAAACCCACTTTCGCAATAATTCTACCAGACTCTGTACCATCGGTCATTGGCACTCCAGCCTCTAGGACCTGAAGCCCTAGCCCCGAGCCCACAGCCCTTGACACACCCACTTCCTTCCCGGTTGTCGGTATGGTAGCTCGCTGAAACAGCGAATCACGGATCAGAAAGTGACCACAACGAAAAAGATCCTGACCCGGTTTCTTCCCTTAGAGGAAAAAAAAAAGGCACAACCTCTCCTCTTCAGCCCCCGCCGTCATAAGTAACCTCATAATCTTTCATCTTCACTTTCATCGTACCCCCTGCAAACACCATCAAAATGTCTATCCCCGCTTTCGCTGACATTGCTAAGCCTTCAAACGATGTATGTTCCTTCTCGCCATTTGTCTTGAACTTGGACTCTCTAAATGTTGGGTCAGCTGTACTAACAATCCATTTGATGTAAAGCTCCTTTCTAGGGATTTCTACCACACTGCCTCTGGTGGGTCTCTCCGTGGCTTTTTTAAATCTTGCACTTCATGCTTGTATTCCTCCCGATTCAATTATAATCTAACCCATAGTATAGCCAACCTTGAGGTCAAATCAAAGGCCCCCAATGGCGTCGCGTTCACTGTCAAGGGAAAGAGCGACCACAAGGCCGGAGCTATCGCTGGTCAGGTATATACACAGTGTCTCATACAATTCCATTTGAGTTTGGCAGCGGGATTAATTCCAATTCTTCTATACAGATTGAGGCCAAGTACACCGACAAGCCTACCGGTGAGTTTCTTCCATACAATTAAATCTACCTTTCGCAAACTGATGATGAATCCGTAGGTGTCACCTTGACCCAGGCTTGGACTACCGCCAACTCTCTTGACACTAAGGTTGAGCTCGATAATACCCTTGCCAAAGGCCTGAAGGCCGAGGTTATCACCAACTTCTTCCCCTCTAGCAAGTCCAAGGGTGCTAAGCTCAACCTCCACTATCGCCAACCCCTCTTCCACGCTCGCGCTTTCTTCGATCTCCTTAAGGGTCCATCCTTCAACGGTGATGTTGTCCTCGGACATGATGGGTTCCTCGCTGGTGCCGAAGTCGGATACGACGTTGTCAATGGCAGGATCACCCGTTACTCTGCTGCCGTCGGATACTCCGTTCCCGAATACACCGCTGCCATCACAGCTACCAACAACCTGAACGTTTTCGCTGCATCCTACTACCACAAGGTCAACGCTCAGGTCGAGGCTGGTGCCAAGGCAACTTGGGACGCAAAGAGCGGGAACGCTGGTGGTGTTGGTCTGGAGATTGCCTCCAAGTACAAGTTGGACTCTGCCGCCTTTGTCAAGGCCAAGATTAACAACCAGGGAATCGCTGCTCTTGCTTACAACCAGCTCCTCCGCCCTGGTGTAACCCTTGGTCTTGGTGCATCCGTTGATACCCAGCGTCTGAATGAGTCTGCTGTCGCTCACAAAGTCGGTCTTAACTTCGTTTTTGAAGCTTAAACGTAAAACTTTAAAATAATTTGGGCAGAACTTTGTAATAGCTCTCTACCCATTATTCGCACGGGGATTCAGGCTAACGAAACCTAGAGATACCATGGCGAAGTAAGAATCCGGGAGTATATTGATACGCATGGGGTTCCAAAGTTGGCGTTTGTAGAGTATTGAAGTTAAAAAGAAACAAAGATTTCATTCATAATTTTCTAGAGTTCTTCCGTCCAGCATTTCCTTTTAATATCCAATGTACGCTACAGGCAATTTCTTGAGCACTTTTAGTACAAACTATCTGTGAGGTAATTAATGATCGATATCCAGCTCAAGCTAGATATTTTTCCCCCAACCCAGGACACCGTCTTACTCGACCAGAAATTATCTCTTAAGACAAGCTTTCTCGGATCATGTCCGGGCGTTTTAGGTGCAGGAAGCCGCTTCTGTTCCAAATGAGTAGCAATGACACAATTATCTATAGCTCCAATTACACCTCAGAAAGTAACCATGAGTGTATTCTGAGTCAAGTCAAAGAGCAAGGAATCAATATTTTGCGCTCAGTGTACATAACTTGCTAGCACCCACCATTAAATATATCCCATTAAAGAGCTAGGCTCTACGGGGTTACATAAACAGCTATTGAAACTACTCCAACTAATATAGTTGTTACACCAATTAATGGATATATTATACTAGTATCGGGCTCAAGTCGGTGCTGTTTAGCTCTTCGTGCCCACCGGCTCTGCTGCTCCTCATGTTGCCGATACTTTTGTCCATAGTCGAAATGGGGGACATCATCAGTCCTTGCAGCTGTTGGACCACCCGCTCCAAACCCCCCGGGCCCGCTACCTGAGCTAGAACCAGGCCTTTCTTGCCCTGCATGTGCAGACTTCCCTTTGAACCTACTCCACCCACCATTTCTGAAAAACGAAGGCGGTGGCCCGTGAAACTGGCCTCGCCTCTTGCTTAATCCACTCGCAGGTCGACCCCCTACAGGGCCAGCGGGCCTGCTCCCATGTTTTCGTGCGAGTTCGAAATCGTATTTAGCGCGGTGTTTTTCATGCCCAAGGATAGCATAGGCGGTGCTTATCTTGATGAAGCGGTTTGAGGCTAGGGGGTCATTACGGTTGCGGTCCGGGTGATGAGCTTTGCTTAATTCAAAGTATCGTCTATATGAGGTCAGTCGTTGTATGTAGAGAAAGAAAGTGAGTATATTATGGATAGATTTTACTTTTTGATCTCTGCTCGCGTTGAATTCGAGGGGAGATCGAGAGTTTCGTAATGGGTGTTTCCCTCAGTTTCTGAATGATATATGGTGGAGGTGTGAAGATGCCTATTGAAACGGAAGGCATGGGTTCTAGAAACGGTGCGAGAAATCGAGCGCGGTAGCATCACCTACGGGTCATACCGAATTGTAGTACTGGATTGGGGGTATATGGGATTATATCATTTATGAGAAGTTTAGAACACCTCCTGATAGATATTGTATGACATGGCGTCTGTGGAGGGGCACTTTTATTTGCGGCTGAGTGGCTGGTGCGCAAAATGCCGTGCAACCGCTCTCATCCAACCCACCACTAGGGAAAAAATAAAGTAATATCACGCATCGCCTATTCCATTCTCTCTTCCTAGTAACCAGCTCATCCTCTAGTAAACCGATCTCTTTTGCGGTTGAAGACCCGAAGATCTCCCCTTTAAAAACACCCCAATTACTTCGTTGAGAATGGGCAGTATGGAGACGACTGTAGCGGAACTTGAACAGAAACTTAAGGGTATTGATTATTATAACTACCCCGCATGATGTAGCGACCATTCACTGACCTTCTGAGCCTTTCCTTTTGTTTAGTTTCCGAGGAGAAAAACAAAGAGGAAGTTCCTTCAAGTGGCCAAGCAGCTGACGAAGACTCTGGAGACGAGGATGAGGTAGACGCTGCACCCGCTGGAGCGACAGGTTTGTTAAACCAGCCACATTAAGCACTTTTTATTTTAGTTCTAAGGCGTATATAGGAGCTGCAAAGAAGAAGAAGAAGAAAAAGAAGAAGCCCAAGAAGAAGACAAAAACAGGGGCCACTGCCCAGTCCAACCCTCCAAGAGTACCGATTGATCAACTATTTCCAAATGGAAGTTTCCCTATAGGGGAAGAGTGCGATTATAGGGATGAGAATTTGAAAAGGAAGACAGACGAAGAAAAACGACACCTGGACCGCATGAACAACGACTTTTTGACTGAATACAGGAAAGGGTCGGAGATTCATCGTCAAGTGAGGCAATGGGCCCAAAAAACCGTGAAGCCGGGCATGACTCTCACACAAATTGCGGAGGGAATCGAAGATTCTGTGAGAGCATTAGTAGGACATGACGGACTCACCGAGGGAGATTCTCTTCTGGGGGGAATGGGTTTTCCTTGCGGTTTGAGTATCAACAATTGTGCCGCCCATTACTCACCTAATGCTGGAAACAAGATGGGTAGGTTTGCCATCCACAACAAATGAATTTCGACTTTATCCTAATGATTTTCTATAGTTTTGCATCAGGAGGACGTCATGAAAGTAGACTTTGGCGTTCACGTAAATGGAAGGATTGTCGACAGTGCTTTCACCATGACATTTGACCCTGTATACGATAACCTTCTGGCTGCAGTTAAAGATGCGACAAATACTGGTATTAGGGAGGCTGGTATTGACGTCCGTATGTGCGACATAGGCGCCGCGATCCAAGAGGTCATGGAAAGTTACGAAGTAGAGATTGGTGGCCAGACCCATCAAGTCAAGCCCATTCGTAACCTTAATGGACACAATATCAACCAATTCCAGATCCATGGTGGAAAGAGCGTTCCTATAGTCAAGGGTGGCGACCAGACAAAGATGGAGGAGGGGGAAACATTTGCTATAGAAACCTTCGGAAGTACGGGTAAAGGATATGTTAGGGATGATGTGAGTCCTTACACATTTCTTATTTCTATTTTACTCAACCCGCTTCTTATGGTTTACTGATTGCTTCTTACAGCTTGAAACATCACATTATGCCAAGAACCTAGACGCACCTAATGCGCCGTTACGTCTATCTTCGGCGAAGAACATACTTAACGTCATTCAAAAAAACTTTGGTACCCTGCCGTTCTGTAGGAGATATCTTGATCGTCTTGGGCAAGACAAATATCTTTTAGGGGTTTGTTATCCACGGTCCTTGGATTCATAGAAGCACACTGACCTAGTTTAGTTGAACAACCTCGTGGCAAGCGGGATCGTAGAAGCTTATCCTCCATTATGCGATATCAAGGGCTCTTACACCGCCCAATTTGAACATGTAAGTCTTTTGGGGGATACTATGTTTTTTAAATTATGATAACTGATATTCCTTCTTTAGACGATCCTTCTTAGACCCACAGTAAAGGAGGTAATTAGTAGGGGAGATGACTATTAGCGCGTGCACTTGTGACCATGCTTTTTGCATTAGAAAGGTATCAAAAACTGGTTCCTCAAAACCAAGGGTTTAGCTGTGAAGCATTCTTTGTATCAATATTTAGTAACAAAAAAATTTGCTGTATCATATGAAGTTTAGTCTGACATGAACAATTTGTTTACGAACATCGGTTTGACGAAGCAAAGGTATAAGGCATATTCTTCTAGACAAATTAGTCTCATCGGTTATAATTAATGGGCCATTTTCGTTCCTGTTCCAATCTCCTTGTGCTAGATATCTTGTTGCGATAGGAGAGTCTTAGCTGTACGAATTATTCCGAGCTAGCCAATGAAATCAAATACGGGCGTCAATGGTCGATTTGACGGAATAATTTCAAGGACACAACAGTTAGATCTACATGTACAAACCCCCACGGCAAGGCTATTTAAATACCTCTCAGACATACATGTAGTTTTAATAAATATTTTAATAGACTGTTGTGGATTCAAATCCGGTCATCGTAGGAAAGATTGCATACATGCGTCCAGAAGAACGGCATTCGATCGTTACCTACATCCATGAACACACTCTTCTCGTGCTTTCCTGGCATTTATGGACGCGACTGATAATGCATACCATACAAAAATGCGCCAGGCTCATGATTTTAGGTATCAACAAGTGGTTTCCGGCCGTCGGCCGGTACTATATGTATATCAATCAGTTTACTATATGTACAGGCAAGCCGTTTTGTGGCTTATTTTCTCTATTTGCCTGTCAGTCGGGCTCTCAGGCCACTGAGCAACCCTCGACCCCTCCTCGTAGGCAAAGTCCAACACTATATCTGCTCTGGTCGATATGTGCCTTTTCTGATATCAAACACAACATGTCCCAAGCAGATGTCAAGTGAAACAACCCCCCCAACCCCCCCAATGAGCCAATCAGAAGCTTTTAAATCCACATGCATATACAGGTTATAATTATATACTTATTAGATAGTGCCCAGTTTACAAACGTCAGAAAAATAGAACTATGGCTCGAGAAGCTATGGTGGGTAGGCGTGTAAACTTCGGCGTTTGCAGCCAATCAATCTATAGAAATTGAGAGATCTACTCCCATAATGGTACTAGCGCCTAGCCTAACAGTAGAGTTTTCTCTAGTTGGCACACCCACCCCCTATGCCTTCTCGCGCCATATGTAATAGTACATGTATGTACTCTACTTATACTCAGGCGTTCAGTAGTTCTTATTCAAAAGCGACCCAAACAAACCACGCCAAAGAAATCCCCGAAACCAACCATTTTCAAAAGATTCTATATATCTCAGCACCACTTCTTGGTGTATGATAATGCATCAGAAGCTATAGAATCATTAGGAGAACCAAAATCAGCATTTATATTCAAAAACAAACCAGTGGTGTGCCGATAGTAAAGAATCTTGTGTGGAGTTGTTGGAATTAATTGTCTTGGCAGGAATTTGGGGTGTCCCTCAATTTCCAGACTTGCTACAGCACACAATTCAAAATTCTTGGGCGAAAGTCCGAAGACGAGTAATTTTAGTTGCCTATACTATTAGTTTCAAGGTCTATCTATTGGTGGTGGCGCCAGGGGAGAGCTGCAAAAAGTCCATGCTTTGGAACTGGAACTAGATATATGTATAAGCGGGGTGCGGCCGAGCCTCCAGCCGCAAATATGGTGAGGAAGTAGAGGTACGCCGGTACTAATATTGAAGCACTAAATTTCATCTCTCCCAATGAGCGACCTGTGATATATTAGCTCGAATATACTACGAACTAGGTGGGCGAAGAAATGTTCTCTGACCTCTCTCAGGCAAAACAAGTTGTCTAGAGTATATAGTCCTTCTCAAATTCTCACGTGTAAGAGCAATTTGAATAATGTTTCTGTTGGCTCACAGTCGGGGTTTGGTGCAGCTGCTCTGTAGTAGTACACTGATCCTCCCTGCCCGCCCAACCTTGTACACGCAGCATGTACACGTAGTTGACAAAAGCCAATTTCCCTTTCCCAAAAGTCGAATAAAACTATAGCTACATGTATGTACGTAGTTCTGTCAGCCTGAGTGTTTGTTCTTTTATATCTGAACTAGACTAGGGTTTCCCATTTTTTACCAACCGGAATCATTTCATGATGCCCCATCTCAATTTATACTATCAATTCAAGCCAGGTTGGTGAATGAAATAAAGTCTTACGTTTCTCTTTTACCTGCTACTCTGGCCTGGAACATTTTTGCCTCCGGAAGTACTTTGCCGGGCGGAGTAAACAGAACAATCATTTTATTGAAGGACTGTTCCGGTATATTATATTCCAGTACTCTACACCCTTAATTATAATGTTCTAGGTGCAGGGCCAATCATCACCCGCCATTTACGAAATTTCTTTCGTCCTGACTTTTTATATACTCGGCATGACACCCCCTGAACGAAGAACCTGAATTGGTTTCTAGGAAGTGCCTCCTCGCAGCTACGCAGCAGCCACATATGACTGATCAGTTAATGGAATATTGATATGTTATTTTGGGTTAGGGTTGTTGGTCAGTAGCCAATCAGAGAGCGATATAAGCTCTTACCCCCATACCCTTCACTTCGTTCAGGGCATTCGTTTAGGGCATTAGGAGATATGGCTATATCTATGTCTTTGTTAATGCCAATTCGCTTCCTACGCATAACGTTTTTGACCGAGTGCCGTGTACGTGTCGTATGGCAACAGCACTAAGATATTGACACAAACATTGGAGGCGGAAAGGCTCGGTAATAAACACGACCAAATTTGTATGGTTCCCAGTCTGGCACGGTATCATGTCAAAAACGAATAGGTGGTTCCTGGTGATGGTGGACAATTGATACTATTTGCTAATATGTATTATCTCAAGGACTTTCGAAACTCTCAGGTATTTAATTACATGTAGTCGAGAGCGACAGGGGTGGTTTAGTGGACATATCAAAATACTGAGCAGAACGAGACCGAAGGTAGAGTGAATTGGAGAGAGTAGGAGGTACAGCTTCCAGTAGAATTATTGTGGAAAACAGGGACCAACCATCACGCCGAGAACAGGGCGATTCTCCAACGCCACATTTCCGCAATAATTCTACTGGAGGCTGTAGAAGGGGAGGAGAAGGAGGCCAAAGGCCCCCATTAAATGGCTTCCACAATTCTTGATCATTATGGGTATCAATATTGGAAGGCCTTCGATGGAGGACTCCATCTCTTCCACCGCACCGCCCTCCACGTCCCACCCCACGATCACAGCCTCCAACTCTATCTAGCTCCCGTTGCTCTCAGTACACCTAGTTAAATAATTCAATTAAATCAAATTCATTTAAATCAAATTCATTATATTACAAAATAAAAATATGTAGACCTTTTTAAATATTAGTAGTGCTTCTATATATTTTGGTAGGGTGGGCTGGTTGTCATAGGGGTTAGGGTTCTCCGCTCTCGACCAATCATATTTAGAAAAATCATAACTAATCCACCATATAGCTAGTGTCACATGATAAATGCAGCTCATGCGGCTCAAATGCATGCCAATTTTCTCTTCCACACAACGGCTCTATCCATCGAACAGACATTCTTACACAGCTACCTCAAAGAATATCGAAAAGATGGTCCAAGAGGTAATAAAATTGTTTTCCCACGTTTAAGAACTTACTCACACATACTTGGGATAGGTAATGCGTCTCCCGCCCCTGCGGAATCTCCGCGTCACCAATCCCAACCAGGCCTCGAAGAATCCGTGCATCGGTGTGATGGCGACGCTGTTAAGTTGCTGGGCCTCTCAAGGATATGCTGTGGAAGGGTGTGGAAAGATTGAAGAGCAGCTGAGAAGCTGCATGGATGCTAAGGTGGATGACTTTCCTAGCACCCCAAATCTGTGGGAGAGCGTGGGCTTACTGAACCATGCATGGTGAAACAGAAAGGACCTCCGATGAAGAAGAACAACATCAATTATCACTTGGGACGATTATACCCTATGATAAAGCCCCAGCACAAGAAATGGAAAGGTTACCAATAGAGAAAGTATCATAAATGGCGAGGTAGAAGGCTTCATTCTTGTATGATACGAAGGGTTTTACGGGAATATGGAAGGAAAATAAACTTGAATTTCCTTACCAAATTTCCTCCCTAAAAAAAAAGGTTATTGTCCGGTTCCGGGAAACATCAATATGATATGGTTCCTAGGCTCCAGCAAGCTCAGATCAAGTGAGATGCCGAGATTGAGGATTAATAAGTTTTCTGAAAGATACATACAACCACTCTGCAAAAGTGTTCGTGATTACGATTTCGGAGTGAGACATTTCTCCATATGTAACCGTGGCGGACCATCAAGAACCCCCCAAGAGAAGACTTTCCCAGTGACCAATGGCGCCCAAATTAATGAAGAATAAGATCAATCGCCTATCTTCTTTTTGTATATAGTCACGAACTATATTATATATTTTTCGTTGTTTTGGATCTCAACTTTAATAACATCAGTATTACGGGTGCGCCATACTGCACACTGACATTAAAATTAAAACCATATCACGAACACTTTTGCTGAGTGGCTGTAGTTTCAATATTTACTTGATAACTTTTAAAATTAGCGCCTACTCGCGCTGCCGGGTTGAAGCGGCTCCAACGGCAAAAATGAGCTCTTATTGGCTTTCAGATCACTCACCGTAGTTCTTTGGGCGGTTCCAAACTGGCCGGTTTCTATGTGTTTTCACGACCAGGCGCTAATGGGCAGCTTTTACTCGATAATAAACCCTAACCCTCATTCCGTGAACCTTTTGCTGTAGTTACCTTCTGGTTGTGGAGAAAGGCGACGTTGAAGTTCGGTTGTAACCAGTGTCTGGATAATTTTAATAACTCATAATATCTCTTCGATGTATCTTTTTAATCGTCCCACTAATCACCCAAATAGTTCAAAAACTAATATACATAAATGGAACAAAATACCAAATTCAAGGTAAAAAGAGCTCTCGGCGGCCGGAAAAGCTTCTGAATGGTCAGTAATACAGTGAGCCACAAAGAACCCCGTACTACCATGCCTCGAAAACAACTACTTGTGTACCTTAGGTAATAGAAAGAAAGAGTGAAACAGAGCCCTCGTTTAATCATATGCACAGCGATCTACACCCGCACAGGCAAGATCGAGGAATACTTAGCTCGATAGTCGAGCTTGTCACAGAGATCGTGGGGTCAGGCCTTTTTTCCCCACGGATTTGCCCCACACTTTGCTTGGTTTTATGTGATGACGTAGGTCGTGCTCAGCAGTCGTCTTATTTAAAAAGACGGACAATCCTCGAACTTAGGGATATTATCTATTGCTCATATCGTTACGAATACGGCGACTCTAACTCCAATCAAACTTGATAAATACCTTACCTCACAATGTCTCAAGAAAGCGCAAGCCCTCCCGTTGTAGGATCTTATACTCAAGGGGACGGATACAACACACAAGCAGACTCATACAAGTCACTGGATGAGAACGCGAACCCTCTTCGCAGGGTTTCTACTACATCATCTGTTGATGATTCTCCTCATCAGGAGGCGCAAGGGAAGAAGAAACGACTGGTAATCGATATTTAAATCCTTCTCTTGGCTAATTAAATATTATTAAAATCTCTAACATGTTCGTTGTTGCATTCAGTCATTCGGAGGGGGTAATGATGGGCGAGGAGGTCCAATGTTCAAGAACCTTGAAACCATAAGAGGGCACCACGCATCTGAGGGTTACAATGATCAAAAGCCTATGGATGGTTTCATTGGTGCTGCTTTCAAACGATTCGTCTCTCCTAAGCACTCAAGTACCGTTGCGGGTGGCAAAGTGTAACGCATATGACTGTTTTCTATCAAGGGCATTTGACTTCCTCTATATGTTTAGTTAGGAAACATTCAAGCTTCTCTATGAGTGATATATGTGGAATGACGTATATAAAATTGAAATTGAGTTCTGGTTTTTCTCTTTAACAGTCATTCACGAATATTGTCAGTTGACGAACAGGTGACTTTAGGCCAATAGAAATTAAAAGAACTGGAGATCCCGTAGCTTTGCTGTTGCTTGACTGTTCATTACCATACTTGGAATCCCTGTTCGTCAAGTGGCAGTATTCGCCAAGAGGTGGTGAACGACTATAACAAGTTAAGCAGAATAAATGACCGTATTTAGATATCGATAGTTCAATTTCTCGGACTATGTGAGTAGGTCTAAATTATGTGCCATAGGACTCCGAAAAAAGAGAAGAAAAAAGAACTCCTATAGGTTGATTATCTACATTGCTCGAGAAAAGTAGTCATGTATTATCACTCGACGTTTATTTGTTAAATGTTTTAAGGATGTATGTACCTATTACCCAATCAGAACCTACGGTACTGTATATAATTAGCAAACAACTCTAGAATAGAGCGTATTTGACAACTGTCGATTCCGATAATTGATAGTTCGCCGGCTACAATAGCGGTTTGCCGAACCGTCAATTTTGATTGATGAGGGTATCGGCACAGGGTACCGGAACTTGGAGCTGGACTCTATCAATGCGCAAAAGGCCTTATGTCTCGATCTCGTCACCACTGATAATGATCGAGATCTACTAAATAATTTAATATAAACTTGAGAGTTCGTGAAGTATAATGTCAATTTTGCAACCCGCAACTGTCAAAGCCGAACTGTCAATTGTCGAAATCGACAGTTGTCAAATACGCTCTAATGTGATTAATCATATATCGCGATCCCAATTGTAAGTAGAGTACTCGGGGCAGGTAAAAAGTACCGGACAATGCAGGTTTTTGGTTCACCAATGGGTGCGCGTGCTAGGCGTGAACTACTGCAAAAAAAGCCCAGAGACAAAACTTGCATTGTCCGGTACTTTTTACCTGCCCCGAGTACCTACTCTACTCGCAGTTTTCTGACGTTTCTGGACGCGACCATTATTGCATGCCATACAAAAGATAGCCTTGGCGGGGCTTTTCTGTGTATGCAATAGCAGTTGCGTCCGGAAACGTTAGAAGGAAGCCACAATTCTGCATATCCATGGAGATCTGGCAGAGAGGGGCAAATCAGGTGTATTGAGATAATATATCCTATTGAGCAAAAGAAAGACAAAAGCAGTCATGCGATGTTGAGAATCGGACTTAGTCTTGGCTTTAAGATCTTGCAGTGCCAGAGAAGCGCGTAAGGCAGGTACTCTATACAGAAGAAGAAGGGTACAGGAATATCATTTGTAAGATAAATGCCATGTAAGAAACTGCGATCCGATCCTCCACAGTAACGAGGAGTAGTAGGTACTGGTAGAGTGTGTACCGGGTGTTGAGGGTAAGTGATCAGAATCTGATAAATGAATGTCGCGGTGAATACGTGTATTTGTCTTATCAGATTCTGATCACTTTTCGCTACAGAATCTGATAAATGAATGTCGCGGTGAATACGTGTATTTGTCTTATCAGATTCTGATCACTTTTCGCTACACCCTAGTACTCAGGGCAGGTAACAAGAACCTGAACATAAAAACGCGCTAGCAGGGGTCAAAATGGTTGCTACCAGAAAAACGATGTTCAGGTTCTTCATGCCTGCCCCGAGTATTTTACCTGGACCGATAGATCTGACCCGCCATAGGACTACAGTCTGAATAGATTGTATGTCTATCGGTGTGGTAAAACACTTTTGGGTCGAATAGAGCATCTACTATGTACTGGAATGATATGTACTCTATTGTGTTAGATGTATACAAGCCTTCCCGGTAGAGCTTTGATTTCACATGTAAATCGACTGCGCCCAAATAGGTAGGTGTGCTGTCGCACCCCGCAACGAGAGCTATTAAAATTTAGCACGTGATCCTACATAAATACATGGTAAGCTTTGAGGCCCACCCAGCACCCACTCAACCCATCTTACCCCGGATGTCATCATCCATCGTTTGGACGACTACAACCACTCCCCATCTCACTTGGAATTCATAGTATCTATGGCGGATTTCGAGGCGTCAAACAAGACGTCTTTACCTCACAGTAGGCGTCATTCGAGAAGGTCAACAGGAAACATCAATTTCAGTCATTTGTCGTTATCACCGCTCACATCGGCCTCTATAACAGAGCGGGATTTCAAGAAAAAAAGTGAAACTAGAAGGCCTGGTTCTTATATTCAGGGACTTTCGGTCGGTTTCCCCATCCATGTATAATCTATTTCTTGAATTAGACCGATAAGCATGGGATTCCTATCCCTTCTTTTCGGCATAAAGAGAGGAGCCACAGCCTACCTGTTTTAAACAAGCATCCCTATGTACATATGATCTTCAGAAGACTCGAGCAAATCATTTACATAATTTTGTAATCTTATAGGCACCAACGACTCCCGGAATTCTCTCCAGAAACCAGTCCTTCACCTCGCAACGTAGCTTCCACACCGAACTTCCCAAATCCAAATCATCCTCCCATCTAACGAGTTCACATTCTACATCTAATCAATGGCTGCAGAGGACCGGTGCAGCGCTCACGTCGGAAACACGCGAAAGCAAAGGTCAGAGTTGGTTAACTAGCCGTGCTAGTTCAACCAGCCTTGTCAGGGAAGGGGACGATGACGGTAGCATATACTATGGTGCCGATGACGAGTTCTCGCCTCTCACACCAAGGCGCCGGCTATCGAGGAACTTTAGCGGCGAATTCTATACGAATGGATTGGAGGCACTTGAGGAAGACTTCGGTCCAACACGGGGAGATAATTACCATGAAGGAGAGGAGGAGGAATGGAAGAATCGGGTGGGGGACGAAGAGAGGGAATATATTGATATTCCCAGAGGGTTTGGAGTTGGTCAATTTGTGGATCGACTGATTGGGTGGTCGGTATTTGCCGACGATGATACTGATTCCGACGAATCTTTGGATGGATATGAAGAGGAACGTGTGTGTGTAAAGGGTAAAAAAGAACGCGGGAGAGTTGAGACGCCCGGTGATCGGATCGTGCGAGAGCAGCAACGGCGATTGAGGGATGAAGGCGAAGGGTGGCAAGATCCCGGGTGGGTTTTTGATATTGTGTCACAGATTTTTCTTTGACAAGCTTTAGAATGTAGGAAATTTTCCCTGTCAATTTAGTGTAATGTAAGAGCCGGCTCAAGTACGACTGGTGCCGGTCACGATAAACCTACAGTAAAGTACAGTCTCCCTCCGCTATAACGAGCCTGCATATTCCAAAATTTCTCGTTCGATACAGCAGATAAAATTTTATTATTTTTATGTGAAATTGAAATTCGGATCACCAAAACCTGTTCGTAATAGTAGATTTGTGGCTTTGTTGGCATTCGGTACAGCGGAGGTAGACTATATTTCCCTTGCAGAAACCCCCCCCTAATCTATCTGGACCTCCAAAAATAAGAAAGTCGAAATTCTAAGAAATAGGATCTGTAGGTAATCACCCGGACCATAGATTCTATTTCCCCGTATTCTCTATTTCATTTTATTGAAGGACTAGATAGGTCTGGTTTGTCGCCTACCCAAAACCAGGGGTTTTGACAGTTTCTTCCCCCGGAAATAGTTATTCTATTAGAATATATACTTAGGCCGCAACCGCCATTTCAGATATTGTGAGGTTACGACCTGCTAATGTAGCAACGGAATATGTCAGGATGGCAACCTGGCAGAAATAAAAATTTAGGGCGTGTTCTGCTACCCATAACACATCAAGCCTTCATAAGCCACAATGGTGTCTCGATGAGTGTAAATTCATATGAATGAGAGCTCTAGCAGTACAATAGTTGGGGCTGGTGAATTGGTTGTGAATTTGGTGAGGATTGAGTGATACAAGCTTGAATATTTTGGTCTGAGCAGAATATTTTAGATCGTGATATTGGGGCTCTAATGGGATGACAAATATTACAAAAGGTGGTTGCTCAGATACTACCTTCAGAAAGAATCTCACATATTGTGCTAAGATGGCCGAATATCGTGATATTCGTTGTAACAGGACGCGGCCTTAATTGTTTCGAAAGCAGATTATATGTGCCTAATAAATCGTTTTTCATCTGGGCGATTGGCGCGGGTTGTAGGTTTATCGAGATTGGTATTTAACACCATAGATGGTTGAAACGGTATCGCTATAAGTAATTTGAAAAAGTTGTCATTACAACACATATTGGATAAGGGCCGAATCGCCTTATAACGATGTGGCTGGCACCGCATATACATGTAGGTATCTGATTGTCTAAGGAGCACGTGAATCTTACTTTGCCCGACTGGTAGGGATGGGTCCGGAGAGTCTAGATTACAAATTTGATGCAGCTTAGTGTGTGTTTTATACAGTGAAAATGTACATGATAATGTTCACAAGGCATAACGACGTCCACGCCAGTTCATCATAGCAATAGGTGGGATTGTATAGCCCAAATAATGGGAACGAGAAGGAAGGAAAAAGAAGGAAAGGATATATGAGATACACCGAATAGCAAAACAAGTGAATAAGAAATTCCGGTTATGAGAGAGAGTAAATATAGAAAACAGTAACTGAAAGTCATAAACAACCCAGAGACAATACCCGCGAGAAAAAATTGGAGGCGAGAAGAGAAGAGAAGAGAAGAAAAGCGAAGAGAGAAAGCAAAGGATAATTATTCAGAAAAACCGCCCCAAGCAGCGAAATGATGTCTACCAACTACGGACAGGGACTTGAACACCCGCAGAATGCATATTGAAGTTCCTTCCACCGAATTTATTAGTTTCTTTGCCGTAATCGTCGTGTCCCACGGCTTGCTTTAAATGTACCAGAGCAGACTGCATCCTCCCTTGCGACTGCTCGACGTGTTTAGCAAGCTTTGCTCCCCAACCACCATATTCTAATTGGATTCCAGCTCCACGCTTAGCTGCTTCTTGTACTACCAACACCCACGCCTTTGTAATTTCTTCGTAGGCCATATTTTTCGAATGATTGTGAAGCGGATTGTCCCAGTTGGGTAGGCGGTGAATGATGTGGGTTGCTTCATCCAAAAACGTCAAGCTTGTAGCGGCTTGTGATTCATTTGGAGGGAGAAAGTGAGGAGTGTAGTCGGAAAGTGCGTCGAGAAGCTCATTAAGTGCAGGTCGGACACGATTGAATGCATAATCTGCTCCGGAGTTGCCACCATAAGGAAAGGCTAACCGCATTGTGCTTTCGTAATTACTCAAAGTCGATAGAGCTGAGTTTACCGTAGGCCGTGGAGCCAATGATAAAACCTCGGTGGTAAGCCCTGGGTGTCGATCACAAATAGTTTGTAACATCGATTTTAAGGTGTGAGAGTCGACAGTCTCAAGGAGGCGGGTGAGCGGTAGAGGTCGACCGGTAACGTCGCTGCGTTGGCGCTTACTGATCATGCGCTGAGAGGTGCCGGGCGAACGAGGGAGATTATTTGTTGAATTCATTTGGTTATCTTCTGAATAACGGTTGTCGTCGTGCATACCGGACCGTCCATCATCCTGCTCATCTGCCTTTCTTTTTTTACCTCCTTGAGAGGCTTAACAGAGGGTTAGAAAATCTTCAAATCCGAGTGCAAGTACAGGATTCAAAAGTAGCAATAGTTTCAAAAGGGAAACGCGGCTTACCAAAACGAAGAGGCGGGGAATAACGAACATTTGAGGGATGAGAGTTAAAAGACGGTGAATCAGGAAGGTTGTTCATTATGTGCTTGGAGAGGAGAATTAATGGATAGATGTTAGGAAAGCGGTAGTGATGGAGGCGAGGTAAGTTTTTTATATTTATTCTGTAATATTAATCTTTTGTTGTGATTGTTGTCAGTTGATGTTGTTGATAGCACTACTTGGTGGTGGTGAGGGAGAAGGAGGGGAGTTGGAGGGATTTGGATTGTATGTATGTATGTATGTATGTACGTAGCAGATCCACTATCCAAAGAGAAGAAGGGAAATGGGAAGGGAAAGGGAAAATAAAAGGGAAGACAGAGAGAGTAGGGGAGAGTGGGGGGGAGGAAGAGGGAGAGGGAGAGGGAGAGAAAGAGAGAGAAACGGAGGAATAAAAAGGGAAATAAGGGAGGAAGAAGAAGAAGAAGAAGAAGAAGAAGAAGAAGAAGAAGAAGTGTACTAGCACACACTTACTTGGGCATGTAAGAAAATAGAGGGAGAAAAAGAAGGTGGATGGATTCCACTGGATGGACGGAGTCGATTTGCGTACGATGCAGATTCCAGTGGCATCCACGTTCAGTGGATGGATCATGGATGGGGTGTGGCGCCTGGCGTGTAAAACGAACGAACGACGACAACAGCGCTGCTTTATCCTTTTTGCCAGATGGAAGAGGAAAAAAAAGATGAAAAGACGAAATGATCATGAGTGGGCAAGCGGATCGCATGCAGTGGCTTCCCGCCGCTCAACAGCTAGCTAACCATTAGCTACATGTGTAGGTACATACATACATACATGTATGTACCTACATGGGATTCAGCTTTGAATACGAATACCTTGCTGACGAATTCAATCACTTTACAATACCCATAAACTAATTGGTACTGCATATGCCTACATGTACAGGGTATTCACGTTAAATACCGAGAAGCTCGATTGATTGGACCGATTTTGTATGGGTGCCACAGGTGGCGGAGGACGGCAACCAATGATTTTGAGCATATATGCAGCCAAGCCGTACTATTTGTATGGTGGAAAGAAGTCTGAAGAACACCCTTAAAGAAATTATCTAATATGGAGTAGCTCTTCCCCCAGCAGCAATCACTGCCTCTAGTCTACGTGGCATACTCCTAATCAAAGTATCTAACTTATCTCTACCAATATTATTCCAAGGCGATTCTCAAGACGACTTTTAACCTCTATATCCTCCACTCGCCTAATCCCACCATCTCCCCATAGTCTCAATTAAATTAAGATCTCGGTGATTGTGCGCCAGGAATAACGCTCACTCGTTGATCTGTCTGCAAATATTTCGCCCTTTACGCCTGCGCCGTTGTCTCCATTCTCGCGTACCCATATTCTTCACAGCGTAGCGTCTTGAGAAAGGAATAAGATGCGGCTTAAGATTTGATCCACGTGATTTGGAAAGTTGATGGTGGCTAAGACTACCTGTCTTCATTTCTCCGCAGAACGCACTGCACCATCACATTCTTCCTCCCCGACGCTGCGGGTTTCATCGATCTGATGCAGACTTTTCATATTGCTCGATTACCTGCGTTTATTAGCCAGAGGTGTTGAACGTAGACTCATCTGACCATACAGTCCTGTACCAGTCCTCATACGTCCAGTGCAGTCTGTCCTGACACCATCTGACTCGTTGAAGTAGATTCTGTTGTCTTATACCCCACCTAGTAGAAGAGTTAGTGATATAGTATTGGATATAGATTGAGAATATTAAACTTACTTCTTTCGAGGGAGTCTTTTACAGAAATTTCATCGGCGCCATAACACTTTTAAGAAGACGGCGAGTAATGCGATATCCCATCTCCTCAGTATTATAAACTCCCAAGAGTTCAGTCTTATCTCAGAATAAACTCGTAGTCTTTCTTTCTCTGCGCCATTGAAGATAAAAGGCTGGTCACCTCTTCGCTATTTGAAAGGCTTTTGCTCTTCTATAGATTCCTCGATGCGACGATAATCTATTTCACAAATTTCTTCCCACCTCCTTCCAAGTCATCCCAGCATCCCTTAAGGTGATGATCCTAAGTCTCTCATCCCTTGTGGTCTCCCTGCCCCGGGCTTGATCACCAAAGTGATCAGAACGCCTCCCCTTTTGTCTCATAGGTGTCGAACGGGTCGAACAGGTGTCAAAACGGGGCTCACGTCGTCGAACGGGTCGAACAGGTGTCAAAACGGGGCTCACGTCGTCGAACGGGGTCGAACAGGTACTTCACGAGGCCGAACGGGTGTCAAAACGGGTCTCACGTCGTCGAACGGGTACTTCACGAGGCCGAACGGGTGTCAAAACGGGTCTCACGTCGTCGAACGGGTACTTTACGGTGTCGAACAGTCAAAAGTTCACAACTAAAGCGGAGTTCACAACCTTTTGACGTGGCAGTGGCGGTGTCCTGTCTTGGCCCCAATATCAGCGAATGAGGTCTTGCATTTCAGTCGACCAATCAAAACGGGTTCTTCACACTTACCGTGACCACCCTGTACACACATGTACTACATGTACGTAAGGTACATATAGGTACTCTACAATGTATGTAGGTACATGTACTTATTATCTGACTCTCTGCCCTATTGTAAATCAGACACACCTTTTCGTGCTAGTTGTTTATTCTCCACAACTCGAGAATCGGGCCCAGCACCGCAGATCCCGTGCAGTTTTCCCGTCACAGCCTCGAACTCTGTGCACGGTCCACAAGAGCCTCAGCCTCAAAAGGTACTGTACCGTTTTCAAACCACTAAACGAACCCCGCCCCACTTGTTATAACTTAACGACAGCCCCGCTTCTTCACATCTGTAACCAACTTTAACAAAAAACGGCACTCGTCTCCATTATTTATTTGAAGAATGTCGGCGACTATACTTGGCAACCCTACACATTCCGATATTCCCGGGAATCAGAACAATCAATTAGTCGGCGGAGAAATTCCTCATGAAGCTCTGCGTTCTCTATATCTCAAAGATGTGATCGCCAATAGTCAAACAGAAGGTTCGTTTGTCACCTTCACGAGGGCTCAGGAAGACTTCCCATCTGTCAAAAAATTGAACCCGTTGAATAAGAAGCGTATCTTGGTAACTGGTGTAAGTACATGTAATAATACAGTTCTCATTTTGGTTCCAGCTGGCACCACTCCTTACCTCGTTTTTATAGCGCCCTCCCCACCCAAATAAACCAATTCCAGTGCTTTGTAGGAAAAACGTTTCATGCAGAGCTTATATTTATTTTCGAGAACTTCTGTAGGGCGCCGGCTTTGTCGGATCTCATTTGGTGGATCGCCTGATGCTCATGGGGCACGATGTTATTTGCGTCGACAATTACTTCACCGGTTCGAAGGTGAATATCGTGCATTGGATTGGCCATCCAAATTTTGAAATGATACGGTATGCAAGGAGCTTCTCATCCAAAGCCATATAATTGCCCTCTGTCCATGAGAATAATCCGTTTCTTATCACTTAGGACCTTTAAATTCGATATAGCCATGATGTTGTGGATCCACTTCTCGTTGAGGTTGATCAGATTTATCATTTGGCCTGCCCCGCGAGTCCGGTACATTATCAGTCGAATCCTGTCAAGACATTGAAGACGAGCTTTTTTGGGACGTATGTTGTCTGGCAATCTACGCTTTATCCAGTTGAATGAGGCCAGTCAGCCAGCAAAAGGGGGCGGGGAGTATTGACTTATCTTCATTCCTGGGCTTACACTCCCTTTTTTGGGGGGGGGTCTAGATACAACATGCTTGGACTTGCAAAACGTGTGAAGGCACGTTTCCTTCTCGCCAGTACTTCAGAAATTTATGGTTCGCCTAAAGAGCACCCACAAAATGAAGAGTACTGGGGCCATGTCAACTGTTTTGGTCCGCGCGCCTGCTACGATGAAGGGAAACGCGTGGCAGAGGCTCTTACATACAGCTATGCACGACAGGACGGCGTGGATGTGCGGATTGCCCGCATCTTCAACACCTTCGGTATGTTCCGATTTGTTTTATTTTTCTCTCAATCAAACGCCAGTAGTATGTTCTCGGGGCAAGAAGGAAGAAATCAAAGATGAATTTTGTCCAAACATTGATTCCATTGGCCCGGGGCACTGCTTCAAAAAGCAGAAACATACGAGTTAGGTAGTGTAGAACCTGCATACCTAGACTCTTCTTGTTCCGAGTGCATGGATCATGTGTAGATATTCCTAGTGATGGTTGTTGCTGGTTTCTTTGCCTTTACTAACTATTGTAGGTCCCCGTATGAATTTCAACGATGGGAGGGTGGTATCTAACTTTATCCTGCAAGCTTTGCGGAGTGAGGATATCACGGTCTATGGGGACGGATCCGCTACAAGATCCTTCCAGTATATGCATGATTTGATAGACGGCCTTATTCAATTGATGGAAAGCGATTGTACAGAACCCGTCAACCTGGGCAATCCACACGAATTTACAATCAAAGAATTTGCGAATATGGTCATTGGTCTTGTCAACGAACAGAGAGACCAACCATCTACATCAAGCGTGGTATACTTACCTGCAGTGATTGATGACCCACCGAGGCGGAAACCAGACATATCAAAAGCCAAGGAACAATTGAACTGGGAACCTCGAATCTCGGTGCATGAGGGGTTATCAGAAACAGGTGGAATACCTTCAACCTTAACCCTTAAAATCAAATTCGAGAACTAATAGAGTAAAAACAGTATCCTATTTTAAACGAACAATGGAGCTCCAGATAGCTCCAGTGTTATGAGGTATGAATCTAAATTTATTTGATATTAGATGGAAGTCTCTCTAACGTTTCTCAAGATTCGCTTTTAGGAAGAGAAATGATTTGTAACTCCATCTACGCCTTTCAATGAAGGAGGCTATTTAGTAACTAAAAATGGAAAGAAACACGCATTGATGATCCGCTGAGAGCCTTTATGTTTAAGTTTGACCACAGTGCTTTGCTATGCCACAACCAAGGCACACGACGGCACCATCCCGGCTTCTTTAAGAGTTTGACCAAAGTCGATCCCTTGCTGGTAAATTTTACGAGGAAATGTTGTTGTAATTGAGGATACTTCAATACCTAGATGGCGTTAGAAGCTTTCTATAAACCTGCTTTTAGCAAATGGGCATGTGAATGTGTTGTACCTCTTTCTTCCCTTACAGCCTCGGCGACCTCAAATAGGGTAGTATCTACTGGGAAAGTTTTTATCAATGGCGGCCCAGAAGGTAAACGAAGCTGAAGGCGTGTCTCTGTGTGAGACGCGACGCTTTTAGGCGCCGCTGGCTTAGTAGGCTCAGGTCGCTGCTCCTCTATAATCTTTCCCTCCCGTGCTGCCTTTTCTCGCTCTGCTTGTTGTCTTCGTAATTCTTGAGTTTCTTTGATTTGTTGCCTAACCCTCTCCTTTGCTGCGGCATCCTCAATCTTCTCCCGCTTGCGTTTCTCAACCTCTTTCAACTGCTCCTTCCTCCTGAGCTCTTCTTTGATTTTATCAGAATCTTGCCCTTTTTTACGGCGAATGAGCTGTAAATGAATTAGTATTATAAGATATGAATAATTACTGGTGTTCATGCCTCATTTTTTTTCTGTTCCTCGCGATCTTTAATAGCCTGCGAAGCCTTTTTTTCTGCTAGCCTTCCAAAAGGGTCAGCTACCGTGAATTTGGAACCCCGGTAAAGTTAAGAAACCACCAACCTTTCGCGAAGTTCTTGTAGCTTTGCTGCCTTTTCCTCCTCAGTTAAAGGTTTTATAATCTCGGTGGACTCCTCGAAGTTCTGGTGCTCGCTTGCTTGAGATCAGTAAGACTGCACCTAAGATTATGAGATTCATGGGCTCTGTAGATCAAAAAGCTTACGTTCTGGTGGCGTGGTACTGTGCACGCTCTGCACTTGAGAAGAGCTTTCCGCAGTCCGAGCATTTCATACTGGCCGCAGTACCGGGGATCTCGGATTTTTCGTCGCCATCATAATCATTCCCACCGTCCGGAGCGGATGAGGAAGAGCCTGATTGTTCGTTTACAGCTTCAAGTGTCTCCAGTGACATATCTTGGTTCCGATCAAGCCAAGTCAGAGCATCTTGAACTATTGTACTTTAGTATGGCTCGGGATAGTCTGGAACGAGCCATGCGACTTACGACCCTTGGTCTTTTTGATAGCCAGAGTGGCACGTTCGGCGTCGAATCCCATTTCTAGGAGCAAATCATAATCTCCTTGAACCATGGCTAAGATCGATGCAAGGGACGGAATAAGAAATAAAATAGATGTCGGTTGGTTCCGAAGAGTAAGAAGATATTTGATTAACACCGAGAGACAGCGGTGGGGTAGGAGCTGGTAGGAGCTGTAACACTAAAGGCGCGAGGTGGCAGTCGACGTCACCCAAAAGAATGGCGCTGGGTGTGGCTTTGTCCAATGAGGTTGTGGCGTAGCCATACATGGGTGTCTCGTGGCAGTGCAAATGGGCGGACGCCAGTTTTCAGACACGCAGCAAGTTTAAGTTGAACGGCCAGCAGAGACAAGCAAGCGCAGAGGCCAGAGAACAGAAGACCGAATAGCCATCGCGACACTTGCTCGTGCTGACCTCACACACACTAGTAACTTGACACTGTTCTCTCCCTCACCCAGAAGCTTCTCGCCCCCCTTAAGCACGAACTCCCACTTTCTACATACAGCCTCCAACCCCCATAACAAGCACTCGTTAGATAACCCACAACCACAACTATAGTAGTTGACCGCAAGTACCACAGTATCCACAACTACACTCGTCCACAACACCAACACCACCATAATACCTCCCTACAAATCTTCTACGGCTACTGCTGCCTATAACCTTTAGATCTCCCGTCAGAACAACCTAGTTTCAACCGAGCCCTTAGTGCCCTCAGGACCGACCTCGTTCTCTCCACTTATTACTTTCAATCATCGAAGAGTCGCCAAATATGAGCATCGAACTTGATCCTGCCGAGTTAGGATTTGAACGTATGGCACCTCCCATCCATTTGATATCTTCGCGGGTAAAAGCGACGGCAAAGGGGGGCAGGGAGCACCCGACAGCTGCTGATAACTTTCGCTTTGGAACTAGGTCCTTTCAATCACGAGGTAACTCGAACACTTCGCATCAAAAACAATAACTATGATCCTGTTGCCTTCAAGGTTTGTTGATATTTGGACTGTATTCTTTTGTGAAGTTGTTATTAACTTGAGTGTCAATCAGGTGAAAACAACCGCCCCTAAGCAGTGAGTGCACACGAGTCAAAGATCTCCGACATGGGGTTTTGAGTAAAAGTTGCTGAGTAATTGGTCAGGTACTGTGTGAGGCCAAACTCCGGCCGTATAGAAGCTGGAAAGGATGTCGAGGTCCAAGGTATTAAGATTAAGCTCCAACCTACGACAGTAAAATCTAAGTATACTAACAACAAGCCTAGTCCTCCTCCAGGCGATGAAGGAGGATCCGCCACAAGGTTTCAAGTGTCGTGATAAGTTCCTTGTCCAGTCTGTTGCCATCACCGCAGACAAGGAGTACAACAGTGTCCAGCAGATTGTGAGATCCCCATGGTCTATAGCCACGGTCGACTCCTTGTTCCTAACTTGATAATTAGTGGGCGCTTGTGGAAAAGAACGAAAAATCCGCCATTCAAGAGAAGAAGATCCGTGTCACGTTTCTTGATCCCGATGAAAAGGCAAATGCGCCTAATGGGGAAATAGTCCAAGACATCTTGGTAAGTTGAGCTATGCGGCTTTGGCCCTGCATCGCTCTCCAATCCTCGGAGAGTATCAGTTGGCTCACAAAATTGGCAGTTCAATGATACCCAGTCCCGCTCATCTCCCCCTCCATACACCTCCCCCACACCATCGGATGAACCAGCGACCTCCGGTACCCTACCTGCGCCGGCTATTAAATCCGAACCCAAATCGGATGGGCACTCATCCACTGGGGACGCTATTCGAGGTGTCGCCAATACCCAGTATGGTTCCCCTAGTTCGGGGAGTAATAGCCATGACTTGGCATCTCAACTGGCTGAAGCGAAGGCCACTATTACTAGATTACAAGAACAGGTCAAACAGCACCAACAGGGTCTTCGAGAGCGTAAGACCACAGCTGTCGCTTCAGACTCTAAGTCGCATACCGCTGAAGGTGCCACTGGTATGGGTTTGACCACTCACCCACCGGAAGGTGTATCCGTCCAAATCTGTGCTGCCCTGTGTTTAGTAACCTTTTTGCTGGCGTATCTATTCTTTTGATTGCGATGTTATCTTTGGTTAGTCCAAAAACCACATTCTCTTAAAAGATTTCATTTGTTTGCCTCCCAATGAGGTGTAACGTGCGGGATATTTGGTTTTTGTTCTGATGGTGATTTTTCAATTGTTTTCGCCTGTATTCTTTTTTTTTCTCTTTTTTTTTCACATATCGTTGTACTCTACAAGATCGACAAGAGGCCTCCCACCCTATATATGCATCTTCGCCTCGTCTGTGGTACTAAGCTTTCTATCAGTCAATCACCCTGAAGGGAATCTTTCAGTCTGCTTAGCTTTGATTTCATTTTCTTTTGCACTTTTCGTCACATATTATTATTCAAGCGCTGAACACTCTGGTATCTTTTCTTTCAAAATGGGATATTCAATATGATGGTAAGCTTTTTTCCTTGGGGTTGGTATTGTTTAATTTTGCCGCAAAGAGAAGGGAGGAAAGAAGGCGGGATAAATAAATTGGAAAATATCACCATACATATTTAAGCTACGGGGATGAGCCGTATCAGTACCCCACCGACTGCCCCACTTCTCAGTTGGGATAAAGCCGCCGCCCCAAGTTCCTGACCACAATTCAATAAACCCTTCAAAACCCTTTCAGACTCCCCTCCAGATCACAAACATTTGCGTTTCGCAAAATGCGGGCACCAGCGACTGAGCGTCCACTCACATCCGGCCCCGAAGAGGGCCCGTCATCACCTTTTCCGCTCCGCCTTTCGGGGCCCGTCATCAAGGGATTTGGGCGGGGCTCCAAAGAATTGCAAATACCTACTGCCAATATTCCCATCGAAGGCCTCAAAGTCGGTGGATGCGAAACAATCGAAAGCGGCGTTTACTACGGTTTTGCAGGACTTGACCTGCACAACGCTGATACTGGGTCGAAGGGAGTTGTCTTCCCAATGGTAATGTCGATCGGTTGGAATCCATTCTATAAAAATACCGTTCGATCAGTCGAAGTACATATTGTACACTCCTTCCCCGAGGACTTTTACGGCGTCCGCATGAATCTGGTCATTTTGGGGTTTATCAGGCCAGAATATGATTATGTGAGCAAGGAGGCTTTGATTGAAGACATTAAGATGGATATCAAAGTCGGCACCAACAGCCTCGAGCGCGATGCTTATAAAGCATTTCAGGAAGACAAGTACTTAAGACATTTCAACATTGAAGAGTAAGACGATGGTAGTTACAGGGAGAGCGAGGGGAGGGGAGGTGTCTAGCTCTTGTATTGGTATATGGCCATCTCATTCACTGGTCATTTCTTTGTTCAACAAGCCTGCCTGAGCCTACAATCCATGCTATTATAGATGATAGTCTACCTGAAAATGTCATCATTCTTTAAAACAAATCCACAAAAATCCTACTACAAACTCTATTAAACGCAAAAAGTGTGTTACAAAATTACACATATATATCCTTAAGCCTTCTTTTTATCACCCGTAGTATCGGCCTCACCTTCTAGCTCTTCTTTCGTCCAATCTGCCTCAACCTTTTTCCCGCTTTTCAATTGTTGTTCTCTCTTGACTCTTGACCAGAGGGAAACGTCGCTATCCCAAATAAATTGCCAAATCACCCATGACCAACTGGTGTGGGTAGGAAGGGGCTCGTAAAATTCGCTGGCGATTTCACGTAGCTTTGGGAGCCGAGTCCACGGAATGGCAGGGAAATCGTGGTGCTCGTTGTGTAAACCAACATTGTAAGTGAAAAAGTTCAAACAGCCATAATAGGAGTAAGTTTCAACTGGCACTGCCTCCCCAGAAACAGCATTTTTGGGAGATGGGTTGACAGGTTTCTCGAAGACATACTAAACAGATTTTTAATGTAAGTTTGATTCAAAATCTTACCCCTTCCAAGAGAATCGGGTGTTTCGGGCAGCAAATAAGAAAAACCCACATGTTCAGCAATAAAATGACCTGCGCAGGGGTGCAGGCTCCCTGCCAGGAAACTGCTCATTATCAGGTAGGCAAAGGAATTCCAACCACAGGACCAAACCAAGATGGCATCAAACCCGAGCTGTACAACAAGGTTAAGAAAATGCAATCCTGTGAATGGCAATGTTAGGACCATCATTGGTCTAAGGGCGTAAAATAGGATCTGAAAGGTGCAAAAAAAGGCCTTTCCTAAAACCGAGTCAAGGAAGATGGCTTCAAATTTGGTGGGGAGGTCAGTATCGAGGCCATCGACACCGAGAGCTTTGTGATGAGTCAAATGGTACGGCCGGAAAGCAGCGCTGTAAGGGAGACCAATTGGCAGGTTTGCAAAGATGGCGAATAAACGATTTGCATAAGCGCTCCTGAAAGCAAGGTTATGGGAAATTTCATGAATCGCCAGAAAGGTATTTTGATTTGCTGTCGCCCCCACGATGTATGCGGTGAGGAAGAAAGTCCAGGAGAAGATAGGGGTTGATCGTAGAAGGTATGCACATCCAATTTGCAAAGATGTGACTCCAAGTACCACATACTTGGTGAGAGGTTCAGGTCCGCATAGCTTAGTAACCTAGGAAGAATTGAATTGGGGGTTAGTGAACGATCTCAATGTTCTTTCGTTTAGTACTTCACTGCCCAGTAACATACCTCGGGGTGGGCCTTGATAATCTGGTGTCTACGAGTTCTATGAGGTTCCTCTTGATATGTCTGTATGTCTGGTTAGTTTTTCTTCGCTTGTGTTTTTTTTTTTTTTTTTTTTTTGTTGGACGAAATACCCAAATCCAGTCGTTTAAGGAATCCTTCGAAGCATCGTTTGGGCTAATGGTGGTGGTGGTTTCGACGACTAAAGCCATGATGGGAATGAGTGAATAGTCCTTGACGGTAAGGAGTGGAGAGTGAGAAGACCCTCTAAATACTCAGGCGAAAGACAAAAAGAGAGACAGGGGAAAGGAGAGAGGAAGCTGCAAAGCACAACCGTAGCTATTACCAGGTAATAAAGGGAGTGTGGTGATTCCTCAACTGATTTCTCGTTCTAGTCTATGTCTAAGTATACTAACCACATTTACCTGCCCGTCCACCATTTTGGTTGTTCCACAAGCAGCATGTCCTAAGCGACCCCTGACAGAGAATTGCTTATCGCCAAGATTTGGGGCTCGAGGTACCATAGTTGCGCAATGCACAAGCAGATATGGGAACCGGCAACTGGTCCTCCCCACCATATAGTGTGTGTGAGGCTCCTCCGTCACTGTCAATCATATCTCTACCATCACCGCTCATCAAGTATTTTCGTTATTTCATCGACACCATCTTTACCTGAGTAATATTCGACTCTAACAGCTACTGTTACTGTTTCGACCTCCCCGAACTCGAACGCACCTAAGCACCTTGATCTCATTAAACGTCCTCATCTAAACCCTAAAATGGCTTCCGACCCAGAAAGAGAGAAAGCACTTAGTGACTTCAAAATAAAGGTTTTTTTTAGGGAGAACATTTCTTTTTAAGGATTTGACTGACTAACTTGTCCTGTATAAAGCTATTGGAACATAGGGAGTGGGATGCGAAACTCAAGAACCTACGAATAGAGCTCAAGGATCTAGGGAAAGAATTCGATCACACAGAAGATAACATCAAGGCTTTACAAAGTGTGGGACAGATAATCGGAGAGGTTCTAAAACAACTTGACGATGAGAGATGTGCGTTAGACCCCTCCAACTGGCAATATGATGAAACTATAAGCCTCTTATCATTCTAAAGCTAACATTCGATTAAATAGTTATCGTAAAGGGTGATATTCCATTATATTCATCGACAGAGAATGAAGACGCTGATAACAATAAATTGAACAGCCTCTTCCGGTCCTCGCTATGTTGTTGGTTGCCGCTCAAAAGTAGACAAGACAAAACTTAAGCAAGGAGTCCGGGTAGCTCTTGATATGACCACTTTGACCATTATGCGAATGTTACCTCGGGAGGTTGATCCCTTGGTTTATAACATGTCCCTCGAGGACCCAGGGCAGGTGTCATTTGGTGGTATCGGAGGTCTTAACGAACAAATCCGAGAGTTGAGAGAGGTCATCGAGCTACCCTTAAAAAATCCTGAATTGTTTTTAAGAGTTGGCATCAAACCCCCAAAGGGTGTTTTGCTATATGGCCCCCCAGGTACCGGGAAGACACTATTGGCAAGGGCTGTGGCGAGTAGCTTAGAGACCAATTTCTTGAAAGGTACGAGTAATATCAATGAGCATTATCTCAGAACAGCCCATACTAATCTCATTAATCTAGTTGTCTCATCCGCGATCGTAGACAAGTACATCGGAGAGTCTGCTCGACTTATTCGTGAGATGTTTGGGTATGCCAAGGAGCATGAACCATGTATCATTTTCATGGACGAAATCGATGCTATCGGCGGCCGTAGGTTCAGTGAGGGTACATCAGCGGATCGTGAAATTCAAAGGACACTCATGGAGCTACTCAATCAACTCGACGGCTTCGACTACCTGGGGAAAACGAAAATTATCATGGCAACCAACAGACCTGATACACTCGATCCGGCGCTGCTTAGAGCTGGTCGATTGGACCGTAAAATCGAAATTCCCCTTCCGAATGAGGTTGGGAGGATGGAGATTCTAAAGATTCATGCGGCGGGTGTGCAGAAGGATGGAGAAATTGATTACGAGAGTATCGTCAAGATGAGCGACCAGCTCAACGGGGCTGATTTGAGAAATGTCATTACCGAAGCCGGTTTCTTTGCTATTCGTGACGATCGTGATGCCATTAATCAGGATGATATGTCGAAAGCTGTTCGAAAAGTGGCAGAAGCGAAGAAGTTAGAGGGAAAACTAGGTTAGTAATCCACCTCGTAATCTATTGTTCGGATCTCTAGGCTTACTAACTTTCTATGCAGAGTATCAGAAGCTATAGTGGAACGGAATGGTTCAAGATGTAATGGATCGGCGTTTTATCATTTCTGCGTGCTTCTGTTTTCTTGTACACTCGAGATAAAGTTTGCAGACATAAGAAACCAATCACTTTTGAAATTTATCCTACTACTGACTCTCTGTGACCCAGTGATCACCATTCGAGCGATTGGTTGAACTGCATTATCTAATCTGTATTAATCTGCATCAATCTGCGTCAATCTAAGGCGCCTACCCAAAAGTTTTCGTGAAAGGGCCCACCTACTTCTTTCGGGCTTTCACGAAAACTTTTGGGTAGGCGCTATACGTCAATCTACGTCAGAAATTTCCATAGATCTAGCCAAGGCTTCAAACACCCCTATATACGTAAGATATCATAATTTATATGCTCACAATGCCAGAATTAAATTGCCGCTTATCAAGCAAAACTTTGTAGGAAAATGCTCTTAAACTGAGTGAAAACGTTAAGTAAGCGGCAATTTAATGTTGGCAAGGTGAGTATACTCTAGTGAACGCTTCCAGATTGTGTGAATGATCTTCTTGAACCTATTCTGCTTTTCATGTAGGTTCTGGGTATTGCCGAAAGGTTGCTAGGAATCCATGTGCCAAGATTTCCGAAGCTTAAATTATCCGTTCTTTATGTATGAGGCTCTGCTCTTCAACGTCTGGCTTCATCCTGCAAATTCCGGCACCCCAAAGGGCTTCCTGAACATCAAGCATGGTATCTCCACTTCCAATCTCTCTACAGTCCTTTAATAACCAATCCTAATGTTTGCTTATAGTCTCGCCACGAACTCCTCTCCCCCGAAGGACTCCGCATAGATGGCCGACGCTGGAATGAGCTCCGACGCTTTGAAGCACGTCTGTCAACCACCACAGCCGCCGATGGATCATCCTACGTCGAGTGGGGTAATACAAAAATTATTTGTAATGTAGGCGGACCAAATGAGCCTAAGTCTGGGGCAAACAGGAATCAGGATAGGGCTACAGTCACGGTGGAAGTCTGTTTTGCTGCGTTCAGTGGGAATGAGAGAAAGAAAAGAGCCAAAGGTGACCGGTGAGACCTTTCTTATCATAGTTCTTTTCAATGCGCCGCCCTATCCAAGTACAAGCCTCATGGCTGATCTGAAAACTATTATGTGTAGACGAGTACAAGAGATGCAGACCGCTTTGCAGAGAACATTTGCAGAAGCGATTCTAACAAACCTTCATCCGCGATCTGAGATCTTAATCACTCTCCACATACTATCACAGGATGGCTCTGTCCTCGCCACATGCATCAATGCTTGCACACTTGCCCTGATTGATGCTGGCATTCCAATGAGTGACTATGTAGTGGCGTGCACAGCGGGCTCCCATTCAGTTCGCAGTGGCACCAACTTTGAAGTAGAAGGAGAAGACCCACTATTGGATATGAATAACATCGAGGAAAGCGACCTTCCAGGAGTTACGATAGCGACAATCGGAAACTCGGAGAAAATCACCTTGTTGCAACTCGAGACGAAGGTTAGGCTGGAAAGACTAGAGGGTATGATGGCTGTTGCGTTGGATGGATGCGGGAAACTGAAGGAGGTTATGGATGATATTGTCAGAACCTATGGTAATGAGATGGCAAGGAGAGGGGCACTATAGGCCAATTATACTACTAAAGAAGTCCACTTGGAAACTATCGACAAACGCCTCTCCCTCCAACAAATAATAATATTAGCTGGGCTACTATCAAACAAAATAATTAAGCTTGACGTTGGGTTAGGTAACGATGTTGAACAGCGGTTTGACCATCTAGTAGTGTTATTTCTAGGGCAACATGAAATTTGCTCGTGCCATGTCAATCTTGCGGCATCTAGTAACAAGATAAAAGAAAAATACGTAACAGCTGGCGGTGATATTGCAGTCTCTTCCGAACAAGGTCTGCTGGAGATAATTACTCACGGTGGAGACACTAACTACATGTATCATGATATCGTTTATCGGTCAAACTGCTCGAGCGTTCAATTGTCAGAATGTTTAATTACAACAACATCCTACTGTTTAATGAACGTACGAGTACTGTTTTACAGGGGTTTATCTAAACTACAGAACAAGTGAGGCGCTACACCAATGATCCCACGCCCGGTCCGGTGAGAGAAGAAAAAGGTAAGGAATATTTCCAGGTCAATCATAAGTTTGTAGAAGCCGCTCATCTGTGTGGGCCCATGACTTCTTTCTGAGAGTCCGCGGCACCCGTTGAAAGGTATCCATTTCTTTTCTCCAATATGATATTGGGTAGAGAGGGCAACTAACATGTGCGTTTTATAGAACATCATACCTAGAGTGTCTAGGGTTTCAAAAGTGCCATTTGAAGTCATGAAATGTCACTCGCCTTGTGTAAGGTTACGGAAGGTATTAAAGCATATCCTATTTCATCAAGAGCGCCTAATTGGTAACCGGCTCATTAGGCTCGATAAATACAACCCTTTTTTACCGCCTAAAGGATATATAGTGGAGATTTACCCGAAGAGATATCATTTTCTTTAACTTACTAATTACATTCATAAAAAATGAAAAGTAGGGATTTCTAAAACATAAAGAATTGCATAAGAATGCCTTCTATTGATAAAATATGGTGTATAAAGCTTCATCTAAATAAAAATTCACAGGTTCAACTACATACTCCTATTAACTATGTGTCGAATGGGAAATGAATTTATTTTGTGAACTATTTCTCGTCATATTTGGCAACATGGATGTCGATGGCCCTATTTTAACAGCAAAATTAGTACCACTCGTTCAAACGCAAGTAACCTTTATTCTAAGAAATACTAACCTTCCGCTAGGATCTGTCTGGTTGGACCAGGTAGGCTTCCATCTCATGACAGTGGGCGCACACTGTACTGGGAATTGCTCATCGAACATACACCTGTACCAGTACCCCTCCTTGCTATCAGGAGCGTCGGCACCCCACTCGGGTTTGGAGTTCTTTAGCTGTTCATCGGTGACCATTTTCTCCGCAGTATCCTTGAAAATGTTTCAGTGGAAGTAACTTGTTAAACGCCTGAGGAGGGTAAAATCCTTACCTTCAAGACGTCAATCCAGCCATATCCAACACCATCGCTGAACTGTTCTTTCTGACGCCATAGAATATCGTCGGGAAGGTATGGCTTCTGACCTGGTTTATCTGAGGTATCAAATGCCTTTCTGAGAATGTATTTCTCGAGGCGCTCTCCTTTAAGGATAAGCTTGTCTTGGGGGTCGATGTTCATTGTAACTTCTAAGAACTACACAGATCGATATTAATCGCTACTCCAGCTAACCTAGGAACAAAATCTCACCTCTTTGTCTAAGAAAGGGACACGGGCCTCAACGCCCCATGCAGAGGTCGATTTATTGGCCCTCAAACAGTCCGAAAGGTGCAGGTTGTTGACCCTCGTAATAGTTTCTTTGTGAAACTCTTCCTTGTTCGGTGCGTTGACGAAGTAAAGGTAACCACCAAATATCTCATCACTTCCCTCTCCACTTAGAACCATTTTTACACCCTGAGCCTTGATTTTCCTACTAAGAAGATACATAGGTGTTGATGCACGGATCGTAGTAACATCGAATGTCTCAAGGTGATAAATAACGTCACGGAGAGCATCGAGACCTTCCTGTAAAGTAAAGTTGAACTCATGGTGGACCGTTCCGAGATATGCAGCTACCTTTTTAGCAGCAACCGTATCTGGTGATCCAGGAAGTCCAATAGAAAAGGAATGTAGCTCTGGCAAGGCAGTAATCGTGTCAAGGTCATCGCCTTCACTGATTCCAACCAGTTCATGTGGTATCACGGTACCGTTAGTAACTCCGGACTTGAGTTTCAGTTTCTCGGTTTCCCGAGCAGCAATTGAAGCAATCAAACTGGAGTCAAGGCCTCCAGATAAGAGAACCCCATAAGGAACTTCCGCCATAAGCCTCTTACGCACCGCCTTTTCCAAAGTAGTTCGAACTTTCTCGAAATCGACTGGATTTGACGGGGTTTTTGTGGAGTCTAGCCATGAAGGCTGAAAGTATCTAGTGGTCTTTCCAGTGGCTGAATCATAAATATGGCCTGGGGGAAAAGAAATGATCTTGTCGCAGACAGGGTGGAGACACTTCAATTCGGAAGCGAAGTATACAGCGCCAGGAGTTTTTGAAGACCAGCCCTGATAGAAACTAGTAATGCCAATGGGGTCTCGCGCGGCAATGGTCCGGTCCTTGACCTTATCGTATAGCACGAAAGAGAACATTCCGTCAAGCATCTTGGGAGTATCGATATCATATTTAGGGTACTTCAAAGCTAGTTAGTAGATAGCTAGTTTTCCCTTGGAGCTGATGGTCTTACTAGGTGCAAAATGACTTCACAGTCGGAATGAGTCTTGAATTTTGTATCGGCATCAAGCTGCTTGCGCAATATTCTGTGGTTGTAAATTTCGCCATTAACCGCCAAAAAAATGGTTTCCTCCTCGTTGACAAGGGGCTGCGCGCCACTATCTGTTGTGACTGTTAAAAAAAAGCCCCTTGATGGAAATTTTTTGGGGAAAAAAGAGGAAATACCAATTCCAACAATACTCAAACGCTCATGCGTCAAAACTGGTTTTGGAAAATTAGTTCTTGAAAACTCGGTGAAGAAATGTAATCAGCATTTACTTGTGTCGTTGGAAATGATATTTCCACCTGGCAAATAAGAATTAGATTTTTACGATAAGGAACCCTGGGGAAAGAAGTATCTCACTCCAATCCGGACCACGATGACGCACGCTGCAAATGCCTATTAGTATTGAAACCCTTCAGAAGTATCGAATAGAGAGAATACATACGCCTTGGCTAATTGTAAAGCCTGAGGCTTGAATTGGTGTACATTGGGGTGTTTATGACAAGCGAATATACCTTTGGTTCAACAATTCTGTCAGGCACATACGATTCATAGGGGCAGATGAGGGGTGATTTCTTACCACACATTGTAGAGGAGCAAGGCTATATACTATAGCGAAGCAGAGTGCGAAATGGAAGAGGAGTGTTGTGGAAGGTAAATGGAAGAAGAAGAAGAAGGGAATGATTGATTTATAGATTCAGGTGGTAGGGTAAATAGCAGGAGGGCCAGGGTGGAGTGGAGAAAGGGCAAGGTTTTTTTGACTCATAGTCATTGAATACATGTAATTGAATAAAAAAAAGATATGTACCGGTGCTCCCTCTTTCTCCTCTTAACACTACCATTGATTGGTATGAAGCTTCAAGCCTGTCCTCCAAAGTCATTCTTCTACTCGCTAATTTTACAAATTGGACTGAATTAGGGTGTGTATCTGGAACATTGCGCAAAAGGAAATGGCATAAAAAAGGAAAAATACACTTGTGGTAAGTACAATTTTCCACCTCATGACCTTAAAATGTCTTGCTATTTGTTCAGCTATATTTTTCGTCTATCACGAGCGGTTGAATGATCTGAACATCCTAGCATGGTAGGTAAAGTACGGTATAGTATTTACATAAGTGAGGGAGTGAGTATGTGAGTAGATGTATGTATCTAATGAAGGAAATGATCTCTTCGTTCCTACATACATACATGTACATTGTATGTACCGTACGCAGTCATGCTTGCATAACGTACATGTACACATACCTACTCATCGCATCACCATCGCTCGAATTCATCATATTTTTTGCAACCTGATATCTAATATGTAAATACATGTATACATGTACATACAGTACCTGTATATCTATAGATGTGACTATCATTACTACATGTAGTTCCCGAGCTTAGTCGTTAATTCGGTATTGACAATTGCTGAATATATTACAATTTCTGAATATAATAAAACCAAGCAAAATTATCGACCGCACTCACCACATGGTGCATAGTTTGACTTGGTGGACAGCCATTGGTTCCTACGGGATCTACTGTAGCCTGTAGGTATGTACCTACATTTAGATGCGATCAGGTGGGCTCAGATCGATATCCCGGAACTGCGACAAGAAGATGGGGTACATAACAAGGGTTCTTCTTTCTGCATGTCAAGCTCTTTACGGTTATTGTAGCTGATCTAGTTGTGCCAGATGTTTCATTTTATTCATAAATCCTTGATATTTTACCTCACCAATGATATTTCCCCTCTTATATGGGGTGTTTCTCTGAACGAATCCGCCAGCGCATGATAATCCTCCTTGAAGTGAGTGTATTAGCCTCGAATTCATGATCACTAATCCCCTTAATGTCGAATATCGAATAAGATCAAGTAAATCACGTGATATGGACAAAGAGAGATTGAACTATTTGAAAATGTATGTAGATAAAAGAATTACGTCTCCATTCTGTTATTAACTTCCATCATTTTAGGGCAGTCAATGAATTTGCCTAGATCATTTACAGTGTCGCAATAGCCAATATTGAAAGAAAAGAACTCTCTACAACGGCCAGAAACACTGGCAATGATGCCTTTGCAGATTTTTACGAGGACCTTTGTATACCTCCAGTGTCGGTCCGTTAAATTCGGGACAAAAGACAAACTACCGTTTCTTTGCGACTGGTCTTGGCTTTGCCTCATCTTCCTTAATGGGATGTAACATGACCTTGGTAGGATACTGCGGAGTATTGGACTGATGTCCCTTACTCCAGTCATAGCTGATAGCGTACGCGAATATGTTACCGTTTCTGTTAAAGCCAGTCGCTGGAATACTCCCATTGACAGACGGGAACCCCTTAAGACGATGTTTGGCATCCTTATCCCTGTACATAATCGTTAGGTGAGATTTGGCGTGTCCGGCAGGATCGACATCTAGAGCAGCGATAGTAAAAGAATCATCAAAAATACGTACCAGAAGTGGAAAGTTCCATCTGACCCAGCAGTAGAAAACGTTCCGAAAGTAGGATGAAACGATATGTCATTGACACTATAGACATTGGCAATTCCTGAAGACGGAGTTTCTCGATGGCACTTGAACGAAAAGTTCATACTAGTTGCAACAAGCAAAAAATCAACATATTATTCAATCAGGAACATGATGACTGTGAAATACTTACTTCGCATTTTTGTCTTCAACGTATTGGATTGCACATCTTCCTTCAATACTTCCAACCGCGAACCCGGTAGCGTCAGGGAAGCAACTTACAACCCTCGTCTGCCATTTGAGGGGGCTTTGAATGGTTTTGAAAATTGTGGTGGGACTGGCTAAATTTATGACATTGATATGTCGATCTGCAGTACCAGTGACTAGCAAGCCTTGGCAGACATCGAGGGTATATACACGTTCTTGCATTTGCACAGTTGCAGCAGGTTGTTGCTGACGGAGATCCCAATATTTAAGGGTCTTGTCCCAAGATCCGGTGACGAGCATCTCACCCGCGTTCGGGGCCTGAAACATTCGAACACAGCGAACAGGCTCGTCATGAGCAGCAACTTGTTGAGACGAGCCGGTCGTAAGGTCGTACATGCGAGCAGCCTTGTCAGCACCGCCGGAGACTACTTTTGTCCCATCCTGAAGAAAGGTGTTAGTATTGATGATGCCGAGGCGCGCCGGAGTTCAAACCAGGCAGGTTAGCCAACCTTCGACCAGTGAACTGACAAAACGGGGCCTTGATGTTCGTATAGAGCCTTCCCCATCGATTGACCTGTTCCTGATATCTCGTATATGCGAACCTTATTATCCCAAGAAGCCACCGCAAGATGCTCGGACTGGGGGGAGAACGAGAGATCTGAGATGCTGTCTTCTGGAGGTGAAGTGAGCTCTACATCTTTGCTCAGATCGCCCTGAGTATTGTTGGCGGTCGTGGCAGGAGTCGTGGTCGTGGTAGCTCCAAAAAGCGACATTTTATGACAAGCCGAGAGAATGAGGAGGATTTGACTAGGGCGGGGACTGACAATGATACTTATCAGAGAAAACGGAAGGGGTTCATAAAGATCGTAGAGGGCATGCAGCGTAAATAAAAGTATCAAAGTTACAGCAGGAGGGAAGTTGAAATTGGAGGTTGAGTTACACAGGCGTGATGGAGAACTTTACCGCGTTTTGCGATTCTTTTATGCTGTGCTGTACCGTAGTAACTACATGTAGTAGTAGCAAAAGACTCAAGTTATACTAAGCGCAGCGCAGTTCTGGTCTGAGTATGCACCTTCGCTTAGTAATAATAACCTTTACACGCGACTAGAGTTCGCGTTCCTTAACGCGTCCTTTCATTCCTTTCCCTGAGCCCCTTACACTATTTCACCTAGAAGTACATGTACTCTACAATTAAAACTGATACTACTACCATCTCCACCGTTACTACATCAAAGACACCCAATCCCCCCAAAAAATGGCCCCTACCGTGGATTTCACTCACGGATCAAACATTATTCTTACGCCAGCCACTCCTTGTAAAAGCCCCGCCACACCACTCCTATTTACCCCCTCTCGATCTTCACCCTTATCCACGCGCCCCCAAAATACTATCAGTGGGATGTTTAATCCCAAGATGCTCCCATCTCCGCCTTCATCCCCTGATTTTCTCGCACCAAAACGGCTTTTTAAGCCGGTACCTATATTCGTCTCCCGCGAGAAAGGACGTGAGACGCGGCGTGATTTGTTTTTAAAGAAAGTCAGAAGAGGGCGCGAGGATAAGATCATGAGATCAAGGGGCGGAGAAGATGAGGTAACATCTAATCTCTTCTCTGTCTTGTCATATTTTGGTTCTTCATGGGCAATTTTCTGAACCCTTCTCTAATACGTCTTGGCATAGATGATGCGTTTGATATTTGTGTCTGAACAGAAGAGGTGGGAAGCGACACAAGCTAGAGCTGCTGCAACGATATCAACAATATATGAGGAAGAGGAGTTTGAAGTTGAGGAGACACAAGATTATGAACTCCCATATCACGCTTCCGGTATAAACCATTATGAAAACAAGTTTAAACCTTATACCTTCATATTAATTTGAAATTACAGGTATCGATGAGGATGATGATTTCGACCAGCTCATCGAGCGTGAGGGAGAAGAACTCGAGGATATGCTTTCTCAGTTGGATCTAGACTTTGATCATGCCGTTGTTGACGATTCCATCAAAGTTCAGGATCGAGTTAACGTAACATTGTCATCCTCTGTTACTTGAACTCTAATTACAGGAGTGGGCTTGGCATCCTGATATTAATTGTACATTGGGTTTACTTGGTATTTTAGAGTATTTGTATTCTTCTTGCTTTTCTCTCTCTTTACTTGAGGTGTATGGATAAATGGGTCCTGCGCTTCCCTTTGCTTCATTCTCGTTTACACCCGCACCCATCGGGTTGGTGTAGTCACCGAATTGAATCTGTAGGCTTTTGTGAGATGCGAGGTTCCGAAACCTGCACAACACAACATTATCCCAAATAAGTTTGTTTCTTGCGTTTCTTCCCAAAATACAATCGTTAAAGTTTGTATCGCGCACTGGTTTCCTGATATACGTACGACTCATAATTTACAAACCAACTGTCTTGATTTTGTTTGTTGTGCCCTATAACTATCCTCATGAAATAGTGCAATTTGAATCCATATCTGAGGGAAGATCAAGACCTTGGCCCATTTCCCCCATCAGCTCCGTGGGTGGCGCTCCCGCAGCTTGCATCTGTAGTCAAATCATTAGATTGAAAGTAAAGGAGGCAAGAGCACAAACCTTCTGCATCCGGTCGATAATGTAGTCTCTATCTTTATCATTTTCATCACGATACGCCGGTTCCTCAAATTTGGCAACAATCTCCTTAACAACTAGATATTGATCTCTGTATCGCTCGATATCTTCGCTCGGCTCCTTTCCTTCATTCTTTCGTAGCCATTCTGGGTACTTGTCGGCCAACTCCCGCATAGGTTCGTAGAGAATCTCCTTGCTGGTTAGCTGCTCCATCATAGTCAACAACATTTTTGAAAAGTCCTCATCGCTTTCCCCATCCCCACCGGCACCTTGCATCTGCTTTAACATCTCCGCGAGGAAATCGTCTCCTTCAGAATCGGCTACTGCAGCATCAACCTCAGCTTCCGACGATTTCATTCGCTCCATCGTCTGTTTAATGCGATCTTGAAAGTTTGCAGGAGCTTTTAATGGTTTTGGGGCGGAAGATGACGAAGTTGTAGCCTTTCCTCCCGTAGCGGCGTCGCTAAGCTCTTTTACAAGGTGTTCAAATTGGTCTTGTAGCTCTTTCTGAGAACACCATGTTAACCTAAAAATACAGGCGCTTTCGGAATTCGATCTTTAAACACATAAAGACTACATACTGAGTCCTGTATTTCGCCCAGCAAGTCTTGCATTCCGAGCTGTAACTGGCGAGCAAAATCATCGTCCAGGGACGATGATTGTCCATTATCAGTCTGGGGTGTGCCTTGGCCTTCAGTTTTAACCGCTCCCATCTGGGTCGCTGGGATAGAAGGAGTTTCAAAATCGTCGAGAAAATCTATACAGTAAGGTATGTGAGATAAGTCAAATCGTCCCTATACCCGCTCATGGGGAAGAATCTCACCATCCAGTTCATCGTCATCATCAGAATCTTCCTCTACGGTAGGAGTCGGAGGGATTATTTCAGGCTTTTTTTCAAGACTTCGTTCTAACTTCTCAGAAGACACTCCGGCTGACTTTTGAGGCTCCATGATGATTATAAGGGATTCGAGGGAAAATACGTTGGGATGAGGAGCAAGCAGCGATGTGGTGGGGCCTTACAGTCCCCGTTGTTAATACTGCGCACCGTTGCAACCAAGGTTGTAGGGGACCTGGAGGTACGAAACCTTGGCCCCTCTGTCACATGCAAGTTTCTGGTTACTAATCTCCATGGCCTTTGCCGATAATGCCACAGGTCATGTGACCCATATAAATCGTGGGGCTTCCCGAGAATAACGAGTCACATGACCCATAGAATTATCAGCATTGGTAGTAGATTGTTCTTGGGTTGAGTAATAACATAACAGCGCTTTTGCAACCGGACTGCGTATTATGAACAGAGGCACGAAGTGAAGCACTAGTGGTCCAAAAATCGCGTGAAAACAATTCTAGCGCAATGTTCCTTAATTTTACTTCGTTTTGTCCTGTACTCAAGAATAATAGTATGCCCGTTCATAATTTTGCCAAAGGCGCTGCGATATCAAAACAGAGTCCACTAGTCCGGGCGACGAAAGTTGGAGTAGGTAGTCCGGACCCCGAAACACATGGACGTCGTCGTTGTTTATTAGAAGCTCTGGAACTTAATCTATGCTCCCGGTACTCCCGGAAATGTACCGTAGTATATTGATTTGCAAAGCACCCAACAGGAATTAAAGTTACCTACATGTAGTGAAGACATATACTCTAATATGCGCCAAATCCCGCACTGACCAGTACTCGCGAGTTCCTTTTACTACATGTACTTAACTCTGCCTTTCGTGCCCCCCTCCCCCCCCCCCTTTCCCCCCAGGACCAGGTCAGGGTTCTCCCCCGCCAGTGAAGGGACGACTTAACCCGTTGCCAGTTGATGATTCCCCCATATACCATTGATACCCCCCTTGACCTCCTCCTACAGATACCTCCTTTAAGGTATCGATCTCTTAATACCACCTAGTTAATATAATTTAATGATTTACCTCCCCGTACCCAGTTGATTACTCAATACCACCCAGTATATTTTTAAAGGTTTATAATTCAGTTTACGCAGTTAACGGAAAGAAATCTGGGCATTTGGTGGGGTGAGCTGGTTGCTACGCAGCTAAATGTCAGGGTCAGGGTTTCTGCTCTCGACCAATGAGAGGTCTCGGGTGCGCGAAAGAATTAACGACAGTAATACGGGGGGAGAACTGTTGCAACTATGGCCACTGTCAACAGACTTACCCCTACCAGCGTAGTACCTATTGTACTCGGGTGTAAGGGTAAGTGATCAAAAACTGCCTCTGGTTGGACGGAACCTTCTGGTTGGCCTGGTGTGCCAAGTTGGCCCACCTGGGCTTATATCAACCATACACTCCAGCTAGGCCAAATTTCGCCCTCAGTTCCATTGATATCTGCTGAAAGTTAACTCTACACAGTCAAATGTGTGTCCAAATACAATATAGAGTATGTACTGATAGATAAAGCATTTTATATATTCTTTGGGTTTTTTTCTCGGTTTTTTTGATGGAGATTTGGAAATAGTTCTGATGACTTTTTCCCCCCATTCAAGATATAAATTCTTGGCAGATCTTATTGGCTCCAGCTTGTCGCACTCACATATTCTTAGCCAATCTCCGTTGAGTTCTGATCACTTTGGTGCACACCCGAGTACATATTAGATAGATATATAAACCATTTTTATTGGCCGGTTAAGAAAGCTACATAAATAGAGTACAGTGCCACTGCCCACCACTGGCATACTGCGGTTCTGTACCTATTTGTACTCTAGTGAAGCCCTTCCGCAGATGGAATTCGTCAAACCCGCGACCTGGACCGTGTACTACTTTGTCGGGGAATTGTCTTTCCTTTTACGGTTGATAACAGCAGCAGTTGCTACACAAGACTATGTAGTGATAGCTGAAAGAAGGAAGTCACGATTTTGATAAAAGTGGATAATGACCTCCTTATATTCTTTCAGCAAATATTTAATTTTGAAAATTTGCCAAAAACGATGAGATAATAACCAAACATATACTAGCTACAAAACTACATGTTATGTATGTTAGAGAACCAGATACGTTTAACACCCTAGCACCGCCTCACCATTACATAGTCTCAAGCCACAAGAAGCAACTCATGTGGTACTGTATTTGCCGTATGGACCCTGAAAGACTGTTTCCTCCAGTAAAATTATTGCGGAAATGTGGCGTTGGAGAATCGCCCTGTTCTCGGCGTGATGGTTGGCCCCTGTTTTCCACTGGAGGCTGTACAATTGTCACAAATATGCTGTGTATGGATAGTTTTAATAAGAGCACTGAAATTTCTATGATATTATGAATACTCTTTAGTATCACTATAAAAAGATGAGAGCTTTATTTTATGTATTTTAATTTTGAGATATGTATCAAGTCAGTTGTAGCAGGAACTCTCACCCTTGAGGTCAGGACGTGAGAGAGAAAGAAGTGAGCACCTACTCCGACACCAACAGCTGCATCCCCTAGCACCACTACCAGCGCTACCCTCATTGCCTTTACAAACATTCAGGTTGCTCTGTAGGGTATTGATTACAACCTTTAGGTTTCGTTGAATACTACTGCCTCGATTTTTACCTGTATTCTCAGCAATCCCATCATGTCGCTTTGTGTCAATCGGCTACAAGAAGAAAGGTATATAATCTAACTGTCTGCATCTTGATTCCTTCAAACCTTTTTCAACTCTACCTAGTATTAACATGATGTTTTCTAACCCCCAGGAAGCAATGGCGTAAGGACCATCCTTTCGGGTTCTTCGCCAAGCCTGCGAAAAGTCCAAACGGCGGACTCGACCTCATGAAGTGGAGCTGTGGTGTCCCTGGAAAGGAGAAGACTATATGGGAAGGGGGACTTTTCAAGCTTGACATGATATTCCCCGAAGGTACAGCTCAGCTCATCGATTAGTGAAGAGAGACTCGTGATAGAAAGCCAAAATAACTAATTGCTCGGGCAACAGAATATCCTACTAAGCCACCAAAGTGTATGCACTCACTCTATCCGATGATTTGGATTCTCCGGCTAACTTTTTCATTTGATGTAGGTAAATTCGTTCCTCCACTTTTTCACCCAAACGTCTATCCCTCAGGCACTGTGTGTCTGAGCATACTTAACGAGGAAGAAGGCTGGAAGCCTGCCATCACCATCAAACAAATTCTCCTCGGTATTCAAGACCTTCTCGATGATCCAAATCCCGAATCCCCAGCTCAGGCAGATGCCTACAATCTTTTTAGGAAAGATAGAGCTGCTTACGATAAGAAAATCAAGTATATTGTTAGGGTATGTTCACGAACCAATCTGACTAGAATCCAATAATCTCTTCTAACTCTAGATTTCAGGAAAACCCAGCACCATAGGTGTGCCGAGTCTCATTCTTGTCTCTTTGAGCAGATTTTAGTATGAGCTTGCCAAATACACGGGTGGGGTATAGCTATCCATATGGCAGTCACTTTTACAAGTAGCTCTTATCCTACCGCCGTGCGAGTATTATGAATATGTTTTGGAAGACGGATAATTCGTTCCGGTTTCTCCGCTTCTGCTTCATGTCTTTCATTTCTTTCTTTCTTATGGCGCTGGCAGGAGGAATATACATGTGGTCACAATTGTCTTCTATGGTAGGGCCTGTCGGTGAATTTTGGGCGTCAACAGTTAAGCTTTTTTTTCTTTCTTCCAAATACTCATCCCTGAGCTGTATCATAATTACATTCGAATACATTTTCTTGATCTCCTTGATAGGTTCACCCTTGGATACATGTATGTCAGTGTACATGTATCTACGCGGCGTGCTTAACATCACGAGGTGGTTACCCTACCCTTGGATTGCGGACCCTGACCCCCATTGCCACCAAAACAATCACAGGCGGGGGGGAAGAAATTTCTCATGTCGCAAGTCAACATTCAGCTAGGTGATGATGTAAGGATAACTCTCTGTTCAGCATCTCTATTATTCGATCCTCTAAGGCTAACAAGATCAACTTGTATTGTCGCATTCCAGAGAATTGTCAAAGCGGCAACAAGCACATCTAGCGCAGAACACCTAGCAAGCTCAAACACGAAGGTTTGTTATGCTATACACCTCCCAAAACTGTATAGAGTAGAATAGCATAATGACGCTAAACGATTAATGAAAAAGAAAATGTTAGAGACTCTTCTGCTAGCCTCCAACAAACTACGCCAGAGATCAGAAGCGGCCGCAGCAGGCATGGAAGCTGTACCTCGAACCAAAGCGATTGAACATGCCTTGTTAAACCAGAACCCGTCATCTTCCTCTTCATAGTTTACCCCCCATTTTAACAATGTTCTTGGTATAAAAATCACACGAGGCTATAGGTGTAATATCAATTCCATTTTACCTCTTATATACCCTTTTCTTGGATTTATAATCACTCGTACCGATGTCCATTAGAATAATTAGTATGCATCCGCAATGATTTTAATACCCAGATCCATTCCTATTTAAGAGTCACTGTCAAACCCTTAACACCAGATATTGTATGAAAAGAGCTTGATGGATGAGAACAAGAGCACGCTATAACCAACAGAACAATTCGCTCTCGCAATTTTTTTTCAATCAGGTATACAAAAGACATTGTAACGAAGAGATCCGGGATTCGATGGAAGAAAAAAAGAGGTATGTTTGGGAGTAGCGCGAGAAATACTTTATCGAAAATAGCCCCTTACAGAAGGCAGAGAGTAGACAAAACTAGGATTCAGACGCCAGGGGGCCTAACAGCATTGTAAGAAGGTGGTGGCGGTGGTGGCGGCGGTGGTGGGTTGCTAGATGGTGGTGGCGGTGGTGGCGGCGAGCTTACAGAGGTCATTGTCTGATATGGGGAGGCTCCTGGGGCTTGCTGCTGCTGCTGACCATAATACGCTTGGTCTTGGGTGTCAACCACAATGTTAGTGATTGTATAGAATATCGGGGTTAGTAATACTCACAGTATTGCATATACGCCGGATATCCCCCGAACGCTCCGTAAGGATCGGCCCCGCCTCCATAGTAAGCAGCATATGGATTAGCTCCTGGAGCTACTGCTGCAGCACCTGACACTCCTTGGGCTACTGGTTGTGCAGACTGCTGGGCTGGAGGTGGCGATGCTGACTGACCATGACTCTGCCCGTGCCCTTGCCCATGGCCGTGGCCGTGGCCGTGACCTTGAGTGTGGCTTTGACTTTGCCCCTGGTTGTTCGGCATAGATGGAACATAAACATGTGAATTGTTTCCGCCATAGCCGGGGAAACGAGCTGGCTGTGGTTGGCTCTTGTGCTCTTCATACTGTTGTTTGACAGCTGTTAAAAGGTCTTCGCAAAGACCCTTGGCGTTTTGGACCTCGCGGGCGTCAGGGCCACTAATACACGATTAGTAGGTTATCAATACCACTGTATAGAGCTTTCTTACGTCACGTGAAGATAAAGGGGCTCATCACTCTCCTGGCCAAGGCCGTGTTCCATAAAGCCAGATCCACGGCCCTTAATTTGAACACGGCAACGTGTTTCTTGCTGTATATGCTTGACATACTGCCCGCCGTGGCCAACGACGGCTGCACGTAAGTTAAATCCAGGAATAGGCTCTAAGTCGACAGGAATTCTTTCCTCGGGCCATTTACGCTTCCGTTCCCGTTTCGTCAGCAGAATTTCTCAGAAAACAAAAATATCCCCGAACTAACCCTTCCGTACTCATCACGTTCAACAGGTTCTGGTGGTTCCCTTCTCTTAAATCGGCGCTCGTCAACAAGGTTTGGAAGGTCCTGTTTCATTAATTCTTCAATCTTGAGGACTGCCTTCTCCAACCCTTCCTTCGTCGTGCTAGTAATGTGAAGATATAAGGGCGGGTTCTGTGTCCCAGTTATCATCAGCAAGAGAACCGTAATTTTTTTTTTAGAGAGAGTAAACATGCCTGTGGCGTAGCCATAGTTTTATCCGGATAATACGCTCCGCGGGTGGTGACATCTTGAATATCCAAAAATATGAGCAAGCAAATCTGAAATAACATGTAAATATACAACAATGGGATAGTGGGGCGTACCCGCGCCAGTCTCTTCTTTTATCTAAACAGGCACGGATGACAGTCAGCGGCAAGACACAAAAGGGTTTACACAAAACTGCTATGCACAATGCTTGTTTCAGCTTTGCGTGATTCCTCCAAGCTGAGCTATACATAAGCAAAACCCCATGGTAACCGCTTTTCATTAAAATTGAGGGGGATGGACGGGGAGGATAGATGAAATGAGCAGAAATAGCGAAAGCTAATGGACAACCTGGGGGGGATCAGTGTTTACCATTTTCTGAGTAGCACCCTTTGTCAGCGTATAGCGATTGCGCAAGTCATTAACCTCTATGTCCTTGATATAATCTCCATCGGCAATGTACATATCACTGTTGAAAGTTGTTGTGCTAGGAGGGCTAGACGATTTCCCAGCATTTTGCTGCTAAAGTAAACGTGGTTAGAACTCAGGAGATGAGAAGAATGGGAAGAAAAGACGTGGCCGGCTCGTACTGATCTAATTGGAGGGACATCAACGTGCTGAATGCCTCGCTTGGCTTGAATTGAAGCATTGATACGAGCGGCGGCGGCAGCTAGATACATGTATATATTAGCATAGGCTTGAATTCGAGTTCGAAATTGCTGCGCATACCAGCAGCGGCTGCAGGGTCGGGTTTGGCGGGAGATTTGCTGCTTGGGCTTGTGGCATCACGAGTGGGGGGAGGACTGCGACTTCGCCGACGCTCATCTCTGCGGTCCTCTCGGCGAGAAGTGTAAGGGTTCGAGGCGGGGGAACGGGAACGCCTGTCGTCCCAGCGAGATCCCCCACGACCGCTCACAGACCTTTCCCTTTCGTCTGGCCGGTGGTCTCCATGGTGACCAACTCTGTCCCTACTAGAGCTGGATCTCCGAGTCTCGTCCCACTTGCTTCTCTTCCTGCGGTCTGGAGAATCATCCGTCATTGAAACTACTTCTGGAGTGTACCGGTAAAGTTAAGCCTTTGGATTGGGTGGAAAACGCGGTTCGTGATTGATATCAGGGAAACGGTCTGTGTACGTATAGGATAGAAGGGGGCAGAGCAAATGAATATCAAATATATAAGTAGAGCTCGTGGAAAAAACGATGGGGGGTTTAAGAAGGCGCGAGAAAACGTGGGTTGGAGCACGTCGATCGAGAAGGTGAGCGTTGTAGTAGTGGTGGTGGTGGTGGTGGTTGTAGAAGAGGAGGAGAGCATGAAATGTCAAAGGACGAAAGACATAAATTCAACCATTGGTCAACCACCACTAGCGCGGTGTAAGTGTACATGTATGCACATACCTACTGTACTTAGTACATCCATGAACAAACCCCCGGGCAATGTTAGAGTAGATACTGGACATGTGGTACATACTGAAAAAGATGAAGCGAACTACATGTACCTACATGTACGTATTCTTGTGTACATATAAGTAAGTAGCGTCTAGATTTTATCTACATTCAATTCACGTGTACTCAGTAAAAGGTCGTGAAAAGTCGCACTTATTTTCACGAACGCCTTGGTAGGGTAACTGAAATATCAGGCTGGCTACATGTAGTGCTGGGATTGAAACCTAACCCTTATTCAGACTACAATCGCAACTCGATATGCCGGATTGCCAAGATTTTAAGGATTTTGTACGAGATAGCAGGAAATCCGGGATAGCAAATTGATTTTGCAGTAGGAAAATTAATAGTCTCAAGGGATCCGGTGCATCGAGCTCCAGCATATCGAGTTGCGACTGTATGTACTACATCTTTCAAAATACTTAGGTACATGTATGTATAGTACATATAGGTACAGTAGTTTCCTATAGACAGGCCCATGGATCTCGGCTCTACCCATGGAGGTTTACTCTACACCATTTTTAACCTAGACGACTTATTTTTCTTCTTCTTGGCATGCCTCCCCCACAAAGAGGGCCGCTTTTCTATTTACTTACTGTCCGCACCCCCAAAATTTAGGACCCTCCCTTCTTGAACTCGTCCATCAAAAATGGCCTCGATTTCATCAATGGCCCTTCGCACAGCCACTATATTGGAAAAATATGTTGCAACCACTGTCACCAGTAATGTTCTCGCCGCCATCCCTCGCTGCCTCTCAGTACAAATCCGTCACTCGTCATCGTCATCCTCCTCCGGATCGTCAACGGGCGCTTTGGCCTATAAAGCTCTTCATCGTCGTATAAACCCTCTCCCAACCTCAGAGCCCCCCGCTTGGTCTGCTTCCGCCGCTGTTTCCTCAATTCTTTATGAGACACCACTTCCCTCTTCCGCCCCGCCAAAAAGACATGTTCTCAATTGTCTTGTTCAGAATGAACCTGGTGTTCTCTCTCGAGTGTCGGGAATCCTTGCGGCACGTGGTTTCAATATTGACTCATTGGTGGTCTGCAACACTGAAGTACCGGACTTGTCCCGCATGACCATCGTTCTTAGTGGCCTTGATGGTGTTGTTGAACAGGCTAGACGACAACTAGAAGATCTTGTTCCTGTCTGGGCAGTGCTTGATTACACTGCAGCACCTCTTGTCCAGCGGGAGCTCTTGCTCGCCAAGATCTCTATATTAGGCCCAGAGTATTTCGAAGAACTACTTGCACATCACCGGGAGATTACAGCAGAGGGTGGAGACTCTGGAAGGGCTGAAAGTTCGAACAAGGATAGTGATTATCATCCTTCGAAGCTTCCAATTTCCCAAGCTTTAAGGCACAAACATCAGCATCTTCAGGCTATCACACAATTGACTCACCAGTTTGGAGGCAAGATTTCAGACATATCTGAAAACAATTGTATTGTTGAACTGTTAGTTTTGAACACAAGCTATCTAGAATAGAAAGGAAGTCGCAAGCTGATATCCAAAATTGGTAGTGCTGGGAAACCCTCCAGGCTTGATGCGTTCATGAAACTTATCGCTCCTTTCGGTATTCTCGAATCTGCTCGAACTGGTATACCTTACTTCCCCCAACCTTCGCCACTCGGGATTCTAATCTTTCGTTTGTATAGGTCTCATGGCGCTTCCTCGCTCACCTCTGCACACACACACAGAGGATCTCGACGTTAAAGATGCCGGTGATGTTGTTGATGCTAGCTCCCTCCCCCCCGGCTAAGATGTCCTTCTATTATATCCCTAGATAGCTGCATATGTAAAAAAAAAAAAGAAAAAAAAAAGAAATACTAAATGCAGCTTGTGCGTGGTGTCCCTACCAACGAAAACAAATAATCTCAGGCCTCTAATCATATCTTGTCTGATATTATCCTGACGATCCACTCAACTTCGAATAGTGCTTTATAGTGCCTCAAAAGTAGGTTCTTTGTTAATAACACAGTACTAAACACCTTTCACCAGATTCATCCACCCGGGAGATAACATTCTCGACCGCCAGAGAATTATGATCTCCATCACCCCTGCTTTAAGTTCGTTCAAATTTATGTTTTCTCTTGAATTGCTTAGAGTTAGGAGGGGATGGGAGTCTAGGATCTGATATCCCTTGGGCCGTTACCGCCTCTTTTTAACAAAAATCGACTTCTAAGTCTGTGCTTTTGGGTTAGCCTGAGTATTAAGAGCAGATCTAAGCTGTGTCTTCTCAGGCCGCTATTTTACAAGTGGATATAATACTATAGCCGCTTTTTATGGGCCCTTTCATAACAGTCCTCGGACTTTGCCAGTGGGTATAAATACATACTGTACATTTCTAAACTCGGTCTAGACCTACTTGGGCCCTCCAAATATCCATAGGCTTCGAAGTTGGCTTTTGCGGTGGGAAAGTAACGGTTTAAGTTATAATGCATCGAGGGTAGATTGTGTCTTGCGACACTAGAAGTGCCAGGCTTGAGCACGCTTTCGTTGGCAGTGGACAATGGTCCGATTTTAATCCATCACCGAAGGCTTTAATTCTATCGCTCATGATTACGACTTCGTGAAACATATCTATCACTTCAAATTCCTAATCCCTTCAATAATAATAGTCTAGATTTATATTAATAGGAAGAATAGTGGAAGCCTTCCCGTGGATATTCTGAAGGTGTTCAAACTTGAAGCCTTGAAGATAAATTACAACTCTGTAGACATCCCCTGGGGGGATCTACAGACTACATTTGAACGCCTACAAACCTTCAAAAATATCCACGGGAAGGCTTCCAGTAGATTGAGAAAGTTGAAATTTTGTGGTTGCCAGAACACTACCACTAGAAAAAAATATTGCATATTTTCTCAATACCACGATATTTGGCTGAATATCATGATATTGAGGTGTTGCCGAACGGAGTGTAATATTTGTTTTTAGCGTACTAGTAAATCATCTTTATGATACAAGCGGAGTGCGGCCTCCGGCCGCCCAAATGTAGTGAGGAAATGTAGTGAGGAAATGAAGGTGCGGGCGGTACTGCGATAATAATTTCTTAGATTATTGCTGTCATTCTGGAATATTGGGTCATCCAAAAGTACAGGCACGCAGTAAACCTCATTTCCATCTCTCCTTATAGGTAATCTGTGATTCATTAGCTCTAGTATGCACTCTAAGTCATTCAATGAGTAGCTTTAGTATGTAAGTGTAGTTAATGATAAAACGGTATTAGAGAAATTCGACCTTGATATATAATAACATAGTTGTAGTTCTGTCAGTGTTTGTTCTTCTTATACCCATACTCGCGCGTTAATTAAGTTGTCGGATATCGTTGCAACTAAAAATTCCGACTTTTTAATTAACGACTGAGTATACATGTACTAATATGATAAGGATATGCTGCCTAGAATATGCCACAGTCTATGACTGCATGTACAATTTTGTACCTAGAATTAAAAATTATATGATTTAAAAAAAATATATGCTGCCTATAAGACAGCCATTGGGGCGCCGGCTTTTTCTGGTGGGAAACAAAGACATTTCATTATAGATAGAGCAGGGTTAGGTTGATATGCTTAACTATGAAGGCTCGCTCCCCCATTCTTTGCTCATTCCAGTTTTTCCCACCTTCTCAGACTCGATGTTTTAATTAAACACTATGAAACCATTCTGACTCCTACCCGCCTTCATCCATCCATCGGCGTTCACCTATCCGAAGGTCACGAACTATCACTCACTTCTTCTGTGAGGATACAGGCCCCATAAGGATATATCTCGACATGTCACATTTCCATATTCTTATAGCGAGATTGTACTGTATCTCTTATGTATGTAGTCTGCCCTGTGTTCCGGCGACCTTTGGCGCAAAACCTACATGGAGCCGGAAAAGCTTCTTAATGGCCTGTCTGCCACAGTGCCGGAAAACAGAGGAAGAGGGATGGTATTGAGTGTATTGAGTCATGTTATACTATGGTAAGTGGTAGTCTCGACAAACTCAGAACCTGAGCGGATTCCCCCATTAATTAGTCAACACGCCCTCCTGGCTCTTAACTCCCGCAGCTCTCGGCGCAGGGCGGGGTAGGTGGTTGGTCAAATATCATGGTATTTATTCCACCCCTCATCATTCAGCGAGCCTAAATCGCTTTAAGCCTTTCTCCTCAAGCCGAGCTCAAACTACATGTATGTACTTTTCGCCGAACTCAGAGGGCTATATGTGGGCTATGGGAGGAGTTTCCCACGATACTACCGCATCAAACAAAACTACAACGGTGTGCTATACATATTATGCTCTCCTCACAAGAGTAGGTCATATACGTAAATAATCTCTAGCCTACTAATTCGATACATTATAACTAGCTTTCGCAACATGCTAATTCAACTATTGAGTTGATATCAATAGAGATAGAGTACAAAACGAATGTTGCTAACACAAACCGCAGCAACTAACAATACCAAAGTGACAATTATTCCAAACGCCGTGAATAAAACGAAACTCCACATCATACTAACAGTACACCGATTACTTATTGTGTTCAACGAACTATCCCTAAAATCCAACGTGTGCCCCTATTGGTCTACTTCCGTTATAAAACAGCTCCACCGAAAAATTCCCAATTCGAATCATGCACAAGGCCTCTGCATGCACCTTCAGTTGCCCACGTAGTGCTTTCTTAACCACCCCGTACCCTACATTATCTGGGCCCCAATCCACTGGCAGCTTGGGCGTCAAGGTTTTTCCTTGTTTACCGGGCAAAATGTCAAACGGCCACTCGTATAATATTGTCCCTAAATCACTGCCATTATACTTTGCTGTTCCATTGATTTTCTTAATCGTGATTCCATTGTTTCTTAGAGGATTATCGATGACAAAATCAGCGGTTGACGAAAGTACGTGAATCTAAGCGAGGAAACAAGTTAGATACTCAGTATGAAGGTCGCTAAATCGAGGTTTGGGTTTTGCGATGGAGGGTAAACCGCTTACAGTTGCAGATTCTATGAAGCGGGGTGGTGCATTGCCATCAGGGTCGTCAATTCCACCAAGTCGAGGAGTTGGAATCGTAAGTTCAAAATTTGATAGTACGTCTGACAAAAGTGGCAAAGATGGCAAGCTTTTCACATGCGGGCGGATAGTAATGGTGGTATTCTGGCCTGGTAGAGAAGGTATTGCTGAGTTAATGAAAAAGAACATATCCGCTGTGGACTATGCTTACCAGAAATATATTCGCCGAGAAGATGGGCTCCTATTTTTCCTGCTTGACTACCCCCATGGGTTATTGGGTCCCATATTGCCCATACAGTTAAAAGGTTATTACCAGGTGAGATATGTACGTCGTGAGCGCTTGCATTCCCCAATACAGTATCATTTTGTGCAATGTTAACATTCATATATGGCACTACAGCCCCCCAAGGGGTGGGATTGTTGATACTTAGATCAACGCGCAGCGTAACGGAGTGTGGCGTCGTATCTTCGATTACAACCTTACGAGCCTTTGGAGATGGCATAGACCCAAATCCTGGAAATCGGTCGATGGTTATATTCCCCGTTACAGGTATGTTGCTAACCACAAATTCACCCAAGCTTGTTTTAACATCGACATCGGTGTCTCCTCTGATACCAAGTTGAAGAGAATTCTCCTCTCCTGAGAGCATCTTTTTAACCACTATCCTGAATATATCATAATTCGTTATGTTCAAGGGTGCATCCTTAACCTCTGCATGAACTTCTAGATATTTGTTATCACTAGAGCGTGAGGACTCCGCTACCATCCATTTTCGAAGATCGAGTACTCCAAATACCCCACCTTCGTACGAAACGTTTGCTATTGCTCGAAGTCGTTTCACATATAACGAGAGGTTTATTTCTTCCGGAGTTCTAACAATAGCAACCACCGACGCGCCCAATCGTGGAGACGACTCTGGGGAGCCAGGTTCAGCATCTGGTGTTGGAAGTTGGAAGCTGACATTTGACAAACTGAAGGACTTTACTGCGTCGTTGAATGTGTGTCCTGGGAATGGAACAAGAACGGTAATACTTCGTAATATTTCCTGCAGCCACCCGGGAACATTCGGATCTGAAGAATCGCCGCCCCGAACAAAGACAGTATTTTCGTCCCCATGGAGGTAGGCGCCTAGAAATTTATCCATCGGAGATATATGTGATTTCGGACAGGCATTGGTGAAGGTACCAGGAAGGTTGTGTATGATGGAGGAAATTTCCACATCTATGTGTGACTGGGGCTCCACATGAAGAGGCAAGCTCTTCGCTGTAGCTACATGTACTAAATTGTGCTCATCACAACCTGGAAGTAGAATATTGAAGGATATTGAAGGAATCCCAAACTGCAGTGGGTATGGATTCTTGAGCGTAATAGATGCAGTGGCGTTTACAGCCCTTTGTTTGGGGAGAATTATCTCCTCAAAATTTAATCTTTTGACTTCGAACTGAGGCAAAGATGGGAATTCTGATTTCATAACAATTGGGTTAGTCTATTTTTCAAAGAATGGTCATAGCTCGAATTTAGAACCTTCAAAGACTAGTTCCTCAGATATCTTTTGTATTCCCAAGTTAAACAGACCGGCCTTCAAGCCCAGGTTTGCTTCTCCGCGAACCCGTAACAATCTAACATTCCCCGTGAGATAATCATTTACCACGCTCCGAAGAATATCAAGAGACCCGGTCTCAACCTCGGAGACAAAGTCTATTAGTGTTATTCGACCATTACGTATGTCTAATTCAATGGCAGGCGTGGTTGCTGTCCCCAACAGACCTTCGCCATAATCAGGGAGGTACACATGCATTTTCGAATGTTCGCTCGAGACCCTCCGAACGATCCATGTTCCAACTCTTCCAAGAGCTAAAACTGCGTTGTTTCTGACTCTGCCCGCATCCACAGTCACTCTTGCCTGAACACGAGCTCTTACCCCTCGATCCGTAAACCCTTCAATAGAGAGACTTGAAATATCGAGAATGAGGGCCTCTTTGGCATACTGCGAAGCAGCAGCAGGGACGAAAAATCCGATACATAGGATAGTAAGGATGGTTGTGCATAAGATAACTAGGGCGAGCCTGCTCGCAGGCCTACGAGTTGATTCGGAGGATTCATGAGAGACGCTGGGGAGACCGTCGTTAGGCAAGCACGGCGGTATTTCACCATTGTACGTAGTTGAAAGCGCGGATGAATCATTTCGGAGAAGTGGCGTTTCTTCGGAAAATTGCGAGTGCGCACGGTGCGGCTTTAGCGAAGACATTGAATCCCCCGCAAGGAAACAAATTGAGGAGTGAAGTTGAGGTAGAAAAGGGAAACCAATGTAATAAACTCTCTAGCGTAGCTGTTATAGTAAGATTAATGTTGGCACATTTGCTTGCAGCCACATGCAAGTGATGATATGTACTTACATGTATGTAGGTGTCGTGATAACGTTATTTTGACTGTCTAGATAACAGTAGACGGCGTAGAGTAACCGAATAGAAATCAGAGGAGCTTGACAGAAAGAGGGAGATGGTAATAACTTGAAGAACGGGGAGTTTCTAATTTAGAGGTCGTTGTCAGTCTTGGGAATCGACCTACATACGTGATCGATGACACAATCGATACATTGTGGCGCCTAAGATTGTATGTAAGACAAGACGGTGCTGTCCCTTGGGTGGCGCTACCGTCGTTCACGGGGTATCCCTTCGTTCGTGCTCGGTTTTCGCAAGAAAAAGCCGAGTTGATATTCAAAATACTAACTGCTACAGGGAGTGGATATCCTCTACATACAGTAGCCGTATCAACCCGCCACATATTTTTGTTTGGAGGAGTTATCGGCCATTCGTACCTCTTAAGATACCTATGTACTCACCTATTAATTAAGTCCTGAGAATTCTTGGTAGCAACGCCCTCACAACATTTCTCAGGACTTAGTTAACGTGCGAGTACCTTCCATACATAATGAACGGTTCCAGATAACTACATGTACTAGGGTATAGCGAAAAGTGATAAGACGAATACACCTATTTACCGCAACATTCACTTATCACATTCTGATCACTTACCCTCAATACCCGGTACACACATGTGTGTATAACAGAAAAGATACAGCACAGAACTTTACACTACGAATTTTTTAGAACAACCAAACCTACCTGTGAAAACACTTTAAAGGTTTGGTGATAAAGCCATATTTAGGGCCCGTTTGGTTGCAACGAAAGTCAATCCATGGATCGCGGGAGAAAATAAACCGAATTATTACCATTCCATGGGTTGCAAGCAAAACTGGTGGTGTTTGGTTGGGCACTAATTTTCTCTCATTATAATCTATTTCTTAACTCTTTTAAAATCTTTCTTGAGATATGACATCTTGTGATAAGAAATATCATGGCTACGCAAAAACTGAGATTTTAGAAATTGTTGTGTTGGTGGCTCGGGCGTGGCATTTCTTAACTCATGCGAAACTGTCTCAACTTTACCTCTGGAGGCGAAGTTCAGATTATGGATTGAACACCAATAATCGTTGCAACCAAACGGACCCTTAATTCGAAGCTCAAGTCTATCACAGAGTCTGGGTGCAATCAATACATTTTGGTAAAAAATGATATTTGACATTTTTGGAGGCGCCCAGGCGTCAAAAGACGAGATATCAAACTACCGCCAAAACTCGAAAAATTGGCTATCTCCGTCCAGGGATTACCGCTTAGATGATTGGTTGAATGGCATCGATCTGCTTTAGAAATTTCCCCATACAAGTAATTTTGATCTAGCCAATTTTTCGAGTTATGGCGGTATGCAAGCGAAATAATTCCAAAAGGATATGTGTAACATTTAGCAGTGGTGGGACGAGGTTTTGGGCGCAAAAGACGAACTCCATCTTTTTCTAAAGTATCAATATAACTTGTCTCGAACCAGACGTTAGGTGGGCCAAAAGAGGTTGCCGACTCAACCACGCGAATCAATTATCAACTACGCTAAGCCTAGTTGGATCTGACCTCTATCTCAGAATTACAAAGAATTATAGACAATTAAACGGTTGATTTAGCTAGTTGAGATCAAAAGATATCTCTACATTTTGTAAGGGTAAGCTCAGATCCCTATCGACGTTTTTGTGTTATTACACAATGAAATTTTTGGACTCTGGTAGTGCCACCCGCTACAGTATTAACATTGTCATCTATCAATCATAAGTTGTCACTCAGCACCTGATCTTATCAGATATCACTACATGTAATGGTTCCGTCCACCAAAAAGTATGTAGCGCCTTGGCATCCTCATAAACTCGTCCACTCTATCATTCCTTTTCGACTGGTTTTTTTCTTACCCGGTAAACGAGTGGCTATTCTCTCCATCTAATTGATCCGCGCCATTATCTCCACGCCTCTATATTCATCCGCCAAATTAAGACCGAACTTAATTCCCAATGGCTTTTTCAACTGCTCTGAAACTCTCCTCGCGGCACTATCCCCGCACAGTCACAACTACTGGTGTCAACACCTTTCTCCGCCAACTCTCGACCACACCATCAATTAATCATAGCTATCAAGCATCTACAAATGATTCTACCTCCCCCTTCGCTCCGCGACATTTCTTATCAATTGCAGATCTTTCAGCTTCTGAACTTTCCACTCTTGTCCGCCAGTCCAGCAAAGCCAAACATGCCATCAAGACTGGTAATATCTCCACTTCACTTCAGGGCACATTATCTGGGAAGACAATCGCGATGATGTTTTCCAAACGTTCTACCAGAACTAGAGTATCCACCGAGGCCGCAGTGGTATACCTCGGTGGCCATCCTATGTTCTTAGGAAAGGATGATATTCAACTTGGGGTTAGTCCTAGTTACGGTAGTCTAGCATGATCGACTGCTAACCACGCTAAGTCTAGGTTAATGAATCACTCTACGATACCTCTAAAGTCATCTCCTCCATGACATCTGGTATCGTCGCCCGTGTTGGCCCTCATTCAGATATTGCCGAACTCGCAAAAACGTCAACAGTTCCAGTCATCAATGCACTTTCTGACGCTTTTCACCCCCTTCAAGCGGTCACCGATGTTCTCACCATAACCGAGCATTTCCCTAAGCATAAAGGCATCAAGGTGGCTTGGGTTGGTGACGCAAACAATGTTCTTTATGACCTTGTCATAGCTTGTGGGAAAATTGGGATCAACGTTTCAATAGCCACCCCGAGTATGTATCCCGTGGATCCTGATATGCTTGAGCTTGCTCGTCTTGCAGCCGATAAAAGTGGTGCGATAATTGAGACTACCCATGAGCCCGAGATGGCAGTAAAGGGAGCCAACATCATCGTTACGGATACCTGGGTTTCTATGGGGCAAGAATCAGAGAAAGTTAAAAGATTGAAGCAATTCCAGGGGTTCCAAGTCACGACAGAGCTTGCCAAAAAAGGAGGCGCAGACAAAGATTGGAAATTCATGCACTGCTTGCCAAGGAAACCTGAAGAAGTCTCGGATGATGTCTTTTACTCCCCGAGAAGTTTGGTCTTTCCTGAAGCGGAAAATAGGCTTTACGCGGCGATCGCAGCTTTGGAAGCGTTTGTGGTTAAAAAGGGGAAATTTGACGAATAGGTTCTGTTATAATAGAGAATCTGGTAACTGTGGCACTGTTGTGGATATGATCAGGATTACTGAAATGCCATAATGTTGCTAAACAGAAGATAACAATGAAATATGATGGATACAAAATGGCATAGAATAGTAACTCTAAGATCAGAATCATCAGGGCTGGTCTTGTATAACATTCAACGAAAGCCCTTAGACCTAAAATTTCCACTATTTTGTCAGAGCCTAAAATAGACCTGGTTTTCCATAGATGAAACCATGGCTTGCGGTCTTTTTTATGGTCAGAGCGGTGGCCAATAGTCCACTAGCCAATATCCTACGGGCCAGTGACTTGAGATGAGGTACGGTTTCAATATAATTAAACGCCCGAAAGATCATCATTGTGTGCTAAACAGTTCAGATAGTGGTTAATCATGGGTTGATTTAGCATTTTAGGAGCTGAGACTCACAGAGTTAAACCTTTGCCACAGCTGGCTCATGCACGACCCGGTAGGTCAATGATCGATAATGTAAGACGTGTATATTCATTTACAAAAACAGTCGAATCCCGTTATAATAATGGCACCGATAAGAATGATTTGTCTACAAGGAGGTACTGGCGTACATGCAGTCTCGGCCCCCTTAACTGGAGAAAATCAAGATCTTCCTCTATAACGATATTATTAAAAACTTAGAATACGAGGAGGGTTCATATGTATTCTTATGGACACGTAGGCTTGATCCACTCTTGTTCTCGGAGGAACCTTTTGCGGCGGGACAAGTGTTTAGTCATGGAATGGGCCGTATTGTTCGCCCCGAAGTAGAGGGTTGACAAATCGAGTGAGTAGTTGTGAACCAAGCCCTTCCTTTCCTTGGCGCTGCTATTTGATAATGAACGCACGACACAAGTCACAATCGAAGGATACATACATGTACCTACTAGCGATGACAGGTAATTGAGAGAGAGAGTAATGGATCACATGATCTAGAAGATTTTCGGCATCGCTTTATGAGCTGGGAGTGGTACAAATATTCTTGTAGGTACTGTCGTTCACGGGCCCGTATTGGTGGATAATGGGTATTGGCGAATTGCAGGTAAAAGTTGGCTTGGCTGTCTCTTTTTTGCCCTGTCCGCCATCACCTATGGTTGGGGACACCTTGAGCCGGAGTGTCAAAGTTGCCGAACTTCGAGGTTTAATGGCCAACCACCACAACACATTAAAATTAAAATAGTTCTATAGGGTGATAGAAAAGGAGATAAATCACACTATAACAGAGCCCAATTAATTTTATCTGTTGTGGTTGCTGAACTATTGAATTTCTAAAAGTTGGGTTTTTGGTGAGAGGCTGACCGAATGTCGCACTTCCACACTAATAATTACCCGATTAGGAAGTGATTTAGTGCATAATTACCCTATTGGGAATACATCACTGGTGCCTGGGCAATATCTTGGCATAAATCCTCTGTCTTGGCATTTTCAGAACGATTTGTGCCAAGTAATTACTAGATTAGGAAGGTGATCTTCACTGGGGGACCAATGTCGCTATCCGCCAATACCGCGTGAACGACGGTATGTAGGTACATATTGTTTTTAAATTGGTCTGGAGACGGAAGAGTACTTCATCCATGAGCGCATACAGTGCCACTGACTAGTTGCTTCCAGCCCGTTTGTTGGTTGACATACAGGGTTAGGGCTCTCGCACCGACCAATCAGGTGCATACATAGACATCCTATCTAATCTATTGCCTGACACGACCTGACAAACTTTTCTGTGTTTTATGATACCTGATCTCTACACGTCGTCAAAGTAATGTCCAAAGCGAAGAAGAAACCAGATATCGAATTCGCACTAAAGCGCATATTCAAGAAACAAGCATTCCGATCAGTTCAACGTGAAGTCATAGAGGTACCTTTGAACGGGGCCATCGTAATCTTGTTTGATTCTACTAACAAGTGGGAATTAGTCTACGCTGGCAGGCCACGATGTGTATCTGCAAGCAGCAACGGGTCTTGGAAAGTCATTGTGCTTTCAACTGCCGGCAGTGGTGGTTGATCATGGTTTAACCATTGTCGTTTCGCCGCTTCTCAGCATCATGGTGAGAGTCTCGATGTGTAGACAACGGTGTCGGCCGTACGTACTGCCCCTGAACTAATTCATTCTCTATATCTAGGCGAACCAAGTGGATGCTCTAAGAATGGCCGGAATCAAATCAGCCACCTTGAACAGCAGTGTATCCGCCGAGGAAAGACAAACGATTCTTGAAGATCTTGAGTGCGGACATCCAAAAAACCGCCTTTTATATGGTCTATAGCTATAATCTTGCTCGTAGTTATTACCATTTGCAGTGCTTCTAATGTTGATTTATATTTTAGTTACTCCAGAACTTTGTGCTACCCAGAGCTTCCGTTGTAAACTTGCACTGGTATACCGACAACGCGAGCTAAATCGTATTGTGATTGATGAAGCCCATTGTATCTCAGGTGGGCTTACAATCTTGGGACTGTTTAAAATACTTTTAGCAAATACTTTCTAAACTAACCCTGGCACTAGTAAAGAATGGGGTCACGATTTTCGACCCTCATTCAAGCAACTATCTTTCTTCAAGTCGGAATATCCCTCGGTACCAGTAATGGCAGTAACTGCCACTGCCACCGAAAAAGTAAGAATTGATATTCTTAAAATACTCAATCTTCCCTCACCAGCTACAAAAATATATCTCCTCTCTACATCACGTAAGTCGCTTTAATATAACCTTCCCTTCTTATAAGTGAATACACACTGAGTACATGCAAAGGCAACAATCTTCACTACGAGATCCGATATATTAACGATTCTTTCGATACGTTCAAAGATATGGTAGCCTGGCTGAGAGAGGTTTATGCAAGACGAGAACTATACCAAGATAAATATCAACGTGCTTCAGCGGTATGTGGAATTATTTATTGCCGAACAAGACAGAAATGTGAAGATCTTGCAAAGGCTCTACGAGATAATGGCATTGGCGCTAGGTCAAAAAAAGAGTTTTCCGAGGACATGGTGAATCTATGCTAACCGTTGAGATAGACCTTATCACGCAGGGCTTGCGAGTAAGTCCTGATTTCCTCAAAGCTCGCCTGCAGCTTTACAATAGCAGGGATATGTACTGACATACGAAATTTCAAAGAAAAAGAAAAGGAAGACACCACTACCAGTTGGTTGCTTGACAAGCCTGGTTACGATATCATCGTTGCAACAACCGCTTTCGGAATGGGCATTGATAAGCCAAACGTAGGTAAAAAGCCATGATCGTTATTTGCAAAAGCTAACCTGATTCTACTACAGGTTCGGTTCATTGTGCACTGGCAAATAGGAAAGTCATTCGAAAGCTACTACCAGGAAGCTGGACGAGCGGGAAGGGACGGTAAAGCCGCGAGGTGTATCCTTTATTACAGCAGGGAGGACCGAGACCGAACACAATATCTTGTAAACTTGGAGGAAAATAAAAGAATGCCGAGTGAAAAGGGCCTCGGAAGGTCCACAAGTTTTGACGCTGTACGGCGAGCGATCTCTTCTTTTATTATCGACTCTAGTTCTATACGGGAAATACTGACACTCCTAAAAGTTGGTCAACTACTGCGAAGACATCTCGACTTGCCGCCACCTAGCCATATCTAAATATTTCGGTGAAGTAAAGGCACCGACATGCGATTTTGCCTGCGATTATTGTAAAGACGTAGATGCTCTAAGGCGAGCCAACCTAAGCATGCTTTCAGACGAAGAGCAGATATCGACACAACGAGAAGCTGGGTTATTTTATAATGCTGGCTACGACGGATGACTGTAGGTTAAAGCTGGCTTGCCTACTTAGGTACAAGAAAACTTCGCTCGATTTTCTTCCGTCTGATCCTGCTTATTTTCTTGTCTCGTGCGAAAGCTGAGAAAGGATCCCCGAAGTGAAACCACGATTTCATGGCTGGATTCACTGAGGATCCCCATAACCCATCCCGGCTATTTTACAAACGTAAATAATAGCCAGACGGTATAACAAGCCTTTTGCTGTGCTAAAACTATTATGTATATAATAGGATAATTATCTAGTACTATCAATCTAGAGGATATTAACTTATTGCGGTACCTCTATTACTAATACGCATTATAGTAGAGATAGACGAGTTCACGGGGATGTGGTCAACACGGGGGTATGGTCAATTCCAAGATTTTGTATGGAAACCAAAAGAGGTAGTCGATCAACTCCCTACGTATCATACATCACTCCGGCGTATATTTGAGATTGACCGTACCCCCGTGTTGACCGTACCCCCGTGAAAGCGTCCACATGTATCTATGACCAAATTTGGTCTGCTTAATTTCACGTAGCACCCTGATTGTTAGGGAATACATGTGCTTTATTCCTTCGTTCGTCGGGGCCGCGGGGGGGGTATATTAGGCCCACGACGGCGTGGTTATCTACAGAGGGTTGCGAAAGTGGGTTTCCGTGATCCGATAGTCCTATTGGCCCTTAAAGGAATTTTTGCAATAGGCACTGACCAAGAAACCCACTCTTTTAGTTCGGACTTCCGCAATAATTCTACCAGACGCTGTACTTACAATGCCAGAATTAAATTGCCGCTTATCAAGCAGAACTTGGTAGGAAAATGCTCTCAAACTGAGTGAAAATATTAGGTACGCAGCAATTTAATGTTGGCAAGGTGAGTACAGACTGCAGACACCAGAAAAGGTCCGTCAGGCCAAATTCAAATGGCAGCTGTTAACCACATTCAGTAAACATGATGGATTGAACGCTGGTTTCAGTTATATCTTTACGCCACCTGCTTATCAAATACATGACAGATCGTACTAGATGTCTCCACCCACAGAGTTCAAAGTATCATAGTTACTGAATGTGGTTAACAGCTGCCATTTGAATTCGGCCTGACGGTTTAAGGTCACAGAAGGCAAAAGGTTCATAGGTTTATTACCGAGTAAAAGTTGCCTACTATGTAGCTCACACGAATACTGCCACTTGACGAACAGGGGTTCCAAGTATGGCAAGAGGCAGTCAAGCAACAGCCAAGCTGCGAGATCTCCAGTCCTTTTAATTCCTATTGGCCCAAGGTCCCCTGTTCGTCAACTGGCAGTATTCGTCAAGCGACGGTAGGTACAGTACTACATACAGGGTTCTGCTCTGACCATCCCACCTCACCCCACAACTTCAGCCTACAGCAACCATCAGTCCATATTGTCTGATATTTTGCAGTATGATGATGACTCGCCTGATTATTGCTCGTTTCTCACTGATAGTACCACCTGGCCCCAGTTCTCATGCCTGGCATGGGGATGGCGGGTGGATTATTCTCACTTCCGCAGTCTCGCCATAATCGTTCCACAGTACTGGCACTTTTTTATCCTGTAAAGCATGCATTGAGCTGTAGAACCTTCTGTATTAATGTGTATAAGTATTATGATACCTGACGTTCTAAGATCTTGCTCTCATCATCTGCTGCATTAGAATATTCGGAATCAGAATCAGAATCATCTCCTCTCACTCGCACGCTTCCCACTCCACTCACGCCTACAACCCGAAACACTTCAACTCACAACTCCATTTCTATCCATCAAAGAAAAATAATCATGTTTAGAGCTACTACGAGACTCATGCGCCCATTCGGCAAGAGGCTACTCGAGGAGCCACATCCATTCTTCATCTACCCAAAGACAGTGAAGGCACAACCAGTTCAACTAAAGTTCTACACAACAAGATTAGCACGTGCCGCTTCAATGTAAGTTACTTTAGCCCTATCTTAGTAATCTGAACACGTTGACTCATGGGCCTTTAGGTATCTTCCCATGTACGTTGTCTTTTTCGGTTGGCCATTTGCAGCTCAGGCGTAAGTTTTTCTTCTGCTTCTGCTTCTGTTTTTTTCTTTTTTTTTTCGATAACTCCAAACTCGATTATATAGATAAAGCGCTAACACGATTGCCCTTTAGTCTTGTTACTGCAACTGGTGGACCATAGGGGTGAAACTTTAGGGTTTGGTGTTATCTTGGAATTACAAATGCCTACGCTTTAAATCTTTCGTTTTGTTATGTTTCCTTGAGTCGTTGATTGCATCTATTTTTTTTCGGTTATTCGTTGATACTATTTATAGGAATATCCGAAAGATTTTCAAGTCTTTGTTATTTATTTCTCATTTCTCTTGTATACACGCATTTCTCCCGTTGTGTTTGCAATAATTGGGGGCATTTAGAGTACACTTATTGAGGATTGGTCGTAGAATGTATCTTTTATATTGACTATCCCTACTAGCGATCATGGAATCGACAGCTACTTGTCGCAAGTACCTGCTGCGAGAATATTTACATATATGTCTTACGTTGCAGTACCATACCATGGTAGAATTCGGGATGAAAAATATACTCCATGTATGTAGAAATTTACATTTAGAAAAATATAGCGCGGAGATATCGGAGGCACAATCACGAGGTTATAATCAGGGTAGATATTAGAGATTATGCGTTCTGTCCCAGATGGAAATTTTGATTTTTTTATCAACAGAAATTCTGTTCTGTTTCACAAATTTCCCCATGTTAAGAACGCAGGTGTGGGGTTGGAAGACAGTTCATATGGATGTTTCATTCCATATGAACTATGTACTGGAATATATAGTACGAAAAACGGGTGAAATCACTGCCATACATTGTATATGTGCCTACTATAATTTGATTTTTGAAACTACATCTATTCAATATTTTATTGGGGAACGAGGGCAGATGCATTAAGGGTATTCAACAAAAAAGTAGACCGATGAGAACAGCCATTTTTGAGTGTGGTTTTGAGAACCTCATTGTTTCACCAGGTTTCATACTACAGAGTCTGGTAGAATTATTGCGGAAGTGCGAACTAAAAGAGTGGGTTTCTTGGTCCGTGCTTACTGTAAAAATTCCTTTAAGGGCCAATAGGACTATCGGGTCACGGGAAAACCCACTTTCGCAATAATTCTACCACCCTCTGTACATGTAGTACATATAGCTCTAGTATGAACCAAGTCGGTTTGGTTTTTGAACTACAACAAAAATGGATTTCCATTTTGAATTAGAGACTTCCAGTTTTGAACATCCCTTCGTGAACCTTTTGCTGTAAAGTCACCTTCTGTGACCCTTTTCTGGTGTCTCCACAGTCTGTGGAGGGCTAGATTTTCCGAATATCACCACGCCTAATATGTCTCCGTTTTTGCTCTGATGAACGAAGGGATATGGAGAGTCATGCTACCATTTTTGCTACCCGCAACGAGCAACTTTGATGGTTAGCCTAAAAAAGTCTTTATTCCAGGATTGAAAGCTGAAGATGGTCGCAAGGCCAAATTTATTTGACTAGCTTTATCTTATTCATACTTTGAATACTCTTGTTATCATAGGTTGTAGTGGATAACATGATTAATTTGAATAATATGCATCGCAAAGGTTCTCCCGCATGGGTAAGGCTGGCACAAGGAGGTCATGACATGCTAACCTACCCTAGAGTTTTGGTTTTAGATATTTAAGTAGATAATAGCTGATGATATTACTCCATTCTGACCCCTGGGGGTGTATTAATAATACCCCATATTTCGGGTGTCTTGTGACAATCATTGCCAGATGTGTATTCGAAGTCGAAATTTGCATAGGGAATTTCGATTAGTACGATTAGTACGATTAGTACGTGAGCTTGCTTGGTATCCTTGCAAGTCACCTTGAATTATATCCACAGGGCGGGAGTCAACAAACTGAGGGTAAAGAGCTAAAAATTGGATATGATCGAAAATACAGCAGTACAAAGAAGTTCAACAAAAGAGTTATTAATAAGTAGCGAAGAAAAAGAAAAGTGGCGACCAGAAGATAAAAAGGTCGCGACTGTGGGTTTTTCCACTCGAGGCATTATGCGGAAGCCTCCACGATCAAACCAAGCTCCCCTGAAATGCAGAAGCTACCTTCCTAGTATCCATTCATCGTCATCCTTTGTTGCGACCCCCTGCTTAATTCCCTCTCAGCGGCCGGTGAAATGGGTCGGCTGCTGCCAGCACCCGCAGCACTGGACTCCTTCAAAGCTAAGAGCTGCTTTGCCCGGAATGTTTCATAATGGATCTGAGATGTGGTTTCGATCAGGTCCTGGAGGTGAGTACGAGTAAGGAAATTTCGCAAGTAAACAAACTCGCAGTGCTTCTCATCCTCGACTAATCAAATTCATCAGTAACTGTTTTAGAAAATAGGAACGCTTGATTCATACCATTGATGACACCCCATCTGTTTTGCCTTCCACGAACTTGCTTACCATCGACGATTATTGATTTCTCAGAACCGACAACGGCAAAAGGAATGATGTTCTTTATCTGGGCGTTTAGGGCGCGCTCTTCCTCATCCAATTCATCATTGTCATAAGGATACATCTTAAGATTGTGGAATGCGAACTCCTCCTTTATCCTCTCCTTGAAAGCAGCGCGCTCCTCTAGCGTGAGCGAGTCCGACTTTGCAATTACAGGGACAACGTTGACAACGTCAGATAGTTTTTTCAAGACAACTATGTCAATGGGTTTCAGACTGTAACAGAGAATTTAGCAATTGATGGGTGGGACGATTGAGCTGTTCGAGTATACATACGCATGCCCAGATGGCTGGATGAAAAATAGACAGCAGTGGATGCGGGTGTCTTGAATGTAGCGTTCTCTCTGAGCGGTAAGTTCTTTGCGGAGGTATGCGGAATGCTGGTCCTTAATATACTTGACAATGGGATCCCAGCTACCAATAATGTCAGCTATTGCTACGGGGCTTTCCGACGTTCATAAGACTGAGGTTATACCATCTGTCGTTGTTAACCTGGTCGCCATAGCCCGGGGTATCGACAATGTTCAGCCGAAGACGAACGCCATTCTCCTCAATAACTATCGCAGAGTTAGCTCTCACAAGAAGTTTGAGGCAAAGTAAAAGCATGACATACTGTGGGATACTGTCTGTATCTCGGTGGTAGACCTTACAGGTTCATCGGGGGTAAGGCGGCCCTTGGAATCAATAAGATGCGCAGCGAAGATTGTGTTGATAAGAGTTGATTTCCCAAGGCCAGTCTGACCTAAGATTGTTCCGGTTGGGTATTAGCAAGGCGAGTGGGATGGCAAGATGAGAAGCTTGTCACATACCAACACAGATAACATTGAATTGAAAGCCGCGCTTTAGAAGCTTCCTCTCGATTTGCGAGGTGATACTGTCAAAACCGACGTGACTACGAGGAAATACAGTAGCAGTCTGGGACATCATCGCTGCAGTTTGAGCCATGATTACAAGGTATTAGACAGAGAACAAGGTGGTTGCGCTGGTAGTGGAATGCAGGAATGGAAAGGAAGCTTCAGCACAAAGAAGGATAATGTAAAAAGAAGAGATAGCTCTCCTTGCGTGTCGATAGTGGATGGGTGAGGAGGGAGTGAGGCCAGTCCGGGGGGGGGGGGGTTACAATAATCTTTAAAAGGGGTTCGCTTGCTTGACTCGTCTGTTGATTGTTTGGGCCATTTCCCTGGCTTGGCATTGGGAAATGGCATTCGGCTCAGGGTTTCTCGCATGTATCACCATAGCAACCCTAGCCCACAAACCCACTAGAAATTGTTCTCAACCGATACCAAGATATCCCCACTTCCTGGTTCCTGCATTCGGCACATCATCGTCACTCGGCAACAAATTCTCCCTCAGCTTTTATCAAGTGCTAAATTCTCAATCTAAGATGTCATTGCATGCTTTATCGTCCTCGCGTGCTGGGCTTTTCGCCTCGCTTCAGGCTCTTCTCCCCACAATCCCTCGCATGTCCACTGCAATCACTATTCCAACAATTACCCACCTCAACATCCCTTCACTTCTCCCAGACCTCTGGGAATCAATACTTCGCGCCGTACCTAAAAAGAAACAGAGTCATTCGAGGAAGCGTATGCGGCAATTGGCAGGGAAGGCCCTACAGGACAACAAGGCTCTCAACAGATGTCCCGCGTGTGGAGGGGTCAAACGCAAAAACGTTCTTTGTGAGACCTGCGTGGAATCAATCAAGGCTATGTGGAGGAAAGGAGGAGAGGTCAAGGATGTGGGGACGGAAATAACAACAGGTACCCCATGAAAAGATACGGCTTCTGAGGACTGGATTTAGAAGGGGTGCCTACGAGAAAATGGGTTAGACGGCGAGCATGGCACAACCTAGGATGTGGTATTCGGATTTCGCGAGGCATACGGTAGCATGGGCGATTAAATGGGCGGGATGAATCTTCTGTAGTTAGGGGAGATTTATGTACAAAGCAACGGTCAATGGCTGTCAACCAAAATGTGGTTGACTTCGTCTCTTCATATTAATTTGTTACAACTTTCATCCCTATTAGAGTACATATATTATAAGAAATGGAGAAGTTGTAAGAACAGGTGTAGTAATTGCTCAATTGAAGCGTTGACCTTTTATTTTCCATACAAGAGTTGCACTTATTTTGTTGTACCTCATAGTATATTGTAAATGCCTGTGCATACTACTTGACCTGTATGCCTTAAACCGTCAGTTGCTGACTGATGATAGGGATTAATTTGTGAACCTATTATTTTATAAGAAAGATAAGATCTGGCTTTTCTCTGGGGTCAGCATTTAACTGACGGTTTAAGGAATACCCCAGCGAGGTCACCCTACCTTATGTATGGTCGGGGACACCTGGAGACGGAAGGGTGCGACATTGGTCCCCAGTGAAGATCACCTTCCTAATCTAGTAATTACTTGGCACAAATCGTTCTGAAAATGCCAAGACTGAGGATTTATGCCAAGATATTGCCCAGGCACCAGTGATGATTCCCAATCGGGTAAATCACTTCCTAATTGGGTAATTATTAGTGTGGAAGTGCGACATTCGGTCAGCCTCTCACCAAAAACCCAACTTTTAGAAATTCAATAGCTCAGCAACCACAACAGATAAAATTAATTGGGCTCTGTTACAGTGTGATTTATCTCTTTTTCTATCACCCTACAGAGCTATTTTAATTTTAATATGTTGTGGTGGTTGGCCATTAAGCCTCGAAGTTCGGCAACTTTGACACTCCGGCTCAAGGTGTCCGCAACCATATAAGGGTGCAGCAGTCGTTCAATGATTATCTAATGCAGATTTGCGCATTGAGACCTACTGCATGCAGTCAGGCCCCTTCTACTCTAACCACCATCAAAACCGCGAGTCGATCCAACTTTCGATGGTAAGTTTACTTCAAATGAATTAATTTGCTGCCTTTAGTTAACAAGTTCAAAAGTCGAAACAATACCTCACAGCCCATGTTCAGGAAGAAGGTGTATCAGTGGTACCTATAAAGACTTGTTTATGAATAAATGTTGACTGTATTATTTCCTAAAGCTCATCCTTCCGACATTTTTTCACTTGCTGTGACTTCGAGATATGTCATATCTGCATCTGGTGACTCGAATATCAAACTATGGGATACTGCCTCACCCGAACATCCACTTCTCCACACTTTTGTCAATGCTCATCCCTTAGGAACCCATCACGTCGGGGTAAGCAGAGATGGAAGAATAGCAGCTAGCTCCGGATTTGATGGAGAGACCTTACTGTGGGACCTTGAACAGCTTAAAAGGATCGGGAATATTGGAGGTTCGTAAGATCAGCGATAAGCCTGTCCGTCAAGCTGCTGATGATTGAAGTTTAAAGGAAAGAATCCTGGAGAGGTCTGGGCCCTTTCTTTGTCAACTACTGGCAGCCTCCTAGCTTCAACAACCTACGATGGAAGGGTAATACTTTGGAATGCACTGGAGCAAGGAACGAAGCTTCGGCAGTATGAGACGAAAGGAAGTTTTGGCATGTGCGTCGAAATTGTAATACTATCCTATACCCTCTAGATGAAAGCAAACAACGTTAAGCAGGTCAAATAGTCTCCCGATGGAAAATTCGTAGCATCTGGTCACGAAAATGGAGGTGTATACATCTTCAATAATGAGACAGGACGCATTTTTCACTCCCTTCCCGGTCAGTCACACAAATTTCTTGGATAGGCATTTGCTGACAAAAGAATTACAGGTCTCCTTAAGCCAGTGAGATGCGTCGCGTTTTCTCCTGCGGGAAAATTACTTGCTGCATGTGGTGATGCCAATTTTATTGCACTATATGACGTGGCATCTGGCGAACAAGTGGCCAATCTTGCTGGGCACTCTAGCTGGGTGTTTTCTATTGCGTGGAGTTCAACCGGGGAGTATATTCTTAGTGGGTATGTAGCCAATGCCTAAACCTCCAAAAACGCCCAGTCAAGATAATGGTATATGCTAGGTCCTTTGATGGGAAAGCAAAGGTGTGGTCTACTGAAACGAAAGCTTGTGTTGCAACTCATAGTGAGACAGACAAAGCTTTGTACGCCGTCAAGTGGTTACCAAAGGGACAAACGGTTGGAGAAGGGTTTTTAACCGCCGGCGCCAACCGTAGGATAGGTTTCTACCGAGAGGCTACAGGAGGTTAGAAACGTACGGTATTCACGCGAATGAGGAGTTCATTCGTTTAGAGCAACCAACCAATTGGCCGTCTTGACTCTATGAAAAAATTCTGAGTGAGGGTCGATCGGTTCCCTTAGCTCTTGTCCTCTAGTAGCTAGAGTAACACATGTAGAGTACTTTCGTTACTATTTTTACCATCTCCACTGACACTTTGATGAGTCATCGAATCCTGCACTGTTCAGCCCAATGATAATTAAAGTTGGGTTGCAGCCATGACTCTTTCCGCACATGTAACTGACGGGAGTGTGGGGCTGAGTTGATTAACTTCTTCAGGGGTTAAGGTTACCCCCTAATCCCCTGCAACACAGGATTTAAGAGTGATACTAATTGACACTAAATAATTTTAAAATTCCCCTACACCTACAGCTGTTACCTACTGGAGTAACCCGCCGCGTTGCCTACATGTACATGTAGGTACATACTACACCTTGTTTACTTTCCTATATTTACCTTGTCGTCTCTCCTGGCACTTCACTTTCCTTCCTTACTTGTGACCAACCTCAACTTTACTCTCTGCGAACCCGTTTACGCAATATAGTCTGTCGCTCTTTAGGCCCTCCAATCTGTTTTCTCAGCCTCACATTCTTTTCAAGACTTTTCTTCATGATGTTTAGAAATACCCTTTTCACAATTTTCTTGCTCATCGTCAGTGGATTCGTCTACTTTGCTGCAGCTGAGATCCCACCAGTAAGATTTCAACTTCAATATGACATCTGGCATACATAGCTAATAACTGTGTTGAATACGTAGGCGTGTGTACTGGCGTGTGTAAACGAAGAAAACACCCCTTCCGATATACAGGCCGTCTGCGCTTCAGAAAGTGCGCAAACTTGCCTTGCCTCCAGGTGCGGCGGATCAAGGCAGAAAGCTGTTGATTACTTCCAGACTACTTGCAAATCCTACGATCACGAAGTTGGTATGTAAAGCATCGAACACCAAGTGGTATTTGGGATAGAGTTCGTTTGCAAGAGTGAATAGCAGGATATCAATTCACTTGCACATTTGGATTATCATTTTTGAGCTCTTGATAAACGGATGCCACAGTTCTATTTGGAGATCTCATTTACTGACGCATGCTATATCTTCAACAGCGGAGCCAATCCCCGCCAACGTCACGTAGGTTTTTAAATTCATTGATTCCCCTAGAAACCCACTAACTTGGATTGGACTTAGGATAACTCCTTCTACACGGCCAACTGCCTCTGCAACTGCTGCTCCGGATACAGGAAATAATGGCGGGAAAATAATGGCTTTTGGCGGATCATTTGCGTTGATACTTTGTTCAATTGGTTACTTGGTTTTGTAAAAGTATTGAGGCTAGTAATTATATATAGGAGTAGTACTATACCCAATATACGTTTCGCCTATTTTTTTTAAAAAACATTAGGGCGTGATAAATTGATCTTGTGAAAGCTCAAAAAACTTGGATTATTAGAAGGTCGACCCTGACTTCGGTGGAGGGTGCTCAGGAAGATGGCAATAAAAGTCATTTTTCATGATTTTCGGAACTAAAGACTACTGTGTTCGCCCTGAATCAACCAAATATTAAGGGACTCGTAGTTGGCTAATTCTCGGACATAAATGGCTTCCAACGTTATGTGAACATTGGGCTTGGCAAGGACTACTGAGGTCATAAGATATCACTCGATCACAAGCAACAGTATCTATTGTAATCACTAGAAGCAGACGTAATGTGCTGGTAAGAGTATGGTATATAGCAAGCCGGAAAGCGAAGCGGTTTGATATCGCTGTACTCGATACAAAGGTGGACGAACCTTTGCCATTGTTGGAGGTATGTAACCACAGATCCAGAGGGCAAGGGTATATGAAAGTCACGCCGGCGTAATAGTTGATAATGACTTGGTTGATGGTAGGGAAGAGTCCGGTCTCTCTGTAGGTATACTAGGTAATCTGGTGAACCTATGCTACTAGTACAGTGTTGAGTGTCCTCTAAAACTAAGGTATACAGTGCCTAATACTCTTTTTACATCACCCTACTCTCTAGAAAAAGTGGTAATGGAGGTCCCTTATAAGAAAGATAGCACAAGATACTAGGGGTGTGCCAGTTCGCGACCGCGAGCTGTTAATGAGCATTAAATACATATGAATTTGATAGAGGGAACTCCTTCCATCCTTTCCATCTCCCCCCAGCTCCCCTCCCGCTCCAGCTCCCCTCCCGCTCCAGCTCCCCTCCCGCTCCAGCCCCCCCTCCCGCTCCAGCTCCCCTCCCGCTCCAGCTCCCCCTCCCGCTCTAGTTCCTTTTCTTGCTTTAGTTTTCCTCCACCCCATCCCGCTCCCCTTCCCTATCAAGAACTGTACTAACTTCATGAGAAGCGAGACATTGAGATCTCCTGAGACTCTACCACAACCTTAATTCTCCTGGAGAAGGTACAATAAGACCCGACTAGTCCTCCGAGATACGCCGAGCGCCTCCCGAACGATTGCAAGCGCTTATCGCGGCGCCTCCCGAACGCTGTTAAGGCTTATCGCGAGACCCCCGAACGCACGCGCTATCGGAGGTCTCACGAGAAGCAGATACAGCCCTTTGAAGCGCTCAGGTGAGGCCATCCCGAGAACGAGCCGACGCTCCGATGCTATCCTGGCGACGCATTCCTATCCCCTAACAATGGTTAAGACTACGCCGCACCGGGCAGCTGACAGATAAGAAGATAATCACGATACGAATTTATCTGAGACACTATACTGCTTATAGAAAAACCGCTGACCTCCTCCTATACCCTCCGGCGCTGGAAGGCCTTCTATACCCCCTGTTCTTAAAAACTAGTCACCCTCTCACACGCCTCTTGAGGGTGTGGCAGCCCTCCTATAGTCTCGAGCCCACTAAGAATCACTAGTCACCCATCCCACACCCTCCCGAGAAATGAGCCTGGCCCCGCCTCCCGAGCTATTAAAAATACTAGTCACCCCTCCCACGCCTCCCGAGAGTTAGCGAGCCCTCCTGCGCCTCCCGAGCCTGCTAAAATACTAGTCACCCTCCCACACCCTCCCCGACATCTAAGCCAGCCCCAAGGCCTCTCCTGAGCCACCAAAAGATTCTTCTAGCCTCATGCACCCTCCCGGCGCTCAGCAAGCTCTCCTACACTCTCCTGAGACACTAAGAAAACTCTTCACCCTCCCATACCCTCCCGGTGACTGCAGTTTCCTCCCACACTCTCCTGAGCCCACTAAGAAAACTCACCTAAGACCCTCCCATACCCTCCCGGCGCCTCAGCAGTTCTCCCATACTCTCCGAACCACTAAGAAAACTCTTCACCCTCCCATACCCTCCCGGTGACTCGCAGTTCTCCCACGCCTCCTGAGCCCACTAAGAAAACTCACCACCCTCCCATACCCTCCCGGTGCCCTCAGCAGTTTCTCCCACACTCTCCTCGAGCCCACTAAGAAAACTCTTCACCCCTCCCACACTCTCGAAGATCCGCTCTCTCCTGAGGCTCATGAGAACCTCCTAGTGAAGGAAAGCGACAACGCGAGAAGGACATAATAGCGGTTAAACTATTAAGTCGTCGATTTCGAGAGGAAGAATATTCAAGAATTTAGACGAAACGGAGCAGAAAAGCTAGGTTCTAATGCCTACATATTATATGTATCGCTTGATTGACAAGGTCAGAAGAAAGAGAAAAAACAGCCCGATATTTATACAAGAACCGTGTCCCTTCCGACCGAGAAAGAAAAGGAAACTAAACAGGTGGGAAAGCCATTTGACCCCGAGAAACTGCCAAGAAGTATGGAAACAGATAGAAGAGTGTCGGTAGCATAAAGAAATGATCACGCATATAATTATATGACTCAATGTTCCAACATAGGAAAGTAATACCGAGATGACACCCATATGTAAAGTAGAAACGTAATAGAAACCCAAAAGAAAATAGTAACAGTATAAACCCTGTATTCCTTATCAAATAACCCGTAATGAAATGTATGGAGATTAAACAAATATCAACGAAGTAGATGAAAGAAACAAAGTTCACCGTAAATTCCAACACCTAGGGGATGCTTAGAAGGCTCAATGGAATTTAGTAATCCAACCCAAACAAATAATATTTTAATAGCATACAAAAATTCTGATAGACCGTAAAGAAAATAAAATGATTTTTCCATCCATATCCAAATAGCAACTCCTACGCCTTCCCACGCAGCTTTTCAAGTTCGCCACAGAACGCCTTCCCTTCACTCTACCCTTTCATCTAAATTTCTAGCAAGACGCAAGATTGTTGTCCACATCGCTATTCTCTACTGTAGCTCTAACTCCCTGAGCTTTGCGATGGGCATTTGCAGCCCTCCACGCCGCGATATCTGCTGCCAACGCCTCATCGTCTTCCTTCTGACCAACCTTTGATATCACCTCTTTGGGCCCTCGTAATTCCTCAACCTATATTGCAAGAATATTAAGACGCAAGCACCATGCCAGAATCTGGGACGCGGACCTTCTCTCCAATCGTCAGATCACTTCTAGAGCCCATTTGGTTCTGTGCACTTCTCTTCTTCCATGTATCCATCATCCTAGAATACGCATTTCGACATTCACAAGTCGCAGGAGCCTTTCACAGGGCTGAGACGCCTTACACATGATATCCAGATTCTGGCTCGGGTTGAAGAAAACCTTCTATGTAATTCCCAGTCGTCCAACATTGGAGGACAAACCAGATTCCGGTACAGACTAGATATGAATGCCGGAGAAATATCATCGACGAAATCGTGATCCTTTGCACCACGATCTTTGTCGCTTTGTAATACTTCGTAAATATCACGCCCACGATTTCTGGAGCCCAGAGGTGCCGGGCGTCTGCCTGAAGTCTGTTAGAGCCTTCTCAAAGCGCTAACCAAAAAGAATGCCATCGGAATAGTTCTCGCGTCACTAATGAAACGGTCCTTTTCGAAAGAGATAATTGACTTTCGTGGTTTGAATCCGTATGAAGCTCCTTCACTCCATACAGCAAGCCCCTCGCCATATAGTCTTTGATAAGATAAACATGTGATCTCACCAACATACAATTTGAACCTAGTCAGATAAGCAGCTTCTGTTCTTATGGAAGGCTCTAAAGACTTTCACCTCTCCTCTCGTGACTTTTATCATATTTAAGCTTCAGTATTAAAATAATCGTTGCTTCTGCCCAAAATCTTCAATATTAACCAGGCCAAGGCTCCTCAAGCAGATAACGCCCAAGAAGCTCTCCGCTTGCTTTAACTATCGGCTTGTAATCCAAGGCAACTTGCAATCCGATCCGCCAAGTGACTCCGCCCAGGTGTCTCATGACGACGGGGAACCACAATATTGGGTAGAGGAGTACGATATGAACGCCAAGCCAGTGGTGTACTATCGCTTTCACGCCAGGTCAGAAGGCGCTTGATTTAACGAATCGAGAACTTGGAGATGTAAAGGAAGGTCTCTCGATGGCATGACGCCTTCCGGTCTGCTTGCGTCGGTTTGGGTGGAGTAACTGCATGACGATTGCCATACTTGTACGATCAGTATAGACAAACCAGAGAGTATAGTGAGCAAATACTGCAAGATTTTCACTTGAACAGAAGAAGCAATTGCTTCTTCTACCTACTTGATCTCTTACGGGAGGCCACAAGAGCCCTGGCGGAGGCCACAGGAGCCTCTGCCACTATTTTCCCGAGCCGTGATCCCTGGTTTGGGGGAGCCTGGAAATGTCTTCGTTCTGGGGGAGCCTGAGATGGTATTCGCTCTCAGGGGGCCTTTGTAATGGTGGGGAGCCTGAGATGGTATTCGCCTCTCGGGGGGCCTCAGAATGAGCCTGAGATTGTATTCGTTCTGGGGGTCTTAGAATGGTGAGAGGCCCACGCTCAGAGAGGGGCCTTGGTGCTGGTCGGGGAGCTGGTATTGGTAGTGGAGAGTTTGGAGGTGCAAGATTCTCATCTCCAGGTTCATACTCATCCTCATAGTCATCCACATAGTCGTAGTCATCTTCATATATCTCCAAAGCAACGTCATCTTCCTGTAACGGAGCCATTTCAACTGTCTGGTGTATGAGTACACACAGGGCCCGGTTACATGCTGAGAGTTATTGTTAGAAGCCAGTTGCACAGTGATATGCAAGTACCGGCAGTGTGGTTAGCTACCAGCTGTCAGAGTAACTACATTCTGAGCGCTAGGAAGAGGATCTACTCATGGGAGCAATGACTGACGAGTCTGTGCCTCGCCAATGATTAGAAGGCTAGCCAGAGTGAAGCTCTGAGTGCTCAGTGATCCTCTACATCCTCTGAGCATTAGAAGTCCGCTGGTAGTGGAAGGACTACGCCTTAAGTCTACAATAAAAGCTCTACAGCAATGACAGCTTACACCGAGTGCAGCTCATTCATGCAGGCCCCAGTTGTGTGGCAACTAAGGCTGCAGGTGTTACAAAGGCTTTGACTAAGGGTGGTTGCCTTCGGAACTGGAAGCACTCGCTGACGCTTAGAGAGAAGCGGGGTAGCGATGGTATTGCTTCCCTCCCGCTAGAAGGCAGCACCGGAACTTAGTAAGGAAGTAGGAGCAGAGAATAGAGTCCTTTGGAGTATAAGTACTCAGGATCATTCCCGCCCAACTGTCCTGATTCTCATCTCCTATTATCGGTAGCAGAGCCCTTAAAGATTATTGAGTTCTAGCGATAGTATCTTTGAATAAATCTGCACCTGATTTCTATCTTGCACGGCCGCATCTATTCTATTGGATTCTAGCGATACATAGAAGAGAGTGCCCCCGTTACACTTCCTCTGTATGATCGTCAAGTCCGACCCACCCACGTGAGGAGTATTCCTCCACTGCTTGGTCCTCGGGATAGCTACTGAAGCTCTCTACAAGGCTCGGTGGGCCGTTACCATTATCTGTGTCCGCCTTTGTTGTCGATCCAGAAACTATAGAGTTTATAGAATTGAAAGAGCTGGTCAAGACTGAAACACTCATTGCACTCGTAAGCGCTACTAACAGTAGTTGAGATTGGGGACGCTGATTGAGTCCATCGAACCTGCTTTGTGATTTTTGGTCTATGATGCATGCTGGTGTGGTGAGCAGAAGAGGCATCTCAAAACCTTGAAGAAGGCCCTGGTGTTGAATTTACTTGAACTTTGCTTTTCATTTACTTCATTGATATTTGTTTATCTCCATACATTTCATTACGGCTACTTGATAAGGAATACAGGCTTATACCGTTACTATTTTCTCTTGGGTTTCTATTACGTTTCTACTTTACATATGGGTGTCATCTCTATTACTTTCCTACGTAACATTGAAATATATATTATGTGACGCGATCGGCTGCTTACGCATGCTATTACACTCTTCTATCTGTTTCCATACTTTCAGTTTCTGGGTCAAATGGCTTTCCCAATTGCTTAGTTTCCTTTTCTTTCTCGAAGACACGGTTCTTGTATAAATATCGGCTGTTTTTCTCTTTCTTCCGACTTGGTCAATTCAAGTTTATACATACAATATAGACATTAGAACCTAGCTTTTCTGCTCGCTTTCGCCTAAATTCTTTGAATATTATCTCTCAAATGGACGACTTAATAGTTTAACCGCTTATTGTGTCCTTCCAAGACAACCCCTGCGTTGTCCCTTTTTTCCTTCAGGTTATGAGCCCGGTTTTTAGACACCATCATCCCGATCTATCGATATTGAAATTCAACTTCGCTTACCGTCTCTATCTTCCTCTACTACCTCCCTCATTCAACTCTTCAATCATGGGCCCCTAAAGGCAAAAGAAGCAGCCAAAAGCTCCTCTCTCTCCTTTCTCCACCACAAAAGACGACAAACCCATTACTATCGCTCGATAACATCCGCATTCTAACCGGACAATCGAACCATATATGGGCAGCTTCCATGAAGCTGATGGAAAGCGCATGAAAGTTTATGAAATAGTTGTTGATGGAAATGAACCTCTCGACGACGCCGACGACGCCGAAAAATCCGATATGAATCGCTATGCCATCAAGCAAAATAGCGTCACATCCAGGTGGTATCTCAAGACATTTTGGAGAAAATTGTCGAGCTTGACCACCCCATAGGATGTGGGAGTCTCTGCGCATGAATTCTACCGAGAGATACTGCCTTCGACTCGCTTCCCCAGATCATGTCTTTGGTCTCCTTCCTCCTCCTACGATCCAGAAAAACCCATCTCACGCTCATCGCATCCTTCGAGCAGGAATGGTTACGCCTTAATCAGCTGGCCAAATCCTCGTCCGACACCTATCGCCAACTCTTCTCCAAATTCCTGGATGAAGACAAAGCGAAGCGCGATTACTCCTAGGTTTCCTCGTCCGACATCAAAAGAACGTTGTAGATAACCTGTCTACAAAAGATGATTTCACTTTTGCCGAAGTTAAACAACGTCTCTTAGATTTGGACCACGAGCAACCTTCCTCCTCTGTTTCCTCTCCTCAAACGGCACTCCTCACAACACAAAGAAGAACTGCCAGGTCTCCCGTCAGCCCTCCTCCTCCTCCTCTCAATCTGCATCTCGCCAACAGAAGCAGAAAGAATGTACCTGGCCAAGCACAATCCAGGAAAACATCTAGGCATACGTGGAACCAATGCTTCAAGCTCAAGAAGCATCAAGAGGAACAGAAGTCTTCAAAGGAAAGGAAACAGACACCGCCATGGTCACGACAGACTCCTGACACAGGAAAGGTAAAGAACACTTCATTCTATTTTGACACAGGAGCAACATCTCACATGTGTCCCTCCCTTGCGCCGTTTCAATACCTCGAGAAATGTGCCGGATTTGTGAGATCCTCGTCTGGACTCCATGTCTGTTAAGGAAAGGAACTGTGGTGATGGACTGCAGACTTAGGGATGGATCTGTTTCTTCTTTTCGTGTTTCTGATGTTCTTTATGTTCCTGATCTTGAGCGACCTTTACTTTCCTGGAGGAAAATTAGAGAAAAAGGGTATACTATGGTGGGAGAGGGGGATTTCATTTCTATTGTTAAAGGGAATAAAACGATTTTCGAAGCATCATTTGACGGTTCTTTATTTAAGATTCCTGAGGTCACCGATTCTGCTTTTCTTACATATGACTTTTGGCACTCAAATCTAGGACATCTTACTCCATCTTCTATTCAGAAAGCTAGAAACCTTTATGCCGACGCCACCATCATTCCTCCTGCCTACTTCCTTTCACTGCTCAACCTGCTCACTCATGTTTCACACACCATACACCACTATCTACTAATACTCGAAATTAAACCAAGTTGGAACTCATTCATTCTGACTTGTGTGGACCTTTTCCTGCTCCTCTACGCAAACTCACTCTATTACATCTCCTTCGTCGACGACAAGACCAGAATTTCATGGGTTCGCTTTCAAGAAGAAGTCCGATGCAGCAAGGCTATCGAAGATTTCGCGACTGAGATGGAACTCCAATATATTTTGCCTGTCAAGCTGCTTCAGGACCGATAATGGAGGAGAGACGTTAATGGAAAGCTACAAGATTTGTTTGCTTCCAAGGAATCGCTCACGAGCTTAACCCTCCCTACTCTCCGAGTCCAATGGTGTTGCTGAAAGACTTAACCGAACAATGGGTGAAACAGTTAGGACCATGTTGCTTCCTCTTAACGACAAGCGACTATGGGCAGAAGCAGTCTCCACCTTTATCTACCTCAAGAACCGCCAACCTCATAAGTCAGTCAAGGATCAAACTCCTTATGAGGCCTTCCCCAGAAAAACCATCGATCCACCACCTTCAGCCTTTTGGTCGAGAATGCTACGCGTGCATATCCCAGAGGACAAACGTCTCCGCAGGAAGCAAGCTATCTCCCAGGGCTACGAAAGGTATTTTCACAGGATATACAAAGAACCGACCGCCACTATAGAGTATTCCTCCTCAGAAAAACGAACAGTCGCCTCCTACGATGTTTTTTTTCCTCCTTCATGACAGAAGGGGTATCTGAAATACCTGAACCCCTTTCATCATCTTCGTCCTCAGTTCAGTCTAACGACCCTCAAACATCTCAGCCCTCCACAAGCCTTTCTTATGCTTTCAACAAAGAAGGTTTCCCTACTTCGGACATGTGGATAGCCTGGATTAATAGGAACCCCGAGACCGCAGCTGAATGGTATCAAAAGGGCCATCCTATCGTTACTGCACTTTTCAACAATCAGTTAGACGAAGGACGCAAGAACAATACTCTATCCTTACCACCTTCTAATACATCCTCCACTCAGTCAAGTACCAATACGGAAATAAACCAGGAACTCTTCTCCGGTTTCTCCTCAATGCAACAGCAGCAACAACATCAAGACTCCGTACAATCAAACGGATCTTCCTCCTCATCATCACCTTCACCCCCTCCTCAACAAAATTATCCCAGAAACGAAACTATCATCTCATTTCACGACTCTTTCCGACCTAGTCCTCCAAGGACAAGACTACGAACAGGCAGCTATCAACCCTCCTGGCGAATGGTGGAAAGCCTCTAACAAGGGCTCCTCACCACCACCTCTCGTGATCTAGCGACCAACAAATGACTGACGCCAGTGAACGGTCACCTGCTACCTCCTCGTCCTCTACCCAAAGCGACCAGCTAATGCCGGAAGCTCCTCCTCAAGAATCGGAACGAGAAGAGACTCTCATTAGTATCCTAGAAGTATCGGAGCCTAAATCATACCGCGAAGCCAAATCCTCACCGGACCTGGTCTGAGTGGAAAAAGGCAATGAACGAGGAACTGAAGTCACTGAATGAAAATGAAGTTTGGGAAGTTGTTGACAGACCCAACCGAAAAGTTGTGGATTGTCGATGGGTGTTTAAGGTTAAAGGCAATGCTAAAGGAGAAGTAGAACGTTACAAGGCAAGACTCGTCGCCAAAGGCTTTTCTCAAGTTCGGGATGGACTACGATGAGATCTTTTCACCAGTTATGCGTTTTCGACTCTCTCCGCTTGTTTTGCCATTGTTGCTTGAAAGGATGGCGTGTCAGACAACTCGACGTCAAAACCGTGATTCCTATATGGTATCTTGAAAGAAGAGCAGATATGCAACTACCGGAAGGCAGCCGGTTAGAAGGTAAGGTATGCTTTGAAACGCCAGATATACGGTTTGAAGCAATCACCAAGGAATGGTACTTTCGGCTGGTTGAATACCTTATCCCCTATGGTTTGCTATCACTGCTTTTGATCCTCGCGTTTGTCCACAACTCAGGTAATCTAATCATAGCTATTTACGGACGACATCACTTTTTGGACCTCCTAGCGACTTAAGCGTTTAACGGACAGTTTCTTGAAGACCGAATTCAAGGTTAACGATATGGGACTTCAACTACCTCCTAGGCATCCAAATTGACTACACCAACGCCGGTATCACTCTCTCGCAGACAGCATTCATCAACAAGATTCTGAACCGATTCTCGATGCAAGATTGCAAGCCCGTCTCCACTCCCATCGATCCTAACCACCGATTGATTGCGACTAGTGATGAAGACGATAAGGCCGATGCAACTGCTTATCAACAAATCATCGGATCTCTCATGTATCTGGTTACTGCGACAAGACCTGACCTAGCGTATACAATAACTCACCTCTCTCAGTTTAACTCCAATCCTTCCACTGCACATATGTCCGCCGCCAAACGAGTACTCCGCTACCTTCAGAATGTTGGAATTTACGGTGAACTTTGTTTCTTTCATTTACTTCGTTGATATTTGTTTATCTCCATACATTTCATTACGGGTTACTTGATAAGGAATACGGAGTTTATACTGTTACTATTTTCTTTTGGGTTTCTATTACGTTTCTACTTTACATATGGGTGTCATCTCGGGTATTACTTTCCTATGTTGGAACATTGAGTCATATACTTATGTACGTGATCGGCTGCTTACGCTACCGACACTCTTCTATCTGTTTCCATACTTCTTGGCAGTTTCTCGGGGTCAAATGGCTTTCCCACCTGTTTAGTTCTCTTTTCTTTCTCGGTCGGAAGGGACACGGTTCTTGTATAAATATCGGGCTGTTTTTCTCTTTCTTCTGACTTTGTCAATCAAGCGATACATATAATATAGACATTAGAACCAAGCTCTTCTGCTCCCGTTTCTCGTCTAAATTCTTTGAATATTCTTCCTCTCGAAATCAGGGTGACGTCTTAATAGTTTAACCGCTATTGTGTCCTTCCGCACAACCCCCGCGTTGTCCCTTTCCTTCAGGTTATGAGCCCGGTGTTCTTTTAGACACCATCATCCTGATCTATCGATTTCAGAAATTCAAGAATCCTCTTCAGCTTACTTTCGTCCGTCATCCACCTTCCTCCTCTACCTCCCTCATTCAACACTTCAATCATGGCTCCAAAGGAAAAAGCAGAAGCCAAAAGCTCCTCTCTCTCCTTCTCTACCCGCGTCAAAGACGACAAACCCATCACTATCAAGCTCGATAACATCCGTGTCTTAACCGGACAATCGAACTACAATATATGGGCAGCTTCCATGAAGCTGGTATGGAAAGGCATGAAAGTGTATGAAATAGTTGTTGATGGAGCGGAACCCTCTGACGACGCCGACGACGCCGAACAATCCGCATATGAATCGCTATGCCATCAAGCAGCAGCTGTCTACATCCAGGTGGTATCTCAAGACATTTTGGAGAAAATTGTCGAGCTTGACCACCCCCATAAGATGTGGGAGTCTCTGCGTGGCGAATTCTACCGAGATACTGCTTTCGCACTCGTTTCCCAGATCATGTCCTTGGTCTCCCTTCCCTCCTCCTACGATCCAGAAAAACCCATCTCTACATTCATCGCATCCTTCGAACAAGAATGGCTACGCCTTAATCAGCTGGCCAAATCCTCGTCCGACACCTATCGCCAACTCTTCTCCAAATTCCTGGATAAAAGAACGTTGTAGATAACCTGTCTACAAAAGATGATTTCACTTTTGCCGAAGTCAAACAACGTCTCTTAGATTTGGATCACGAGCAACCTTCCTCCTCTGTTTCCTCCTCCCCTCAAACGGCACTCCTCACAACACAAAGAAGAACTGCCAGGTCTCCCCGTCAGCCCTCCTCCTCCTCCTCTCAATCTGCATCTCGTCAACAGAAGCAGAAAGAATGTACCTGGTGCGTCAAGCATAATCCAGGAAACATCTAGGGCATACGTGGAACCAATGCTTCAAGCTCAAGAAGCATCAAGAGGAACAGAAGTCTTCGGGCAAAGGAAAGGAAACAGACACCGCCATGGTCACGACAGACTCGGACAAAGGAAAGGTAAAGAACACTTCATTCTATTTTGACACAGGAGCAACCTCTCACATGTGTCCCTCCCTAGGCCGTTTCGAATACCTCGAGAAATGTGCCGGATTTGTGAGATCCTCGTCTAAGGACTCCATGTCTGTTAAGGGAAAGGGAACTGTGGTGATGGACTGTGTACTTAGGGATGGATCTGTTTCTTCTTTTCGTGTTTCTGATGTTCTTTATGTTCCTGATCTTGAGCGACCTCTACTTCCCTGGAGGAAAATTAGAGAAAAAGGGTATACTATGGTGGGAGAGGGGGATTTCATTTCTATTGTTAAAGGGAATAAAACGATTTTCGAAGCATCATTTGACGGTTCTTTATTTAAGATTCCTGAGGTCACCGATTCTGCTTTTCTTACATATGACTTTTGGCACTCAGCTCTAGGACATCTGGCTCCATCTTCTATTCAGAAAGCTAGAAACCTTTATGCCGACGCCACTATCATTCCTTCTGCCCCTACTTCCTTTCACTGTTCAACCTGTTCACTCGCTAAGTCTACACACCATACACCACTATCTACTAATACTCGAGCGGAAACCAAGTTGGAACTTATTCATTCTGACTTGTGTGGACCTTTTCCCGTTCCTTCATACGCAAACTCACTCTATTACATCTCCTTCGTCGATGACAAAACCAGAATTTCATGGGTTCGCTTTCTCAAGAAGAAGTCCGATGCAGCTAAGGCTATCGAAGACTTCGTGACTGAGATGGAACTCCAATATGGTTTGCCTATCAAGCGTTTTAGGACTGATAATGGAGGAGAGTACGTCAATGGAAAGCTACAAAATTTCTTTGCTTCCAAGGGAATCGTTCACGAGTTAACCCCTCCTTACTCTCCGGAGTCCAATGGTGTTGCTGAAAGACTTAACCGAACAATGGGTGAAACAGTTAGGACCATGTTGCTTCCTCTTAACGACAAGCGACTATGGGCAGAAGCAGTCTCCACCTTTATCTACCTCAAGAACCGCCAACCTCATAAGTCAGTCAAGGATCAAACTCCTTATGAGGCCTTCCTCGGTAAAAACCATCGATCCACCACCTTCAGCCTTTTGGTCGAGAATGCTACGTGCATATCCCAGAGGACAAACGTCCCGCAGGAAGCAAGCTATCTCCCAGGGCTACGAAAGGTATTTTCACAGGATATACAGCAACCGACCGCCACTATAGAGTATTTATCCCCTCAGAAAAACGAACAGTCGTCTCCTACGATGTCTTTTTCCCTCCTCTTGCGATAGAAGGGGTATCTGAAATACCTGAACCCCTCTCATCATCTTCGTCCTCAGTTCAGCCTAACGATCCTCAAACATCTCAGCCCTCCACAAGCCTTTCTTATGCTTTCAACAAAGAAGGTTTCCCAACTTCGGACATGTGGATAGCTTGGATTAACAGGAACCCCGAGACCGCAGCTGACTGGTATCAAAAGGGTCATCCTATCGTTACTGCACTTTTCAATAATCAGTTAGACGAAGGACGCAAGAACAATACTCTATCCTCACCACCTTCTAATACATCCTCCACTCAGTCAAGTACCAATTCGGAAATAAACCAGGAACTCTTCTCCGGTTTCTCCTCAATGCAACAGCAGCAACAACACCAAGACTCCATTACAATCCAACGGATCTTCCTCCTCATCATCACCTTCACCCCCTCCTCAACAAAATTATCCCAGAAACGAAACTATCATCTCATTTCATGACTCTTTCCGACCTAGTCCTCCAAGGACAAGACTACGAACAGGCACAGCTATCAACCCTCCTGGCGAATGGTGGAAAGCTCCTCTCACAAGGGCCCCCTCACCACCACTTCTCGCATCTAGCGACCAACAAATGACTGACGCCAGTGAACGGTCACCTGCTACCTCTTCGTCCTCCACCCAAAGCGACCAGCTAATGCCGGAAGCTCCTCCTCAAGAATCGGAACGAGAAGAGACTCTCATTAGTATCCTAGAAGTATCGGAGCCTAAATCATACCGCGAAGCCAAATCCTCACCGGACTGGTCTGAGTGGAAAAAGGCAATGAACGAGGAACTGAAGTCACTAAATGAAAATGAAGTTTGGGAAGTTGTTGACAGACACAACCGAAAAGTTGTGGATTGTCGATGGGTGTTTAAGGTTAAAAGGCAATGCTAAAGGAGAAGTAGAACGTTACAAAGGCAAGACTAAATGCCAAAGGCTTTCTCAAGTTCAAGGGATGGACTACGATGAGATCTTTTCACCAGTTATGCGTTTACTCTCTCCGTTTGCTTCTTGCCATTGCTTGCAAAGGATGGCGTGTCGAACAACTCGATGTCAAAACCGCATTCCTATATGGTATCTTGAAAGAAGAGGTGTATATGCAACTACCGGAAGGCAGCGGTTAGAAGGTAAGGTTGCGCGTTTGAAACGCTGTATATACGGTTTGAAGCAATCACCAAGGGAATGGTACTTTCGGCTGGTTGAATACCTTATCCCCTATGGTTTTGCTATCACTGCTTTTGATCCCTGCGTTCTTGTTCACAACTCAGGTAATCTAATCATAGCTATTTACGTGGACGACATTACTCTCTTTGGACCTCCTAGCGACCTAAGCGAACGGACAGTTTCCCTCTTGAAGACCGAATTTAAGGTCAACGACATGGGACTTCTCAACTATCTCCTAGGCATCCAAATCGACTACACCAACGCCGGTATCACTCTTTCGCAGACAGCATTCATCAACAAGATTCTGAACTGATTCTCGATGCAAGATTGCAAGCTCGTCTCCACTCCCATCGATCCTAACCATCGATTGATTGCGACTAGTGACGAAGACGACAAGGCCGATGCAACTGCTTATCAACAAATCATCGGATCTCTCATGTATCTGGTTACTGCGACAAGACCTGACCTAGCGTATACAATAACTCACCTCTCTCAGTTTAACTCCAATCCTTCCACTGCACATATGTCCGCCGCTAAACGAGTACTCCGCTACCTTCAGAAGACCAAGGAAAAGGCTCTCCTATTTCCATTTGGTTCTGACCTCAAACTATCGGCTTACAGCGACGCATCCTATGGAAACTGTTACGACACACGACGAAGCTTTTCTGGATATCTTTTCCATCTCGGTGATTCTACCATCTCCTGGCGCTCTCGAAAACAACGCTCAGTTGCTACCTCTACTTGCGAAGCCGAGTACATGGCACTGGCTATGACCACCAAACATCATCTTTGGTTAACTCGAGGCCTCAAGGAACTCCTCAAGGACGATATTCCACAAGCTGTATTCTGTGACAGTAACTCCGCCATCGACGTCGCCAACAATCCGAAGCTTAACGACAAGACGAAACACATCGATATCGCCTACCACTTCTCTCGTGAATGCGTTCAGAATGGTTCGATCAATCTCATGTACGTCCCTACCGCGGAAAATCTGGCGAGACATTTGCCGGGACTTGTGAAACAAACTCACGACCACTTGTGCACCGCTATATTGGTACAAAGTGAGAAGGGTGTTGGAATTCTGTGAACTTTGTTTCTTTCATTTACTTCGTTGATATCTGTTTATCTCCATACATTTCATTACGGGTTACTTGATAAGGAATACGGAGTTTATCTTTATTACTATTTTTCTTTTGGGTTTCTATTACGTTTCTACTTTACATATGGGTGTCATCTCGGGTATTACTTTCCTATGTTGGAACATTGAGTCATATACTTATGTACGTGATCGCTTACGCTACCGACACTCTTCTATCTGTTTCCATACTTCTTGGCAGTTTCTCGGGGTCAAATGGCTTTCCCACCTGTTTAGTTCTCTTTTCTTTCTCGGTCGGAAGGGACACGGTTCTTGTATAAATATCGGGCTGTTTTTCTCTTTCTTCTGACTTTGTCAATCAAGCGATACATATAATATAGACATTAGAACCTAGCTTTTCTGCTCCCGTTTCTCGTCTAAATTCTTTGAATATTCTTCCTCTCGAAATCAGGGTGACGACTTAATAGTTTAACCGCTATTGTGTCCTTCCGCACAACCCCCGCGTTGTCCCTTTCCTTCACAGAAAACCAAGGAAAAGGCACTCCTATTCCCATTTGGTTCTGACCTCAAACTATCGGCTTACAGCGACGCATCTTACGGAAACTGCTACGACACACGACGAAGCTTCTCTGGATATCTCTTCCGTCTCGGTGATTCCACCATTTCCTGGCGCTCTCGAAAACAACGCTCAGTTGCTACCTCTACTTGCGAAGCCGAGTACATGGCACTGGCTATGACCACCAAACATCATCTTTGGTTAACTCGAGGCCTCAAGGAACTCCTCAAGGACGATATTCCACAAGCTGTCTTCTGTGACAGTAACTCCGCCATCGACGTCGCCAACAATCCGAAGCTTAACGACAAGACGAAACACATCGATATAAACTTACCATTTCTCTCGTGAATGCGTTCAGAGCAGTTCGATTAATCTCATATGCGTCACTGCGGAAAACCTGGCAGACATTTGCAAAAGACTTGTGAAACAAACTCACGACCACTTGTGCACCTCTATATTCGGTACAAAGTGAGAAGGGGTGTTGGAATTTACGGTGAACTTTGTTTCTTTCATTTACTTCGTTGATATTTGTTTATCTCCATACATTTCATTACGGGTTACTTGATAAGGAATACAGGGTTTATACCGGTTACTATTTTCTCTTGGGTTTCTATTACGTTTCTACTTTACATATGGGTGTCATCTCGGGTATTACTTTCCTATGTTGGAACATTGAGTCATATACTTATGTACGTGATCGGCTGCTTATGCTAGCGACACTCTTCTATCTGTTTCCATACTTCTTGGCAGTTTCTCGGGGTCAAATGGCTTTCCCACCTGTTTAGTTTCCTTTTCTTTCTCGGGCGGAAGGGACACGGTTCTTGTATAAATATCGGGCTGTTTTTCTCTTTCTTCTGACTTGGTCAATTCAAGCGATACATACAATATAGACATTAGAACCTAGCTTTTCTGCTCCCGTTTCTCGTCTAAATTCTTTGAATATTATCTCTCTCGAAATCAGGGTGACGACTTAATAGTTTAACCGCTATTGTGTCCTTCCGCACAACCCCTGCGTTGTCCCTTTTTCCTTCACTTGGGGCCTCTACTATATAACACAATTACTGGGTTTGCTTTGTCTCTTGGCGATGAATACTCTAACCTGATATAGCTATTCCGATCGGAGCTAAAGGCTTTAGAAGCCTTTTCAATGGCTCGCTAAAATCTCACTAGTCTGAATTCGAGCTATATAATTACTAACATATCACGCTAATCTATAGTAGGATAACAACTGCCTCTCGAAAAATAAAACATGCTTCAACACCCAACGAAAAAAAAAAAAAGAAATAAGCTTAAGAGGCTAGGTATACCCCCCCAACTTGATAATCATCCAATGAGCCTTCTGTGCGCTTTGATACCCCCAACGAGCCTTCCGAGCCCCATAATAGGCCTTGATTAACCTAGGCTAGATCGTCCACATAGTCCTCATCGTCCTCATTGTCCGGTTCCTCATCGTCATCGTCTTCTTCCTCTTCCTCTTCCTCTTCCTCTTCCTCTTCGTCTTCTTCGTCCTCTTCGTCCTCTTCGGCTTGATCATGCCTATCTCCCCCTACGCCGTTATTCGCTCTGAACAGGTGGTTTCTGTCAGTAACAGTCTAAAAGCGAGTACGATCGTAATGGTAAGAATCAAAGGTAATGCCATTAGGGAAGCGCCGTCTATAATGCCTATTGAGCCTTCTCCCGAGCGTTTGAAACCTCTCAATACGCTCGTGGAGGACGTAATATTTGAAAATCTCTATCTTGAGTGGGAATAGGAAATTGCAAACCTTTCTTATTCACTCGATCTGCGAATTGGAAGATTTCTTTGTCCGCCTCAAGTTCGGCCGGAATCAGATCATCCGGTGTCAAGTCATCCCACCTATCGGGAGGGGGGGTTTGAGGCCTGTGAGAAGCCCCCCTAAGAAGTGTGGCAGGCCTATGGAGCACCGCGCAAACTCTCAATGGTTTTGCCTCACTGGTTTTGAGCCAGGCCTCCAACTCATCGGCGTCACCAATACAGCAATATTCCGGGTTTTGCGGAGACGCATTGGCGCCCCGGGGCGGAGGATTATTGATGGCTCCATAGAAGGCTCGGATGGCCCTCTCGGGGGTGCCTACGGGGGGCATTGGCACACGCTTCATCGCAACCTTTGATAACTCTTGTAAGCTAACATCCCGGAGGACGGCAAGTGAGGGGGGTAGGGAAGCTGGACCGAACCAGTCGTAGTGACGGTAGACAGCGCTTCTTGGGGCTCGAGTCTTCACCGGGTCAATAACATGGATAGTTATTGCAGGTCTAGGTGCGATTCCCAATTCCTTCCAAGGATCCTCAGGCGAGCCTTGTGCAGGGTCTTCTGGGGCCTCTATATTGCCTAGTGCGCGCTCTACACGGCTGTGTGTTCTGCTGGACTTCTGGGTTCGATCAACAATAAGAAAGTTCAGGGCTGCTGCTATCTTCTTGGAGTCCTCTGAAGCCTTCCGTGCGAACGTAGGCTTCAAGGCGTTGATAGCCCTGTGGTCGATTAGGTAGGTAACTAAATGATTGTATAAACCTTCTCCAGAGGTTATCTTGTTAACCCACCCTAGCCTAATCATCTCGTCCCCCAAGTCGGTGCGCAGAGCCTTGTAGAGGGCGTCCTTCCCAGTAAGCTGCAGCACCCGCCTCACCTCTGCAATTGTGTGGTGCATTTGAGCGCTGGTTGTCTTCCTTTTTGAGGCATTTCTCGAGGTGTTGGAGTGCCTTCCTTGAATATAAGCCGACGCTTCTTGGAGGCGTGATAAGCCTTCTGTGTGCGTGCTGAAGCCTTCGAGGGATTCTGTCTGGGCTCTGGAGAATCTTGCTCTCTCCCGTCTGTGGAATCTTCCTGTAACTGGGCGTCAAGAGATTTGGGGGATGATAATCGATCGCGGTTGGATATAGTGGCTCTGAGGATCTCCCCAGAAGGTACACCGAGCTCGGGGGAAGAATGCCTAGTATACGGTGTTTCCTCTGGTGTAGCGCAAACTTCAAAGTCTAAATGCTCTTTCGGAGGGCTTGGCAGGACTTCTTCGTTATCGCAACTTTGGTTAACGCCTGATTCAGCTTCCAGTAAACGATTTTGGTTAGCTTTAACAGTGTGTTTTTGTTTGAAGGTTGGGGTCGTGCATTCTTCAGGGCTTGATGGGGCTTCCCAATTTGAATCGGAGGATGAATCACGAGGGTGTAGTGGTGGCTGTGTATCTAGATGTCAATGATGATTCTGATAGAGATTAGACACAGGGGATCTAACCATTTTATATGTAGGTGAGGATGGATATCTTGAAAGGCAGATTGGTATTGTATTCAACTATGGGTAGATTCGTGGGCCTAGATAGGATTCTTGAAAGCTCCTGGAGCCGTATGGAGGTTCAATGGCGCTTATATACATGTATGATAGTGCATCAAACCTTGCTACGTCATCTATTAGATGATATCTCACTCATTATGTTGGTATCATTGTGTTGGTACAACATAGAAGAGCGAAACTTAGTGCTGGCTCTTGGCGTTGGTGCCAAGAGCTCGGCGTCGGAGGAGGCCCATGATGCATTCCCTATGAGCGGTTCCAAAGGCCTGAGGAGCCTTACCAACGTCTAATATCAACAATGAGATCTCGTTGTCCATTTTGCATACGAACCTACTCGAGCCCTGGAAGTTTTAATCGACATCTGGCGAAAGAACATTCGGGACAGGCAGCTGAATGGTATAATACACAGCTCTCACAGCCACGCGAAGAAGCCTTGGGGAGCCTTGACGGCAGCCTAGGAGAGCACAATGAGGACTGGGATTTGGCGGAGCGTCACGAATCTGAATCCGAATCCGACGAACCGAGTGGTGATTTAGACTCTGGACGTCCACTGTTTAACCTAGCCACTACGATATATGAGGGTGCAGGTGAAGCCCTTTTCCCGACACCAGGATATAACGAGGTGACAGAGAGCTTTCTCAGAAGCCCATGGAGCCCGCTACAGTCCGCAGAGGAATTCAAATTATCACGTTGGTTCCTACGGTCTGGGGTGTCCCAAGGGCAAATAGACGATTATTTTCGCTCTGCTAGCCTTCCAAAAGGCTCCTACACAACTGGTAGGGGCTTTGCACGCTGTCTTGATGAGATGTCTTCTAGGGACGGTCTTGGGACAGAGGGCTGGGTGCACTCAGGGGTTGAAATAGGTGGAGAGGTGGTCCTTACTACTACCGCGATCCTATGGCAATAGTACGATTCCTTTTGGGGCAGCGTGCATTCAGGGTGTCTTTGGTGTATGCTCCAACGATGGAGTATAATGAGATGGGAGAACGGATGTATGGGGAAATGCACACGGCGGACTGGTGGTGGGAGATGCAGGTTTTTAAAGCCCTCATAAATGCCTACTGAGCCTTCGCTAATGGATATTAAGAATACCCTGCCAGAGGGATCAACGGTCGTACCAGTGATTTGCGCATCAGATGGCACCCACCTAACAAATTTCAGTGGTGATAAAAAGGCTTGGCCTGTTTATTTGACCATTGGAAATATAACGTCGGAAACCCGAAATAAGGCCTCAAATTACGTGATGGTATTACTAGCACTATTTCATGGATCGGTTGATGGAGTCGTTAGGTTACGCTGAGTTGGATTAGTCAGGAGGTTTCCATCACGTTCTATGGGTTTCAGTTCGGTTGCGCGGTGTGAGTCACTTTGGATTAGTCATCGTAGGACTTCCTTGGGTATATTAGAGGGCTCTCCCTCGCTTCGTTCCTGTTTTCCTTTCTCTTCTTCTTTCCTTACGCAACGTCTTCTGTATTCATATACTATACACTTGTTCGTACCTTGCATACCATACCAGGTAGAACCATTCCTATATCTACGCTGGTTACCAATATATACGCTGTTACTTCTCTTCTCTACGAAGACCTCTGCACCTCGCTTAACCTCGCTTGACTAACTCGACAGCTTCTACTGTCGCAGATCGTACCCTGCGGAATACTCGCTATCGCCGCCCCTTGAGATTACGTTGCATCATCATCCGCACCGTACGCCATGTCCACCGCTGACCCACCTCAGTGGGTTCCTCCCAATAATGTGGAGGAATTCAAACAACAATTCGAACAAGACCCCGCCGCCCTATTCGCCCACCTCGCAGAAAACTCCCATTCCAGATCGCCAAAATGAAGTTTCGCCAACAACTCGCCGCTAACGGTTATCGATAACCTGAAGAGCAGATATATCGCTCAACCTGACCTCAACGCCGCTCACCGCCGCCGCCGCTTCGCCGCTTCCCGCTTCCTCTCGCCGCCGCTTTAACGCCGCTTCGCTTTCAGGTCCGAAAAGTTCCCGGATCCTGAGAAATTCGATGGTACCCGCTCAAAGCTCCCTGGGTTTATTACCCAACTCCGGATGAAACTCGAGGTCAACGATGACAGGTTCCGTAACGAAGCAGCAAAGGTCATCTATGCTGTTAGCCGAATGGAAGGAAGGGCCCTAGACCAGGTCGTTCCTCTTGTCAACGCCAACCCCGCCGCACCCTTCTCCTTGAAGGAAAGGGACAACGCGGGGGTTGTGCGGAAGGACACAATAGCGGTTAAACTATTAAGTCGTCACCCTGATTTCGAGAGGAAGAATATTCAAAGAATTTTAGACGAGAAACGGGAGCAGAGAAAGCTTGGTTCTAATGTCTATATTATATGTATCGCTTAATTGATAAAGTCAGAAGAAAGAGAAAAACAGCCCGATATTTATACAAGAACCGTGTCCCTTCCGACCGAGAAAGAAAAGGAAACTAAACAGGTGGGAAAGCCATTTGACCCCGAGAAACTGCCAAGAAGTATGGAAACAGATAGAAGAGTGTCGGTAGCGTAAATCGATCACGTACATAAGTATATGACTCAATGTTCCAACATAGGAAAGTAATACCCGAGATGACGCCCATATGTAGAGTAGAAACGTAATAGAAACCCAAAAGAAAATAGTTAACAGTATAAACCCCGTATTCCTTATCAAATAACCCGTAATGAAAAGTATGGAGATAAAACAAATATCAACGAAGTAAATGAAAGAAACAAAGTTCACCGTAAATTCCAACACTCCTCCGTTGCCGCCTTCGTCGCCCACTTGGAAGCATCCTTCGGAGACCCCGACCCACGATGCACCGCCGTCAACTCGTCGCCCTCAGGCAAGGCAAAGGAGACTTTGCCACGATTACTCCCAATTCCTCCGTGACAGGCTTCACCTCGACTACAATGAGGAGCGAAGATCGATGCCTGGCTGAAGGACTTTCCGAGGACCTCAAGGATGCGATGAAGCAGGACGGACAGGCCCAACACTGTGGAAGTTCACGACCACCCTCATGACCATTGATAACCAGATCCGGGGCCGAAAGGCTGAACAAAAGGCCATCCGTAATACGATGGGCCAATTTACCGCTCCCCCCGCCGCTGCACACCCATCCCACATCGCTGGAGGCCTCGCCCCCATGGACCTCTCCGCCCTTCAGGCCCGCTTCTGCCCCACGCCCGCTGCCGAACAACGCTACACCTTTGTCAACGGCCAACGAAAAACCTCCGCCGCTGAGAAGCAGTGGAGGCGGGACAATAACCTCTGCATGTACTGCGCCAACCCCGGACACGTCTTCGCCAACTGCCCCTCTGCCAGCCGCCTCCGTAGCAATCAACCGGCCATGAGGGGCGCCCTCCTCGCACCTGCCCACACCACCGATGACCCCGCTCCCCCGCCGATCGTCAGCTCCGCCTCCTCCGAGTCGGGTTTTCGCTAGTCCCGGGCTTGATCAATGGCCCCTGCCCGGGACCACCTAATGTTTTTCCTTTGTTCATGCTTCTATCTCTGGCTTCTCAGATCGCTCTGTGGAGGATAAATTGATGGGCGATCATTTTGTTGCTTCTTGTAAAATTGTAAACAATAAAACTCCCATTCAAACCCACGATTGATTGATACTGATCCGGGTTCAGATTCATTGATGAAACATTCGCCATAACAACTTCCTCTCCTCCCACTCAAATCACCCCAAGATCCTCGGTCATAGACGGTCGACCCATATCTTCTGGCCAAATCACCCACCCATGTTATTTGCCAACGTCCCATCGACGACCACCATGAAATCGCCCTTCTTCGTCACCAAACTCGCTCTACCCCTCAGATAGGGAATCCCCTACTACTGCATGACGCCACCCTACGGTTCAAGGAGAACACCATACAGTTTGATTCCGAAGATCAAGGGTAAGTGCAACGCCCAAAAATCGCCTGTCAAAGCAATCGCTTCCGCCGCCGCTTCCACAGCTCGCCAGCCGCTGCTTACCGGAGGGACAAACTCCAGATACTCAGCACCACCATCGAAGAACTGAACCAGGCTATCGACAACGCACCAAAGACCGACTGGAGAACCAAGGTACCAACACGATACAAAAGGTTCCACGCCACGATGGATGAAGACTTCGCCAACGGAATGCTCCCCCACGCCGCCATACGACCACAAGATACCGCCAAGGAAGGCAAGGAACCACCCTTGACCACTCTACGATGTCCCGCGATGAATTGATCGCCTTAGGAAGTACATACAGGAGAACCTAAAGAAAGGCTTCATAAGAGCCTTCTCCTGCCGGGCGCCTGGCCCTATTTGTCAAGAAAGTCGATGAACTTCGCGCTTTATGCTGACTATCGCGGCCTGAGTGAACTAACGATCAAGAACCGCACTCTTACCACTCATTCAAACACTCGATCGACTCTCCAAGGCTAAATGGTACACCAACTGACCTCCGCCAGTGATACAACCAGATCCGGATGGGTCAAGGCGAGAATGGAAAACAGCTCCGCGACACGACACGGCCACTTCGAAGACACGGTCATGCCCTTCGCCTCACCAACGCCGCCGCCACCTTCCAACACTTTATGAAGTACTCGACCTCTTCTGCACAAATTTACCTCGACGATATCCTAATTTACAGCGACACCCTCGGCGAGCATCAAATCCACGCCGAAAAAGTCCTCAAGACTAAAGGCAAACGGTATACTGCTGAAGCCGGAGAAATGCGAGTTCCACACACAAAGCACCACCTACCTCGCCTTATCATCGAGCCCAACGGCATCCGGATGGACCCCAAGAAAGTGGACACAGTGCAGAACTGGACAGTCCCCAAAACGATCAAAGACGTACAAGCATTCCTCGGATTTGCTAACTTCTACCACGGTTCATATATCGGGTTCTCCTGCTTGCTGCACCGCTGAGACCGACGAAGGGATAGAAAGATGGGACGAGCTTTCAAACCGCTGCTCAATACCCTCAAGTTTTCACTACCGCCCCATCCTCGCCCCACTTTGACCCTGAAAGGAAATCATTAGGAAACCGACGCCAGACTATGTTTCCGCCGCATACTGTCCCAATACGATGATAACAACACCCTCCGACCTGTCACATTTCCAAGAAGCACTCTCACCGAACGAACTACGTAGATTTACGACAATTTACTGGCAATAATACGAGCCTTTTCGGCGAATGGCGCCTAAGACCTGGAGCTCAAGACACCCGATCATCTATTGTAACGGGGTCTATAGACGAGGACTATGATGCGCGAATACAACCGGGTGAAGACGTGGCAGAGTAGATATTCGGCGCTATGGACTATGGGCTGCTCTACCCAGATGATGCACCAGTTGAACCCTATGACGTAGAGTAGAGGAAACGTGATATTCGTAGAGTAAGTACAGGATTGATTGATTGATTGATTTTATATTGCTTTGAAGTACAGGACTTATCGCACACCTAAGAAACACACCCCCTCGTACAAAGGAAAGAGACAAAGGAAAGCGACAAAGGAAAGCGACCCGAAAAGATAGAATAGTAAGGAGATATCAGTACGTCAATGAAAGAAGAGAAAGCATAACGAAGAAAGAAAACCCGCCTCTCAGGCATCTGTGTCCTCCCCGTCCTCGTCTTTCTCGTACCATTTCAGGAGTTGTGCTTTTGGCAAACTCAAGATCGGTCTTCTAAGGCCAGAACATCCAATTTTCCTAATGCCTGCGTCTGGGATTTTTTTCGATGGTCGTGAGTTGCCCATCGCATTCCACGACGATGTGTTTAGAAGATTGTTCCGCCGCACTGGCAGGGTTCAAGGGTCGGTTTGAAGGCTGCTTGTCCAAGCTTGGCCTGACATCGTAGTTCAAGAGTTGCCTTGCTTTGGAGATTGGGATTTTAGTTTGTTGCGCGGTTTTGCGCCTCCTGGTGGTAGTTTGGGATTGGACGCTAATTCCATTCCTCCAAAGATTCGCTTTCAAGAGGCTTGGTCTGTATCCATTTCTCCTTCCTTCCTCCTGGCCTTTAAAGGAAAGCATGAGGGCGCGATTCGGTGAGGTGTTGCTTGTATGTTGAAAGACTTTCGTGGTAGTAGGTTGGTGAGCCTTGTCGATGGGATGGCGATCTTCCACGATAGGATACGGGTCCCAGATTTTCCGGATCTATAGTTGGCGAGTGTTCCAGGCCAAGAGGCTGGCTTTTTCAAAGAGTCGTTTCTACTTTTTGTCCATCGCGAGTCGCGATTATTCGGCAGCCACAGATATTGGTGAGAGGGTGCGGACTACGCTGGTCTGCTCCTCGCCCACCAGGCTTCTGAGCCCCAGAGGAGCTTTAAGGAATGCCCTGACATGTGGCTGATTGTTCGACTTTTGCTCCGCGTAGTCGCAGAAAGATTCGGATTCTTTGAGCGATCTCAGGCCGTTGGAGGGCGCTTTCTATACGCTGAAAGAGAGTAAGCTGCGCCAGACTCCCACATATTTGCGGTCTTTTGATTGATTGCGTCCCCTACGGTGACAAGATTGGGGCTTACAGAGAAGAGATGCAGGGTCTGAAGAAAACAAGGTCTGATTTCAGTCAGATTTGACATTTAGGGGGTTGGCATTGGAGACCCTTTCTGTCATTCTTTCATTGAGGCGTTTGGTGATGAAGGCGGGTGATTTGGATATTTGGACTAGGGCATCGTCATCGATGTAGGTGGTGTTGATTTCTTTTGCTGATGTGGATGGGTTGAGGATTACTCCTGCGTAGATCATAAATAGGACGGGTGACATTGGCGAGCCTTGTGGTAGGCCGGAGTTGTACGGTTGGGGGGATTCTAGCTGATGGTTGAAGAAGAATTGTAATGTTCTATTGGTATTAAACTCTTTGCACCATTCCGTGAGGTATTGGGGGAATTTCTGTTGTGTCATGATCTGATGGAGTAAGGAGTGGTTGACACAGTTGAACGCTCCTTGGATGTCGTTTGTGAGGATTGCCGGTCTGTCCGGTGTTGTACCGGTGGTTTTCTTTTGGAGCAGGTTTTGCTGTATCGGCGTCAGAGTGCGTAGGAGTGCATCTATCGCTGAGATTGTTGGTCTTCCTCCAAACTGGTCATCGGATAGGGTTCCGAGGAGGGTTCCATCAGAGCAGAGCCTTGAAGCGACGATTTTTTCAAGGACTTTACTGAAGCATTGTAGGAGGGATATTAGTCGGTAGGCTCTTGCTATTTTATAGTCCGCTTTGCCTGGTTTAGGTATCAGGATGCATTTTGCTGTCTTCCATCTGTCCGGGTGTACTCCGTGTTTCAACATGGCTGAGAACATGTCCTGTATGAGTTGCGGGTTTGCCTTGATGACTGCTTTGATGAATGGGTAGGGGATGCCGTCTGTCCCTGTTGCTGAGTTGGCCGGACAGGAGTTTATAGCTTTAAGTAGTTCATCTGAGGTAACTTCTTCAAAAGTGTCACTAAGGTCACAATAAGGGGGTCTGATTTGCAAGGGGGGGTTCTCGGGGGACGTCCAATTTGTGGGGAAGAGTTCAGCCCTAAGAGTTTTAAGACTTCCCAAACGCTTTCTTCACCTCAGATAGTCGGGATTATGGTTTCCCTTCTTCTTCCGGCATTCAGGAGTTTCCAGATTGTACTTCCTCTGGCTTCGGAGAGTTCCTTCTCCCTCTGTTCTGCTTTGGCTTTGCGTACTAAGTTGGTCCAGTTCCGGCTACCTTTCCTCAGTGCCTCCCTGTCTTCTTCTTTCCTTGTGTTCCTTGCCCTTCGCTCTAGTGTGTTGAGGTTCGCCAAGAGATTTAAGTTCTGCAGTCCACCATCGTTTAGACGTTTTGTGTCCATTGCTGAGTGGGGTGAGTCGGTCAATCAGCTGGTCGATGTATTCCAGGATGAAGTCTGCCGATTGTTTGGTGTGGCTTTGGTTTTCCCAAGCTTCTGGTGGTAGGTGGAATTGGGAGACGAGTTGGTTGAGTGTTTCCCAGTCTGTTTTGTGCCATAGTCTTCTTGAATGACGTGTTGGGGTTTGGAGAGTTGGATATGGATTATGGTCTTTCCATGATCTGACCCTGCTCCATATCTGTCCATATTCCACGTCATATCGTAGTCCAAGACTGGGCCTTTGACTAGTGTAAGGTCGATTATGGTTGGTCGGTTGTTGTTTCGGGGAAAGTGTGTGAAAACCCCGGGTTCGTTAAGTAGGTGCAGTCTCTGTCAGTCCATCCATCTCTTGATTCTGGTTGCGTTTCGTTTGTCCGCTCTGATGGTGTTGGTGTATTCGTGTGATTTGTGTCCGTACCATAGCTGGTGGTGGCAGTTAAAGTCCCCCATGACTAGGCAGTTCTGGATTGTGGTGATGTTCCTTGAGATGTTGGCGAAAGGGCCACTTCTCCCGGGTGAGTATATGTTGAGGATTTGTGTTTTTTGTTGTTGTATTTCCACCGTTACCGAGACAATGAAGTTATCATGCACGAAGTGGTGTTTTGGTTTTAGATTATTGTGTTTTCTGATGTATGTGGCGCATTTCGTGTCTTTGTTGCTTGCTGTAAAAAGATAAAAGAGAGGTGATTCCGGTGGGTGTCCGTCTTTGTTGTTCCATGGTTCTTGTAACAAAAGAAAGAGTATGCTCTCGTCCATTTCTGCTTCCTCCACTACTGACTTTGTTGTTAGCTCATTTTTTGCGCAGTTCAGTTGCTGCGCAATGGCTAGGGTTCTATGTTGTTGCTCCATTAGACGGAGGTTTCCATTTCTTCATTTGGTTCCTCGACGTCCGGAATGACGATCGGGGCGTTCTCGGGTTCTGGGATCGGCTGGTTAGAGAGTTTGGCTCTGATCTTGGCCTTGGCTCGTTCCGGGCATGCCATGTCGATTGCCTTATGGTGTCCTTTGCAGTTGAAGCATCTGATTGGTGAGTGGGTGCATCTGATGCCTCCGGAGCACTCCTTGCATGGGTGCTCTGTTGTCTTGTGGTCGGCTGAGGCGCAGTGTCCGCAGCGGCCTGTTGGGTGGTTGCAGCGCTCTTGCCTGTGTCCGTATTCGAGACAGTTGCGGCACTGGGTGTCGGGGTTGGTGGGGAGATAGGTCTCAAGTCTGCATGATCTGTCGAAGAGGTTAAAGGAGCGTAGTCCGAGGTTTTCTATGGTGTAGTGACCTGGGAGCGCAATGACCATAGAGGAGTGTGCTTTTTCCATCCAGGATTCTGGTTTGCTGAGCCACCGGGGGATTTGTGCTAGCTGTATAGAAGGTCCATAGTTGCTGTTGATTTCGGATGCGACTAGTTGTCCAGCTTGGAAACCTTCACCTATTGAGGTCGGGATGCCGTGTAGGATGAACTTTGACCATCTGGAGTTGACTCGGATATCGACGTAGGGTACTTTCAGTTCTGTGAGCGCGGATTCGATTTCCATTCTGTACTCCATGACTTTTGATGCGGGGGTGACGAATTTAGATTCCAGTACGAAATTGTTCTTTGAGGTTTGTCTGGCGGCAAGGAGATGGCAGTCAGGGTCCTGGATTTTCGAGTTGATCTTTTGTCTGATCTTGCTATGGTGAAAGGGGAAGCTGCGTTGGTTTCGACGACGATTTCTCGGTTGATTTTGGTGAAGTCTGGTTTGAAGAGGGGGTCCGGTTTGGGCTTGGATCTCTTCCTTTGGACTACCTGGAAGTTGGATGGTCCAGGGCCTTTTGCGATGTCGGCGTATGTTGTGTTCTGTTGTTGTTGTTGTTGTTGCTGTAGTGGGGGTTCCTTGGGTTCGTTTCCGGGTTTTTCCCCTTGTTCCTGGGTTGTTCGGGGGGGGGCTTGAGCCTGGGGTGCCTGAGCCTGTGGTGCCTGAGCCTGTGGTGCGCGTGCCGGAGGTGCTCATGGTGCCAGGGGTGCTTGGAGGGTTTGTTGTTGTTGGAGGCGGTTGAGTTTGTCCAGCATAATGTCTTGTCTATTAATCATTTCAGCCATTTGGTGTGTCAGGATGTTGATGGTGTCCCGGAGCTGTTTGTTCTCGGCAGTTGTGTCTTCTTTAAGCCTCTGGATGTGACCTTCAACTGACCCGATGTCACTGGTGATGTTGTTCGTTGAGATGGATAGGGCATTTCTGACCAGCCAGGCGATGTAGTTTAGGTCCATAACAGTGTGGGTTTCCTGGGGGACAATGCTGGGGTGGAGGAAGTCAATCCTGGGGATGTACGGCCGATCGTAGTCTTTAGAGTCTGCGAATTCTCCCCTAGGATTCTCGTTGATCTGGGTTTCTTCGACAGTGGTTGTTTGGGTGGGTTGGGTGGGTTGGGTTGGGTCGAATCTTGGAGGGGGTGGTGGTCCGGGGGGTGCTGGGGTGGCGAAGAAAGAGGAGAGCGATGATTGCGACATCATGTCCGTTCCTGTTCTTCTTGGGGCTGGGGAAACTTCGGATAGGGTTCTCTTTCTCCCGTTGGGGTTTGGGGGGGTCGATGGTCGGTTGAGGTTATTATCCAGCGTGGATATAGGAGTGGCTCAACCTGGTATGATATACCAGGTAAGACCAGGCGATCGGATTTGTGTATGAAGTGAGGGTGTTGTATGTGTAGAGAAAATTCTACAACTCAGGGGCGAGAGCGTAGATGCACTCCCTGACGAAGTAGTGGATTCTGAGGTACCAGTAGAAGACGCGGTCTATTGGCATACAGGATTTTCTCTAGAAAGTAAAGCGAAATGTAAATAAATCTTATCAGAAGCGAGGCGAGTAAGTACAGGATTGATTGATTGATTGATTTTATATTGCTTTGAAGTACAGGACTTATCGCACGCCTAAACCCACACCCCCTCGTACAAAGGAAAAGAGACAAAGGAAAGCGACAAAGGAAAGCAACCCGAAAAGATAGAACAGTAAGGAGATATGTAGTACGCGAGTGAAAGAAAGAAGAGAAAGCATTTTTAGCGAAACGAAAGTGAAAGAAAACCGACCTCTCAGGCATCTGTCTCCTCCCCGTCCTCATCTTTCTCGTACCATTTTAGGAGTTGTGTTTCCTTGGCGAATTCGAAGATCAGGTCTTCTCTAAGGTTGGTGAACATCCAATTTTCCCAAGTCTGCGGTCCGGGGATTTTTTCGATGAGGGGTCGTCTGAGTTGTGCCCATCGGGGGCATTCCATGATGATATGTTTGGATGATTGTTCTGCCCCGCATTGGCAGGGTTCGCGGTCGGTTTGGAAAGCGTTTTTATCCAAGCGTGTTGCCTGGCATCGTATTCGGAAGAGTTGCCTTGCTTTGGAGATTGGCAGTTTGGCGAGTTTGTTGTGGGGTTTTAGGTTTCCTGGGTGGTGGTAGTTTGGGATTGGACGCGAGTTCCATTCCTCCAGCATTCGTTTCCTGAGTAGGTCGGTCTGTATCCATCTCTCCTTTTTCCCTCCTGGCTCCTGGAAAGGGAGCATGAGGGAGGCGATTCGATGTAGGCCGGTCGCTTGTATGTTGAGTACTTTCGGTGGTAATAGTTCAAAAAGTTCCTTGTTATTGGGGTGGTGACCTTCCATGCATAGGATACGGGTTCCGTATTTCCGGGATCTATAGTTGAGGAGGTATTCCAGGGGTGGTAGGGCGGCTTCTTTCAGCAGTCGTTCTACCTTTGTCCATCGTGGGAGGCCGGTGATTATGCGTGCGGCTTCGTTGTATATTGGTGAAAGGGTGCGGACTACATGGTCTGCTCCTGTCCACCAGGCCTCTGAGCCCCAGAGGAGCGTCGGAAGGAAAGCTTGGGTGATTATGTGGTGGATTGTTTTGACTTTCGCTCCAGGCAGTCGTGAGAGTATTCGGATTCGGTTGAGTGATCGCAGGCCGTTGGAGAGGGCGCTTTCTATGTGTGGGCGGAAAGAGAGGGTTGCGTCGATCCAGACCCCCACGTATTTCAGGCGGTCCTTTGGTTGGATCGTGGTGTCCTCTATGGTGACAGTATTGTTGGGTTGGCGTAGTGTGGATGTTGATGGTCTGAAGAAAACGAGATCTGATTTCTGGGGTTCGTATTTGACATTTAGGGGGTTGGCATTGGAGACCCTTTCTGTCATTCTTTCGTTGAGGCGTTTGGTGATGAAGGCGGGTGATTTGGATATTTGCACTAGGGCGTCGTCATCGATGTAGGTGGTGTTGATTTCTTTTGCTGATGTGGATGGGTTGAGGATTACCCCTGCATATATCATGAATAGGACGGGTGACATTGGTGAGCCTTGTGGTAGGCCGGAGTTGTATGGTTGGGGGTGTTCTAGCTGATGGTTGAAAAAGAATTGTAGTGTTCTATTGGTGTTGAACTCTTTGCACCACTCCGTGAGGTATTGGGGGAACTTCTGTTGTGTCATGATTTGGTGGAGTAGGGAGTGATTTACGCAGTTGAAAGCTCCTTGTATGTCGTTTGTGAGGATTGCCGGTCTGTCTGGTGCTTTGCCGGTGATTTTCTTTTGAAGCAGGTTTTGTTGTATCGGCGTCAGGGTGCGTAAGAGTGCATCTATCGCTGAGATTGTTGGTCTTCCTCCAAACTGGTCATCGGACAGGGTTCCGAGGAGGGTCCCATCGGTGCAGAGCCTTGAAGCTACAATTTTCTCGAGGACTTTGCTGAAGCATTGTAGGAGGGATATTGGTCGATAGGCTTTGGCTGTTTTGTAGTCCGTCTTGCCTGGTTTAGGTATTGGGATGCACTTTGCTGTCTTCCATCTGTCCGGGTGTACCCCGTGTTTCAGCATGGCTGAGAACATGTCTTGTATAAGTTGTGGGTTCGCTTTGATTATTGCTTTGATGAATGGGTAGGGAATGCCATCAGTCCCTGTTGCTGAGTTGGCTGGGCAAGAGTTTATCGCTTTAAATAGTTCGTCTGAGGTAACTTCTTCAAACATGTCACTAAGGTCACAATAAGGGGGTCTGATTTGCAAAGGGGGGTTGTCGGGGGACGTCCAATTTGTGGGGAAGAGTTCAGCCCTAAGAGCTTGGCACTTCCCCGCAAACGTTTCTTCACCTTGTATGGTTGGAATTATGGTTTCCCTTCTTCTTCCGGCATTCATAATTCTCCAGATTGTACTTCCTCTGGCTTCGGAGAGTTCCTTCTCCCTCTGTTCTGCTTTGGCTTTGCGTACCAAGTTGGTCCAGTTCCGGCTACCCTTTCTCAGTGCCTCCCTGTCTTCTTCTTTCCTTGTGTTCCTTGCCCTTCGCTCTAGGGTGTTGAGGTTCGCCTTTGCAGTTTTTAGTTCTGCAGTCCACCATCGTTTCGACTTTTGTACCCATTACTGAGTGGGGTGAGTCGGTCAATCAGCTGATCGATATATTCCAGGATGAAGTCTGCCGATTGTTTGGTGTGGCTTTGGTTCTCCCAAGCTTCTGGTGGTAGGTGGAGTTGGGAGACGAGTTGGTTGAGTGTTTCCCAGTCGGTTTTGTGCCATAGTCTTCTTGGTGTGTGTTGGGGTTTTTCGATTTGGATGTGGATTATAGTTTTCCCATGATCTGACCCTGCTCCATGTCTATCCATAATCCACGTCATATCATAGTCCAGGACTGGGCCTTTGACTTGTGTGAGGTCGATTATGGTCGGTCGGTTGTTGTTTCTGGGGAAGTGTGTGAAAACCCCGGGTTCATTTAGAAGGTGTAGTCTCTGTCTGTCCATCCATCTCTTGATTCTGGTCGCGTTCCGTTTGTCTGCTCTGATGGTGTTGGTGTATTCGTGTGATTTGTGTCCGTACCATAGCTGATGGTGACAATTGAGATCTCCCATAACTAGGCAGTTCTGGATAGTGGTGATGTTCCTTGAGATGTTGGCAAAAGGGCCGCTTCTCCCGGGTGAGTATATGTTGAGGATTTGTATTTTTTGTTCTTGTATTTCCACCGTTACCGAGACAATGAAGTTATCGTGTACATAGTGGTGTTTGGGTTTTAGGTTGCTATGTTTTCTGATGTATGTTGCGCATTTCGTGTCCTTGTTGCTTGCTGTAAAAAGATAAAAGAGGGGTGATTCTGGTGGGTGTCCGTCCCTGTTGTTCCATGGTTCTTGTAACAAAAGAAAGAGTATGTTCTCGTCCATTTCTGCTTCCTCCACTACTGACTTTGTTGTTAGCCTTTTTTTTTAGCAGTTCAGTTGCTGCGCCAATGGCTAGGGTTCTGTGTTGTTGCTCCATTAGACGGAGGTTTCCATTTCTTCATTTGGTTCCTCGACGTCCGGATGACAATCGGGGCGTTCTCAGGTTCTGGGATCGGCTGGTTGGAGAGTTTGGCTCTGATCTTGGCCTTGGCTCGTTCCGGGCATGCCATGTCGATTGCCTTATGGTGTCCTTTGCAGTTGAAGCATCTGATTGGTGAGTGGGTGCATCTGATGCCTCCGGAGCACTCCTTGCATGGGTGCTCTGTTGTCTTGTGGTCGGCTGAGGCGCAGTGTCCGCAGCGGCCTGTTGGGTGGTTGCAGCGTTCTTGCCTATGTCCATATTCAAGGCAGTTACGGCACTGGGTTTCGGAGTTGGTGGGGAGGTAGGTCTCGAGTCTGCATGTTCTGTCGAATAGGTTGAAGGAGCGGAGTCCGAGGTTTTCCATTGTATAATGTCCTGGGAGTGCGATTGCCATAGAGGAATGTGCCTTTTCAATACGGGATTCTGGTTTGCTGAGCCATCGGGGGATTTGTGCTAGTTGTATGGTTACTCCATAGTTGCTGGTGATTTCGGATGCAACCAGTTGTCCAGCTTGGAAGCCTTCGCCTATCGATGTTGGGATGCCGTGTAGGATGAATTTCGACCATCTAGAGTTAACCCGGATGTCGACGTAGGGTACCTTTAGTTCCGTGAGTGCGGATTCGATTTCGAGTTTGTATTCCATGACCTTGGTTGCGGGGGTGACGAATTTGGATTCCAGGACAAAGTTGTTCTTCGAGGTTTGTCTGGCCGCGAGGAGGTGACAGTCTGGGTCCTGGATCATGGAGTTGATTTTTTGTCTGATTTCAGTTGGGGTGAAAGGTGATGCCGCGTTGGTTTCAATAACAATTTCTCGGTTGATCTTGGTGAAGTCTGGCTTGAAAAGGGGGTCCTGTTTGGGTTTGGATCTCTTCCTTTGAACTACCTGGAAATTGGCTGGTCCAGGGCCTTTTGCGATGTCGGCGTATGTTGTATTCTGTTGTTGTTGTTGTTGTTGTTGCTGGGGTGGGGGGTTCCTTGGGTTTGGTTCCGGTTTTTCCTTTGTTTGGCTGATTGGGGGGGGCCTGTGCCTGGGGTGCCTGGGGTGCCTGGGCCTGTGGTGCACGTGCCAGGGGTGCTCGTGGTGCCGGGGGTGCTGGGGGTGGTTGTTGCTGAAAGCGGTTGAGCTTTTCCAGCATTATGTCCTGTCTATTCATCATTTCCAACATTTGGTTTGTGAGGATGTGGACGGTGTCCAGGAGCTGTTTGTTCTGTTCGGTCATATCTTTTCGGAGTCTCTCGACATCATGTTCAACTACGTGGATGTCGTCCGTGATGCGATTTGATGCGATGGACATGGCATTTCTGACCAGCCATGCGGTATAGTTTAGGTCCATGTGTAACAGAGCCACTATAAGGCTGTTACAAGCGACTGGAACAGAAGAACAACAATGCCAGAAGGGGCAGGGTAACCCTGGAAGGGAGTTACCCTCCCTAGGCAGTCAAGCCTTTGAGGCGCGATAACTCCGCAATCGATGTCCGAAAATATGCTAGCACGACAGAAATGATCCTGGCGCGCTCCGGAGGCAATGGAAGGCCCAATTCCAAAACACGCTTTGGACCCCAAAATAACCCCCGGAGCTGCCGAACCGCTGGAACCCTCCTGTTTCACTCCGGAGCATCTTTGAGTGAGGAGAGTGCAACCCAAGCTACCAAAGCAAAAGCTACGATTTCAATAAACATACTTAAGTCTATTGAAAACATCATTAGAAGAAGCGACCGCCATACAGTCGGCCGATCCCGCTAGTTCGTAGGACCCCGACTGAGGCTTGGCGGATTGCGCGATTTGACTCGGATGGAAGTTCCTCCGATGTGGGGTTGCTACTCCGCTCTCCCTTAGAGACAGAGATAGAGACAGAGATAGAGAGAGATTCGCAGAAGCTATGGCGAGGCCTAAGCTCAGCGAACATCTCCTATCCTCTACAGAGATAGAGACAGAGATAGAGAGAGATGCGCAGAAGCGATGGCGAGTCCTAAGCTCAGCGAACATCTCCTACCCTCTACAGAGATAGAGACAGAGATAGAGAGAGATGCGCAGAAGCGATGGCGAGTCCTAAGCTCAGCGAACATCTCCTATCCTCTACAGAGATAGAGACAGAGAAATAGAGAGAGAGGCCGATGAAGAGTCCTAAGCTCAGCGAACATCTCCTATCCTCTACAGAGATAGAGACAGAGATAGAGAGAGATGCGCAGAAGCGATGGCGAGTCCTAAGCTCAGCGAACATCTCCTACCCTCTACAGAGATAGAGACAGATAGAGAGAGATACGCAGAAGCTATGGCGAGTCCTAAGCTCAGCGAACATCTCCTATCCTCTACAGAGATAGAGACAGAAATAGAGAGAGATGCGCAGAAGCTATGGCGAGACCTAAGCTTAGCGAACATCGCCTACCTTCTATGCTGCTGGATATAGAGGAAGATGGGATCTTTACTAAATAAGGAACCCCTTAAAGTTATTAAGTTTCTAGACTTAATTGTTTACCATAGAAAACTCTACTCTTTGAAGTAACTCTCACCGAGTTTGTTTATTCTCTATTAGACTTCTATCAAACATGAGTCACGGTCGTGTTCTATTATAGCACCCCCGTTACAGTATAACTTTAAGCTCCTCGCTTAAAGAATCCACCAAAAAAACTTCTCCCAAACCTATCTGAGAAACAAATTAGTGTCCCTTTTCAGCTAGGACCAGGATGAGTGGAGACTTACTCTCCATGATAATTCCATGTTCATTTCAAAGGGTTATAGCTCCCAAGTTAGCTCTGAGGGTTATAGCGCCCAGATTCGCTTCTAAAAAATCCGAATCGCCCCATTTATCATAGGGCCCCATTCACCGTCAGGACACCAGCCCCAGCTGAGGTCGTAATCGGGGCGTGGACCACGTCGGTAGGGAGCAAGGGGAGGATAGCTGGCCCTCCGCTCATTCCACCAAGACTCAAAATAGGCATCCTGAGCCACTCTCTGCCTTGCCACCATCTCCTCTCTCTGCTTCGATCCTCCGCTGCATCCATTCCGCTCCCGATGGATCACGCGAAATCTCAGCCCGCATCCATTCCATCTGAGACTGCCTCTCCAGTCTATTTGCCCGAGAGCGTGCCTGAACAATAGACCTATCTCCCGGCTGGGAGTAAGGATAATGTCGGCGGAAATCGTCTCTGGTCAAGCGGGGAATCTGATTGAAGTGGCCATCAGGTAGAAGACTCCAGACCACGAGGAACGGCCCGCCTATTGAAGCGTTAGGAAAGGGAAAGGAGGTAACCAAAGTTAATGAGGATACACCTACCTTCGGTCCTTTCAGTCCTTTTCGGTCGACAAGCTTTACGTGTTATCCTCCCTCAGATAAACGGTACCTTGACCGACCAACTTCCGGAGGTCAGCAACGACTTGTGGGGTTATCGATCTAGTTTTCATCTCCGGAGATCGATTAAAAGAAGATAGGCATGATCCCACAATGGAATTGATGGTGATGAACAGAGACAGGAATAAGATGAAGAAGAGCATAACTGTCGGAAAAACAAATATACGATTAAGGATGGGTAAAGAAGATCGGACTGCTCAGAGAAGGAATGTATAGGAAGAAGGGAGTCCTATTCTCCTCGACAGCAACCCCGCTTTTTATAGGCGAACCCCTATTACGGTTCCGGATATAAGCGTTGCTACCCGTATGGGGAATCCAACCCGGAGTTGGAACCCAAACGTTAAGCGAGTCAACCGAACTGGTTATAAGAACGGGATATGAGGAAGAAGCCATCATAAGGGATTACCTTCTTCAAGGTCTGCAGTGTGATCTCTGCGGAATAGGAAAATTTCGACCAGCCGGAGATAAATTTACTGGGGTCAACGGACTACACTCCTTGGGGCATAAGCTCGAGTAGCCGCAGAAGCTGGAGCAAACCCATGAGAAGGCTCCCCGTTAACGAATATTCCAGACTCCAGGTCCGGAGAAGGAAGGAGAAGAAGAGGAAGAGAAAGAGGAAACAAACCATCTAGTGAAACTCCTCAATTCTATTTAAACTGAGGCATTTGCCCTATCTTTCCAAAATGAGACAATCGATATTCTCTACCCCGAATGGACGAGTTGAAGGAGCGGCTAGGAAGAGCCAAAACCCTTGCCAAAATCGATCTAAGGAATGGATTCCACCTCTTCTATATGAAAAGGGGAGGCGAGTGGAAAACGGTTTTTTCGAATTAGACACAGGCTGTATGCGTACACGATTTTGCTGCTTTGGTATAATACACCATTAAATCAATGACGGACTCATGGCGCAGTTGGTAAAGTTCCTACTTTGATAGCAGATGGTCGCGAAGCCGACTGTTGCGGTCGCCACCCGACGACGCTCTGAAGCGATACGGAGATGAACAGTCTCGATCTCACTCGCCGCTTGCCAGAATGGCCATTACGGTTTACGTCAATTTTGGCATCCCGAGATATTCGGAAATTATGGGGATACACATTTCTCTAATAGAAAGAGTGCTCGAAAGACCGAGAGAAAGGGACTATTCGGCAACATTTAAAATCCGTCTTCCACGCATCAGAAGCCGAGTACCTGGGTTGAGATGTGCCCGATAAAGGCATAACCATGTCCTCGGAGGAGGTGAAAGCAATCAAAAGAGGGTCAACTCCGTGAGGTTTGTGTAACGGGGGTCTATGGGCGAAGGACTATAGTGCCAAGGAATACAACCGAGGCGAGAACGTGGACGTGGAAGTGTTCGTTGACTATGGACTATGGGGCGGCTCTACCTGGTATGATATACCAGTCTGAACCCTATGACGTAGCGTAGAACAAAAGTAGTATTCGTGGAGTAAAGTACAGGAGATTGCGTGAAGAGAAAAGGAAAGGAAGGAAAACATGAAAAGGCACGAGGCAACGCTCCCTTATATATCCAACTCCTAGTCCGTTGATGACTAATGACCCGCGTAACAGAAACCGAAAGAACATAGCAGAAACCCCATTACAAATCCCAACCACACTGCGCAATCCTTGCTCTTCGTACCTTGACAACCCGAATAACCAAACTAGACAGTTGCCGTTACAGATTACTCCCCCTCTAAGGCCTACCTCCTGGTAGGCTTAGGCTTCCGTGGATAACGCTCATGGAATCGTTTAACAATATCAGGCGAATGTTCGAGGTCTGATAGGGGTTGCCAAGAGGCTTCATCATATCCTGTATATCGTACCAAATACTCGAATCTTCCCCTCCGTTTCCTGGAATCCAAGATATCCTCGACTTCCCATTCTTTCTCCCCTTCGATCTCAACCGGAGGTGGTGGTGACTGCTGCTGTCCAGGTAATGGATTACCGGCTTCAGGTGACAATAGGGAAACATGGAATACTGGGTGGACCTTCATGGAACGGGGAAGTTCTAACTCATAAGCATAAGGGTTAAGAATCCGCTTAATGCTGTAAGGTCCAATACGTTTCCAATCGAATTTCTTCGAGGGTCGTTTGGTAAGGACATGACGTGTTGACAGGAAAACCTTATCTCCTATACCATAGCGAGGGGCAGGGGATCGATTCATATTTGCTGATTCCTCTTGTATCCTTTGTGCTCGAAACATTTCATTCTTCAGAAACTCCACTATGTCCTTCATCTCCTTCGCAATGCTATTAGCTTGATCTTCCCCTGTTGTCCTTCCAGATTCTAAAAGCCCAAACGTTATCCTCGGATTTCTCCCTGAATTGGCGTAAAATGGGGAGACTTTTGTCGTTTCCGAAGCGTGGTTGTTTGTCGCGAATTCGGCCATTGGTAACCACCGAACCCAGTCATCCTGTTGATAGGAGACATAGCTTCGGAGGTACTGTTCCATTACGGCATTGATCCTTTCAGTTTGTCCATCAGTCTGGGGGTGGAATGCAGTGGAGAATCGTGGGGATATTTCCAGGCGTTTGCAAAGCGACTTCCAAAACTCTGCGACAAACTGTGTTCCTCGATCGGATACGATAGTATTTGGAAGGCCATGGAGTTTCCAAACATTGTGAACATATAATCTCGCCACTTCCTTCGAGTCTGCCTCCTTGGTTGTTGGTACGAAGTGTCTCATTTTTGTTAGCCTATCTACTACAACCAGGATTGCATTATATCCATCACTTTCCGGGAGGTCCGTAACAAAATCCATTGACACATCTGTCCATGGTCCATCGGGAATTGGCATTGGTCGAAGTACTCCATATGGTGCATTGCGTGGTGTCTTACTACGGACACACACATTGCAATTCCTGACATATCGATCGACATACTTTCGCATTTGTGGCCAATAGTATTCCCGACTCAGGAGTTCCAACGTCTTTGCTCTACCTGGATGTCCTGCGGATGGCTTGTCGTGGTGTTCTTGTAAAAGTCTTAGCCGGAGGTCATTGTCGTCGGGTACGTATAGAGAGCCTCGATAAAGTAGCCGACCGTTGTTATCTTCCATGCATTCGGCAAGTGAAATTTTGTTTGAGTGGCAAACGTCGTTCCGAAGCATAGTGAGAACCTCATTTGGGAAACTATCAACTTGGTAAGCTTTTGAAAATAATTCCTCAACAGTGGACGCTCCTTCAGCGGATTCATTTGATAAAGAACCCGCGAACAAACTTAGCTTTGAATCCAAATTTTTTCGCTTCAAAACCACTTGGCTCTGATGCGTCAGCCGTTCATCCCCCTCTTTAGGTAGGTCACCTGACCTTCTAGTTAACGCATCTGGTTTCGCTCCCTGCTTTCCTGGTCGAAATTGTATAACGAAATTAAAACGTGAAAGGAATTCGGACCAACGGGCTTGCCGACGATTTAACAATTTTGTTGTCATGAAATATTCCAGATTCCGATGGTCGCTAAAGACTTCAATTGGGAATTGTGCTCCTTCCAGATGGTGGCGCCATTCTTCAAAACATCGTACGATTGCTAAAAGTTCCTTATCATAGATCTCATAGTTACATTCTGCAGGAGAATGTTTCTTGGAGAAGAATGCAACCGGATGTAGGATTCCTCCATCATCGCGCTGAGATAGGATTCCTGCCGAGACATAGTCAGAAGCATCAGTTTCTACCACAATCTTTCGATCTGGATCGAAATGAACTAGTATCGGTGCCGTCGTAAACATCTTTTTTAACGTCTGAAACGCTTCTTCCCTTTCGTCCATTCAAACTTAACATTTTTCTTCGTCAAAGCAGTAAGTGGAGCAACAATCCTTGAATATCCTAAAATAAAACGTCGATAGAAATTTGCAAAGCCCAAAAACACTTGAACATCACGGAGATTCGTTGGTGTAGACCATTCCAGGACATCGATAACCTTCTTCGGATCCATTCTATTTCCATCCGGAGTGAGGATCAAACCAAGATACTTCGCTTTCGAACCATAAATTCACATTTCTCAGGTTTAAGGTGACATGATTCTCATCAAGTACCTTTAGAACCTTTTGAATATGACTCTTGTGCTCTGCGAGGGTCTCAGAATAGATAAGGATATCATCTAAATATGCTGTTACGAATTGGTCAAGATAAGGGCGTAGGATATCATTGATCCAATGTTGAAACGTGGCAGGAGCATTGGCGAGTCCGAACGGCATCACCGTATATTCGAAATGTCCATATCTGGTTCTAAACGCCGTTTTCCATTCGTCTCCCTCCGCCATCCTGATTTGATTATATCCCCATCTTAAATCCAATTTGGTGTAATACTTCGCTCTCGACAATTTGGCCAAAGTCTCTTTCAACAACGGCAATGGATAACGATTCTTAATCGTAATGGCATTTAGACCCCGATAGTCAACACATAGACGAAGAGTTCCATCAGCTTTCTTGACGAATAATATAGGCGCTCCTGCTGGTGATTCACTATGACGAATGATTCCCTTGGGTAGATTTTCCTGGAGATAGTCCCAGAGAGCTTTTAATTCGACTTGGGACAAAGCATATATCGGTCCCCATGGTGGTTGTTTTCCTTCTTCCAATACTATCTTCATGTCATGGGAGGGTCGATGTGGCGGGAGAATGGAAGCATTGTACTCTTCGAACATATAGATATAACGATGGAACTCTTTCGGTATCAGTTGTTCAAGGTCGATAGTAGATTTTTCGCTTGCTGAGACGATGACGGTATGATGTTCCGGTAAGGGAATCGAGATGCCATGAACAGTAACTGCAGTTCCACTGAGTGAACAGTGTTGACAACAGTTCCGAGAGTCAAAAACTAGTAGATTTTCCTTTGGCCGAATTGTAACGTCATGACGTCGCATCCAAGGTATTCCCATCACAATCGGATAGTGTCCTAGCTTCGTCACAAAACACGGCGCAGTCTCTCGATGACCATGAATATCTAACGCGACATCGACAATGTGGGTAATTTTTCCTGACTTGATAGGTCTTCCGTCTATAACGTCTACGTGGCGGGGTATTTTGAGAGGGGTCATTGTGAGTTTGTTGTGGCGTGCAAAAGATTCGTCAATAAAAGCATATCCTGATGCTCCGGTATCAATAAGAGCGTAGGTGGGTATGAAAGAGTCTTTATTCTGTGAGATAGAACAAGTTACTACAAGCTGATTCCCGTCCATTTCCTCCTCCGATACCGAAAACCCAGAAATATGCATCCTAGAAAAATCCTTAAACGGTCCCTGGGCTAAGCCACTTAGAGCAGGGACAAATCTTTTGCCGACTCATTATCGCTCCCATCATTTTCCCCCACCCTCAACGCTGCTCCCCTCATCACAGGTCTCCTTGCTTGATTTCCAGTTGCCCTCGCTTGGGGGCAATCTCTAACCATATGTCCCACACCTCCGCAATAGAAACATCGGCCCTCAGCTAAGCGGGCGTTTCTTTCGGCAGGGGTTGGGCGACGGCGTCCTCCAGATAGATCCATTGGTACATCACCCCCCGGGCGGAAAGAGGGATGAGGTTCGGTAGCAGGTGCATTAGCAGCCGGGACGGTAGTACGAGGAGCAGGGGGAGGATTCGCTGGTGGGGGACGAGGGGCCGGAGTAGCAGTAGCAGTCCAAGGTTTTTTACTTCCTCGCTTAGCTTCTGCCGCTCGACGACGATTATCCAACCGTTGCAAAAGGGTAGCGCATGCATCTACTGTTGCCGGGGTTTCATGATGGATCATAGATTCATCGAGCTCTGCATTAATCCCTTCCATCAAAGCTTCAATCCGAGAGACTTCGTCCATACCTGACTCAGCAGCATACCGTTGAAACTCGGCAAAATAATCCGCAAACGTCCGATTTCGTTGACGGATGTTCCGGAGATTCCTCCTCGCCGTGCGCATCCGATCAGGGTCCCCAAAAGCAGTGTCCAAAATCTCATAAAACCGTAACATGGAGGGCAAAGCAATTCCTTCTTCGCCAACATACTGTAGGAACTGGTTGGCAGCTACGCCTTCCAGTCTGCTGAACGCATAAGATAACTTTGATTGTAGCGTTGGGTAGCGATCGGCATTACCCAACAGCTTAATTCTCATTTGTTGTTTGAATAGGTGGAGTCGTTCTCGATCACGATCCCCCCTGAACACTTCAGGGTCTGGGAGCTTCTCCGACCGATGGGTAGTGGCTGTAACAGATGGTGCTAGGGGCGCGACTGGGGGCTCATCTCCAATGGGTGGTTCGTCAGGGGCAACAATTTCAACAGCAGCCTGTTGAGCTCTGGCAGCAGCAAGATCTTGTGCGAACATCTCTCTTGCTCTATCAGCCTCCCCTACCATCTCCTGTAAATCCGTTGCATACTGAGCGAGACCATGCTGACATTGTTGGAGAAGCGCATAGGCCTCTGCTCCGATGACATTGTCGACCTGGGGGTGCGCTTCAAAGAATCTTTGGAGATTATTGCTAAGTTGCTGGTAATCAATAGGGGCGTGTTCCGACATGGTAGACTATGGTGTTGTACTGGTTGGCAATAGGTTGACGCAACCTAGTGTAACGGGGGTCTATGGGCGAAGGACTATAGTGCCAAGGAATACAACCGAGGCGAGAACGTGGACGTGGAAGTGTTCGTTGACTATGGACTATGGGGCGGCTCTACCTGGTATGATATACCAGTCTGAACCCTATGACGTAGCGTAGAACAAAAGTAGTATTCGTGGAGTAAAGTACAGGAGGTTGCGTGAAGAGAAAAGGAAAGGAAGGAAAACATGAAAAGGCACGAGGCAACGCTCCCTTATATATCCAACTCCTAGTCCGTTGATGACTAATGACCCGCGTAACAGAAACCGAAAGAACATAGCAGAAACCCCATTGCAAATCCCAACCACACTGCGCAATCCTTGCTCTTCGTACCTTGACAACCCGAATAACCAAACTAGACAGTTGCCGTTACAGTTTGACTTCAAGGTTGTATACCGCCATGGGAAACTATGCCAAGGGAGATATCTTATCACGGCGTTGGGACTACGCCCTGGAGAGGGGGGTAAGGCTTATCAACATCCCAAATTGGCCTGGTTAAGCCTGGATAACTCGTAATGGTTTCAGTCCAAAACCTATTCGGATGATTGATTCAGCATTGGCAAGATCCAGAGTACTTTCCCTTGAAAGAGGCTCTTGACTACAACCAACGGGTGCCAATAGACTTGAGACCTTACCCCGAGAGACGGAGACCCCTCCATAAGGAAAGATGAATGCTTTTGGGCACTGTTCCTTTGGTCAAAAAGTGGATAATGATGTGGAAGAATACATGTGGAGTTGCGATACATGTCAGGCGGTAAAAGGGCTAAAATATAGAGAACCACCCGAGGAAATCCTTTCTGATCGAGTATCCAAATTCGGAGGCAAGTTCTGGATTTATTGATGAAGGTTCTCGGGGTCAACCTCCAGCTGTCGACAGTATGATGTTCTTAAACTAAGGGGCAAATCGGAGAGAGTCAATCAAAACGCTTGAGCAATATCTCAGAAACGGTTGCTGCTATCAACAGAACGACTGAGCAGGGTTTCTCCCGACACAGAATATGCCTGTAATACGCAACATGGGCTAAACAATGCGACGGGCGGCAGAAGTGGTATGATCAGAAGTATATGGAAGTTTCAAGTGAAAACTGAGAATGAGATAATGTCGGACCGACGCAATATCATAACTAAGCGATCGCTGTCAAACCTCCCCTCAATGGAACATTCATGTTATCCTCCATATATCTTTGTGGGGGCGATATCGGGAACCTAAGGACTGAACGCGCCGAAGTTTTCCTCCTGCACTTTAGCTCAAGGAGAATACAGTTACATTCTCGATTTAGCGAAATCCGATGGCAGTAGGCTGGGCGTGAGAAATTTCGCAGTACTATCGGATTATTTGGGAGCGGTATCGTTCAGAAGTCTCCTGGGACCCGCACGAACATACTGCAAGATAGCAGACGAGGCCTACACGGAATTTCATCAAACTAGAATCACCCCCGAAGACTTCAGAAAGTGCCGTGAAACTCTAGGAGTCCTCAAAATACGGCCTGAGTAGCCTTGTATCCCAGGAAATACACGGAACAAAGGATACTATCGAACAGAAGATGAGATCCTCTTTGCTTGATGAAGGCGTTTCAATCTGAGTTTCCTTGCTTGAGAAAATAGAGATAGATACAGAGTGTTACGGACTATATAACCGCTGCTATATGAGTATAGACGGGCCCCTAACATGCTGAGAGTTACAGTAGAAGCCAGTTGCACAGTGACATGCAAGTGCCGGCAGTGTGGTTAGCTACCAGCTGTCAGAGTAACTACAGTCTGCGCACTAGGGAGAGGATCTATCCATGGGAGCAATGACTGACGAGCCTGTGCCTCGCCAGTGGATAGAAGACCGGCCAGAGGAGGACTCTGAGTGCCCGGTGATTCTCTATACCCTCTAAGCATTGAAGTCCGTCGATAGCGACAGGGAAATGCCCAGGAAGTCTACAGTAAACAACAGCTCTACAGCAACGATTGAGCTGACATCTGAGCGAAGACTCATTCATGCAGGCCCTCGGTTGTGTGGCAACCAGGCTGCAGGTGTCATCAAGGCTCTGACTAAGGGTGGTAGCCTCAGCTGAATCCTCCGCTAACGCCAGAGAAAGGTAGCGGAAGAGTTTTCTCCGCCATCATTGTTAGACCGCCGAACTTAGTAAGGAAGTAGGAGCAGAAAATCGAAGCCTTTGGAAGATTAGTGCTCAGGCTCGCTCCCCAACTATCCTGTTCTCTCGATTTTTTCTGTACGTGAAATACTACTAGACCCATAACCCTAATGTAAACTCGAGACGAAGCATGGAGAGAGGGAAAGAATGTAACAGAGCCACTATAAGGCTGTTACAAGCGACTAACAGAAGAACAACAATGCCAGAAGGGGCAGGGTAACCTGAAGGGAGTTACCTCCCTAGGCAGTCAAGTTTTTGAGGCGCGATAACTCCGCAATCGATGTCCGAAAATACGTTAAGAAGCACGACAGAAATGATCCTGGCGCGCCCGAGGCAATGGAAGGCCCAATTCCAAAACACGCTTTTGGACCCCAAAAATAACCCCCGAGCTGCCGAATCACGCCGAACCCTCCTGTTTCACTCCGGAGCATCTTTGAGTGAGGAGAGTGCAACCCAAGCTACCAAAGAAAAGCTACGATTTCAATAAACATACTTAAGTCTATTGAAAACATCATTAGAAGAAGCGATCGCCATACAGTCGGCCGATCCCGCTTAGTTCGTGGGACCCCGACTGAGGCTTGGCGGATTGCGCGATTTGACTCTGGATGGAAGTTCCTCCGGTGGGGTTACATCCGCCTCCCTTAGAGACAGAGATAGAGACAGAGATAGAGAGAGATGCGAGAAGCTACATGGCAGTCCTAAGCTCAGCTTAACATCTCCTACCCTCTACAGAGATAGAGACAGAGATAGAGAGAGATGCGCAGAAGCGATGGCGAGTCCTAAGCTCAGCGAACATCTCCTACCCTCTACAGAGATAGAGACAGAGATAGAGAGAGATGCGCAGAAGCGATGGCGAGTCCTAAGCTCAGCGAACATCTCCTACCCTCTACAGAGATAGAGACAGAGATAGAGAGAGATTCGCAGAAGCGATGGCGAGTCCTAAGCTCAGCGAACATCTCCTACCCTCTACAGAGATAGAGACAGAGATAGAGACAAGGGATGGCAGTCCTAAGCTCAGCGAACATCTCCTATCCTCTACAGAGATAGAGACAGATAGAGAGAGAGAGCCAGAGAAGCGATGCAGTCCTAAGCTCAGCGAACATCTCCTACCCTCTACAGAGATAGAGACAGAGATAGAGAGAGATGCGCAGAAGCTATGGCGAGTCCTAAGCTCAGCGAACATCTCCTATCCTCTACAGAGATAGAGACAGAAATAGAGAGAGATGCGCAGAAGCTATGGCGAGACCTAAGCTTAGCGAACATCGCCTACCTTCTATGCTGCTGGATATAGAGGAAGATGGGATCTTTACTAGCGAAGGAACCCCTTAAAGTTATTAAGTTTCTAGACTTAATTGTTTACCATAGAAAACTCTACTCTTTGAAGTAACTCTCTACCGAGTTTGTTTATTCTCTATTAGACTTCTATCAAACATTGAGTCACGGTCGTGTTCTATTATAGCACCCCCGTTACACCATGACGTTGTGAGTTTCCTGGGGGACGATGCTGGGGTGGAGAAAGTCGATCCTAGGGATGTATGGCCGGTCGTAGTCCTTAGAGTCTGCGAATTCCTCCCTAGGGTTCTCGTTGATCTGGGTTTCTTCGATAGTGGTTGATTGGGTGGGTTGGGGTTGTATTGGGTTGGGTCAAATCTTGAGGGTGGTGGTCCAGGGGTGCTGGGGTAAAGAAGGAGGAGAGCGATGATTGCGACATCATATCCGTTCCCGTTCTTCTTGGGGCTGGGGAAACTTCGGATAAGGTTCTCTTTCTCCCGTTAGGGTTTGGGGGTGTTGATGGTCGGTTGGGGTTATTGTCCAGTGTGGATGTAGAGGTGGCTCAACCTGGTATGGTATACCAGGTAAGACCGGTCGTTCGGATGTGGGATGAGGGTGATGTGTGCGTAGAGAAAATTCTACAACTCAGGGGCGAGAGCGTAAATGCACTCCCTGACGAAGTAGTGGATTCTGAGGTACCAGTAGAAGACGCGGTCTATTGGCATACAGGATTTTCTCTCGAAAGTAAAGCGAAAAAAGTAAATGATTCTTATCAGAAGGAAGGCCGAGCGAAGCGTCGAGCGAAGCGAGGTGCGAAGCGAGGCGAGTAAATACAGGATTGATTGATTGATTGATTTTATATTGCTTTGAAGTACAGGACTTATCGCACGCCTAAAACCACACCCCCTCGTACAAAGGAAAGAGACAAAGGAAAAGCGACAAAGGAAAGCGACCCGAGAAGATAGAACAGTAAGGAGATATCAGTACGTCAATGAAAGAAGAGAAAGCGTAACGAAAACGAAAGAAAGAAAAAACCCGCCTCTCAGGCATCTGTATCCTCCCCGTCCTCATCTTTCTCGTACCATTTCAGGAGTTGTGTTTTTTTTGCGAAATCGAAGATCAGGTCTTCTCTAAGGTTGGTAAACATCCAATTTTCCCACGTCTGCGGCCCGGGGATTTTTTCGATGAGGGGTCGTCTGAGTTGTGCCCATCGGGGGCATTCCATGATGATGTGTTTAGAAGATTGTTCCGCCCCGCACTGGCAGGGTTCGCGGTCGGTTTGGAAGGCGTTTTTGTCCAAGCGTGTTGCCTGGCATCGTAGTCGGAAGAGTTGCCTTGCTTTGGAGATTGGCATTTTGGCGAGTTTGTTGTGCGGTTTTAGGTTTCCTAGGTGGTGGTAGTTTGGGATTGGACGCGAATTCCATTCCTCCAGCATTCGTTTCTTGAGTAGGTCGGTCTGTATCCATTTCTCCTTCTTTCCTCCTGGCTCTTGGAAAGGGAGCATGAGGGAGGCGATTCGGTGTAGGCCGGTTGCTTGTATGTTGAGCACTTTCGGTGGTAATAGTTTGGTGAGTTCCTTGTCGATGGGATGGTGATCTTCCATGCATAGGATGCGGGTCCCATATTTCCGGGATCTATAGTTGAGGAGGTGTTCCAGGGGTGGCAGGGCGGCTTCTTTCAGCAGTCGTTCTACTTTTGTCCATCGTGGGAGGCCGGTGATTATTCGTGCAGCTTCGTTGTATATTGGTGAGAGGGTGCGGACTACGTGGTCTGCTCCTGTCCACCAGGCTTCTGAGCCCCAGAGGAGCGTCGGAAGGAATGCTTGTGTGATTATGTGGTGGATTGTTCTGACTTTTGCTCCAGGTAGTCGTGAGAGTATTCGGATCCGGTTGAGTGATCGCAGGCCGTTGGAGAGGGCGCTTTCTATATGTGGGCGGAAAGAGAGGGTTGCGTCAAGCCAGACTCCCACATATTTTAGGCGATCTTTTGGTTGGATTGCGGTGTCCCCTATGGTGACGGTATTATTGGGTTGGCGTAGAGTGGATGTTGGTGGTCTGAAGAAGACGAGGTCTGATTTCTGGGGTTCGTATTTGACATTTAGGGGGTTGGCATTGGAGATGTTGGAATTTACGGTGAACTTTGTTTCTTTCATTTATTACGTTAATATTTGTTTATCTCCATACATTTCATTACGGGTTACTTGATAAGGAATACAGGGTTTATACCGATAACTATTTTTTCTTTTTGGTTTCTATTATGTTTCTACTTTACATATGGGTGTCATCTCGGGTATTACTTTCCTATGTTGGAACATTGAGTCATATACTTATGTACGTGATCGGCTGCTTACGCTACCGACACTCTTCTATCTGTTTCCATACTTCTTGGCAGTTTCTCGGGGTCAAATGGCTTTCCCACCTGTTTAGTTCTCTTTTCTTTCTCGGTCGGAAGGGACACGGTTCTTGTATAAATATCGGCTGTTTTTTCTTTTCTTCTGATTTTGTCAATCGTTTATACATATAATATAGACATTAGAACCTAGCTTCCTTGTTCGCTTCGCTTCGCCTAAATTCTTCGAATCTTCTCCTCCTCGAAATCGCATGATTTACTTAATAGTTTAACCGCTATTATGTCCTTCCAAGACAACCCCGTTGTCCCTTTCCTTCAGGTTATGAGTCGTGTTCTTTTAGACACCATCATCCTGATCTATCGATTTCAGAAATTCAAGAATCCTCTTCGGCTTACTTTCGTCCGTCCTCTATCTTCCTCTACTACCTCCCTCATTCAACTCTTCAATCATGGCTCCAAAGGAAAAGGCAGCAGCCAAAAGCTCCTCTCTCCTTCTCCACCAAGGCCAAAGATTTACAAACCCATCACTATCAAGCTCGATAACATCCGTGTCTTAACCGGACAATCGAACTACAATATATGGGCAGCTTCCATGAAGCTGGTATGGAAGGGTATGAAAGTCTATGAAATAGTTGTTGATGGAGCGGAACCCTCTGACGACGCCGACGACGCTGAACAATCCAAGATATGAATCGCTATGCCATCAAGCAGCAGCTGTCTACATCCAGGTGGTATCTCAAGACATTTTGGAGAAAATTGTCGAATTTTGACCACCCCCACAGGATGTGGGAGTCTCTGCGCATGAATTCTACCGAGACACTGCCGACTCGCTTTCCCAGATCATGTCTTTTGGTCTCCTTCCTCCTCCTACGATCCAGAAAACCCATCTCTACATTCATCGTGATCCTTCGAAAGCAGGAATGGCTACGCCTTAATCAGCTGGCTTAATCCTCGTCCGACACCTATCGCCAACTCTTCTCCAAATTCCTGGATGAAGATAAGGCAAAGCGCGATTTCCTCCTAGGTTTCGTCTCGACATCAAAAGAACGCCAGTAGATAATCTGTCTACAAAGGATGATTTCACCTTTGCTGAAGTCAAACAACGTCTCTTAGATTTGGATCACGAGCAACCTTCCTCCTCTGTCTCCTCCTCCCCTCAAACGGCACTCCTCACAACACAAAGAAGAACTGCCAGGTCTCCTCGTCAGCCCTCCTCCTCCTCTCAATCTGCCTCTCGTCAACAGAAGCAGAAAGAATGTACCTGCGCCAAGCACAACCCAGGAAAACATCTAGGCACACGCGAACCAATGCTTCAAGCTCAAGAAGCACCAAGAGGAACAGAAGTCTTCGGGCAAAGGAAAGGAAACAGATACCGAATGGTCACGACAGACTCGACAAAGGAAACGTAAAGAACACTTCATTCTATTTTGACACAGGAGCAACCCCTCACATGTGTCCCTCCCTAGCCAAGCTTCAACACCTCGAGAAATGCGCCGGATTTGTGAGATCCTCGGCTAAGGACTCCATGTCTGTTAAGGGAAAGGGAACTGTGGTGATGGACTGTGTACTTAGGGATGGATCTGTTTCTTCTTTTCGTGTTTCTGATGTTCTTTATGTTCCTGATCTTGAGCGGCCTCTACTTTCCTGGAGAAAGATTAGAGAAAAAGGGTATACTATGGTGGGAGAGGGGGATTTCATTTCTATTGTTAAAGGGAATAAAACGATTTTCGAAGCATCTTTTGACGGTTCTTTATTTAAGATTCCTGAGGTTACCGATTCTGCTTTTCTCACATATGACTTTTGGCATTCAGCTCTAGGACATCTGGCTCCATCTTCCATTCAGAAAGCTAAGAACCTATATGCCGACGCCACCATCATTCCTCCTGCCCCTACTTCCTTTCACTGTTCAACCTGTTCACTCGCTAAGTCTACACACCATACACCACTATCCTCTAACACTCGAGCGGAAACCAAGTTGGAACTCATTCATTCTGACTTGTGTGGACCTTTTCCCGTTCCCTCTTACGCAAACTCACTCTACTACATCTCCTTCGTCGACGACAAGACCAGAATCTCATGGGTTCGCTTTCTCAAGAAGAAGTCCGATGCAGCTAAGGCTATCGAAGACTTCGTGACTGAGATGGAACTCCAATATGGTTTGCCCGTCAAGCGCTTTAGGACTGATAATGGAGGAGAGTACGCACGGAAAGCTACAAGATTTCTTCGCCCAAGGAATCGCTCACGAAGTTAACCCCTCCCTACTCTCCGGAGTCCAATGGTGTTGCTGAAAGACTTAACCGAACAATGGGTGAAACAGTTAGGACCATGTTGCTTCCTCTTAACGACAAGCGACTACTATGGGCAGAAGCAGTCTCCACCTTCGCCTACCTCAAGAACCGCCAACCTCATAAGTCAGTCAAGGATCAAACTCCTTACGAGGCCTTCCTCGTAAGAAACCATCGATCCACCACCTTCAGCCTTTTTGGTCGAGAATGCTACGCAGATATCCCAGAGGACAAACGTCCGCAGGAAGCAAGCTATCTCCCAGGGCTATGAAAGGTATTTTCACAGCGATATACAGCAACCGATCGCCACTATAGAGTATTCATCCTCAGAAAACGAACAGTGCCTCCTACGATGTCTTTTTTCCCTCCTCTCATGACAGAAGGGGTATCTGAAATACCTGAACCCCTTTCATCATCTTCGTCCTCAGTTCAGCTTAACGATTCTCAAACATCGCAGCCCTCCACAAGCCTTTCTTATGCTTTCAATAAAGAAGGTTTCCCAACTTCGGACATGTGGATAGCTTGGATTAACAGGAACCCTGAGACCGCAGCTGACTGGTATCAAAAGGGTCATCCTATCGTTACTGCACTTTTCAACAATCAGTTAGACGAAGGACGCAAGAACAATACTCTATCCTCACCACCTTCTAATACATCCTCCACTCAGTCAAGTACCAATTCGGAAATAAACCAGAACTCTTCTCCGGTTTCTCCTCAATGCAACAGCAGCAACAACACCAAGATTCCGCAATCAAACGGATCTTCCTCCTCATCATCACCTTCACCCTCCTCAACAAAACTATCCCAAACGAAACTATCATCTCATTTCACGACTCTTTCCGACCTAGTCCTCCAAGGACAAGACTACGAACAGGCACAGCTATCAACCTCTCTGGCGAATGGTGGAAAGCTCCTAACAAGGGCTCCTCACCACCACCTCTCGTGATCTAGCGACCAACAAATGACTGACGCCAGTGAACGGTCACCTGTTACCTCTTCGTCCTCTATCCAAAGCGACCAGCTAATGCCGGAAGCTCCTCCACAAGAATCGGAACGAGAAGAGACTCTCATCAGTATCCTAGAAGTATCGGAGCCTAAATCATACCGCGAAGCCAAATCCTCACCGGACTGGTCTGAGTGGAAAAAGGCAATGAACGAGGAACTGAAGTCACTGAATGAAAATGAAGTTTGGGAAGTTGTTGACAGACCCAACCGAAAAGTTGTGGATTGTCGATGGTGTTTAAGGTTAAAGGCAATGCTAAAGGAGAAGTAGAACGTTATAAGGCAAGACTGCCGCCAAAGGCTTTTCTCAAGTTCATGGGATGGACTACGATGAGATCTTTTTCACCAGTTGTACGCTTCGACTCTCTCCGCTTGCTTCTTGCCATTGTTTGCAAAGGATGGCGTGTCAGACAACTCGACGTCAAAACCGTGATTCCTATATGGTATCTTGAAAGAAGAGGTGATATGCAACTACCGGAAGGCAGCCGGTTAGAAGGTTATGCTGCTTTGAAACGTCAGATATACGGTTTGAAGCAATCACCAAGGAATGGATTTCGCTATTGAATACCTTATCCCCTATGGTTTTGCTATCACTGCTTTTGATCCTGTGTTCTTGTTCACAACTCAGGTAATCTAATCATAGCTATTTACGACGACATCACTCTTTGGACCTCCTAATGACCTAAGCGAACGGACAGTTTCTCTTGAAAACCGTAGTTCAAGGTTAACGATATGGGACTTCTCAACTATCTCCTAGGCATCCAAATCGACTACACCAACGCCGGTATCACTCTTTTCGCAGACAGCATTCATCAACAAGATTCTGAACCGATTCTCGATGCAAGATTGCAAGCCCTGCTCCACTCCCATCGATCCTAACCACCGATTGATTGCGATTTAGCGACGAAGACATAAGGCCGATGCAACTGCTTATCAACAAATCATCGGATCCCTCATGTATCTGGTTACTGCGACAAGACCTGACCTAGCGATACAATAACTCACCTCTCCTCAATTCCAATCCTTCCATTGCACATATGTCCGCCGCCAAACGAGTACTCCGCTATCTTCAGAAGACCAAGGAAAAGGCTCTCCTATTTCCATTTGGTTCTGACCTCAAACTATCGGCTTACAGTGACGCATCTTACGGAAACTGTTACGACACACCCATTTAAGCTTTTCTGATATCTATTCCGCCTCGATTCCACCATTTCCTGGCGCTCGAAAACAACGCCATTGTTACCTCTACTTGGCGTTTAGTACATGGCACTGGCTATGACCACCAAACACCATCTTTGGTTAACTCGAGGCCTCAAGGAACTCCTCAAGACGATATTCCACAAGCTGTCTTCGCGACAAGTAACTCCGCCATCGACGCCGCCAACAATCCGTTTTAACGACAAGACGAAACATATCGATATCGCTTACCATTTCTCTCGTGAACGTGCTCAGAACGGTTCGATTAATCTCACGACGCCCTACAGCGGAAAATCTGGCAGACATTTGCACCAAAGGACTTGTGAAACAAACTCACGACCACTTGTGCACCTCTATATTCGGTACAAAGTGAGAAGGGGTGTTGGAATTTACGGTGAACTTTGTTTCTTTCATTTATTACGTTAATATTTGTTTATCTCCATACATTTCATTACGGGTTACTTGATAAGGAATACAGGGTTTATACCGATAACTATTTTTTCTTTTTGGTTTCTATTATGTTTCTACTTTACATATGGGTGTCATCTCGGGTATTACTTTTCCTACGTTGGAACATTGAGTCATATATTTATGACGCGATCGTTGCTTACGCTACCCACACTCTTCTATCTGTTTCCATACTTCTTGGCAGTTTCGGGTCAAATGGCTTTCCCAATTGCTTTAGTTCTCTTTTCTTTCTCGGTCGGAAGGGACACGGTTCTTGTATAAATATCGGGCTGTTTTTCTCTTTCTTCTGATTTTGTCAATCAAGCGATACATATAATATAGACATTAGAACCTAGCTTCCTTGCTCCCGCTTCTCGTCTAAATTCTTCGAATCTTCTCCTCCTCGAAATCAGGGTGACGACTTAATAGTTTAGACAGGCACGGGAGAAGTTGGGTAGGCCGAGTTGTACGGTTGAGGGGTTCTGGTTGAAGAAGAATTGTAACAGATTAAACTCTTGCACCATTCCATGGTATTGGGGGAATTTCTGTTCTGTCATAATCTAGGGAGTGGTTGACACAGTTGAACGCCTGATGTCGCATGAGGATTGCCGGTCTGTCTGGCGCCGGTGGTTTTTTTGAGCTTTTGTTGTATCGGCTAGAGTGCGTAGAAGTGCAGATCTATCGCTGAGATTGTTGGTCTTCCTCCAAACCGATCATCGGATAGGGTTCCGAGGAGGGTTCCATCAGAGCAGAGCCTTGAAACGATTTTTTCAAGGACTTTACTGAAGCATTGTAGGAGGGATATTCGGTAGGCTTTTTGCTATTTTATAGTCCGCGGCTCTTATTTAGGTATTGATGCATTTTGCTGTCTTCCATCTGTCCGCCAGATTCGCGGCTTCAGCATGGCTGGAGAACACGTCCTGTATGAGTTATGGGTTTGCTCATGACCGCTCATGAATGCAGAGATACCGTCTGTCCCTGTTGCTGAGTTGGCCGGACAGGAGTTTATGGCTTTAAGTAGTTCATCTGGGGTAACTTCTTCAAAAGTGTCACTAAGGTCACAATAAGGGGGTCTGGTTTGCACGGGGGGGTTTTCGGGGGACGTCCAATTTGTGGGGAAGAGTGAAGGAAAGGGACAACGCGGGGGTTGTGCGGAAGGACACAATAGCGGTTAAACTATTAAGTCGTCACCCTGATTTCGAGGAGGAGAAGATTCGAAGAATTTAGACGAGAAACGGGAGCAAGAAAGCTAGGTTCTAATGTCTATATTATATGTATCGCTTGATTGACAAAGTCAGAGGAAAGAGAAAAACAGCCCGATATTTATACAAGAACCGTGTCCCTTCCGACCGAGAGAGAAAAGGAAACTAAACAGGTGGGAAAGCCATTTGACCCCGAGAAACTGCCAAGAAGTATGGAAACAGATAGAAGAGTGTCGGTAGCGTAAGCAGCCGATCACGTACATAAGTATATGACTCAATGTTCCAACATAGGAAAGTAATACCCGAGATGACACCCATATGTAAAGTAGAAACGTAATAGAAACCCAAAAGAGAAATAGTTAACAGTATAAACCCCGTATTCCTTATCAAGTAACCCGTAATGAAATGTATGGAGATAAAACAAATATTAACGAAGTAAATGAAAGAAACAAAGTTCACCGTAAATTCCAACACCCCTTCTCACTTTGTAAATTTAATATAGAGCAAGTTGGTCGTGAGCTTTGTTTCACAAGTCCTTTGGTGCAAATGTTCGCCAGATTTTCCGCTGGTGACGCATACGAGATTGATCGAACCATTCTGAACGCATTCACGAGAGAAGGTAGGCGTTTATATCGATGTGTTTCGCCTTATCGTTAAGCTTCGGATTGTTGGCGACGCCGATGGCGGAGTTATTGTCACAGAAAACAGCTTGGAATATCGCCCCGAAGGAGTTCCTCGAGGCCTCGAAGTAACCAAAAGATGATGCTGGGTCATAGCCGCTATGTACCGCTTCGCAAGTAGAGGTAGCAACCGAGCGTTGTTTTCGAGAGCGCCAGGAAATTCAGAGAATCACCGAGACGGAAAAGATATCCAGAAAAGCTTCGCCGCGTCAGAACAGTTTCCAGAGGATGCGCCGCTGTAAGTCGATAGTTTGAGGTCAGAACCAAATGGAAATAGGAGCCTTTTTCCTTGGTCTTCTGAAGGTGGAGTACTGCTTACGGCGACATACGCAAAATGGCGATTGAGTTAAACTGAGAGAGGTGAGTTATTGTATACGCTTAGGTCAGGTCTTGTCGCAGTAACCAGATACATGAGAGATCCGATGATTTGTTGATAAGCAGTTGCATCGCCTTGTCGCCTTCGGGCTACTAGTCGCAATCAATCGGTGGTTAGTGATCGATGGAAGGAGACGGCTTTTGCAATCTTGCATCGAGAATCGGTTCAGAATCTTGTTGATGAACGCGAAAAGAGTGATACCGGCAGTGTAGTCGATTTGGATGCGCCAGAGATAGTTGAGAAGTCCCATATCGTTAACCTTGAACTCGGTTTTCAAGAGGAAACTGTCCGCTCGCTTAGCCAGCAGGAGGTCCAAAGAGAAATAATGTCGCCCACGAAATAGCTATGATTAGATTACCTGAGTTAGAACAAGAACACAGGATCAAAAGCAGTGATAGCAAAACCATAGGGATAAGGTATTCAACCAGCCGAAAAGTACCATTCCTCGGTGATTGCTTCAAACCGTATATACAGCTGCTTCAGCCAAGAACCTTACCTTTCTAACCGCTGCCTTCCGGTAGTTGCATGTACACCTCTTTCTTTCAAGATACCATATAGGAAAGCGGTTTTGACATCGAAGTTGTCTGACACGCCATCCTTTGCAAAGAAATGGCAAGAAAGCAAACGGAGAGAGTCAAACGCATAACTGGTGAAAAGATCTCATCGTAGTCCATCCTTGAACTTGAGAAAAGCCTTTGCCATTTAGTCTTGCCTCAGAACGCTCTACTCTCCTTTAGCATCGCTTTAACCTAAACACCCATCGACAATCCACAACTTTTCTAAGGGTTCGTTCAACTTCCCAAACTTCATTCTCATTGAGTGACTTCAGTTCCTCGTTCATTGCCTTTTTCCATTCAGACCAGTCCGGTGAGGATTTGGCTTCACGGTATGATTTAGGCTCCGATACTTCTAGGATACTGATGAGAGTCTCTTCTCGTTCCGATTCTTGAGGAGGAGCTTCCGGCATTAGCTGGTCGCTGTTCGTAGTCTTGTCCTTGGAGGACTAGGTCGGAAGGAGTCGTGAAATGAGATGATAGTTTCGTTTCTGGGATAGTTTTGTTGAGGAGGGGGTGAAGGTGATGATGAGGAGTAAGATCCGTTTGATTGTACGGAATCTTGATGTTGTTGCTGCTGTTGCATTGAGGAGAAACCGGAGAAGAGTTCCTGGTTTATTTCCGTATTGGTACTTGACTGAGTGGAGGATGTATTAGAAGGTGGTGATGATAGAGTATTGTTCTTGCGTCCTTCGTCTAACTGATTGTTGAAAAGTGCAGTAACGATAGGATGACCCTTTTGATACCAGTCAGCTGCGGTCTCGGGGTTCCTATTAATCCAGGCTATCGCATGTCCGATGTTGGGAAACCTTCTTTGTTGAAAGCATAAGAAAGGCTTGTGGAGGGCTGAGATGTTTGGTCGTTAGGCTGAACTGAGGGCGAGGATGAAGATAGGGGTTCTAAGATTGGAAATCACTTCTGTCATGAAGGAGGAAAAAACATCGTGAGAGGCGACTGTTCGTTTTCTGAGGGGATAAATACTCTATAGTGGCGGTCGGTTGCTGTATATCCTGTGAAAATACCTTTCATAGCCCTGGGAGATAGCTTGCTTCCTGCGGGACGTTTGTCCTCCGGGATATGCACATAGCATTCTCGACCAAAAGGCTGAAGGTGATGGATCGATGGTTTCTTACCGAGGAAGGCCTCATAAGGAGTTTGATCCTTAACTGACTTATGAGGTTGGCGGTTCTTGAGGTAGACGAAGGTGGAGACTGCTTCTGCCCATAGTTGCTTGTCGTTAAGAGGAAGCAACATGGTCCTAACTGTTTCACCCATTGTTCGGTTAAGTCTTTCAGCAACACCATTGGACTCCGGAGAGTAGGGAGGGGTTAACTCGTGAACAATTCCCTTGGAGGCAAAGAAATCTTGTAGCTTTCCATTGACGTACTCTCCTCCATTATCAGTCCTAAAACGCTTGACAGGCAAACCATATTGGAGTTCCATCTCAGTCACGAAGTCTTCGATAGCATAGCTGCATCGGACTTCTTCTTGAAAGCGAACCCATGAAATTCTGGTCTTGTCGTCGACGAAGGAGATGTAATAGAGTGAGTTTGCGTAAGAGGGAACGGGAAAAGGTCCACACAAGTCAGAATGAATGAGTTCCAACTTGGTTTCGGCTCGAGTATTAGTAGATAGTGGTGTATGGTGTGTAGACTTAGCGAGTGAGCAGGTTGAACAGTGAAAGGAAGTAGGGGCAGGAGGAATGATGGTGGCGTCGGCGTAAAGGTTTCTAGCTTTCTGAATGGAAGATGGAGCCAGATGTCCTAGAGCTGAATGCCAAAAGTCATAGGTAAGAAAAGCAGAATCGGTAACCTCAGGAATCTTAAATAAAAAAGGTCAAATGATCTTGAAAATCGTTTATTCCTTTAATAATAGAAATGAAATCCCCTCTCCACCATAGTATACCCTTTTCTCTAATCTTTCTCCAGGAAAGTAGAGGTCGCTCAAGATCAGGAGCATAAAGAACATCAGAAACACGAAAAGAAGAAACAGATCCATCCTAAGTACACAGTCCATCACCACAGTTCCTTTCCCTTAACAGACATGGAGTCCTTAGGCGAGGATCTCACAAATCCGGCACATTTCTCGAGGTGTTGAAGCGGCCTAGGGAGGGACACATGTGAGAGGTTGCTCCTGTGTCAAAATAGAATGAAGTGTTCTTTACCTTTCCTTTGTCCGAGTCTGTCGTGACCATAGCAGTATCTCTTTCTTTTCCTTTGTCCGAAGACTTCTGTTCCTCTTGGTGCTTCTTGAGCTTGAAGCATTGGTTCCACGTATGCCCTAGATGTTTTCCTGGGTTGTGTTTAACGCACCAGGTACATTCTTTCTGCTTCTGTTGACGAGAGGCAGATTGAGAGGAGGAGGAGGGCTGGAGGAGACCTGGCGGTTCTCCTTTGTGTTGTGAGAGTGCCGTTTGAGGAGGAGGAAACAGAGGAGGAAGGTTGCTCGTGATCCAAATCTAAGAGGCGTTGTTTGACTTCAGCAAAGGTGAAATCATCGCTTTGTAGATAGGTTATCTAGCGTTCTTTTGATGTCGGACGAGAAACCTAGGAGGAAGTCGTAACCGCCTTGTCTTCATCCAGGAATTTAGAAGAGTTGGCGATAGGTGTCGGACGAGGATTTAGCCAGCTGATTAAGGCGTAGCCATTCCTCTTTCGAAGGATGCGATAAATGTAGAGATGGGTTTTCTGGATCGTAGGAGGAGGAAGGAGACCAAAGACATGATCTGGGAAGCGAGGCGAAAGCAGTGTCTCGGTAGAATTCATGCGCAGGACTCCCACATCCTATGGGGGTGGTCAAGCTCGACAATTTTCTCCAAAATGTCTTGAGATACCACCTGGATGTAGACAGCTGCTGCTTGATGGCATAGCGATTCATATGCGGATTGTTCGGCGTCGTCAGCGTCACTAGCGGGTTCCGCTCCATCAACAACTATTTCATAGACTTTCATGCCCTTCCATACCAGCTTCATGGAAGCTGCCCATATATTGTAGTTCGATTGTCCGGTTAGGACACGGATGTTATCGAGCTTGATAGTGATGGGTTTGTCGTCTTTGACGCGAGTGGAGAAGGAGAGGGAGGAGCTTGAGGCTGCTGCCTTTTCCTTTGGGGCCATGATTGAAGAGTTGAATGAGGGAGGTAGTAGAGGAAGATAGAGGACGGACGAAAGTAAGCCGAAGAGGATTCTTGAATTTCTGAAATCGATAGATCAGGATGATGGTGTCTAAAAGAACACCGGGCTCATAACCTGAAGGAAAGGGACAACGCGGGGGTTGTGCGGAAGGACACAATAGCGGTTAAACTATTAAGTCGTCCCCCTGCTTTCGAGGAGGAGAAGATTCGAAGAATTTAGGCGAAAGCAGAAGCAAGAAAAGCTAGGTTCTAATATACATATTATATGTATCGCTTGATTGACAAAGTCGGAGGAAAGAAAAACAGCCCGATATTTATACAAGAACCGTGTCCTTCCGACCGAGAGAAAAGGAAACTAAACAGGTGGGAAAGCCATTTGACGAGAAACTATAAAGTATGGAAACAGATAGAAGAGTGTCGGTGGCGTAAGCAGCGATCGCGTCATAAATATATGACTCAATGTTACATAGGAAAGTAATACCGAGATGACACCCATATGTAAAGTAAAGCGTAATAGAAACCCAAAAGAGAAATAGTTAACAGTATAAACCCCGTATTCCTTATCAAGTAACCCGTAATGAAATGTATGGAGATAAAACAAATATTAACGAAGTAAATGAAAGAAACAAAGTTCACCGTAAATTCCAACAAAGAGTTCAGCCCTGAGAGCTTGGCACTTCCCCGCAAACGTTTCTTCACCTTGTATGGTCGGGATTATGGTTTCCCTTCTTCTTCCGGCATTCAGGAGTTTCCAGATTGTACTTCCTCTGGCTTCGGAGAGTTCCTTCTCCCTCTGTTCTGCTTTGGCTTTGCGTACTAAGTTGGTCCAGTTCCGGCTACCTTTCCTCAGTGCCTCCCTGTCTTCTTCTTTCCTTGTATTCCTTGCCCTTCGCTCCAGTGTGTTGAGGTTCGCTTTTGCAGATTTAAGTTCTGCAGTCCACCATCGTTTAGACTTTTTGTGTCCATTGCTGAGTGGGGTGAGTCGATCAATCAGCTGGTCGATGTATTCCAGGATGAAGTCTGCCGATTGTTTGGTGTGGCTTTGGTTTTCCCAAGCTTCCGGTGGTAGGTGGAATTGGGAGACGAGTTGGTTGAGTGTTTCCCAGTCTGTTTTGTGCCATAGTCTTTTTGGTTCGTGTTGGGGTTTGGAGAGTTGGATATGGATTATGGTCTTTCCATGATCTGACCCTGCTCCATATCTGTCCATGTTCCACGTCATTTCATAGTCCAGGACTGGGCCTTTGACTAGTGTAAGGTCGATTATCGTTGGTCGGTTGTTGTTTCGGGGAAAGTGTGTGAAAACCCCGGGTTCGTTTAGTAAGTGCAGTCTCTGTCTGTCCATCCACCTCTTGATTCTGGTCGCGTTTCGTTTGTCCGCTCTGATGGTGTTGGTGTATTCGTGTGATTTGTGTCCGTACCATAGCTGGTGGTGGCAATTGAAGTCCCCCATAACTAGGCAGTTCTGGATTGTGGTGATGTTCCTTGAGATGTTGGCAAAAGGGCCACTTCTCCCGGGTGAGTATATGTTGAGGATTTGTGTTTTTTGTTGTTGTATTTCCACCGTTACCGAGACAATGAAGTTATCGTGCACGAAGTGGTGTTTTGGTTTTAGATTATTGTGTTTTCTGATGTATGTGGCGCATTTCGTGTCTTTGTTGCTTGCTGTAAAAAGATAAAAGAGAGGTGATTCCGGTGGGTGTCCGTCTTTGTTGTTCCATGGTTCTTGTAACAAAAGGAAAAGTATCGTATCGTCCATTTCTGCTTCCTCCACGACTTTGTTGTTAGCTCGTTTTTACTTGATTCAGTTGCTGCAATGGCTAAAGTTCTATGTTGTTGTTCCATTATCGGAGGTTTCCATTTCTTCGTTTGGTTCTTGACGTCGGGATAGCGATAAGGCGTTTTCAGGCTCTGGGATCGGCTGGTTAGAGAGTTTGGCTCTGATTTTGGCTTTGGCCCGTTCCGGGCATGCCATGTCGATTGCTTTGTGGTGTCCTTTGCAGTTGAAGCACCTGATTGGTGAGTGGGTACATCTGATGCCTCCGGGGCATTCCTTGCATGGGTGCTCAGTTGTTTTGTGGTCGGCTGAGGCGCAGTGTCCATGACCCGTTGTGTGGTTGCATCGTTCTTGCGGTGTGTCCATATTCTAGGCAGTTGCGGCACTGGGTATCGGGGTTGGTGGGGAGGTAGGTCTCAAGTCTGCATGATCTGTCAAAGAGGTTGAAAGAGCGGAGTCCGAGGTTTTCAATTGTGTAGTGACCTGGGAGCGCAATGACCATGGAGGAGTGTGCTTTTCCGATTCGGGATTCTGGTTTGCTGAGCCACCGGGGGATTTGTGCTAGTTGTATTGTTGCTCCGTAGTTGCTGGAAATTTCGGATGCGACGAGGTGACCGGCTTGGAAACCTTCGCCTATCGATGTCGGGACGCCATGTAGGATGAATTTAGACCACCTGGAGTTGACTCGGATGTCGACGAAGGGTACATTCAGTTCGGTGAGGGCGGATTCGATTTCCATTCTGTATTCCATGACTTTGGTTGCAGGGGTGACGAATTTGGATTCCAGAACGAAATTGTTCCTTGAGGTTTGTCTGGCCGCGAGGAGGTGACAGTCTGGGTCTTGGATTTTGGAGTTAATCTTTTGCCTGATTTCCGTTGGGGTGAAGGGGGATGCCGCGTTGGTTTCGATGATGATTTCTCGGTTGATTTTGGTGAAGTCTGGTTTGAAAAGAGGGTCCGGCTTAGGCTTGGATCTCTTCCTCTGTACCACCTGGAAGTTGGCTGGTCCGGGGCCCTTTGCGGCATCGGCGTATGATGTGTTTCGTTGTTGTTGGATAGGGGGGATCCTTGGATTTGGTTCCGAGTTTTTCCCTTTATTCCTGGGTTGTTCGAGGGGGGCTTGTGCCTGGGGTGCCTGGGCTTGTGGTGCACGTGCCGGAGGTGCCTGAGGTGCTTGTGGTGCTTGTTGTGCCGGGGGTGCTGGGCGGGTTTGTTGTTGTTGTTGGATGCGGTTAAGCTTTTCCAGCGTCATATCCTGCCTATTTATCATTTCGAACATTTGGCTAGTCAGGAATTTAACGGTGTCTTGAAGCTGTTTGTTCTGTGCAAGCATTTCTTCTTTAAACTTCTCGGATTCGCGTTGGATTGTGTGGATGTCGGCGGTGATGTGGTCTGTGGACATGGACACAGCGTTTTTAACCAGCCAGGCAGTGTAGTTTAGGTTCATGACATCGTGGGTTTCCTGGGGGACAATGCTGGGGTGGAGATAGTCGATCCTGGGAACGTAAGGCCGGTTATAGTCCTCAGAGCTTGCGAATTTTCCCCTGAGGTCTTCGTTGATCTGGGTTTCTTCGATGGTGGTTGATTGGGTCTGTTGGGTGGATTGGGTTGGGTCAAATCTTGGGGGGGGTGGTGGTTGTTGGAATTTACGGTGAACTTTGTTTCTTTCATTTACTTCGTTGATATTTATTTATCTCCATACATTTCATTACGGGTTACTTGATAAGGAATACAGGGTTTATACTGTTAACTATTTTCTTTCGGGTTTCTATTACGTTTCTACTTTACATATGGGTGTCATCTCGGGTATTACTTTCCTATGTTGGAACATTGAGTCATATACTCATGTACGTGATCGGCTGCTTATGCTACCGACACTCTTCTATCTGTTTCCATACTTCTTGGCAGTTCCTCGGGGTCAAATGGCTTTCCCACCTGTTTAGTTTCCTTTTCTTTCTCGGTCGGGAGGGACACGGTTCTTGTATAAATATCGGGCTGTTTTTTCTCTTTCTTCTGACTTTGTAACAATCAAGCGATACATATAATATAGACATTAGAACTAAGCTCTTCTGCTCTCGTTTCTCGTCTAAATTCTTTGAATCTTCTCCGTCTCGAAATCAGGGTGACGACTTAAATAGTTTAACCACTATTGTGTCCTTCCGCACAACCCCCGCGTTGTCCCTTTCCTTCAGGTTATGAGCCCGGTGTTCTTTTAGACACCATCATCCTGATCTATCGATTTCAGAAATTCTAGAATCCTCTTCGGCTCACTTTCGTCCGTCCTCTATCTTCCTCTACTACCTCCCTCTTTCAATTCTTCAATCATGGCCCCAAAGGAAAAGGCAGCAGCCTCAAGCTCCTCCCTCTCCTTCTCCACCCGCGTCAAAGACGACAAACCCATTACTATCAAGCTTGATAACATCCGTGTCCTAACCGGACAATCAAACTACAATATATGGGCAGCTTCCATGAAGCTGGTATGGAAAGGCATGAAAGTCTATGAAATAGCTGTTGATGGGGCGGAGCCGCTAGCGGCAACGACGCCGAACAATCCGCATATGAATCGCTATGCCATCAAGCAGCAGCTGTCTACATCCAGGTGGTATCTCAAGACATTTTGGAGAAAATTGTCGAGCTTGACCACCCATGGGATGTGGGAGTCTCTGCGTGGCAATTCTACCTAGAGACACTGCTTTCCTTTTCGTTTCCCAGATCATATCTTTGGTCTCCCTTCCCTCCTGCTATGATCCAGAAAAACTCATTTCTACTTTCATTGCATCCTTCGAACTGGAATGGCTGTGCCTAAATAAGCTGTCCAAATCCTCGTCCGACACCTATCGCCAATTGTTCTCTAAATTCTTGAATGAAGACAAGGCGAAGTGCGATTTCCTCCTAGGTTTTCTCGTCCGACATCAGAAGAACCTTGTAGAGAACCTGTATACAAAAGATGATTCCACTTTTGCCGAAGTAAAACAACGTCTCTTAGATTTGGATCACGAGCAACCTTCCTCCTCTGTTTCCTCCTCACCTCAAACGGCACTCCTCACAACACAAAGAAGAGATGCCAGGCCTCCCCGTCAGCCCTCCTCCTCCTCTCGCTCTGCTCCTCGTCAACAGAAGCAGAAAGAATGTACCTGGTGTGTCAAACACAATCCAGGGAAACATCTAGGGCACACGTGAAACCAATGCTTCAAGCTCAAGAAGCATCAAGAGGAACAGAAGTCTTCGGGCAAAGGAAAGGAAACGGATACCGCGATGGTCACGACAGACTCGGACAAAGGAAAGGTAAAGAACACTTCATTCTACTTTGACACAGGAGCAACCTCTCACATGTGTCCCTCCTGAGCCGTTTCGAACACCTCGAGAAATGTGCGGATTTGTGAATCCTCGACTAAGGACTCCATGTCTGTTAAGGGAAAGGAACTGTGGTGATGGACTGTGTCTTAGGGATGGATCTGTTTCTTCTTTTCGTGTTTCTGATGTTCTTTATGTTCCTGATCTTGGCGACCTCTACTTTCCTGGAGAAAGATTAGAGAAAAAGGGTATACTATGGTGGGAGAGGGGGATTTCATTTCTATTGTTAAAGGGAATAAAACGATTTTCGAAGCATCATTTGACGGTTCTTTATTTAAGATTCCTGAGGTTACCGACTCTGCTCTTCTTACCTATGATTTTTGGCATTCAGCTCTAGGACATCTGGCTCCATCTTCCATTCAGAAAGCTAAGAACCTTTATGCTGACGCCACCATCATTCCTCCTGCCCCTGATTCCTTTCACTGTTCAACCTGTTCACTCGCTAAGTCTACACACCATACACCACTATCTACTAATACTCGAGCGGAAACCAAGTTGGAACTCATTCATTCTGACTTGTGTGGACCTTTTCACGTTACCTCTTCATAAACTCACTCTACTACATCTCCTTCGTCGACGACAAAACCAGAATTTCATGGGTTAGTTTTCTCAAGAAGAAATCCGATGCAGCTAAGGCTATCGAAGATTTCGTGACTGAGATGGAACTCCAATATGGTTTGCCTGTTAAGCGTTTTAGGACTGATAATGGAGGAGAATGCGTCAATGAAAGCTACAAGATTTCTTTGCTTAGGGAATGGATTCGCGAGTTAACCCTCCTTACTCTCCGAGGTCAATGGTGTTGCTGAAAGACTTAACCGAACAATGGGTGAAACAGTTAGGACCATGTTGCTTCCTCTTAACGATAGCGATTATGGGCAGAAGCAGTCTCCACCTTCTACCTCAAGAACCGTCAACCTCATAAGTCAGTCGAGGATCAAACTCCTTATGAGGCCTTCCTCGATGAAACCATCGATCCACCACCTTCAGCCTTTTGGTCGAGAATGCTATGTGCATATCCCGGAGGACAAAGCGTCCGCAGGAAGCAAGCTATCTCCCAGGGCTATGAAGGTATTTTCACAGGATATACAGCAACCGACCGCCATTATAGAGTATTCATCCTCAGAAAAAGCGAGCGATTAAATCTCCTCGATGTCTTTCCCTCCTCTTTGCGATGGAAGGGTATCTGAAATACCTGAACTCCTCCATCATCTTAGTCCTCAGTTCAAGCCTAACGATTCTCAAACATCTCAGCCCTTCACAAGCGCTTTCTTATGCTTTCAACAAAGAAGGTTTCCCAACATCGGACATGTGGATAGCTTGGATTAACAGGAACCCGAGACCGCAGCTGACTGGTATCGAAAAGGGTCATCCTATCGTTACTTGGACTTTTCAACAATCAGTTAGGCGAAGGGCCTTAAGAACAATACTCTATCCTCACCACCTTCTAATACATCCTCCACTCAGTCAAGTACCAATTCGGAAATAAACCAGGAACTCTTCTCCGGTTTCTCCTCAATGCAACAGCAACAACACCAAGATTCCGTACAATCAAACGGATCTTCCTCCTCATCATCACCTTCACCCCCTCCTCAACAAAACTATCCCCGAAACGAAACTATCATCTCATTTCACGACTCTTTCCGACCTAGTCCTCCAAGGACAAGACTACGAACAGGTACAGCTATCAACCCTCCTGGCGAATGGTGGAAAGCTCCTCTAACAAGGGCTCCCTCACCACCTCTCGCATCTAGCGACCAACAAATGACTGGCGCCAGACGGTCATCTGCTACCTCTTCGTCCTCCACCCAAAGCGACCAGCTAATGCGGAGCTCCTCCACAAGAATCGGAGCGAGAAGAGACTCTCATCAGTATCCTAGAAGTATCGGAGCCTAAATCATACCGTGAAGCCAAATCCTCACCGGACTGGTCTGAATGGAAAAAGGCAATGAACGAGGAACTGAAGTCACTCAATGAGAATGAAGTTTGGGAAGTGGTTGACAGACCCAACCGAAAAGTTGTGGATTGTCGATGGGTGTTTAAGGTTAAAGGCAATGCTAAAGGAGAAGTAGAAGCGTTCTGAGGCAAGACTCATCGCCAAAGGCTTTTCTCAAGTTCAAGGAATGGACTACGATGAGATCTTTTCACCAGTTATGCGTTTATTTCTCTCCGTTTGTTACTTGCCATTCTTTGCTTTGCAAAGGATGGCGTGTTAGACAACTCGATGTCAAAACCGCATTCCTATATGGTATCTTGAAAGAAGAGGTGTACATGCAACTACCGGAAGGCAGCCGGTTAGAAGGTAAGGTTGCGCGGCTGAAACGCTGTATATACGGTTTGAAGCAATCACCAAGGGAATGGTACTTTCGGCTGGTTGAATACCTTATCCCCTATGGTTTTGCTATCACTGTAACGGGGGTGCTATAATAGAACACGACCGTGACTCAATGTTTGATAGAAGTCTAATAGAGAATAAACAAACTCGGTAGAGAGTTACTTCAAAGAGTAGAGTTTTCTATGGTAAACAATTAAGTCTAGAAACTTAATAACTTTAAGGGGTTCCTTAAGCTAGTAAAGATCCCATCTTCCTCTATATCCAGCAGCATAGAAGGTGGCGATGTTACATTAAGCTTGGGTCTCATGTAACCTGTAGCATCTCTCTCTATTTCTGTCTCTATCTCTGTAGAGGATAGGAGATGTTAAGCTGAGCTTAGGACTCGCCATAGCTTCTGCGCATCTCTCTCTATCTCTGTCTCTATCTCTGTAGAGGGTAGGAGATGTTCGCTGAGCTTAGGACTCGCCATAAGCTTCTCTCATCTCTCTCTATCTCTGTCTCTATCTCTGTAGAGGATAGGAGATGTTCGCTGAGCTTAGGACTCGCCATCGCTTCTGCGCATCTCTCTCTATCTCTGTCTCTATCTCTGTAGAGGATAGGAGATGTTCGCTGAGCTTAGGACTCGCCATCGCTTCTGCGCATCTCTCTCTATCTCTGTCTCTATCTCTGTAGAGGGTAGGAGATGTTCGCTGAGCTTAGGACTCGCCATCTGCGCATCTCTCTCTATCTCTGTCTCTATCTCTGTAGAGGGTAGGAGATGTTAAGCTGAGCTTAGGACTCGCCATCGCTTCTCGCATCTCTCTCTATCTCTGTCTCTATCTCTGTAGAGGATAGGAGATGTTAAGCTGAGCTTAGGACTCGCCATCGCTTCTAGCATCTCTCTCTATCTCTGTCTCTATCTCTGTAGAGGGTAGGAGATGTTATTTGAGCTTAGGACTCGCCATCGCTTCTCTCTCTCTCTCTATCTCTGTCTCTATCTCTGTGGGGTAGGAGATGTTCGCTGAGCTTAGGACTCGCCATAGCTTCTGCGCATCTCTCTCTATCTCTGTCTCTATCTCTGTAGAGGATAGGAGATGTTCGCTGAGCTTAGGACTCGCCATAGCTTCCGCGCATCTCTCTCTATCTCTGTCTCTGTCTTTGAGGAGAGCGGAGTAGCAACCCCACTTCGGAGGAACTTCCATCCGAGTCAAATCGCGCAATCCGCCAAGCCTCAGTCGGGGTCCCACGAACTAGCGGGATCGGCCGACTGTATGGCGGTCGCTTCTTCTAATGATGTTTTCAATAGACTTAAGTATGTTTATTGAAATCGTAGCTTTCTTTGGTAGCAGGTTGCACTCTCCTCACTCAAAAGATGCTCGGAGTGAAACAGGAGGGTTCAGTGATTCGGCGCTCGGGGGTTATTTTTGGGGTCCAAAGCGTGTTTTGGAATTGGGACCTTCCATTGCCTCGGGCGCGCCAGGATCATTTCTGTCGTGCTAGCATATTTTCGGACATCGATTGCGGAGTTATCGCGCCTCAAAAGGCTTGACTGCCTAGGAGGTAACTCCCTTCCAGGGTTACCCTGCCCCTTCTGGCATTGTTGTTCTTCTGTTCCAGTAAACATAACAGCCTTATAGTGGCTCTGTTACATTACTCCCTCTCCAGTAACTTCGTCTCGAGTTTACATTAGGGTTATGGGTCTAGTAGTATTTCACGTACAAGAAAAATCGAGAACAGGATAGTTAGGCGGGAGCGAGCCTGAGCACTAATCTCCAAAACGATTTTCTGCTCCTACTTCCTTACTAAGTTCGGCGGTCCTAACAATGGCGGAGAAAACTCTTCCGCTACCCGCTTTTCTCTAGCGTTAGCGGAGGATTCAACGCTGAGGCTACCACCCTTAGTCAGGCCTTGATGGCACCTGCAGCCTGGTTGCCACACAAGCAGGGCCTGCATGAATGAGTCTTCGCTCAAATGTCAGCTCAATCGTTGCTGTAGAGCTGTTGTTTACTGTAGACTTCCTGGGCATTTCCCTGTCGCTATCGACGGACTTCAATGCTTAGAGGGTATAGAGAATCACCGGGCACTCAGAGTCCTCCTCTGGCCGGTCTTCTATCCACTGGCGAGGCACAGGCTCGTCAGTCATTGCTCCCATGGATAGATCCTCTCCTAGTCGCAGACTGTAGTTACTCTGACAGCTGGTAGCTAACCACACTGCGGTACTTGCATGTCACTGTGCAACTGGCTTCTACTGTAACTCTCAGCATGTTAGGGGCCCGTCTATACTCATATAGCAGCCGGTTATATAGTCCCGTAACACTCTGTATCTATCTCTATTTTCTCCAAGCAAGGAAACTCAGATTGAAACGCCTTCATCAAGCAAGAGGATCTCATCTTCTGTTCGATAGTATCCTTTGTTCCCGTGTATTTCCTGGGATACAAGGCTACTCAGGCCGTATTTTGAGGATTCCTAGAGTTTCACCGGCACTTTCTGAAGTCTTCGGGGGTGATTCTAGTTTGATGAAATTCGTGTAGGCCTCGTCTGCTATCTTGCAGTATGTTAGATGCGGGTCAGGAGACTTCTGAGCGATACCGCTCCCAGATAATCCGATAGTCTGCGAAATTTCTCACGCCCAGCCTACTGCCATCGGATTTGGCTAAATCCTTGAGAATGTAACTGTATTCTCCTTGAGCTAAAGTGCAGGAGGAAAACTTGGCGTTCAGTCCTTAGGTTCGATATCGCCCCCACAAAGATATATGGAGGATAACATGAATGTTCCATTGAGGGGGAGGTTTCGGCTTGACGGTCGCTTAGTTATGATATTGCATCGGTCCGACATTATCTCATTCTCAGTTTTCGCTTCGGAAACTTCCATATACTTCTGATCATACCACTTCTGCCGCCGTGCGTGCATTGTTTGTATGTTGCGTATTACAGGCATATTCTGTGTCGGGAAAACCCTGCTCAGTCGTTCTGTTGATAGCAGCAACCGTTTCTGAGATATTGCTCAGCGTTTTGATTGACTCTCTCCGATTTGCCCCCTTAGTTTAAGAACATCATACTGTCGACAGCTGGAGGTTGACCCCGAGAACCTTCATCAATAAATCCAGAACTTGCCTCCGAATTTGGATACTCGATCAGAAAGGATTTCCTCGGGTGGTTCTCTATATTTTAGCCCTTTTACCGCCTGACATGTATCGCAACTCCACATGTATTCTTCCACATCATTATCCACTTTTTGACCAAGGAACAGTGCCCAAAAGCATTCATCTTTCCTTATGGAGGGGTCTCCGTCTCTCGGGGTAAGGTCTCAAGTCTATTGGCACCCGTTGGTTGTAGTCAAGAGCCTCTTTCAAGGGAAAGTACTCTGGATCTTGCCAATGCTGAATCAATCATCCGAATAGGTTTTGGACTGAAACCATTCTGAGTTATCCAAAACTTAACCAGGCCAATTTGGGATGCTGATAAGCCTTACCCCCCTCTCAGGCGTAGTCCCAACGCCCGTGATAAGATATCTCCCTTGGCATAGTTTCCCATGGCGGTATACAACCTTGAAGTCAAACCTCGCGGAGTTGACCCTCTTTTGATTGCTTTCACCTCCTCCGAGGACATGGTTATGCCTTTATCGGGCATCTCCTTAAGCAGGTACTCGGCTTCTGATGCGTGGAAGGCGGATTTTAAATGTTGCGAATAGTCTCTTTCTCTCGGTCTTTCGAGCACTCTTTCTATTAGAGAAATGTGTATCCCCGTAATTTCGAATATCTCGGGATGCCAAAATTAGCGTAAACCGTAATGGCCATTTTGGCGAGGCGAGTGAGATCGAGACTGTTCATCTCGCGTATCGCTTCAGGCGTCGTCGAATTGGCGACGCAACAGTCGAACTTCGCGACCATCGCTATCAAAGTAGGAACTTTACCAACTTCGCCATGAGTCCGTCATTGATTTAATGGTGTATTATACCAAAGCGGCAAAATCGTGTCTGCGCATACAGCCTGTGTCTAATTGAAAAAACCGTTTTCCACTTTCGCCTCCCTTTCATATAGAAGAGGTGGAATCCATTCCTTAGATCGATTTTGGCAAGGGTTTTGGCTCTTCCTAGCCGCTCCTTCAACTCGTCCATTCGGGGTGAGAATATCGATTGTCTCATTTTGGAAAGATAGGGCAAATGCCTCCGTTTCGTAAGAATTGAGGAGTTTCACTAGATGGTTTGTTTCCTCTTTCTCTTCCGCTTCTGCTCCTTCCTTCTCCGGACCTGGAGTCTGGAATATTCGGTTAGCAGGGAGCCTTCTCATGGGTTTGCTCCAGCTTACTGCGGCTACTTTCGAGCTTATGCCCCAAGGAGTGTAGTCCGTTGGACCCAACCGTAAATTTATCTCCGCTGGTCGAGAAATTTTCCTATTCGCAGAGATCACTGCAGACCTTGAAGAAGGTAATCCTTATGATGGCTTCTTCCTCATATCCCGTTCTTATAATAGGTTCGGTTGACTAAGCGTTTGGGTTCCAACTCGGGTTGGATTCCCCATCTGGTATAGCAACTTATATCCGGAACCATAATAGGGGTTACGCCTATAAGCGGGGTTGCTGTCGAGGAGAATAGGACTCCCTTCTTCCTATACATTCCTTCTCTGAGCAGTCCGATCTTCTTTACCCATCATGTCGTATATTTGTTTTTCCGACAGTTATGCTCTTCTTCATCTTATTCCTGTCTCTGTTCATCACCATCAATTCCTTAATTGTGGGATCATGCCTATCTTCTTTTAATCGATCTCCTCGGGAGATGAAAACTAGATCGATAACCCCACAAGTCGTTGCTGACCTCCGGAAGTTGGTCGGTCAAGTACCGTTTATCTGAGGAGGATATGGCGTAAAGCTTGTCGACCGAAAAGGACTGAAAGGACGAAAGGTAGGTGTATCCTCATTAACTTTGGTTACCTCCTTTCCCCTTTCCTAGCGGGCCGTTCCTCGTGGTCTGGAGTCTTCTACCTTTGATGGCCACTTCAATCAGATTCGCTTGACCAGAGGCGATTTCCGCCGACATTATCCTTCTCCCAGCGGAGATAGGTCTATTGTTCAGGCGCTCTCGGGCAAATAGACTGGAGAGGCAGTCTCAGATGGAATGGATGCGGGCTGAGATTTCGCGTGATCCGCCGGGAGCGGAATGGATGCAGCGGAGGATCGAAGCAGAGGAGATGGTGGCCAGGCAGAGAGTGGCTCAGGATGCCTATTTTGAGTCTTGGTGGAATGGCGGAGGCCAGCTATCCTCCTTGCTCCCTACCGGCGTGGTCACGCCCGATTCTGACCTCAGCTGGGGCTGGTGTCCTGGCGGTGAATGGGGCCCTATGATAAATGGGGCGATTCGGATTTTTTAGAAGCGAATCTGGGCGCTATAACCCTCAGAGCTAACTTGGGAGCTATAACCCTTTGAAATGAACATGGAATTATCATGGAAGTAAGTCTCCACTCATCCTGGTCCTAGCTGAAAAGGGACACTAATTTGTTTCTCAGATAGGTTTGGGAGAAGTTTTTTTGGTGGATTCTTTAAGCGAGGAGCTTAAAGTTATACTGTAACGGGGGTGCTATAATAGAACACGACCGTGACTCAATGTTTGATAGAAGTCTAATAGAGAATAAACAAACTCGGTAGAGAGTTACTTCAAAGAGTAGAGTTTTCTATGGTAAACAATTAAGTCTAGAAACTTAATAACTTTAAGGGGTTCCTTCGCTAGTAAAGATCCCATCTTCCTCTATATCCAGCAGCATAGAAGGTAGGCGATGTTCGCTAAGCTTAGGTCTCGCCATAGCTTCTGCGCATCTCTCTCTATTTCTGTCTCTATCTCTGTAGAGGATAGGAGATGTTCGCTGAGCTTAGGACTCGCCATAGCTTCTGCGCATCTCTCTCTATCTCTGTCTCTATCTCTGTAGAGGATAGGAGATGTTAAGCTGAGCTTAGGACTGCGCCGCGCATCTCTCTCTATCTCTGTCTCTATCTCTGTAGAGGATAGGAGATGTTAAGCTGAGCTTAGGACTCGCCATAGCTTCTGCGCATCTCTCTCTATCTCTGTCTCTATCTCTGTAGAGGATAGGAGATGTTAAGCTGAGCTTAGGACTGCGCCATAAACTTCTGCATCTCTCTCTCTATCTCTGTCTCTATCTCTGTAGAGGGTAGGAGATGTTCGCTGAGCTTAGGACTCGCCATAGCTTCTGCGCATCTCTCTCTATCTCTGTCTCTATCTCTGTAGAGGGTAGGAGATGTTCGCTGAGCTTAGGACTCGCCATCGCTTCTGCGGATCTCTCTCTATCTCTGTCTCTATCTCTGTAGAGGATAGGAGATGTTCGCTGAGCTTAGGACTCGCCATCGCTTCTGCGAATCTCTCTCTATCTCTGTCTCTATCTCTGTAGAGGGTAGGAGATGTTCGCTGAGCTTAGGACTCGCCATCGCTTCTGCGCATCTCTCTCTATCTCTGTCTCTATCTCTGTAGAGGGTAGGAGATGTTCGCTGAGCTTAGGACTCGCCATCGCTTCTGCGGATCTCTCTCTATCTCTGTCTCTATCTCTGTAGAGGATAGGAGATGTTATTTGAGCTTAGGACTCGCCATAGCTTCTGGCATCTCTCTCTATCTCTGTCTCTATCTCTGTCTCTAAGGGGAGGCGGAGTAGCAACCTCGGAGGAACTTCCATCAGGAGTCAAATCGCGCATAATCCGCCAAGCCTCAGTCGGGGTCCCACGAACTAAGCGGGATCGGCCGACTGTATGGCGGTCGCTTCTTCTAATGATGTTTTCAATAGACTTAAGTATGTTTATTGAAATCGTAGCTTTTCTTTGGTAGGCTTGGGTTCTTGCACTCTCACTCCCTCAAAGATGCTCGGAGTGAAACAGGAGGGTTCGGCGGTTCGGCGCTCGGGGGGTTATTTTGGGGTCCAAAAGCGTGTTTTGGAATTGGGCCTTCCATTGCCTCCGGAGCGCGCCAGGATCATTTCTGTCGTGCTAACGCATATTTTCCGGACATCGATTGCGGAGTTATCGCGCCTCAAAGGCTTGACTGCCTAGGGAGGGTAACTCCCTTCCAGGGTTACCCTGCCCCTTCTGGCATTGTTGTTCTTCTGTTCCAGTCGCTTGTAACAGCCTTATAGTGGCTCTGTTACAATCACTGCTTTTGATCCCTGTGTTCTTGTTCACAACTCAGGTAATCTAATCATAGCTATTTACGTGGACGACATCACTCTCTTTGGACCTCCTAGCGACTTAGAAGAACGAACAGTTTCCCTCTTGAAAACCGAATTCAAGGTTAACGATATGGGACTTCTCAACTACCTCCTCGGCATCCAAATTGACTATACAAACGCTGGTATCACTCTTTCGCAGACAGCATTCATCAACAAGATTCTGAACCGATTCTCGATGCAAGATTGCAAGCCCGTCTCCACTCCCATCGATCCTAACCACCGATTGATTGCGACTAGTGACGAAGACGACAAGGCGATGCAACTGCCTATCAACAAATCATCGGATCTCTCATGTATCTGGTTACTGCGACAAGACCTGACCTAGCGTATACAATAACTCACCTCTCTCAGTTTAACTCCAATCCTTCCATTGCACATATGTCCGCCGCTAAACGAGTACTCCGCTACCTTCAGAAGACCAAGGAAAAGACACTCCTATTTCCATTTGGTTCTGACCTCAAACTATCGGCCTACAGCGACGCATCCTACGGAAACTGTTACGACACACGACGAAGCTTTTCTGGATATCTGTTCCGTCTCGGTGATTCCACCATTTCCTGGCGCTCTCGAAAACAACATTTCGGTTGCTACCTCTACTTGAAGCAGTACATGGCACTGGCTATGACCACCAAACATCATCTTTGGTTAACTCGAGGCCTCAAGGAACTCCTCAGAGGCGACATTCCACAAGCTGTCTTCTGTGACAGATAACTCCATAATCGGCGTCGCCAACAACCCGAAGCTTAACGACAAGGCGAAACACATCGATATCGCTTACCACTTCTCGTGAATGCGTTCAGAACGGTTCGATTAATCTCATGTACGTCCCTACAGCGGAAAATCTGGCGCATTTGCAGGACTTGTGAAACAAAGCTCACGACCACTTGTGCACCTCATATTGATCAAAGTGAGAAGGGGTGTTGGAATTCTGGTGAACTTTGTTTCTTTCATTTACTTCGTTGATATTTATTTATCTCCATACATTTCATTACGGGTTACTTGATAAGGAATACAGGGTTTATACTGTTAACTATTTTCTTCGGGTTTCTATTCGTTTCTACTTTACATATGGGTGTCATCTCGGGTATTACTTTCCTATGTTGGAACATTGAGTCATATACTCATGTACGTGATCGGCTGCTTATGCTACCGACACTCTTCTATCTGTTTCCATACTTCTTGGCAGTTCCTCGGGGTCAAATGGCTTTCCCACCTGTTTAGTTTCCTTTTCTTTCTCGGTCGGAAGGGACACGGTTCTTGTATAAATATCGGGCTGTTTTTCTCTTTCTTCTGATTTTATCAATCAAGCGATACATATAATATAGACATTAGAACTAAGCTCTTCTGCTCCCGTTTCTCGTCTAAATTCTTTGAATCTTCTCCGTCTCGAAATCAGGGTGACGACTTAAATAGTTTAACCGCTATTGTGTCCTTCCGCACAACCCCCGCGTTGTCCCTTTCCTTCAGTGGTCCAGGGGGTGCTGGGGTAGCGAAGAAGGAGGAGAGCGATGATTGCGACATCATATCCGTTCCCGTTCTTCTTGGGGCTGGGGAAACTTCGGATAAGGTTCTCTTTCTCCCGTTAGGGTTTGGGGGTGTTGATGGTCGGTTGGGGTTATTGTCCAGTTTGGATGTAGAGGTGGCTCAACCTGAAGGAAAGGGACAACGCGGGGGTTGTGCGGAAGGACACAATAGCGATTAAACTATTAAGTCGTCACCCTGATTTCGAGGAGGAAAAGATTCAAAGAATTTAGACGAGAAACGGGAGCGAAAAGCTGGGTTCTAATGTCTATATTATATGTATCGCTTGATTGACAAAATCAGAAGAAAGAGAAAAACAGCCCGATATTTATACAACAACCGTGTCCCTTCCGACCGAAAGAAAAAGAAAACTAAACAGGTGGGAAAGCCATTTGACCCGAGAAACTGCCAAGTATGGAAACAGATAGAAGAGTGTCGGTAGCATAAGCAGCCGATCACGTACATAAGTATATGACTCAATGTTCCAACATAGGAAAGTAATACCCGAGATGACATCCATATGCAAAGTAGAGACGTAATAGAAACCCAAAAGAAAATAGTTAACAGTATAAACCCCGTATTCCTTATCAAGTAGCCCGTAATGAAATGTATGGAGATAAACAAATATCAACGAAGTAAATGAAAGAAACAAAGTTCACCGTAAATTCCAACACCCTTCTCACTTTGTACCGAATATAGAGGTCTTGTGATGGTCGTGAGTTTGTTTCTAAGTCCTTTGGTGCAAATGTCTGCCAGATTTTCATTTGTAAGGCGTCACAGATTAATCGAACCGTTCTGAAACGCATTCACGAGAAAATGGCGATATCGATGTGTTTAAATCTTGTCGTTAACCGGATTGTTGGCGGCGTCGATGGCGGAGTTACTATCGCGAAGACAGCTTGTGGAATGTCGTCATGAGGAGTTCCTTGAGGCCTCGAGTTAACCAAAGATGATGTTTGGTGGTGCATAGCCAGTCTTAGTATCTTCGACGCCAAGTAGAGGTAACAATGGCGTTGTTTTCGGAAGCGTAAGAAATGGTGGAATCACCGAGCGGAAGAGATATCCAGAGAAGCTTAAATCGGTGTCGTAACAGTTTCCGTGGGATGCGTCATTGTAAGCCGATAGTTTGAGGTCAGAAATAAAATGGGAATAAGTGCCTTTTCCTTGATGTACGAAGGTAGCGAATCTTTCGTTTGGCGGACATATGTGCAGTGGAAGGATTGGAGTTAAAGCGAGAGGTGAGTTATTGTATCGCAGGTCGGTCTTGTCGCAGATAACCAGCTACATGCGAGATCCGATGATTTGTTGATAAGCAGTTGCATCGGCCTTGTCGTCTTCGTCACTAGTCGCAATCAATCGGTGGTTAGGATCGATGGGAGTGGAGACGGGCTTGCAATCTTGCATCGAGAATCGGTTCAGAATCTTGTTGATGAATGCTGTCTGCGAAAGAGTGATACGGCGTTGGTGTAGTCGATTTGGATCTAGGAGATAGTTGAGAAGTCATATCGTTAACCTTGAACTTCGGTTTTCAAGAAACTGTTAGATTCGACTTAGGTCGCTAGGAGGTCCAAAGAGAGTAATGTCGTACGTAAATAGCTATGATTAGATTACTGAGTTATGGACAAAACGCGAGGATCAAAAGCAGTGATAGCAAAACCATGGGGATAAGGTATTCAATAAGCCGAAAGTACCATTCCTTGGTGATTGCTTCAAACCGTATATCTGACGTTTCAAGCAGCAACCTTACCTTCTAACCGGCTGCCTTCCGGTAGTTGCATATCTGCTCTTCTTTCAAGATACCATATAGGAAAGCGGTTTTGACGTCGAGGTTATGTCGACACATCCTTTCTTGCAAGCAGCAATGGCGAGAACAAGCGGAGTACAACTGGTGAGAAGATCTCATCGTAGTCCATCCCTTGTGTTGGAATTTACGGTGAACTTTGTTTCTTTCATTTACTTCGTTGATATTTGTTTATCTCCATACATTTCATTACGGGCTACTTGATAAGGAATACGGGGTTTATACTGTTAACTATTTTCTTTTGGGTTTCTATTACGTCTCTACTTTGCATATGGGTGTCATCTCGGGTATTACTTTCCTATGTTGGAACATTGAGTCATATACTTATGTACGTGATCGGCTGCTTATGCTACCGACACTCTTCTATCTGTTTCCATACTTCTTGGCAGTTTCTCGGGGTCAAATGGCTTTCCCACCTGTTTAGTTTTCTTTTCTTTCTCGGTCGGAAGGGACACGGTTGTTGTATAAATATCGGGCTGTTTTTCTCTTTCTTCTGATTTTGTCAATCAAGCGATACATATAATATAGACATTAGAACCTAGCTTTTCGCTCCCGTTTCTCGTCTAAATTCTTTGAATCTTTTCCTCCTCGAAATCAGGGTGACGACTTAATAGTTTAATCGCTATTGTGTCCTTCCGCGCGTTGTCGCTTTCCTTCAGGTTATAGTACGGTGTTCTTTTAGACACCATCATCGCGATCTATCGATTTCAGAAATTCAAGAATCCTCTTGAACTTACTTTCGTCCGTCCTCTATCTTCCTCTACTACCTCCCTCATACAACTCTTCAATCATGGGCCCAAAGGCAAAAGAAGCAGCCAAAAGCTCCTCTCTCTCCTTCTCCACCCGCGTCAAAGACGACAAACCCATTACTATCAAGCTCGATAACATCCGTGTCCTAACCGGACAATCGAACTACAATATATGGGCAGCTTCCATGAAGCTGGTATGGAAAGGCATGAAAGTCTATGAAATAGCTGTTGATGGGGCGGAACCCTCTGGCAGCGCCCGACGATGCCGAACAATCCGCATATGAATCGCTATGCCATCAAGCAGCAGCTGTCTACATCCAGGTGGTATCTCAAGACATTTTGGAGAAAATTGTCGAGCTTGACCACCCCCATAGGATGTGGGAGTCCCTGCGTGGCGAATTCTACCGAGATACTGCTTTCGCACTCGTTTCCCAGATCATGTCCTTGGTCTCCCTTCCCTCCTCCTACGATCCAGAAAAACCCATCTCTACATTCATCGCATCCTTCGAGCAGGAATGGCTACGCCTTAATCAGCTGGCTAAATCCTCGTCCGACACCTATCGCCAACTCTTCTCTAAATTCTTGGATGAAGATAAGGCGAAGCGCGATTTCCTCCTAGGTTTTCTCGTCCGACATCAGAAGAACGTTGTAGATAACCTATCTACAAAAGACGATTTCACTTTTGCCGAAGTTAAACAACGTCTCTTAGATTTGGACCACGAGCAACCTTCCTCCTCTGTTTCCTCCCCTCCTCAAACGGCACTCCTCACAATACAAAGAAGAACTGCCAGGTCTCCTCGTCAGCCCTCCTCCTCCTCTCAATCTGCCTCTCGTCAACAGAAGCAGAAAGAATGTACCTGGTGCGTTAAACACAACCCAGGAAAACATCTAGGGCATACGTGGAACCAATGCTTCAAGCTCAAGAAGCACCAAGAGGAACAGAAGTCTTCGGACAAAGGAAAAGAAAGAGATACCGCTATGGTCACAACAGACTCGGACAAAGGAAAGGTAAAGAACACTTCATTCTATTTTGACACAGGAGCAACCTCTCACATGTGTCCCTCCCTAGGCCGTTTCGAACACCTCGAGAAATGTGCGGTTGTGAATCTCGTCTAAGGACTCCATGTCTGTTAAGGAAGGGGAACTGTGGTGATGGACTGTGTACTTAGGGATGGATCTGTTTCTTCTTTTCGTGTTTCTGATGTTCTTTATGTTCCTGATCTTGAGCGGCCTTTACTTTCCTGGAGAAAGATTAGAGAAAAAGGGTATACTATGGTGGGAGAGGGGGATTTCATTTCTATTGTTAAAGGGAATAAAACGATTTTCGAAGCATCTTTTGACGGTTCTTTATTTAAGATTCCTGAGGTCACAGATTCTGCTTTTCTCACATATGACTTTTGGCACTCAGCTCTAGGACATCTGGCTCCATCTTCCATTCAGAAAGCTAAGAACCTCTATGCCGACGCCACTATCATTCCTCCTGCCCCTGATTCCTTTCACTGTTCAACCTGTTCACTTTCGCTAAGTCTACACCATACACCACTATCCACCAATACTCGGCGGAAACCAAGTTGGAACTCATTCATTCTGACTTGTGTGGACCTTTTCCCGTTCCCTCTTCATAAACTCACTCTACTACATCTCCTTAAATCGACAAGACCAGAATATCATGGGTTCGTTTTTTCAAGAAGAAATCCGATGCAGCTAAGGCTATAGAAGATTTCGTGACTGAGATGGAACTCCAATATGGTTTGCCTGTCAAGCGTTTTAGGACTGATAATGGAGGAAAGTACGTTAATGGAAAGCTACAAGATTTCTTTGCTTCCAAGGGAATGGTTCACGAGTTAACCCTCCTACTCTCCGAGTCAATGGTGTTGCTGAAAGACTTAACCGAACAATGGGTGAAACAGTTAGGACCATGNTGCTTCCTCTTAACGATAGCGACTATGGGCAGAAGCAGTCTCCATGTCTACCTCAAGAACCCAACCTCATAAGTCAGTCAAGGATCAAACTCCATGAGGCCTTCCCGTAGAAACCATCGATATCCACCTTGACCTTTTAATTGAGAATGCTATATGCGTATCACGGAGGACAAGCGTCCCGCAGGAAGCAAGCTATCTCCCAGGGCTATGAAAGGTATTTTCACAGGATATCGCAACCGACCGCCACTATAGAGTATTCATCCCCTCAGAAAAACGAACAGTCGTCTCCTACGATGTCTTTTTCCCTCCTCTTGCGATAGAAGGGGTATCTGAAATACCTGAACCCCTATCATCATCCTCGTCCTCAGTTCAGTTTAACAACTCTCAAACGTCTCAGCCCTCCACAAGCCTTTCTTATGCTTTCAACAAAGAAGGTTTCCCAACATCGGACATGTGGATAGCTTGGATTAATAGGAACCCTGAGACCGCAGCTGACTGGTATCAAAAGGGCCATCCTATCGTTACTGCACTTTTCAACAATCAGTTAGACGAACAACGCAAGAACAATACTCTATCCTCACCACCTTCTAATCCTCCACTCAGTCAAGTACCAATCTGAAATAAACCAGGAACTCTTCTCGGTTTCTCCTCAATACAACAAGCAACACCAAGATTCCGTACAATCAAGCGGATCTTCCTCCTCATCATCGCCTTCACCCTCATCCAAAACTATAAAAGCGAAACTATCATCTCATTTCACGACTCCTTCCGACCTAGTCCCAAGGACAAGACTACGAACAGGCGCAGCTATCAACCCTCCGGCGAATGGTGGAAAGCCCCTCTAGGCTCTCACCACCTCTCGCTTCTAGCCAACAAATAAGTGACGGTCACCTGCTATCGTCCTCCTCCAAGCGAGCTAATGCGGAAACTCCTCCTCAAGAATCGGAGCGAAGAGCTCTCATCGATTCCTAGAAGTATGCTAAATCATATCAGCAAATCCTCGCGGATTGGTCTGAGTGGAAAAAGCAATGAGCGAGGAACTGAAGTCACTGAATGAAAATGAAGTTTGGGAAGTTGTTGACAACGAAAAGTTGTGGATTGTCGATGGGTGTTTAAGGTTAAAAGGCAATGCTAAAGGAGAAGTAGAAACGTTCTGAAGCAAGACTTCGTCGTAAAGGCTTTTCTCAAGTTCGAGGATGGACTACGATGAGATCTTTTCACCAGTTATGCGTTTCGACTCTCTCCGTTTGCTTCTTTGCATTCTTTCTTTGAAAGGATGGCGTGTCAGACAACTTGATGTCAAAACGCTTTCCTATATGGTATCTTGAAAGAAGAGGTGTATATGCAACTTCGGAAGGCAGCGGTTAGAAGGTAGATTCGGCTGAAACGCTGTATATACGGTTTGAAGCAATCATAGGAATGGTACTTCCGGTGGTTGAATACCTTATCCTATGGTTTTGCTATCACTGCTTTTGATCCTGTGTTCTTGTCACAACTCAGGTAATCTAATCATGGTATTACGTGGGCGACATCCTCTCTTTGGACCTCCTGGCGACCAGAAGAGCGGACAGTTTCCTCTTGAAAACCGAGTTCAAGGTTAACGATATGGGACTTCTCAACTATCTCTAATCCGTCATTACTGGCGCCGGTATCACTCTCGCAGACAGCGTTCAGATTCTGAACCGATTCTCGATGCAAGACTGCAAGCCGTCTCCTCATCGATCCTGTGGCGATTGATTGCGACTAGTGGCGAAGGCAAAGGCGATGCAACTGCTTATCAACAAATCGTCGGATCTCTATGTCTGATTCTGCGACAAGACGACCTGGCGTATATAACTCACCTCTCGGTTTAACTCAATCCTTCTGCGTATATCGCGCCAAGCAGTACTCTACCTTCAGAAAGGAAAAGGCCTCCTATTCCATTTGGTTCTGACCTCAAACTATCGAACTTCAGCGCGTCCTCGGAAACTGTTCTGACACTCGGCAAGCTTCTGGATATCTCTTCGTCTCGGTGATTCCACCGTTTCTTGGCGCTCTCACAACCGTTCTTCCTCTACTTGCGAAGCGAGTGGCATGATAGCTTGTCATCTTTGGTTAGCTTCGAGGCCTCAAGGAACTCCTCAGGGCGGCGTTCCGTCTTCTGTGATAGTAACTCCGATCGGCGTCGCCAACAATCAGCTTAACGACAAGCGAAACGCCGATATCGCTTACCGTTTCTCGTGAATGCGTTCAGAGCAGTTCGATTAATCTTATATGCGTTCTACAGCGGAAAATCTGGCGACATTTGCCAAAGGACTAAACAAAGCTCGACCACTTGTGCTCTATAGGTACAAAGTGAGAAGGGTGTTGGAATTCTGATGAACTTTGTTTCTTTCTTCGTTGATATTTGTTTATCTCCATACATTTCATTCTGGCTACTTGATAAGGAATACGGGGTTTATCTTTAACTATTTTCTTTTGGGTTTCTATTACGTCTCTACTTTGCATATGGGTGTCATCTGGGTATTACTTTCCTATGTTGGAAGCATTGAATTATATGCGTGATAAAGCTTATGCTACCGGCTCTTCTATCTGTTTCCATACTTCTTGGTTTGGGTCAAATGGCTTTCACCTGTTTAGTTTTCTTTTCTTTCTCGGTCGGAAGGACGCGGTTGTTGTATAAATATCGGCTTTCTCTTTCTTGATTTTGTCAATCAAGCGTCATATAATATAGGCATTAGATCCTAACTTTTCGCGTTCTCGTCTAAATTCTTTGAATCTTTTCCTCCTCGAAATCGGGTGGACTTAATAGTTTAATATTGTGTGTCACCTGCTTCGCGTTTCCTTCAAAGCTGGCGGCGAGTCTTGCTTATAGCGTTCTACTTATAGCATTGCCTTTAACCATCGACAATCCTTTTCGGTTGGGTCTGTAACTTCCAAACTTACCGTTGGTGACTTCAGCCGTTCATTTCTTTTCCATTCAGGCAGTCCGGTGAGGATTTGGCTTCACGGTATGATTTAGGCTCCGATACTTCTAGGATCTTGATGAGAGTCTCTTCTCGTTCGATTCTTGTGGAGGAGCTTCCGGCGAGGTCGCTGGAGGGAGGTGAGGATGACCGTTATGGCGTCGGTCGTTTGTTGGTCTAGATCACGAGAGGTGGTGGTGAGGAGCCCTTGTTAGAGGAGCTTTCCACCATTCGCCAGGAGGGTTGATTGTACCTGTTCGTAGTCTTGTCCTTGGAGGACTAGGTCGGAAAGAGTCATGAAATGAGATGATAGTTTCGTTTCTGGGATAGTTTTGTTGAGGAGGGGGTGAAGGTGATGATGAGGAGGAAGATCCGTTTGATTGTACAGAATCTTGGTGTTGTTGCTGCTGTTGCATTGAGGAGAAACCGGAGAAGAGTTCCTGGTTTATTTCCGAATTGGTACTTGACTGAGTGGAGGATGTATTAGAAGGTGGTGAGGATAGAGTATTGTTCTTGCGTCCTTCGTCTAACTGATTGTTGAAAAGTGCAGTAACGATAGGATGTCCCTTTTGATACCAGTCAACTGCGGTCTCGGGGTTCCTGTTAATCCAAGCTATCCACATGTCCGATGTTGGGAAACCTTCTTTGTTGAAAGCATAAGAAAGGCTTGTGGAGGGCTGCGATGTTTGAGAATCGTTAAGCTGAACTGAGGACGAAGATGATGAAAGGGGTTCAGGTATTTCAGATACCCCTTCTGTCGCAAGAGGAGGGAAAAAGACATCGTAGGGAGGCATTGTTCGTTTTCTGAGGGGATGAATACTCTATAGTGGCGATCGGTTGCTGTATATCCTGTAAAATACCTTTCATAGCCCTGGGAGATAGCTTGCTTCCTGCGGGGACGTTTGTCCTCCGGGATATGCACGTAGCATTCTCGAATAAAAGGTTGAAGGTGGTGGATCGATGGTTTCTTACCGAGGAAGGCCTCATGGGGTTTGATCCTTGACTGACTTATGAGGTTGGCGGTTCTTGAGGTGGACGAAGGTGGAGACTGCTTCTGCCCATAATCGCTTATCGTTAAGAGGAAGCAACATGGTCCTAACTGTTTCACCCATTGTTCGGTTAAGTCTTTCAGCAACACCATTGGACTCCGGAGAGTAGGGAGGGGTTAACTCGTGAACGATTCCCTTGGAAGCAAAGAAGTTTTGTAGCTTTCCATTGACGTACTCTCCTCCATTATCAGTTCTAAAACGCTTGACAGGCAAACCATATTGGAGTTCCATCTCAGTCACGAAATCTTCGATAGCCTTAGCTGCATCGGATTTCTTCTTGAGGAAACGAACCCATGATATTCTGGTCTTGTCGTCGACGAAGGAGATGTAGTAGAGTGAGTTTGCGTAAGAGGGAACGGGAAAAGGTCCGCACAAGTCAGAATGAATGAGTTCTAACTTGGTTTCAGCTCGAGTGTTGGTGGATAGTGGTGTATGGTGTGTAGACTTAGCGAGTGAACAGGTTGAACAGTGAAAGGAATCAGGGGCAGGAGGAATGATAGTGGCATCGGCATAAAGGTTCTTAGCTTTCTGAATGGAAGATGGAGCCAGATGTCCTAGAGCTGAGTGCCAAAAGTCATATGTGAGAAAAGCAGAATTGGTAACCTCTGGAATCTTAAATAAAGAACCGTCAAATGATGCTTCGAAAATCGTTTTATTCCTTTAACAATAGAAATGAAATCCTCTCCACCATAGTATACCCTTTTCTCTTATTTTCCTCCAGGAAAGTAAAGGCAGCTCAAGATCAGGAACATAAAACATCAGAAAGCGAAAAGAAGAAACAGATCCATCCCTAAGTCTGCAGTCCATCACCACAGTTCCCTTTCCTTAACAGACATGGAGTCCTTAGGCGAGGATCTCACAAATCCGGCACATTTCTCGAGGTGTGTTGAAGCTAGGGAGGACACGTGTGAGAGGTTGCTCCTGTGTCAAAATAGAATGAAGTGTTCTTTACCGTTCCTTTGTCCGAGTCTGTCGTGACCATAGCGGTATCTGCTTCCTTTCCTTTGCCCGAAGACTTTTGTTCCTCTTGGTGCTTCTTGAGCTTGAAGCATTGGTTCCACGTATGCCCTAGATGTTTTCCTGGGTTGTGTTTGACGCACCAGGTACATTCTTTCTGCTTCTGTTGACGAGAGGCAGATTGAGAGGAGGAGGATGGCTGACGGGGTGACCTGGCAGTTCTTCTTTGTGTTGTAAGGAGTGCCGTTTGAGGGGAGGAGGAAACAGAGGAGGAAGGTTGCTCGTGATCCAAATCTAAGAGACGTTGTTTGACTTCGGCAAAAGTGAAATCATCTTTTGTAGACAGGTTATCTACAACGTTCTTTTGATGTCGGACGAGGAAACCTAGGAGTAATCGCGCTTCGCTTTATCTTCATCCAGAAATTTAGAAGAGTTGGCGATAGGTGTCGGACGAGGATTTAGCCAGCTGATTAAGGCGTAGCCATTCTGCTTCGAAGGATCACGATGAATGTAGAGATGGGTTTTTCTGGATCGTAGGAGGAGGAAGAGAGACCAAGGACATGATCTGGGAAGCGAGTCTGGCGATGTCTCGGTAGAATTCGCAGAGACTCCCATCCTATGGGGTGGTCAAGCTCGACAATTTTCTCCAAAATGTCTTGAGATACCACCTGGATGTAGACAGCTGCTGCTTGATGGCATAGCGATTCATATCTTGGATTTTTTCGTCGTCGGCGTCGCTAGCGGGTTCCGCTCCATCAACAACTATTTCATGACTTTCATGCGCCAAACAAGCTTCATGGAAGCTGCCCATATATAGTTCGATTGTCCGGTTAGACCGGATGTTATCGAACGATAGTAATGGGTTTGTCGTCTTTGGCGGTGGAGAAAAGAGAGAGAAACTTTTGGCGGTCTCTTTTTCCTTTGGGGCCATGTTTGAAGAGTTGAATGAGGGAGGTAGTAGAGGAAGATATAGAGACGGGCGAAAATAAGAAGAGGATTCTTGAATTTCTGAAATCGATAGATCGGGATGATGGTGTCTAAAAAAACGCGGCTAACCTGAAGGAAGGAATGGGACAAGCGGGGTTGTCTTGGAAGAACCAATAAGCGGTTAAACTATTAAGTCGTCACCCTTTTTGATTCGAGGAGGAAGAATATTCAAAGAATTTAGGCGAGAGGCAGGGAGCAAAAAGCTAGGTTCTAATATCATATTGTATGTATCGCTTGATTGACAAAGTCAGAAGAAAGAAAAAACAGCCCGATATTTATACCAAGAACCGTGTCCTTCCGAGAAAGAAAGGAAACTAAACATTGGGAAAAACCATTTGAGAAACTGCCAAGAAGTATGGAAACAGATAGAAGAGTGTCGTGGCGTAAGCGACCGATCGCGTCTGTCGTATAAGTATATGATGTTCCAATGGGAAAGTAATCTGAGATACACCCGTATGTAAAGTAGAAACGTAATAGAAACCCAAAGAAAATAGTAACCAATATAAGCCCTGTATTCCTTATCAAGTAACCCGTAATGAAATGTATGGAGATAAACAAATATTAACGAAGTAAATGAAAGAAACAAAGTTCACCGTAAATTCCAACACTACCTATCTCTGACTGGGTTTCGCCATGATAGCGTTTGTCAGCTGAACCTCTCGACCGCATATCGCTAATCTTGGGCGCTCGATTGCTCCGGCGCTCGCGTTACCTTTCAGCTCACTGTTTTTCTGAGGCATACTCTTTCTTTGCTTTAGTAAGGCACTGCTTTGTGTTGGAATTTACAGTGAACTTGTTTCTTTCATTTCTTCGTTAATATTTGTATCTCCCATCGTTTCATTACGGGTTATTTGATAAGGAATACAGGGTTTATCTGCTTATTTTCTTTTGGTTTCTATGCTCTACTTTCATATAGGTGTCATCTCGGTATTACTTTTTATATTGGACGTTGAGTCAATATCTTATATGCGTGATCATTTCGCCACTGAACTCTCTATCTGTTTCCATACTTCTTGGCAGTTTCTCAAATGGCTTTCCCACCTGTTTAGTTTTTCTTTCTCGGTCGGAAGGAAGCGGTTCTTGTATAAATATCGGGTTTTTCTCTTTCTTGACTTTGTCAATCAGCGTCACATATAATATAGGCATTAGAACTTTCTCTGCCGCTTACCGTCTAAAATTCTTTGAATCTTCTCTCCTCGAAATCAGGGTGACTTAATAGTTTACGCTATTGTGTCCTTCCCGCATACTGTTTTCCTTACTTTTGCAGAGCATCCAAAACCGTGATTCTATTACTAAATACTAACACTACAAGCATCTTGAAATCACCAATCCAATATAATACAGGTGTATGGGTACCTCTCCAAAGCACTCGCCGCTGCTCACCAAAGCACTCTCCAGTTCCCCACAGATCCTCTTCCTCCTCTTCTCCCTTGCGATCCTCATCTTCATTCTCTTCGCCTTCTTCTTCCGCTTCAATGCCCCGAAGTTGAGCCTGAACCACCTCTTCCTGGCCACCACCGTTGTCGGAGATATCCCCTGGAAAACTCGAGGGTGCTCTCCGAGCATTCCGGAATGCCGCAAGATCCGCCGCTAACGCTTCATCGTCCTCGCTCATCCATCTTCGGTATCGCCTCAATAGTGATACAACCTTCTCTATCTACTATCGAGTTAGCCTCCGTATGCAGAAGAGCTCGCCATTGTAGCCATCTATAGCATCACCTTCTCCCGGAGGTTATCGTGATCACCTCAACGTTCTTCCTGATTCTGCCTACTCCTCCCTTATGTGTGTTCTTCATCCGGTTGAGCGTTTCTTCGTGTGCAATGTCGTGAATCCACTATAAACTCTGGGAGCATCTGTTACTGCTCTCAAAACACTCGCTATAGCTGTAAGGGGATCAGGGATGCTTACTGACAACACTCTCATTCTGTGACTGGAAATGGTCAGGCTTCACGTATGTTACGTTGGCCAATGCGAATCATGCCAAATTGCAGTGGATATCAGGCAAATAAGCGTAGGGGTAATCCGCTCTAGGAAGGCTGGGGTCTTTACCCCTCGCATCCTGACCCCATCAAAGTATTTATAGTACAATATGTCGATAATCTCTGGCGCGAAACCGTGAGCGGTAGGTCTAGTATCTGTTAGCGGCGTTCGCGAGTCTTTCTCCAGCATTCCGGATGTCCGGTGTCTTCTCCGAGCATTAACCGAAGTCTTTCTCTGGTCGTTGACACCGAGTGCTCTCTGGTCATTGACACCGAATCTTTCTCTTGCTCTCTAGATTGATCATACGCCGTAATGTCTGCCTTGAGGCTCAAGCGATCATTCTTTAAAAGATACCCTCTTTAGCAGCCCTCGCCTCAGGACACGAGAGGTTTAAGCCCGTAGATGGTCGAATCCATGGGCGCCCTTTAACCTCGTGCATCAAGTGCGAGCGGATTTCGGAGTGTAGACTTCTGACCTATCGTTGTCAATTACGCTTCAGAGCACTCGTCAGCGTTTCAAGGGCATTCACTTGTTTGATAACTTGACTCGTCCGATCTACTTGCCATCCCACCCTGTGACAGCTGCCCACATGTTCACTACCAGTACGGAAAAGCCTCGCTGCAGGTGGAAAAAGGCTCATGTAGAAGAGTGTGGTCCCGATTAGCGTGCTGCACTCCTTCTCAATCCTCTGAGCCTGCATTGAGAGAACGTTTGCAATCTCTGAGATAGGTTGCTTTCGCATGAATGTTAACAGTGCTCTGAAAGTGGTCGTCAGTGCTATCGGGAATACTACTAACCTCGCTTTCTGCTATAGGAGCATTTCCTTCCCTAATAGACGACGAAAGCTGTGCAATATCGTAGACTCTTGGTTGCGCTTCTGGTAAATATACCTGAGGGCTTGAGGGGATCCGGGGACTGCTCATAGAGCTCTCGCCAATGCCCTCAAAAGGCGGGGAGGATCGATAGGGGCGGTAAGTGGGTGACGAATCGCCGTACCTCGAACGCATCGAGGAAAGATCGATATGGCGCGTCGAAGAACATGTCGTGATAATAAACAGGTTCAGAAGGCCTAGACTGTTTGGGTATTGGCGATGCTCTCTGGGGTGCGAGTGCTCCCTGAGATGCGGGATGATCTCTGAGATGCTTCCTGCCGCAGATGCGGAGTGGAGTCTGTGGGATCGGTGGGCGCCCACTGGGATGCGTTCTTCTGGGTGCCGAATTGGGAGCGGCGCTCCGTACTACCCTTGCACCTGGACGTGCTCCCCTCTGAATCGTTAGCGTTTTGTCATGCATTAATGGGTGGGATGGAGTCGAACCTGTACCACATCCACCGCGTCGGAGGAAGCAATAACCTCCGCTACAGCTCGGTTGGTCTCCTCCGGCATTGCCCAGTGCTTCTGGCAGTAGTCGGCTGCACTGTCTGAGGCCTCTTCCCGTCTTCTGGGATCTCTGCTGAGTGTAGGCTTGAGGTTCTTCCGACTCCTCCGGGTCATCTAGATTCTCCTCGGAAAGCTCTCCAGGCGTTCTCTGGGAGTCATCATCTTCAGTGGCTGGTATCGGCGGTTTCCTCCACCTCTGGCACATCCTCCTGATCTTCCTGCACTTCAACGCTGTCGATATTCCATCGGGAGATGGAATTCTACCCTTCTAGGGCTGCTTCTTCCAGTGGATGTGTCGGTAGAACACAGAAGCCCTTCTGGCGCTATTAGGCGGTTGTCGACTGACTACTCCAGTCTTTGGTCGATTGACTACTCCAGTGCTGGTTGACAGTGCGGTCAATGCTCGGTATGATATTTCAGACCCGTCGTCTGTGAATCATCATCTTTCTTGTGGTCTTGGGAGTCGTGGTATTTGCGGATCGCTTGTTGAGAGGCATTCTGCTTGCTGGCAGCAGTATCCAATGTCTTTCTAGGAAGCGTTCTTTTGCGTATCTTTGATTAGAAATCAACGCTTGGTACAGAGTTTTTCATCGCCAAGCAAGAAAAATTTCACCGCTAACCTTCTATGTAGCGATCCTCTCAGCTGCATCCCGGTCCGCTCACCCGCATCCGAAGTCGTTCCTAATCACTTTCGTTTTACTGCACTTTCTGAAGCGATAACGAGTCTTTCTGAGGCAATGTAGGAGTTTGACTCGATTACAATTCAATTAAGAAGAAATGGAAGAAGCGTAATGTAATGTAATGTAATCTAATCTAATCTAATCTAATCTAATATAAGAAAATCTAAAAACGATGAAACCTATCTATTCGTATAAAGGAAATCTAAACATCAAATAGCACGAACACGGGAGCACTGGCCGGCTCAGAAAACAAGACATACGCTATTCAGAGGTAGCGATCGACAGAAAGAAAGCGAGATTATCTGCAAAGAAAACTAATGATGCCAGTAGCACTCGCAAGTCTTTCAGAAAACAAGACATACCGCTATTCAGGGGGTAGCGATGGATTCGACGAAAAGTGAAGCGAAGATTATCCAAAAGAAAACTAATGATGCCGCCATCGCCTCCACCACCACCACCACCACCACCACCACCGCCTCCAGAAGGTCCACACCACCACCACCACCACCAGCCGGAGGAGGAGGAGGAGGAGGAGGAGTGGAGGAGGAGGAGGAGGAGGAGGAGGAGGAGGAGGAGGAGGAGGAGGAGGAGGAGGAGGAGGAGGAGGAGGAGGAGGAGGAGGAGGAGGAGGAGGACCGCCCGGAGGAGGATTACCACCACCACCACCACCACCACCGCCCGGAGGAGGATTACCACCACCACCACCACCACCACCGCCCGGAGGAGGATTGCCACCACCACCACCACCACCACCACCGCCTCCAGCAGCAGCTGCGAGTGCGTCAGCAGCTCTCTTGGCTGCTATCCCGGCAGGCGTCCAGATTACTCCCTGTGCAAAGTTTGCGTCAGCAACCCTCTGGCCAGGATACTTCCTCGGTATTTGGGGTCTAAATCGTCGATAAGCATCCTGCTGTCTCATCGCGGCGTCTAACAAGAGTCTGAATTAGCGCTTTGATTACTAGCATCAGTTCTAGGCAAATATCTGCCTCAGTCCTTTTGCGTTTATCACGATGCCTTCCTCCTCATAATCAGTGTCCTCTGCTGGAATTTGAACTTGGTGTAATCGTCTTCCTCGATATGAGGAATCTTCGTGTCAGCGGCGGTGTTTCAGCACCACCCAAATTAGCACGCGCTCTGTAGTACCGCCAGTATCCTCCGAGGCCTGCCGCTATTCTTCAACCAACCTCGACCTCTTCCGAATCGGTGATCTGCACCTCCATCGGCGAACAGGAAGATTGGATGCGGTGGAGCGTTATCGAGTCTTTCCCCAGATACTCCTGATTCTCTGTCGGGTGGGGTGTGCTTCAGGATCAAATTGCAGAGCTCTGGAAGCGTTATCTTGGTCAGAACTCCAATGAGCAATTCTGGTTTTCGTCGATCGTTCAGCCGTAGATAGAGGCGGGGCAACGCGTTGGAGAATAGTGCTAGAGCATCCGGGTCTACCCCCGTAACCATTATGGAAGGTCTATCGAGATCTGCGGACACTGGGTCCCGTATCGCTTCTTAGGCGTTAGGCGGGCAGACCACATCCTCATCATCATCGCTTATCGTCGGCAACTTCTTTATCTTCGCGATTTCCCTGCCCCTCGATAGCTTTTCCTTCTGCCCAACATCGGCGATGAGCTTCAAAAGCGTCATGAGTGCTTTCTGCGGAGTTCTTGGAATCGCCTCCGTTCCACATGGGCAGGAAAGCTCTGAGAGGCGTATGTTCAACACATGTAGGCGTAGGCGTTGAGCAGCTGCTGCTCGGAAATGGTTTTGTTGACCCAACGGTGTTCTGCATCTCGGCTTTGAGGCTGTTGCGGATGTTAGTGTCTGATTTAGGGAGGTTGATCAAACCTAAAGCCATCTTTCTTTGTTTGCCTGAGTCGTTTGCGGTGTATCGGGCTTGAGAGATTGGGGATGATGCTTCTAGAGCTGGGGTATCTTCTGGAGGACTGGCGGATGCTACCTGAGCCTGTGAGTTTCTGGGGCGAGGAGTTTCTGGGCGCGATCTCTGCGGCTTTGCCTCTGCTCTGCGGTGGAGGCCCAGGTATTGGTAGCAGCAGCGGCGTCGGGATTGAGGCTCTGTGAAGCACTGGCGACTGCTTCTGGAAGCACGAACTGGGAATCTGATTCTACGGACAGGGGCAGCGGTTGTGGCAGCGAGCTGCCGATTCTGGGGAAGTGCTGGGGACTCGTTGAAGTCTTCGTCTCTTTGGGGTTTTGGGCCTGCTGCTGGGCCTGCTGCTGTCCCTCTTCTGGTCGCTTTGCGGGGGTGTGTTGCTGGGCCTGCTGGGCCTGCTGCTGTCGTCTTCTTGCTGGCTTTCTTGAGTGTGTTCTTGGGCCTGCTGGGCCTGCTCTGTGCCTCTTCTTGAGAACCTTTGCTGTCGGACTCGGCTTCAGATTGCACTGATTCCCACTCTTTTGGGAAGAGTCTCGAGTGCAGTGGGCGGTGGCAGTCTGAGGAGGCGGTGGCGAGTGCTGTCGGGAGCTTGAAACCACTTCGGGGATGCTTCGGGAAGGCGGCGACTGCTTTGCGGGGTGTCTCTTCTATCTCTTCTGGGATAGGCTGGAGGCTTTTCTGCTCTTTCTTGAGGCGAGGAAGGGAGGACTTCTCGTTCTTCTTCTGCTCCTTCTTCTTCTCCTTCTTCTCCTTCTTCTTCTCCTTCTTCTCCTTCCTTCCTTCCTTCCCGCTTTTTGCTTATCCTGATTCGCCGTGTTCTGGCGGATCAGCGTCTCGCTTCTTCTGTGCTTCTGGGAGCGCCTCGAGAGGATGGTGGCGACACAAGGCTATAGTGAATATGTGATGAGTATGGTTCTGAAAGCAATAGGATTAAGGAGGATATACCATCTTATATATGATCATTAGGTGTGCGACTTGAAAGCTTGAACTTGAAACGAAACTTGAAACTTCAAGTTGAAGCCTAAACTTGAAACGTGAGCTGAATGCGCTTTCAAGAGCTATCTTGAAAGCTTAGATAGCAGGAAGGGGCTTGAAGTTATAGGTAGCGCTGGAAGATGGTTAGGAAGCTCTCACTGAAGGAAAGGGACAACGCTGGGGTTGTGCGGAAGGACACAATAGCGGTTAAACTATTAAGTCGTCACCCTGATTTCGAGAGAAAGGAATATTCAAAGAATTTAGACGAGAAACGGGAGCAAGAAAGCTAGGTTCTAATGTCTATATTGTATGTATCGCATGATTGATAAAGTCAGAAGAAAGAGAAAAACAGCCCGATATTTATACAAGAACCGTGTCCCTTCCGACCGAGAAAGAAAAGGAAACTAAACAGGTGGGAAAACCATTTGACCCCGAGAAACTGCCAAGAAGTATGGAAACAGATAGAAGAGTGTCGGTGGCATAAGCGACCGATCAGCGTCTGTATAAATATATGACTCAATGTTCCAACGTAGGAAAGTAATACCGAGATGACACCCATATGTAAAGTAGAAAGCGTAATAAAACCCAAAAGAAAAATAGTTCAGTATAAACCCTGTATTATCAAATATAACCGTAATGAAATGTATGGAGATAAACAAATATCAGCAAGTAAAATGAAAGAAACAAAGTTCACCGTAAATTCCAACACCCCTTCTCACTTTGTACCGAATATAGAGGTCTTGTGAGTGGTCAAATGAGTTTGTTTCACAAGTCGCTTTGGTGCAAATGTCTGCTAGATTTTCCGCGGTAGACGTCACGTGAGGTGATCGAACCATTCTGAGCACGCATTCACGAGAGAAGTGATAGCGATATCGATATGTTTAAATCTTGTCGTTAAACCGGGTTGTTGGCGGCGTCGATGGCGGAAGTTACTGTCTGAAAGCGGCTTGTGGAATATCGTCGTGAGGAGTTGTGAGGCGCCGAGTTAACCAAAGATGATGTTTGGTGGTGCATGGCCAGTCTTAGTATCTTCGCCAAGTAGAGGTAACAATGGCGTTGTTTTCGAGAGCGTAGAAATGGTGGAATCACCGAAGCGGAAAGATATCAGAAGAAGCTTAAATGGGTATTATTAACAGTTTCCGTGGGATCGTCATTTAAGCCGAATTTGAGGTCAGAACCAAATGGAAATAGGAGAGCCTTTTCCTTGGTCTTCTGAAGGTAGCGAAGTCTTCGTTTAGCGGCAGACGTATATGTGCGATGGAAGGATTGGAGTTAAAGCGAGAGGTGAGTTATTGTATCGCTAGGTCAGGTCTTGTCGCAGTAGAATCATGAGAGATCCGATGATTTGTTGATAAGCAGTTGCATCGGCCTTGTCGTCTTAAATCACTAATCGCAATCAATCGATTGGTTAGGATCGATGGGAGTGGAGCGGGCTTGCAATCTTGCATCGAGAATCGGTTCAGAATCTTGTGATGAATGCTGTCTGCGAAAGAGTGATACGGCGTTGGTGTAGTCGATTTGGATCTAGGAGATAGTTGAGAAGTCCCATATCGTTAACCTTGAACTTCGGTTTTCAAGAAACTGTCCGTTAAGCAGGTCATTAGGAGGTCAAAAGTAATGTCGTCGCGTAAATAGCTATGATTAGATTACGAGTTGTGAACAAACGCGAGGATCAAAAGCAGTGATAGCAAAACCATAGGGGATAAGGTATTCAATAAGCGAAAGTCCATTCATGGTGATTGCTTCAAACCGTATATCTGACGTTTCAGGTGCAACCTTACCTTCTAACGGCTGCCTTCCGGTAGTTGCATGTACTGCCTCTTCTTTCAAGATACCATATAGGAAAGCGGTTTTGACGTCGAGTTGTCTGACCATCGCTGCAAGCAAGCAATGGCAAGTAGCAAGCGGAGAGAGTCGAAGCGTACAACTGGTGAAAAGATCTCATCGTGTAGTCCATCCGCCAGACTTGAGAAAAAGCCTTTGGCGGCAGAGTCTTGCCTTGTAAGCGTTCTACTTCTCCTTTAGCATTGCCTTTAACCTTAAACACCCATCGACAATCCACTTTTTCGGTTGGGTCTGTCAACAACTTCCCAAACTTCATTTTCATTCAGTGACTTCAGTTCGCTCGTTCATTGCCTTTTCCTCAGACCAGTCCGGTGAGGATTTGGCTTGCGATATGATTTAGGCTCCGATACTTCTAGGATACTGATGAGAGTCTCTTCTCGTTCCGATTCTTGAGGAGGAGCTTCCGGCATTAGCTGGTCGCTTTGGGTGGAGGACGAAGAGGTAGCAGGTGACCGTTCGCTGGCGTCTGTCATTTGTTGGTCGCTAGAAGCGAGAGGTGGTGGTGAGGGAGCCCTTGTTAGAGGAGCTTTCCACCATTCGCCAGGAGGGTTGATAGCTGTGCCTGTTCGTAGTCTTGTCATGGAGGACTAGGTCGGAAAGAGTCGTGAAATGAGATGATAGTTTCGTTTCTGGGATAGTTTTGTTGAGGAGGGGGTGAAGGTGATGATGAGGAGGAAGATCCGTTTGATTGTACGGAGTCTTGGTGTTGTTGCTGTTGCATTGAGGAGAAACCGGAGAAAAGTTCCTGGTTTATTTCCGAATTGGTACTTGAGTGAGTGGAGGATGTATTAGAAGGTGGTGAGGATAGAGTATTGTTTTTGCGTCCTTCGTCTAACTGATTGTTGAAAAGTGCAGTAACGATAGGATGACCCTTTTGATACCAGTCAGCTGCGGTCTCGGGGTTCCTGTTAATCCAAGCTATCGCATGTCGATGTTGGGAAAGCTTCTTTGTTGAAAGCATAAGAAAGGCTTGTGGAGGGCTGAGATGTTTGTAGATCGTTAGGCTGAACTGAGGGCGAGGATGATGAGAGGGGTTCAGGTATTTCAGATACTTCTATCATGAAGGAGGAAAAAGACATCGTGGAGAGGCATTCGTTTTTTAGGATGAATACTCTATAGTGGCGATCGGTTGCTGTATATCGCGTGAAAATACCTTTCATAGCCCTGGGAGATAGCTTGCTTCCTGCGGGCGTTTGTCCTCCGGGATATCGCGTAGCATTCTCGACCAAAAGGCTGAAGGTGATGGATCGATGGTTTCTTCTGGGAAGGCCTCATAAGGAGTTTGATCGTGGCGACTTGTGAGGTTGGCGGTTCTTGAGGTAGGCGAAGGTGGAGACTGCTTCTGCCCATAGTCGCTTGTCGTTAAGAGGAAGCAACATGGTCCTAACTGTTTCACCCATTGTTCGGTTAAGTCTTTCAGCAACACCATTGGACTCCGGAGAGTAGGGAGGGGTTAACTCGTGAATGATTCCCTTGGAAGCGAAGAAATCTTGAAGCTTTCCATTAACGTACTCTCCTCCATTATCAGTCCTAAAACGCGTGACAGGCAAACCATATTGGAGTTCCATCTCAGTCACGAAGTCTTCGATAGCCTTAGCTGCATCGGACTTCTTCTTGAGAAAGCGAACCCATGAGATTCTGGTCTTGTCGTCGACGAAGGAGATGTAATAGAGTGAGTTTGCGTAGAGGAGCAGGAAAAGGTCCGCATAAGTCAGAATGAATGAGTTAACTTGGTTTCACTCGAGTGTTGGTGTATAGTGGTGTATGGTGTGTGAAACATGAGTGAACAGGTTGAGCGATTGAAAGGAATCAGGGGCAGGGGAATGATAGTGGCGTCGGCGTAAAGGTTCTTAGCTTTCTGAATGGAAGATGGAGCCAGATGTCACAGAAATTTGAGTCTTAAAAGTCATATGTAAGAAAAGCAGAATCGGTGGACCTCAGGAATCTTAAATAAAGAACCGTCAAATGATCTTGAAAATCGTTTTATTCCCTTTAACAATAGAAATGAAATCACTCTCCACCATAGTATCTCCTTTTCTCTAATTTTCCTCCAGGAAAGTAAAGGTCATTCAAGATCAGGAACGTAAAAACATCAGAAGCGAAAAGAAGAAACAGATCCATCACTAAGTCTGCGGTCCATCACCGCGATTCCTTTCCTTAACAGACGTGGAGTCGTAGGCGAGGATCTACAAATCCGGCATTTCTCGAGGTGTTAAAGCGGCCAAGGAGGGACACATGTGAGAGGTTGCTCCTGTGTCAAAATAGAATGAAGTGTTCTTTACCTTTCGCTGTCGAGTCTGTCGTGACCATTCACGGTGTCTGTTTATTTCCTTTCTTGAAGACTTCTGTTCCTCTTGGTCTTCTTGAGCTTGAAGCATTGGTTCGCGTGTCTTGCTAGATGTTTTCCTGGGTTGTGTTTGTAGCAATGCATTCTTTCTGCTTCTGTTGACGAGGCAGATTGAGAGGAGGAGGAGGGCTGTGGAGGCGCAGCAGTTCTCGCTTTGTGTTGTAGGAGTGCCGTTTGAGGAGGAGGAAAGCAGAGGAGGAAGGTTCTTCGTGGTCCAAATCTAGAGGCGTTGTTTGACTTGAGTGAAATCATCGCTGTAGACAGATTATCTCTGGCGTTAACTTTTGATGTCGGACGAGAAACCTAGGAGAAATCGTGTATCTTCATCCAGGAATTTAGAAAGAGTTGGCGATAGGTGTCGGACGAGGATTTTAAGCTGATTAAGGCGTAGCCATTCCTGTTCGAAGGATCACGATGAATGTAGAGATGGGTTTTCTGGATCGTGGGAGGAGGAAGAGACCAAGGACATGATCTGGGAAAGCGAGTCTGCAGCGATGTCTCGGTAGAATTCATGCAGAGACTCCCACATCTATGGGGGTGGTCAAAATTTCGACAATTTTCTCCAAAATGTCTTGAGATACCACCTGGATGTAGACAGCTGCTGCTTGATGGCATAGCGATTCATATGCGGATTGTTCGGCGTCGTCGGCGTCGTCAGAGGGTTCCGCTCCATCAACAACTATTTCATAGACTTTCATGCCCTTCCATACGAGCTTCGTGGAAGCTGCCCATATATTGTAGTTCGATTGACCGCTTAATACCCTGATATTATCGAGCTTGATAGTGATGCGTTTGTCGTCTTTGACGCGGGTGGAGAAGGAGAGAGACGAGCTTTTGACTGGCTCTTTTCCTTTGGTGGATTTGGACATGATTGAAGAGTTGATTGAGGGAGGTAATAGCGGAAGGTAGAGGACGGACGAAAATAAGCCGATGAGGATTCTTGAATTTCTGATATCGATAGATCAGGATGATGGTGTCTAAAAGAACACCGGGCTCATAACCTGAAGGAAAGGGACAACGCGGGGGTTGTGCGGAAGAATATGATAAGCGGTTAAAGCTATTAAGTCATCGCGATTTGAGGCGGAGAAAATTCAAATAATTTAGGCGAAAGCAGGAGCAGAAAAGCTTGGTTCTAATATACATATTGTATGTATCGCTTGATTAATGAAAGTCGGAAGAAAAGAAAAAACAATGCGATATTTATACAAGAACCGTGTCCTTCTGACCGAGAAAGAAAAGGAAACTAAACAGGTGGGGAAGCGTTTTTTAGAAACTGCAAAGTATGGAAAGCAGATAGAAGAGTGTCGATTGGCGTGGCGGCGATCAGCGTCACGTAGATATGTGACTCAATGTTCGCGTAGGAAAGTAATACCAGGGTGACAACCCGTATGTAAAAAGTAAAGCGTAATAAAGCTAAAAGAAAATAATGTAGTATATAAGTATTAAACCCTCGAATAGCATCAATGAAATGTATGGAGATAAACAAATATCAGCGTAGTAAATGAAAGAAAGCAAAGTTCACCGTAAATTCAACGCAGAATTACCGCGGCGGAGGCGAGGGAGGCAATTATTGACGCAGGTAGGGCCTTTTTGGCGGTCTGCGGCGAAGCTCAATCTGAGACTAACGACGATCACGGAGTTCGGCAATGAGACAATGAGGCGTTGATGGCGATTATGGGGAGGATGGTGGTGGTAGGGTCATTTCGGTAAGATGCGAAGACTATATAGGCGGCCAGCGGAAGAACAAGTGAATGATCTTTATTGAGAGAAATATTGATAATGATGTAATTATTGAAGGCAGAGAGAGCCTCCTGTCGATTATATTGGAGAAAAAAAGGGCGGGAGAAGTGGGCGTGGGCGGAGGGGTAGGCCGAAACGAGGGAGGGCTGAGTGAAATACCAAAAGACAATAGCGTGAGTAGTACACGTATGTAGTTTAATAAACATTCTTCTACACTAAAATCCTATGAGCAACTGACGAGAAAGAACAAAGTGGAATGGTCGGAGGATGAGTTTTTATGGTCAAACGACGTTGTGTGATGTTCAAAATACACAGAGTAAAGACAGAAGGGAGCGATGATTCATAGTCAATTGGTCGTAAAACGTGATCAGACGGCGCGATTGGTCGATATCTGAGCATATTGAGAAGAACAAAGTCTGATGATCGAAGGCGAGATTTTATGGGCAAAAGGCGTTGTGTGATGTTAAAATCTGCAGATTAATGACAGAAAGGAAGCGGCGATTCAGAGTTGATTGGTAGTAAGGCGTGATCGAACGGCGGCGATTGGTCGATATCTGGCCGTATTGAGAGAAATTACATCTTCGGTTGTCGAGAGGGCGAATGAGTCGTGAGGCTTGTCGAGGCAGCGTCTTGGAAGCGAAAAAGCGTGATTTCGCGTCTTGAAATCGTCTTTTAACCAAAAAACCTTGAAGCGAGGCGATCGTCAGCGTGGCAGGCGTCGATCTGAGTATAAAGTCTTGGGGCATCTGAGGCATCTGAAGGCATCTCGGCGCAGTCTTTTTGAGCAACCGTCGTTTTCTTGATGTCGTCTGATGATGTTCTACTGCTTTATAGAGTTTGGCAATGCGGGTGACCACTGGTTTTGGATGAGTAATTGCATCGGTTGCAGATCTTGGCCCCTCTTCATCGGCGTTCTGATTGTAAGTCTGTTCCGCATATCTTGGTGAGTCTTGAGTAAAATTCATACTTGGAGTAAGAAAGAGAATGGTCCACTAATGGAACCTCAAAAAAAGATTGGGTTTCCATTGTTGCTGATATGCATGAGAATTCAAAACTCACATCTTACAATTATTTCAACTAACTATATACACTCAGGCCAACAGCACCGGCATTGTGTAAAAAAATAGGAAGCAAACGGAAACGTTCAAAAAGTCAAACGCTACCAAGGTCAAACGCAACCAAAGTCAAACGCAACCAAAGGCCAGCTCGTATACGGATGAATACTATTCTATACTACATACTAGTAAAGTCAAAAAGAGTCAGGCCAAGACTTGGATTTCTGATATTCGCTTATGGGCAAGTACCCCTGCGCGCCAACAGGCAGGATCCGCCTTCAGCCCGTGAGTGACTGTACCGCATTAATTCGTTCGAACGGCCGGTTACACAAGACTTTGAAATTCCCGTATTTGGTTATTTGTCTTGAATACGCCCCCTAATCTTCCCTCATACTAGCTTGAAAAGGCAACTTCGACGTCTTGTGTGACCGGCCGTTCGAACGAATTAATGCGGTATTCGCCAAATGCCTGTGAACCGCTGTACCTTAATGTACCGTTGGCTAAGAGTCAGGAACACCTGCGCAACCAAAGCCTAACTCTGGCGGGCCTTCTAGTCACTGGCAAGCATTGACTCGTCAGCCTAGCTTCCGTGACTAGTTCATTCTCAATGACATGGGAAGAGCCTGCACTGACAGCTGGTAGCTAAACAGACTGCAGGCGATACCTTACCTCCGCGTAACGGCTTCAACAATAACTCTCAGCATGTAACGGGCCTTGTGTGTACTCATACATCAGACAGTTGAAGTGGCTCCGTTACATCGTGTGGCCGCCTCCTTGATATCACCCTTTACTAGCTATCTCTGCGAGCCCGCTTTTCTTACCTTACGCCCCAACCCCAAGATAAATCGTTAGGACCCCCGGTCGTTACCTACACTGGATAGGAGGGCGAAGAGGACAAAAATTAGATCGAACAGAAACACAGCAGAGTTGAATATAGATAGTGTATTGTGTATAGATATAAAAAAGTGTGTAGAATCTAAATTTCCGGTCAGATATCACCCGCCATCAATATTCAAGAGTTTATAGTGACTTTTGAAACCAGTAATCTTTCAATTTCAGCGGGGGAAAAACCATTTGCTCATTGTTCAAGGTCAATATTGCAGTACAACAAAGTGGTATATATCGGTATATGCTGCAGGCATTTGCAGCACTCATGGTACGGACGACTTGTTGTTGTACGTGCCCGCCATAGCTGGTGGGCTTACCCGTGCATGCCGCCGGCTAGTTGGCCTTAGGCGCTCGAGGGTGCCACCTATGCCAGGCGGGCATCGTTGAAAAGTCTGTACGATAGAAGGAATAAAAACCATCTTATACTTCATACATGATAACTGTGCATATCTCCACAGCAATTGGTAGCATCACCATATTATAAGATCGACTAATTTCCGTCGGTAGAGCCTAGGACATCTCCTTAGCAAATGGAACCTCTTAGAGCTTAACCTAAAATATTATCACGGCGCCCCCGCCCCCGCCTCTACCTCCGCTCTTGCCCCAGCCTCTGCATGCACCTCAGCCTCCGCCTCCGCAACCGCCCCCATAACGATTTTGATGAGACCGGGTCTTCGACCAGTCATAATGTAGGTTGTACCAGTATCAAGAAAGGCAGACTTTTCTTAAGTTTTCCATGAATTGATGATATCACCTTGGAAGAGGATACGACCTAGGTCATTCATTACCTTTTACCCATGGGTCCTCGACCGGCTCCTAACACTGACCGGTCGTTACGGGTCGTGGGACATTACCAGCGCTGCTCCTATCAATGATGGAACGGCTGGTTGCTACAACTACCCTAACCCTAACAGCACCCTATCAGCACCCTATGCAACCCTTTTTGGCTAAGCGACTCACACCACCCACACGGCCCTCCTTGAAAACAGATGAGGGTAAATACGAAGAATCTGATAAGAGAATCTTGCTATGAAATAGGTGTGTTTATCTTATCAGATTCTCGGTATTTATGGTTAACCCCTGTACTGGCCGGATTTTAAAGAGTAGGACGACCTCAGCGCTGCAACGGCGGAACACAACGAAACGAAACCCAACTCGCCAAAGCCCAATGTAATGGATTCAATTTGTTATGCTTGCTAATTATTGTTACCAATATACTAGTATTTCCCTCTAGAAAAACGTATGGTTATAATACTTGCTCGGAGTTGAGGTGTTATATCACGTGCGAGCACGGACGGTTGCGATTCACCCTTCCTGGCAAGTAGCCTGCCCCACGCTCCCGGAGTCTTCCCTTTCGCAAAAATATGTTGATCTCCAGCTCCAACACCATTTTAGTGCCAAGGATTCTAGAGCCAACTCCAAAAATCGCAAGGCTCTAATCACAAGCAAATCTAGATGTAGCTTGATTGTCATTCCCCACCCACCAGCGCAAGCAGTGTCTATGTAACCTGAGTCCTAATCCAATACATACTAGCCGGCTAGCTAGTCAATACTCTTGTTTTCGTTCGGTTTCCCGTTTTTTTTTCGCCACAAAAATTTTCTTCTTGGACCCTTCTCATTGCAAGTTCGGAATACCTTTTGCCGATCCCTCCACGATCGATAAAACAGATTCTTTCCGCTCACGACTGCCACTTCACCCCATCCCCCACCATCATCTACCATCCTCCACCATCCTCCACCTTCCTCCACCATCCTCCACCATCCTCTACCATCCTCCACCACCTTCCAACCCCGCAACCCAAGCAGAGTTTGTCTCGCGTTTTGTATATACCTCGCATACAAGGTCTTTATAACAAGGTCGGCTGGAATTGTTGTTTCACCTCGAAGGATTTAGTAGAAGAAAAGAAGAAAAGAAAGAAGCAAGGAAGCAAGGAAGCAAGGAAGCAAGTAAGGAAGGAAGGAAGGAAGGAAGGGAAGGGAAGGAAGAAGAAGGAAGGAGCGAAGGAAAGAAAGAACGAAGAGGGAACAACGATAAACGAAAAGGGAGCACCGAGGGCAAAACGTTTAAATAAACCAAAAAAGAGAGGCAGCCGAAGAGAGAAAGGAGTCTTCCCTTCCTTAGTCCTACTATCAGCATCCCTATCGAAGATGAAGGTTTTCGAGTCCTCTTGCACTTTTGATTACCCCTGGGCCAACGTCTCCGTCGCAAATTGGAGGAAATACTGCGCATGGAATACCCAGAGCACCCATGTTGTTGCGGTCGATACCCTATCGAGGAGTGTGGATCCTTCAACTGGTGTAGTGAGTTTTCACTACCCCAAAGCCTTAATTCAGTTGCTGACTGGAAACCTCCAAATAGCTCCGGACCGAGCGTCTGATCACATGCAAACAAAGCGCACCGCGATGGTTGATGAAGTTCGTTGGTGGAACAGAGGAGTCATTTGTTCGTGAAGTATCAGAAGTCGATCCATCGAAACGTACAGTAACCCTCCGATCAACCAACTTGACCGGATCAAACTTTGTCTCAGTGCAAGAGACTGTGATCTACTCACCTGATCCTATTGCTCCCGAGTCGAAGACTCTTTTCAGGCAAGATGCTCAGATAACTGCTTATGGCGCGTTTTCGAGGCTATGTGGTGCTATTGAAGATTGGTCGGTAGAGAGATTTGGTCAGAACGCGATGAAAGGACGTTTGGGGTTCGAAGCGGTGTTGGAAATGTCTGCAAAGGCATTCCGAGAGATGAGGTCTGAGGAAGCCAAAATTTAGATGAGATGGGGGTGCTTTGCAACCAGGAGGAATCTCGAGGACGAATACCTCTCACCCTTCCGCATCCTCCTAATTCTATAGACAGTCCCTTTACCTCAATTGCACCTAGACCAACGAAGCATATATTCTGCATAGGGGAGGGTGGATAGGGGTTTGGATCCGTTCATTTTTTGTATTTTATTTACCACTGTTCCTTTTCTTTTGTATCGTGCTTTTGGAGTTTGGACAAAAGTTTTCTAGGTATGAGATTTACTGGCGCTGTTTTTGTTTTTCTTTTACGATATGAGCCTGGAATTCAAGAGATTTCTTCAATTCTATGGTTTGATCTTATTTCTCCTCCCCTACTTCCCTTACGCTTCTTTAAGAACAACAGGTAGCCGCGGTGTGGGTAAATATTAGCCGTGTATCTAGATTTTTGCCTGGACATGAGGATTAGATAAATAGACATGAAAATTCCTTGTTTCTAATAACACTTCTTCTACATTGAGGGTTGAAATATGCACTCTGATACAAAGGTTTAGAATTACATATCAAACGGAATGAAGAGTGTTACATATACATATGTAGCCAATGGCTAGGGGTTTAGGTTTGTCGCATTGCGGAATATGTGATGGGGAAAGAAAAATAATAATAGAACCCAATCTAGCCAAAACACCGTCTATCAGAAAAATATCCAAGGTTATACTATACAACTAGTGGCACATATCGTTTGAGAGTTATTGTAGTTTCTTTTAATCGTTTTTTCTCGCACTAGAACTTCCTCGCTCTATAGCCTTTTTCTCCGCTATCTCTTCACTGGTACTTGTAGCAGTCGAATGCTCTTCGGTTGCTTGAGCTATAATTTTCTTAGCCCTTCTCTGAGATGTGGTACAGCAGCACATTGCAGCATGTAGTGTGAAGGTCAGGATGGCGAATGCAGACGCCATCCACATGAATATAAACATGCGAGTTCCGAGATCCCCATGAATATTGAAGTCCGGCTGGTCCTCGAATACTTTTTGAAAAACCACGAAGAGAGCAGTTGAAATTGCAGCTGCAATGGTAGTGAAAAGTGCGGAACCGAGGGAAATGAGACCCGTTACAAGAGAGTTCCAGCGAGTGAAGATATCGATCCAACCTATAAGGCCACAGGTGATTACATGTAAGTACTCTGTCTTAAGTATCATTCTCGAAGATAAGCTACGGCTGCGTGTGTGTAGTGAACTTACCTATTGCTAAAGTTATCACCGCTAAGCAGATACCAATGATATAAGATGCAAACATCCAATGACTCGCCATCTTTACAATGGCAAGTGCATCAGTTATTGTAGCTGGCATGGCAACTGGATTAGATAACATCGTTAGTAATTATGGACATCCTCACTGTAGAATAAGGCAAAAACTTACTTGTGGCCCCATCTAGAAGTTGCGATAGCAAAATTTCAACCGGATTAAAGGAGTACATGGCTTTGGGTGGCGAACAATAAGTCACTCCTTGGCCATTGTACCCTTCGCAATAATTCCATAATCCGACTTGATAAAAATCTCGAAGACCTAAACTTTGGGCTATTGAGTTGACAAGAACTGCGTTTGGTATTGACCGTGGGATAACATTGGAAACATCAATCCGAAGGAAGTACATGTCATTAAGTATCCGGACATCTCGAATGTTGCCAATTAAAACCAAGATTGAGAAGACTATTGAGACGAAGGTACAAAATTCCGCTATTGTTGTAACCCGTTTTCTGTGTAGGGTAGTGTTTTTGAGAGACAACTGAGGGCCCTCTCCTTTTTGACAATCAAACATCGTTTTATAATAATGATGATAATGACAATGGGGATATATTTATTATTGTGAAGAGTGGGAGAACTCAGAAGAAATGTCTGTCAGAGCAGGGTGTGTTGGAGGGTGTGTCGTAAAACTAGGGAACGCTCAGCACATAAATGCATGTATTTTATTTGACTAACGGACCCTGGAAAAACGAGTACCTAGATATATATACATAAAAGCGTTCCAGCAGGTTTAAAACAAGTAAAGAGCCGTCACAAGAAATGATAATCTTGGGATATGGATGGGCTGTGCTTGAGCAAAAAGTAATCCCAGCTAGTGTGAAGCCTCCGCGCGTAATGAAGAACCTATGATATGCCCAAAAGTGAATTATGGACTCAGGAATTGCCGTAAACGTCTATAAGTAATCACCGTGACGTTGAGGACGGTGTTGGACCTCTATCGGACAGGGAGGATTATTACCAAGATCAACGATATGCAGGGGTGCCTGCAAGCTCTCAACGACTTCTCGGGCCTGTAGATCCAAGCGTTCATGGCTATGGCTACATAGCTCAAGCACGGCAAAAACTCCGATGACTGAGTGGTGTACGTACATGTAGTACCCAGTGGTTCCTTTTTTTTCAAACGTCAGGAAAATACTACTCGTAAATTCATGACGTTTCCGAACACGACTTCTATTGCATACCGTACAAAAAAAAAAGCGCCAAATCCCCCAGTTTGTATGTAGGTACTCTGCCCCTCTAAAATCCGCTCTGGGATCATTTAGAGACCTCCATTTGGGCGACACATGTAACTATAGGTATGTATCCCTCCCCCTACGCTAATTAGAGAGCCAATAAGCTCCAAGTCAAAGTGTATCATTAAGGTCCCGGTTAGGACGGCCTGTGCTGAATTCTTGAATCGCCCCTTCTATCCCAATCCTTCCTTCATTACACACATATATCCAGTGGGTCCTTCTCTCGGCCTTTTACAAATTACACCAGCCCTCCAGGATATTACCCTCCTTTATACATTAAGAATAGAAGAAGGACAACAAGAACAACAAGAAGAAAAGGAAGAAGAAGAGAAGAAGAAGACGAAGAAGGAGGAGGGACACAATCATATCATCAACATGCTTAAGTCATGGCTACTCATTTGCTGCCACGGCTTTTTGACTGCTCTTGCCCAAGGCAGCTTGGAAGCCACAGCTACAGATTCTTCTTTCTCAACAAGCTCATTAACGACAACAAGAACGGCGGCGACGGGCCGTGCAACTACACCAGCGAGCAGTACCTCTCTAGACACTTCCGCATCAGAAACACTGCTTCGTGGTACATATGACGGGAAAGATGAGACGACAGCATCGTCTACATTGTCAAATGGGACCTTGACGACGGCGACCTCAACTTCGGCACTAGAAACATTAACCACAAGTACACTTCCTACAAATACCCAACCTTGCAATCTTTATGTCGAATTTTGTACCCGCCTATACAGTAACGTCACTTATATCGGAACTCACAACTCCCCATTTGTACGTCAAAGTAATGCGGCTGCCAACCAGGAGTTGGACGTGGAGACACAACTCAACGACGGAATTCGAATGCGTATGTTATCCTAACGAGGCTATATAAATTATGTATATCAGTTTTATATAATTCTTTACTTACATTTCTCAAATGTTAGTCCAGGGACAAACCCATATGGTCAACAACACCTTGTATTATTGCCATACGAGGTGAAGAGTTTTATCCTAAGCATTTTCTAACGAAGATTATTAATTTTTCCTTATCAGCTGTGATATCCTTAACGCTGGAACGGTTCAAGACTACCTCACTAAGGTTGCAAAATGGATCAAACGAAATCCCTTTGAAGTTGTCACAATTCTTATAGGCAATGGAGACTTCGTCGACATTGGCAATTACACGGATCCTCTGGTCAATTCTGGGCTCGCAGATATTGCATACGTACCACCAAAACGAAACATTAAGTACAATCAATGGCCAACTCTCTCAGAGTTGATTTTGACAGGTAATTCCGTGACGTGAACCTTAGGTAAATATTTCATTTTGTTTGGTAGAGTGAGCTAACGCGCGGCACTCGAAGGTAAACGAGCTATTGTATTTATGGATTACAAAGCAGACGAGGGTATCGTTCCGTATATTTTGGACGAATTCAGTTACATGTGGGAAACGCCATTTTCCCAAACCGACGCAGCGTTCCCTTGCACCATCGAAAGACCTCCAGATCAGCCTAGAAACGACACTGAAGGAAAGCTTTACATGGCAAATCACAACCTCAATGTCGAGTTTTCTTTCGCTGGTCAATCATTATTAGTGCCAAACACTGTGGCTATTAATTCTACGAACGCAATAGACGGACCAGGATCTTTGGGTTTACAGGCGAATCAATGCAGAGGTTCGATACGTACATCGTTTCCATTGTCTAGAAAAATTTTCTAATATATAATAGGGCTTTGGGAACGCTATCCTAATTTTTTACTAGTCGATTTCTATGAGGCGGGAAATGGATCTGTATTTGAGGTTGCGGCAATGGCAAATAATGTGACTTATGTCAACACGTGTTGCGGGAAAAAAGATTCAGCCGCTTCTTCAGTTGATATACACATCGGTTTCGTGTGGTCGACAGTAATCATTATTTTGCTTGTATCTCTCTAGTAGATAGACATTTACAGAGTCTGGTAGAATTATTGCGGAAGTCCGAACTAAAAGAGTGGGTATCTTGGTCCGTGCTTACTGCAAAAATTCCTTTAAGGGCCAATAGGACTATTGGGTCACGGAAAACCCACATTCGCAATAATTCTACAACCCTCTGTAGGCTCGTCGCATTCTTAGTACCTCAAGCACTGGGGCACGGATTATTTCATTTTTTTTTTTTTTTTTTTTTTTGTATCAAGTGCATTGATTCTAGGTACAAGCATCGCATGAAGTTAGAAAACTATGGCGTAAAGACCTATCCCCAATGCCAGTTCCCCCAGATATAGTAACTATGGTATGCTACCAACCGCACTCCTCTTACAAGGTTGATGACTAAGGAAACCCCCGCCTAAGAAAAAATGAAAAAATTTTCTGACAAGACAAAAGAAAAACAAAAAGAGAAATCTGGCCGTGGCTTCATGCCGAGTGCCCGCAATGGGACTTTGGGTGTGCGTGTTGAGGGCTTGATGCCTCGAAGTGAGGAGGAGGAGGGGACCTGTATGAAAGGCCCCCAGAGTGGTGGGGTTTTTGTCAATGAAGACAAGAACTAGGATGCGGTTGACGAAGGCTCTCCAGGCGATCGTGCGAAATGTCACTCCTTTTTATGTGACCCGAGTCATGGGACGAAAAGGATCGGTGCGACCAATCTTTGGTGGTGAAGCCAAAGAAAAGTCTTTATTAGAGAGGATACCCCGCTCTCGTCAAGTCTTGGCGGTGTTGACGAGGAGTTGTCAGAGGATGAGAGGGATGACGGATTATTTCATTATAACAGGGTATGCTATATTATTTCTTTTTTTTCTCTCGTTTTTTATAGGTGGGAGGGGGGTGACAAATATAAGACTCTAAGATAAATTGATACATTAATTTTAAGTGGAACATATATATAACTTGACGTTTATACGGTTACATGTATTTGGACAGGGGTGGGTGATGGACCTCGAAAATCATATATTATGCCATAATCAAGACTCACTTGAAGCTGCATGAAACTACGTATTATTTAATTGCAATTGTAGGCGCCTTTATACACAGTGCAGTTAAGATAGCATACAGAGTACTATATCAAATTTATTTCTTCAACCTTAGTCGTCGCCATGGAAAGGTTTCTCCGTAGAAGTCATCAACTCGTAAGATTGATTCATTTTATGAACCAATGCTGGGGTGTGTCCCATGAGCTATTGACGTCGAGAAAGCCAAAAGTTGGGGAAAGCGCGTTCTTATTGACTTTTGCACCTGTCTCAAAAACACAGAATACTTTACTATGCATATTCCAACCGTCTCAGAACATTTGTCGTAGTCGGGGTAGAGAGGGAGCTGGTAACTACGACTTAATTCGTTACTCAATTTTTCCGGTTCTCCTTCCCGAATACACGAGAAACTAGTCCTAAAAACTTTTTTCAATCAACGGAACATAGCTCAACTTAAATTACCCCCTTTCCCCAAGGCGGCACCTAAATTAAAATGTTATATATACATACTCAAGGCTTAGTTACTTTTTTCCCTCAGTCAAGGAACCCAATGGGACTTCAAGTGCCTAGCTTAGGAGAAGTCTATCTGGTGAATCTAGCTAGATATTTCCTCCAAATGATCAGTTCCATTCATACAGGTAGGAGAGCCTGGCCTTGGGGAATGTCCACTTGTAAGTTCCTCGATTCGGGCTCTCAATATCTCCTTCTCCTTCTGCCAAATGTTCTCCAACACTTTATAGTCTGATAATCGAGCCTGCATCGAGGAAAGTAACTCATCATAGCTACAAAGCTTTTGGTTGATAACCGCCATGCCTGTTTCCGCTGCGGTTCGGGCAGCACGTTCATTCTGAACATCAAGTTTCAACTGAGCGATCTGAAACTGAAGTCTGGGAATATCCTCGCTTGTCTGATCTTGCTGCTCACGGATTCGTTCGAGAGCCTCTTTTGTCTCGGACCGAAGTATCATCTCCTTCTGCATGTTTGTGGCCATATCATTGTGAGAATTTCGAAGATTGATATAGTGTAGAAGCAGTTGATGAACGTCGGTTATGCGGGCCTTCATCCAAGATATATTCTCCGCGATTAATTGACCGGAATAATTACTATTGGCGAATGCAGGCGCAGTAGCAGTCGAGTGTGTGTTTGGGTTCAGAGGCGCAGTATCGGCGTCCATAGGTTCTGAAGGTGCAAGGTACTGCTGGCTCTTGGTTGGGGAGGAGCCCGACGTCATAGAGAACGGTTGTGGAGGAGGTGAGTAGCACTCCGCTTGAGACGTGATTGTTCCTGACGTGGCCGCCTCGTGCGGATAATCTAAAAGCCGATCGGGGTCATTGTTGATACGTGTAATAAGAGTAGGCCCTTGGCTTCTATTGCAAAGATGATCATGCGATGTGCTTGGGTTGTTATCTTCATGAGCGGAAAAATCTCCAAACAACTCTTCGTCTAAGGCTGTATAATCAGCCATGGTCCTGTCATCTGCAGCATGCATTATATAATGTTTCTCCTCTGGGAAGAATTCGTTCGAAGGAGTAGAGTTCAATGGGGTGAAGTATTCGAAGGAGTAGAGTAGGTATTGTCGTAGGCGTAGAGATGGGACTCGAAAGAAAGGTTTCTTGTGAGCGAAATTGCACAGATCCCTTCGTTCGTCAGAGCAAAAACAGAGAGAGGAAAATCTAGCTGTACTGTGGAGGTGCCGGAAAAGGTGGAGGGATCGCAGAAGGTGGGCTAGGTTTACTACATCCTGTCTGGATGTGTACTAACAGCCTTGGCGCCCCAAAGTAAACACTGCTAGATCCCTGTCTATCAGACAGATCCACCTTTACCCCGTGAGTTCCTTGGCTGCAGGTTTAGTGCCAGATTTTATGTCGGTATCCCGTGCTCGCGACGTATGGAAATGGAAACGCAGTAGTGGGTACATACATACTGCCCATACCAGTGTGAGATAGAAAGACAGCAGCAACTCCATAACATAAGGCCCAGCCAGCCAGACAGGATTGCACAGCATACAGCCTTCTCTTCAAATATACGGAGGAGTGAAAGGTAAACTCGTGGAAAGGGCCTGGCAGTTGTTGCTAAAATACCAAGAGCAAGAAATTTAATAGTAACACCGGCCAGATAAATACAGTCTCTTCGTATTCTATCCTACATACTCTATGGCACTGTCAACACCACGATGAACTCGCTCAGCCTACTTTCATCCCAAGTTGATAAAGTCATCGGTGGAACTCCTTCGTCAACCACCAGACCCGATTCATCAAAAGCTCTACGGCATGAGCATACCTCCAACTCTTTAGCTTCAACCGGTGAGAGGCCTTACTTAGAAAGACGAGTTGTAGACGAAGCTGTTTTCTACGAGAATGATGAGGAGGACGACGATGAGGACGATGAAGGGGATGACGAAGACGACGACGAAGATGACCGAGATACGGAGCAGGCAGCACTGCTTTACAACAAAAGTACACAGACACTGAATAGCAGGATATACATGGCCCTAATCAGTTTAGATGCTTTCCGGTGGTTTATTTCTACACTGGTTGCATCAACCGACTGGCTCATATCTTGTGTGTATGATGAGCAGGGCATTTTTTCCCCCTTCATGCCATTCCGGAGGCTTACTGGGCTGGGCATAAAACCTTTCGGAGTGTCCGAACATCCCAATTTCGGCCCCCCTGTTAAATCCCAACACTGGCCCACCACCCAGGACGTAAACGACGAGAAAAGGGACCATGATCATTACCCCAATGACCCGATAGTTATATCAGCTACTCCTACGCATCACTCTCGATCAAAATCTATCAGCCAAGATTCCAATACTCTTCTCCAGGAGGAGATAGTACCGCAAAGATCAATAAGAATTCGTTTATATAACGATGATTTGACAAGCAAATCAAGGACTTCATCTGTAAAATCACCAACTTCACCTTCATCGAGTCTCAGACTCACAAAGTATCCCCGTAATTATGGACCGCCAAAGCCTCTTCTACCCAGTCACCCCTCACCAAAAACATTGATACTAGACCTCGATGAGACTTTAATTCACTCGCTGGCAAAAGGTGGACGGATGACTTCAGGCCACATGGTTGAGGTCAAACTCGACCGGCAACATGCAATTCTTTATTACGTTCATAAGCGGCCATACTGCGATGACTTTCTTCGAAAGGTATCATGTCGTTGGTTCAGTCATGATCTTTCTATCTAGCTTACCTTGTATTGACTTTTATTTGAATATAGGTTTGCAAATGGTATAATTTGGTTGTGTTTACAGCTTCTGTGCAAGAATACGCCGATCCTGTGATCGACTGGTTAGAACAGGATCGAAAGTATTTCAAAGGTAGATACTACCGTCAACATTGCACTCAGCGTAACGGTGCATACATCAAAGATCTTAGTGCCGTCGAGCCTGATCTTTCGAAAGTCATGATTATTGACAATTCACCCACAAGCTATTGTTTCCATGAAGGTTGGTGTTGGCACTCACCGTTCCAAAGTAACTTTGGGAATCAACGAGTTTAAATACAAATAACTTACTTTTTGGAATCACTTTGTCACAAGATAACGCAATACCCATTGAAGGATGGATCAATGACCCAACCGATATAGATCTCCTACACCTAATACCTCTTTTGGAAGCCCTTCAGTACGCCACCGATGTGAGGGCACTTCTTGCGTTGCGGATGGGCGAAACATGTTAGTAAACGGGAACTAGTGCTGTGATAAAAAAGGCGATGGTTTCCCTGTCCTACTCAATTAGATTTCATGTTCTTTTTTTTATTTTATTTTTTTTTATTTTAATAGGCCCGAAGTCCAAGAAGTTTGTCTTTCAAAATCGTATGTTGAGACTTTGAATTTCATATTCACTTTGAAATATGATTTTGCGTAATATGGCGGGTCTACTGGGACCAGGTAAAAGAGTATCGGGCAATGAAACATTTAGGCAGCCTCATGACCAGCAATCCGCTTGGTCCCAAACGTCACCTCCCTGTGGTACATGAGCATGTCGTTTACATCAAAGCTGTTATTCAAAACGTGGATGGAAGATTTAGTATATGATTTTAGGCTTAGACCCAGTACCGAATTAGAGATAGCTAGCAACAAGAAACCTACGAATAAAAGCTGTTTAATCCCGAATCCCCTTGTGCTACATACGGGAAAGAGCACAACGATTTATGAAGCAGAAGATAACGTTTTCATTATCTATTGTGCAAGCTATTTAAGTATAATGTCGGGCATAGGTATATGAATCCTATCAAGAGCCTTTAGTCAAAGTACAGAACCCTCTCGGTTTATACACCTTTCGACCCTTACGTTAGTTCTTGAGATTAGGTATACTTCTTCACCTACTTTCTTGATTTATTTTCCGCTAGTAAAAGATTTCTAGTTACTGGGAATTCCTATTATCTAAGTTTATTCGGTAGCTGGCCATTTTTGTTTGGATAGGTCGTTTTTTTTTTTTTAGTCAAGATTAGGGTTTCCAGCTCTCTCGGTCAATGATCAAGAAATAATAAATTTATCTTTACTCATACTTCAGATTTATGCCCACAGTGATCCAGCCCCAGTGGTATTACGGCGACGAACTTCTCTAGTTTCACGGGCTCCGTCTCATCACTTGAACCTTTATCTACGTGCATCGCACCACGATCATTTTTCTGTCTACCCCACAAAGTCCCGAAGTGCACTTTGATTTAATGCAGTACCAGTCCGCTTTTTATACCTTGTATCTATTGGATACATCAATAATGAACAGCTCAATCATATCGCAACCTCAATCTGCCACAACAGCTATCTCCTCGTCCACTGCTCACCCCCCCCCCCCCCTCTCTTCTTCCGGCTTGAATATAAATAAGAGCTCTTCGCATTCCCTCTCACCCCGCCCTCGACTTTTCTTAAAAGAACATTGCGAAAAGCATCCCCTATTATCATCTCTCGGTCTGTGTGTTAGAACAGCCAACGCACTTGTCTTTCGTGCCTTCACCCCACCCTTTACGCATCCCTCTGGTTTATCTTAATCGTCATGTCTGAGCCCGTACTACGCAGAAGCGGCCGTAACTCCGCGAAAAAAAACGTCCCCGTACCTCCCTCTCTTGCCTTGGAATGCAAGAAGCGCGCATCCGCCGAGCCGAAGAATTCTACAGCCAAGAAGATCAAAACCGCTACCGAGAGCACCGCGAAAGCTGCTCTCACCAAACCCGTGGAAGTTGCCTCATCTTCCAGGGCTACAGCAAGCCCTGAGGAGGTCGAAAAGGCTGAGAAACCTGCAAAGGCCACTTCTAAATCTCTTGCAAAACCTACTACCAAACCGACGGCCGTGAAGTCTACCGCAAATCCCGCCAAGACAAAAAAGGCTGATGAAATGTCAGAAGGGCTCAAGGACGGTGATTTGGTGCCAACCGATCTTCCTGAAATTCAAACCGAGGATGGTAGTAAGACCACAATAGAAAGCCTGCTTAAGAGTGCACAGAAGGGAATCATTATTTTTGCCTATCCTAGAGGTATTTGATACACCTGTTCTACTTACCTGCACGAGCCCTTTGCATATAAACGCTTCTTTCTCAAAACCCCTTAATGTTCTTCATTTTCAGATATTAACTGTTCATGTACAAAGCCTCTACTCAGGGCTGTGTTGTCCAGGCATGTCTTTTCAGGGATAGCTTCACCGCGTTTTCAGATGTTGGCTATACCGTTTATGGGCTTTCTGGTGACAGCCCAGCAGCAAACGAAAAGTTCAAGTCTAAGCAAAGTCTTACATACACACTTCTTTGTGACCCGACCTATGAGCTTCACGAAAAGCTTGCTATCAAGAAAAAGCCTAAGGGAACAATCCGAAGCGTCGTTATTATTGAGAAGATATCAGAGGATGGGCATACAGGAAAAGTTCTTCGAATTTCTCCAGCTAGTCCACAAGTCAGCCTTCAAATTGCGAAAGAAGCGGTAGGAATCGATCACGCCTCCATAATCGCCGCAGCTGCGAAAGCAAAGGAAGCTGAAAAGAAAACATCTAGCAATGAGACCAACTTGCCTATATCAATTGTCTCAGTCGATGCTGTTGCATAAGCATTGCTCAAAAATGGTTCTTCAATCCTATTCTAGGTTGTTAAAGAGTTGCAAATTTGAGAAACCAATATCTGTTTTGGGAGAGGCTAGTTTCCGTGTCAAATAATCGGTCAAAGCACAGAAGCTTTCATTAAAGAATCATAGGGTTCTCGTATTAAGGTCATAATGCAATATAGCTGTTCATTTGTAATGGCAGGGCGTTGAGTGCTTGAAAATCACGGTTGTTCAGGCGCTCTTGGGATTTTCTTTGTTTTCTTTATTCTAGTCACTTTCCCTAGGTTTCCATCCAATCGCTGTCAATTTTATTCTCTTAAAGGCTTTTATTGAAAAGGGTTTCTTTATCGATACTAAGCTAATTTGTTTACAATCAGAAAATCTCCCACCTTCGTAAGATATTCAAGTTCTCATTACAAACTGGCGAAATCATGTATCGTACATTCTTGCGGTTAAATAGTTTTTCAAGTGTCTTCTTTTACCGCATCCTGCTGCGCCTTAAGGACCCTAAGCTCCTGCTCCACCTTTTCAAGCAGCTTCTTAGTATCCAAAAGTATTCCCACATTACTTTGCAGTTGCTCATATTTCTGAATCGTTTTCGATGTTGGCATGGTCAACCTTTGTGCAATTTCCAGTTGAGTCAAAGCTTGCGAAACCTTCTGTGCTGTGCCGCCCTTGACATTCGTCGCCACCATTGATGAACGAAACTTGATTCCCTGAGAAAGTTTATCGTGATATATCACACCATACTCTTTCATTTCTTCACCTGAGAGTTTCCTGGCCTGTTTCTTCGGTTGTGTTGCTTCCTTCTGTGATGCAGCTATCGTTGTGCTAGCCTTCTCAGATATTGAAGCCACGGCAGGACTTGGCTGGGCACCATCGGCACCAGTATTCGCACCCATTGCAATCGATTTTCGCTTCTTATTCTTGTCCGAACTATTGACCATAAATTCTCTTAAAGCAGCCAACCCTTGGCTTCCGGTATATCCAGCGATTGAGCCTTGTGAGGACGGCATCTCGAGACGATTAAAAAGATCTTTTCGTTCTTCCAATGTTCGCTGTTGGTTCGTGACTATCCTCTTGAGTTCGGCCAACAGCATTTCTTCTTCCTTCACCTGTTCGGGTGTCCTCGCAAAGAGTACGTTTGCCATTTTCTTTCTTGAAGTCTCTCGCTCCTTGTCGAAATTGAGCATATTAAATATCTGGGTTTCCTCGGGCGACATTTGGTTAAGCGGTGTTCTCAATTCCATCAGGCTCCGGCACACTGAATAGTAGCGCGCTTTTAGATCCTCAACGCTTCTTGACTTGCCATTAGGAAAGTCATAGCGGTCCCATATGATGATAAAGCGGAGATCGTATTCACGGCAGAGATCGAAAAGATAATCGGTTTCCTCTCGAGACCAATCCAGATCTTTCAGAATTTCATATTCTCCGTCAGAGTATGTTGGGATATCGACCTTGACATCGAATTTTGAAAATCTGTATTCGAGATCAGGGGGTTCTTTACTCTTTCGCTCCCAATGTCGTAAAATAAGATTGTCTGTTCGCGCCGGGTTGGTAAAATCCTTCCATTCCCTATATATTATAGGTTAACTGGCGGTGATCTACCTTGCACAGAGATATTCACATACCATGGGTTGGCCTTTCCCATCCATTTTGGTTTCTCTTTGAATTTATTTTCGACTATAGCTACTGGCGGAGGATTCTCTCCCAGTAACGCGAAAAGCTCACGAGTAATTCCATCTTTCGGTTACCAATAAAGTTAGCATATAAACTCATAAAAAAGACAGTAATGGGTACAATGAATGAGTTAATGAACACACCTGGTCGTTTTTCGACTGTTTTTTGTTTCTTCAAGGGAGGAGCTCGTGGGGTGCTCTCAGAGGGACCACTGATGTCCATCACATCGCGTACATCCTGAAATCCACTCATCCTTCAAGGATCTTATTACGTGTACAAGAATGTGGTGATAATTGATGTCTGCAGGTTGTCTTTTTTTTTTTTTTTGGACTTGTTGTAGAACTTGCGTGTTGATTCAAGCTTGCTGTTGGCGGATACCAGCGACCGGGGCTTCGCACCAAGTAGGTACAAGTGTGCAAGATCTCCACATGTGACCAACCTGAAGAGATTCCCGATAAGCAGATAAGATCCTTCTGTTACTACGGCAACAATCCACAACGGTATCTGCGTAGACCGCATATAACAGCACACAAACAGAGCCTCCTCTCGCGAAGTCTTTTAACCCTTCCATCGACCTAAATATACACACAACCGTCCATTCAAACCCATCTATGGCTGCTACTCTCCCACCGATCAATTTTGGCTTTGAAGAGCTCAGTGACCGCATGGTACGTTTTACAGTCAATTTCGACGAGTATATTGAGAGAAACCGGAAGCGTATCTTGGAGGAGAGAAACGAGTTTGCCAAAAACGTTGTCGAGGATAAAGGTAAGTGCCCTCTCTCATATTTGTGCTACATACGAACTGAGTTTAGAAAACTGATTGAATTGCACTGATGAAGATACCCAGCGGATGTTAAAGAAAGAAATTGAGCACTATAAGCAAAAGGAGAAAGATGTTGCTGAGAGTAAGTGGTGGCAATGCTTTGATCAGTATCAGTATGGGAATGTTGTTCCTAATTCGTCTTTTCTATTTAGTCGTTGCAAAAGAAGACCAAGAAGCTGCTGAGGCGGAACAAGCCATTTCTGAGATGGCCCGCAAAAAACAATGTAAAGAGGAACAACGCACACACCTTTTGGCACAAATTGAAGAGACGCAAGAAGCTATACGCAAGAAGAGAAAAAGTACCCAACCTTCATTCCATAAACCAGTACTGTTTCCCAGTTTACTAACTTCAACTTCCAGTGAGAGCTGCTGAACGGAAAACCCTGAGTTCTCAAGCTTCACGCAACGCTCCAGAGCTCTTGTTCTGGGAAGATTATCTAGGCATGCGTATAGAAGGGGCAGGTGTCACCGACCACCTGAAGTTTGTATTCACACATATTATTGATTCCGATTGGACTAAAGAGTTCTCTTTCATTGTCAACATGGTTACTAGAGACTATGAAGGTATGAATCACTGAGCAACCTCGCTATCGACTTAACTATCTCAAGCATCGCTTAACTCTGGCTCGTGCAGTTATACAATGTCGGCCAAAGGTAGACAAAACGAAAATAGACGATGTAGTGGACAAATTGAACGAGAGTAGAGACTTTTCACTATTTCTCAAAGGGATGAGACAGCTTTTCAAAGAATATGCCGACGAGTCTTACGCTTCAGGGTAGGCTAGGCGAACTATCGGAGTTATGGCGTTTTAGGAGTGTTAGAATCAGTTTCTTGAGTTTCTCTCTTTTATATTCGGTATAGGCATCTAGTTTTTAGCATGAATTACTAGCAAAGCTGAAATCTTTTCGGTGCTTCGCACTCAGGGCCTGATCAGTTCTAAATAATTATCACCGTACTCCTTCAAAATTAGGATATTGAGATCATATGATGTTACGTTTGTTGGTGAGCTACCAGAAGCAATTTTGAGATCAGAATCCAATATCGGGCGTCGGCTTTGATTTCTGTTGGTTATATTGGATAGTTCCAAAATCGAGTGATCTTTTGTGTAGCGGATGATCTATATCTTCACGAATGAATATACCCAAAATCCCTCTCATGCATAAATATCATGTGATCTTGAATTTAGGTGGGATAGGCAGTGTGCCGCATTTACAAGTCTTTGGAGTACGCTAATGTGCCATAAAATTCTCATGATGCTGCTCTATATAGTGTCAATCACTTCCTGAATTGGCCACGCTACTGCATGAGAGAGATTTCGCCTTCACGGGGGTATGGTTCTCACAGGGGTATGGTGCAACGTTCAAGAATGAGCATGGAGAATTCGAGAAAAGTCCTTATTTTGCACAGAGAATTGAATCTATAAGCTTTGTTTGCTGATATTCCTCATATTTTTTGTGCCCATTTTTGTCGTTCTTAGTTGTTGCACCATACCCCCGTGAGCACCATACCCCAGTGAAGGCGTCTACATCACCGCGCCGTTGTAGGCCTAGTAGCATGCGGAAGAGATGACTTTTCACGTCATATGTACCTACATACACGTACCACACATATCTATTTCCGAGTCTTAGCGTTTATCTTTAAGCTCATTCGATCTCCAACATCATTTGATAACTGAAACCAATCATCACCATAGCAAAAATGGTTATCCGAACCACAAACTACTGCCTCTTCTCTTCACCTTCGAGGTATCTTCGTAATGTGCGCTCAATTCAATCGCGTAAAATCACCATCGCTCCCAAAACTGGCCAGATTTTGACAGAGAGAAGGAGCGACCGTGCGCTTCCAGGTGGGATCCCATTCCTTACTCTCGATTGTAGCTGGGACTGATAATAAGAACGTTAACAGCCGTGGGTCCCCGTCGCTCGACACTGATATCCGTTCCCGTCTTTCTCGTCATCTTGGGTGCTAGTACACTCGCTCTTTTCAATTACCAAAAGTCATCCACTTCCGTTGTTTCATCAACCCTTTATGCGCTCCGTGTCCACCCCGAAGCCCGACAGCTCCTTGGTGACGAGATTACCTACAAGTACAAGATGCCTTGGATCAGCGGGAAGTTGAGTCAGCTCCATGGCGATATTGATATATCTTATCGAGTCAAAGGAACGAAGGGCGAGGGCCTTATGCGTTTCAAAAGCGTGCGCAAGACGAGGATGGGTATGGTATGTTTCTTGTGCTATCCCATGAACCTGGTAGATTTCTCATTTACTTAATATGCGGTTATTATAGTTCGAGACGCTGCGGTGGGACCTGATCATGGACGATGGACGTCAAATAGTTCTACTAGATAATTCTAAAGCCGATCCGTTCCCCCAATTAGAATCTTTTCAATCTTGAGTTTCTCTCCACAACATCTCTCAAACTAGAGGATGTAGCTATTATGTACATAGGTGTACATAGGGATACATTTACACCCTGGTCGAAGGAGGGGATTCTAGACAATGAATTCAGAATATCAATATCCCCTCAGTAATTCCATCTTCTATTCAATAGAAGGAAGGAATTGGAACAAAAAGATAGTAATACATAAATCTCCTCTTAGAGGTTCACATATCAATTGTCTCCTCAAACTTTAAAACCCCCTCTTTCCTTAGAACACCATCGACAGATGCGAGAATAGCTGGGGATGGATCATTTGCGGTGTGAGCAACCAATACTAAGCCCGCGACCTTTACACTTTGCGCAAGGGCTGGTACAATATCCTATACAGAAATGAATAAATTTACTTATTCCCTGCCATGTTTGGAACTTGGAATGGACTTACTAAGAGTCGAGAAGAACATATGAGTCCCATTAAATTGTTGTTTGACGCAAATCTAACAGCCTCCTTGATAGACGTACAACTCCTAGCACTTGAGGCTACTTCGTTCAAATCGTCTCCTGGCTCTTTCCCAAGGTCATTACAATAAAACACAGGGTCTACATTGAGGTATATTAGCATCGACTATGTTATTCATGTTAACGACTCAAGACAATCTCACAATTTGGTTGCTTCCAATTGAGCGCGGTGCAAACATTGGAATTTGATGAAGAAAAGACAATAGATCTTGTTAAATCATGTGATGTTTGCTTTAATGCTCTGGCATGATCAAATACGGTATTTAATATAGCGTCGACGCAGGTGTTAACATTCGGCGTGGCCGTCAATCCATACTCTTGTTCTTCGGCAAAGGTCGGATAGATAATGTTAAGGTCAAGGTGCACCTCACTGGGCAGAATTGACAGAACTTCGTTGAGGCCAGTAAACGAGTATGCAAGTATGAGATAAACTTCCGAAAGATTGTTCACTGCCAATAGCTTTTGCTTGATACCCACACCAGATTGAGCACCAACCTTTTGAAATTGAGCGAAGCTAACCTGAGAAACAGGGACCTCAAGCTCACCGAAGGGTATCGTCCACCTAGGGTATAATACAGGAATACAATCTCTGGTGAGCTGGATGTAAAGACGGACATACTCTCCGGATAGGGATGATCCAGTAATAAGTGCATTCGGGTGGGACTCAAATTGACTTGTAGCTTTCCAATAAGTTGCAAAATGGGTTATCTCCAGTGGTACACCTTGGAAAGGTTTGATTATCTGGAAATCGAAAGATATTCGCCCCATAGCCCGAAGGCGAGGGTCAAAAAGGGGCAAAACACAATGACCAGAGCTACTTGAGCTAAAGGTATTCGGTAAAGCAATCGTCCGCGCAATCACCTTAGACCCAAAGGTTGGGTAAATGTCGAAATCTATGGTAAATTGATCCAATGTATCAATTTGAAAGGATATTGTTTTGAGATCCTCGCTGAGAGGAAGGAGGAGATTTCGGGGAATGAGATCCGATGACTTCGATGATATAGTGAGTCTAGCTGCGGGATATTTGTCGTCCTGGTAAAAGAGTATTGGCTCAGTACCCGCCTCGTGGAAAGTGAGCTGAACGAAGGTCTTATTTTCAAGGAAATTATGCCCATATCGACGCAGAGGAAGGATGGGTGGAGGGAGAGAGAGATCGGGAATTCCGTCGGAGTCAATAGTCATATGTGTTCCAGACTGCGTTGAGGCGATTGAAGCAGGTGATGGTTTATGAGGAAAGGTTCCGACGATACCAAGTCCTCCACCTGCCGCTGAGAGAAGTTGCATACACTCGAGATGACCCTCCCAAGCTGCATAATACATGGCAGAAAGCTCTTTCTCGTCTAAAATGTCACTCCTAGCACCGCTCTCTAGAAGAGCCTTCAGACATTCTACATGCCCTTCGCTTGCAGCATGGAACACAGCCGTCCATTGAAATAACTTGTCCACCTCATTTAGGTTCGCTCCATACTGCTTTAGTAGCATCAGAAGCCGTACTGACTCGCCAGATCTTGCGACTAAGTGCTGGGGATAAAGGCCTTCTGCGTCTGGTAAGATACGAGCATTATGTTTAAGGAGAATTTCCGAAATCTCGCAAAGGCCATACTGGCATGCCAGGTTGAGCGGAATATAGTCCTGCTCATGCCTAGGATCTATCCGTGCATTGCAGGCAATCAGTTTGGAGACACACTGCTGTTTGTTCTGTGTTATAGCGTGTATCAACGGTGTGAAATTATCGTGGTCCATGGCATCGATCGTTGACGGCTTGACATCAACTAATATCTCTACCATTTCAACGTGTCCATGAATGCAGGAATAGTGTAATGGTATTCGACCATAAACATCAGCTCGAGCAACATCCACCCCTTGCTGTAATCCAACCTTGAGAACTGACATTCTACCAGCGTTTGCAGCTTCGTGAAGACAATTCCTCTCGTTGATCTCATCCTCTGAATGATAATCAATTAGGTTGGTTTCCATAAGCACTCCAAGTGACTCCTCGGAACCTTCGGGAATAGCGGCAAGAAAAGCTCTAGTGACCTTCTCACGCGCGTTTCCAGACCCCTCCAATCGGGCTATCCATTCCTTCAAAACGGTAGTATTCTCGGAAAAGATAGCTCTCAAAAATTCGGCATCGGCATCGCTCTCGTCTGTGCCAAGCAAACGCCCAGTGAGAGCACCTTCGCCCCCTTTTCTGTCAAAAGAGATATTCTCCCCCTCTGCCCAAGCCTCGAGCTCGAGAAGGCTGGTTGTTGCCTGGTCCGAGAGCTCTGTTATAACATCTCGGTTGAAACATGGTTGAACTTCTACCGCTCTAGAAAGATAAAGCTCCTTTGTCCGTGACTGCGAGGCATTTTGTAAGTAAATTGGCCTCAGAAGACTCGGTGGGTAGGCCTAAAATACCTTCGACGATTTATCCCACTGCAAGCATTTTGTTAGCGACCTGATCACGGGTACTGCAGATATATATATGTTTCTAAGTCACCTTTTTTAAAATCTTCGAAAATGCGGTAGCGTTGACTTCAACAAACTGCTGTAGCTTGCTTAGGTCATGTTGAAATTGTCGGAATCCCTCCTGCAAAGTAATGTATGTTGCTGAAATTTTAGAGGTAGTCTCGCTCCTGGATTGTATAAGTCTCTTCTTGTCTATCAATGTTTTCAACCGCAGTTTCAGCTGTCGATAATGTCAGTGCTCGTATGTACAATACGGCGGGGTTGCGTCCTACTTCAGCCTCTTTATGCAAATAATACGTATTAACCTTTTCCAACTCTCTTTCCTGTATTAATTCCGCTCCTAATTCAGCTCCTGGTCATACTAATAGATGTTAGGTCAAACTGACCAATTTAAAAAAGAAGGTGGCTTTATTTGCTTGCAAGGTAGCCTGTGGGTTACTGAAGGAACGACCTCCCGGGCTTTGGAAAGGTACTGGAGGAGCTGGTGCCTTTACTCCAGCGCCCAGTGATTTGATAAGCTATGTATAAATAACCGTTAGATTCGAATTTAAGGAACACAGAATGAACTAAAGCAAAGAGGAAAGACCTTTTTGAGAGCTTTATAGTTGACAAAGCTGGCCGCATACTCGGGAATGTCCAATTGCCGCTTTGCTAAAGTTTTTCCGAACTTCCTGTACACATTCGAAATGTCAGTTTACTCTGTGCATCTCAGAATTGCATAAATTTGCTCAAGAGTTCCAAAATACGGTTTTCTCACATGCTGCTGTTTTATGCTACCGCCGTTGGCTTATGGTGAGGCTCCGGAGATGGCGGGGCGCAACTACTCGGGATGCCCGCTTCCTCCTGTCACGTGGAAAGGATTATTGAGCCTACAGTCAGGGGATGGAAGGTTGAGTGCTTGATAACTGATGATGCGAAGTAGAGATGAAGAGGGGAGCGTGCAGAGACTGAAGGCCGAGCTTCATCAACAGTAGCTGTCAGTCACCCTGGTGGAAGTTGCTGGCATCCATATTGGAACGCAACCTACCCTCCTCTTTCCTTCACTCTATAATGACAACCTTTGCCCCTCTCTTCGAAAATGTATTTCGCGGTCAGAGAGCGCGGAGGAATCGCCCGTGGGTTCCAAATATCGTGAAGAGATTTATGGTTGAGAGCCAATGAGGGATCTGTAAAGACAAACGTGCGCTCTTCTACGGCTGTTGTTGTTGGCTTGATAAAATGTTGGCAAGGGCCGTATCCAAGAATCGAGCTCGATCTACAGGCCCTGAACCACCTTTCTTTCTTTATATCGATCTAACCGACTGGATCCAACGCAAGGAACTGAGGAAGAGAGAATCTCCGGTATCAAACTCCACCTCACCTCTTTATTCACTTCTTCTTTGCTAATACATATGCATTCTACTCCGCATCTCTAGAAGCAGCCAGTAAGTACCACATAATATGAATATCGACAGTGTTATCACGACATGTGGTACTTTCGCAAGCTTTGCCGTTTATTTGTGTTCGGTCTGGTGCCATCTGCAGGCTCCACAAAACCACTTCATGTCCTTCAATATTGATGTGGGCGGATGTAGATGCATACATGTAGTATTACCCGGATTTTAAGCGAGCCTTGGCCAGTGATCGGCTTCGAAAACGCAGGTCTCAGATCCAGCATCATCGTTTCTACCTCTGAACAGCAGTATCGATGTCAACGTGGCTGAAAATATCTGTGGAACCTCTCACGCTATTGGTCCCCCTAGTTTCGGCCTTTCGCCAACCAGTAAACACCTACAATATATACATACCTAGAGTCCTGTACGTACCCATGGGAAATTGTTGACTTCACACCATTGTCCGGTTTCTTCAATTGCACCCCCACTGTAAGACGGCATGATTATAGATGTTTGAACCTCAATACCTAGAGCAACCTCGACAACATCAAATAAACGGCACCCAATAATCTATTTGCATGTGGGCTCTACTAGCACTAGATGTAGACGTTAACGTTGATATATGCATAGAATTCAATTTAAGGTCTATGAAATCGAATCATCCGCCAACCCACTGGTTAGAATAGATGCTTATGCATGCAGTATAGAACGTTAATTCGGCATCCCTATAGATACCACAAAAGTATGGAAACTCTCCTTTTAATGAGAATGGTTTATAATATTATAAACACCAAGATGATCTTATAGTACACTGTGATGTTCACCTGTTGAGCGCCGGTGAGACTCCTAGGTTGGTATATCGACATTGACTTAACTGGTGGCATACTACAATTCCAATCCCCTCATTCGACATATTAATGGGGGCTTTTCGTTGTTAGCTAATGCGTGACATACCGTAGTGGGCGATCTGATATATAAATTATACTGCGTGCCCAAGTAGATTGGATTACTTTAGTCCTAGACGTTTCACGACCTTAGTGCATACGCAACCAAGGAGCAGATGTGCGCTCGAGGTATAGTGGATGAAGCGGAGCAAATACATACATGTGGTATCAGGTAGGAGCCGAACAAGGTACGCAAGTACGTTTGGGTAAACCTAGTATAAAAGAATGCTGCTTCTACTACTGTACCAAAATCAAAACAAAGATGGATGGAATCATGAGTCTGATTGCGCATGAGAATAGTAAATTGGACTCCATCCTCGCCGCAAAGCGAGTGACCACAACACCTAATAGCCAAGCCTACTGCAGTCGCCCTGGCCTTTGCAGGTACATACAATAACTCATACAAACTCCCAGACTTGAACCGTTGTGCCTTTTCAACCCCGCATCACGAGAAAACATGTACCCGACACCACTCGGAAAGAATATACTCAAATATTGCCATTTTTCAGCTAACCGGAGCAATTTCAGAAAGGCCGATAGGGTCAATATCTCCAACATTAGAAAGGTTGATATTTCACCTTTTCGCCCAAAGAAATACAATATGTATAAGAGTGAGGGAAAGGGACAAAAAAGAAAATAAGTAGAATTTAGAAAAAATGACAGATAGGCATAAAAGCACTAAAATCTGTACCTCTGGTAGATGATTCAAATGCGCAGATGGGGGAGGATAAAAGATAAGATAAAAAAAGGCAACAGAACAAAAACCTCGGAATACAACCTTGTAGAATGATGTAGACAGAATAATGGTGGGTCTTAAATATGTGCGAGACAAGTCGTTCTAGAAAGAAGGACAAAAAGGAAACAACTACCCAGTTTTCAACAAATTTCTAGAAACCTCGGGGATTATTAACAAGCTTTAGCTCGTTGCGGGTCCTAAAAATTCTGGGCAATACCGCTATTACCCTGTTGAGGAAAGTGGGTGCTTGTGGGTGTTTCAATGCGAGTGTTACGTCTAGCAGAGACATCCCTAATGACAGGGGCTGGTCCGTAACCATTATCTCCTGAATAGGGATGGGCGGGGTTCCTCGAGGAGTAATATGCATCCTCATACCCATCATCTACGCCATAGTATTGGGCATCGTGATGAGATATAGGTTGACCAATATCAGATTGATCTGACTGGGTCATTGCGGAATAATTTGAAGATGCATTGGAAATGCCTCTATGAATTCCCCCTGGATTTTCCGCCGCGGCAGGACCATTCATGGCTCCAATTACACTAGAGTCTGCTGTTAAAGGCCGACTCCCATGTATCAAAGGAGCATTTGAACCATCAACAGAAGGTGAGTTGCCCGCAGGGAAGGTAGATGTACTAGGCGAAGTCGCTACGCCCGTATACCCATCTGGGACGGGGCCAATGATATTTTGTTGCTGCTGTTGCTGCTGAGTGAAACCCCCATCCGAAAATGCCATCCCAACAGGAGACATTGGTACGCTAGTCCCTACACTCGAGCCCATATTTGACGCTTTTCTCCCTCCGTTTGTTGACCCCCATCCTCTATAACCAGCTCCATCGCTTTCTGTCATTTCGTAAAGAGTTTCTTCACCGTTACTATTACTCCGAGCGACCCCAACACCCACCGCCGTTGATGCCGCGCCACCATGGGGATCATTATTGGGATTGTATCCGTATTCCTCAACCTCTTTCCTCCTGGCTTCTGCATCGGCCCTGGTTTTTTGACGCCTCTTCCACAACAACAACACAAGTATTGCAACAAATGCAACCCCAATAATAGGAACAATTACGGCAACTACCACTTTTGCTGTTCCGTTCAACCCCCCACCTCCGGCATTAGAGTTTTCCCCTGAAGAGCTGGCTGGTTGCTCTGCGGTAGAAGTGCCGGTAGTTGCGGCGCTAGATGTAAAAGCGGATGATGATAGATTTGTCGGTACACCTCCTCCTGGGGTGATATTGGTCGAAGTGATGGTTTGCGTGACTGTCCGAGGAGTTTCATTTGATGGCGAAACAGTAGTTACAATGACAGTTTGGAAGATACTTGTGATTGGTTCTTGAGTTGCGGTGACAATAGGAGGCGTTGTCGAGGTGGTAGTTGGCGTAGTGGCTGGGGATGTTGGAGACGTCGTTGGTTGAGTTGTGGTGGTAGGAACTGTTTGGGACGTAGTGGTCGGGAGTGCTGTAGATGATGATGGCGAAGGTGTGGTAGAGTCACGTACTGAAGAGGTGGTGGAAATTACAGACGGAGGAGGGGCTATAGATGTCAGCAAAGAATCTTGAGGGAGCTTGTGGAGGAGGTTGGAGTGCGGGGAAGGTGGAATTGAAGACAGAAACGCACTGGTAATATTAGAATTAGACATCGTTTAGATGGCAATCTTCACGACGCGCGCTTGGTGTGTAGATCGTTAAGTAATGGGCTTGGAAGAACTTAAGTGATTCAGAGAAGCAAATACGATGCAGGTCGCAATCGACTCAACATGCGGGAAGAAATGCAAGTGTGGGAGTATCGAGAGGAAGGGGTTTGGGGGTTGTAAATATCGAAGTGAATAATAAAGGCTATCGGGATCAGAGAGATGGTCGAAAGCAAAAGCGAGAGCGACAACAAGCGAATGCGTCCAACTAATGACTAAATGAGTGGATAGGGCCCAAGTTGACCCAGGCTGAAGAAGCGATGACCTGGCAGGGAAGCTGGCAACGGTTGAAAAGCCAGTGGAGGAGCGCGAGGAGCGGAAGAGGAAGGGGGAGGGGAGGGAAGGGAAGGGGGAAGGGGGAAGGGGGAAGGGGGAAGGGGGAAGGGGGAAGGGCGAGGGATATGGAGAGAAGGTGGTGAAAAAGAAAGGGACAGGGAAATGATGGGGTAAAATGCGATGGTTATGCGTTTGTGGAGCCTAGCTCTCTATCCCGCTTAGAAAATATGCACTTTCCACACGTGAAGAAAAAGGACGAGAGCGAAGAGACGAAGAAATATTATGCTCTAGCGTGGTGATATTCAATACATGTAGCTTGTATACGGTTATTTAAGGGTCTGAATGGAGAGAGTACGGTACAGTAGGTACATGTATGTATACATGTATGTAAGGACCCCAGTGCATAAGGAGCTAAGGGTGGGCGGTAAGGGGCTTTCTCCTCTACCCATAAGTTGTAACTACATACATGTATGTAATTAGTAAAACTGCTCGAAGACATTGACATCACATTCGATATTCGAGTCGTGAAAACATCATCGGTTTCGATTCTTGGGTCCGTAGATATTGGTTTACTGTTTCTGGTTCTGGGTAGGGTACCTGAGTTGCCCTCCGTTATAGTCGACAAAACTCGTTCGTTACAGCAGATTTTTTTTTTTTTTTTTTTTGGGGTGGGTGGTAGAGGCGCGGCGCGGGGGGGGGGGGGATTTTATGGCATATATATAGCATGCCATGTGTTGAAAAAATAGGTTGTATGTACCTTAGACAGTAACACCCTTGGTCATTTGAGTATGTATGCTATTAATAAATTTTTGACGATTACAAACTGATTTATTACCTGTGACAACGTCCGTATAAGATTTCCTCCGACACCTGCACTGAAATTATAACTATACATTATGCATCTGAAGGAACCAATTCAAGCTCTCGCAATCATTGAACTCTAGCACTCAAAATAATACAAAAACAAATAGCGAACAGAAAAATTCTAGATCATGAGTATTCAATTAAAGTGAGCCTTGCATTAGTTAAAATTCATGTTTATAAGATCATACAAAGATTGTGAAGTGAGCGATGATTGAGGTTATCATTAGGTGATATTTCCTGATGTTTACTCGCGCGTTAATTAAATGGTCGGATATCGTTGCAACCAAATGCTTACTAAAATTTCCGATTAATTGATGGGTTGGTAGGTCGTCCCATCATTACTTTCCGCACTTAACTCAAGGTCCGACTTTCTGCCAATATCTCCCCGCATACATAGTTCGGGAAGTCTTAATCTGTATGCACCACGGATCTATTCATACAAGATGAGCGTTAGTTGCAATATAACCCACTCTTTATCGTACAAATTATAAGCACATCAGTTATGGTAAATCGACGTATAATCCGGATCCCGCAGATCGAGAATACCGCCAAACAAATTAGATAAGTTTCAATGTCTACGGTGTGCAGAAGCTTACCGCTCATGTGGTTGCCAAAGAATAAAATAAAATCCCGCTAATACTACAACCTATATTGTACTTACAAAGAAGAAAAAAGGAGAAAAAATACCTGGGAACGGGCTAATTTAATATGATTGACCATTTTCCAGTTCAAGGCAGAAACCAGGAAACACCAGTGAGATGAAGACAAAATAACTGGAGAAATAGATAGGGAAACAGGAATAAAACGAATCACCGCTAGATAAGAAAGAGACATATGTACCCATGATACCGAAATAATGCCCACAAGGCATCAACTCCCTATGTGGCTTTGGTCCTCAACATCCATCAAGTCTGAAGTTGGACAGGCCGGATGAAAGAGAAGGAAAGAAGGAAAGAAAGGAAGAAATTCACAATCCTACTTGAAAAATGAGCGTATTTCAGAAACACTTTTTACCCCTGTGCTCGAAAATTTCATCTTCCATCTATCCAGACAAAATAACAAAAGCACGCACTGCACGCAATTACATCGATTCAAACATAGCTTTAAAATTCAAAGGACCACCTCCGCTCTCATGACTCACGTCGTTATTGATTGATTTATGCTTGCAATTGGCCCGACCTTGTGCCCGATATCACCAGAACCTCCAGAAATCGTTAAGAAAAGAATGTAGGAAATTAAGGAAATATTGCCGCTGGTCGCCTGCATTCCTTCGGATTTGGAAATCATCATTGTCGAAAACGCTGCCCAAAGAGAACCTATACACCCGAACGAAAGAAATCTATACTGGATCCGAACACCATTTCTAACTCACAACAGACCACATTTCCTTACTTACGCATATCCCAGGTAGGTTTGAGGTTGGACGAAATCGCCTCTTTGGCAGGAACAACGTCCTGGGGAATGCGTGACACGCGATACGCGCCGTTCCTGATATTTTGAATTTGCTGAGCTGTTACGCCGCTGTTATTGCTCCTAATGCTCCCTGCGTCGCTTACTGCATCATCGTTCTTAAACTTGCGTGGAGGAGCGAAATCAAGTCCAGTGAACGTAGAGGAATTTCTCAGACTATGAGGGTTGGGAAGAAGGGAGAGCTCATCGAAAGCAGATGCAAGCGGTACGTGTGGAGATACGCTAGGCGAGTATGGGCGAAGCCCCCCACGAAGGCCAGGGGATTCTGTACCATCTCCTGGAATTCTTGATGAGGGCGCAAATATAACCGGTGAAGCGAAGGCATCTTCCTTAAGCATTGAAGGCGTGGGTAGAAGGTGAAGCGGTGCAGGGGGGGGCATTGGCTTTCGTTGAGGAGGGGGTCCTCGCCCACTCGCGGAGGAGGATGGCCGTGGGCCAGGCGGCATAAAGTGACCGCTGGCAGCAGACCCGTTTCTTGGTGGGGGCCCACCAAATCTTGGTGGCATGCGAGGAGGAGGAGTCATTGCACGTCTGGTTGGGGCTTCTGCAAATGGTTTTGCTCCAGGTATTACAAATCTACCAGTCTCTTGGTCATAGACTGCAACACTATCGTCGTGATATTCCCCTTGATGTTCATCTTGTCTGTTGTGCCTAGGTTGCGTAGGCATGGGGGGAGCAGGAGACGTATCCTCGAAGTATTCCTTGTAAAATGACCTAATTCGCATTGCCCGTTCCTCTGCATTCTCATCGGCTGTTCCTTCTGGAGGTAGGGGACGGAACCCAATCGAAAGCCTGCGGTCCTCAAACGCTCCTGGGGCCAAACTCTTTCGACCAGCCGCTTGAGGAATTGGATCCTCCATTTCACTTCGTTCTGAGGCCATAGATAGGCGAAATTGAGGCCCTTCGCCATATTCACTTTGATCGTTTGAAAGTGGTCTTGAAGACTCCGTTAAATCGAATTGAATGTCAATTTGGGGGGATTGTTTGGAGGAGCCAATTGTGAGCGCAGGAGGAAGTGCCTTAGTTGGTTGTTGAGGGGCCGGTGGCTGTACCTCGATCTCTTTAGCTGAAGTGTTTTGTTCCTCGCTTTCACGACTACTGGGTCCAGCACGAGGGTTTACAGGTAGCCCGGAAACAGGAGATTTCACGGCAGCAGGAGACGGGACGGCAATCTGTGGGACACTGCGGGAAGTGTTGGGCATAGAAGGTTTCCGTGGGTGAGGAGGCGTGGACATTGGCATTGGCGAAGCTCCGCTAAGCAGCCCTCCATTCATACTTGTCCGAGAACCATCAGGACTGTCGTCTTGGCGTATGGAATGTGCGTAGATCGATGAATCCCTACCAGCTGTCATGGGACGCCCATATCTGTCATCGTTGCTTGCACCCATCGTCTGTAGAGTATCGTGTGAATGGAGGCCTGCCGGAAGAAGATATGGTGATGCAACATCAAGATCAAGGGAAACCTGTCGGCGGCTACGACTATCTGACTTTTCGCCGTCCGCAAGGTGAGCGGGCGGAATTTTGGAACGATTTCCACCACTACCACTTCCAAATTCCATGCCAAAGTCCATACTTTTCGTCTTGTCCATGGCATCCTCTTTCCTCAGCTTCTGAGTATGTCTGCGATGAAGATAGACCAAAACTAAACAAGCAATAAAAATGGGACACCTAGTCGAGGTCAGATAACTGTAGATTCAATAAGCTTGCTAGATTACTTACATTGCGCCTAATAAAATTGGAAGTGTTTGATTAGTAGCATTGGCTGGAAGCTCACAGCGTGGGCTTGGATCTCCTGCGGTGCAAGTCGATGTCGCAGCAATTATAGTCGTAGTTGCACGTTTGTTCAAACTTGGTGTAGCCACATCATGGATAATGGTCGGTAGCTCTGTCGCTTTTCGACGTATAAGTTCGTGCAAACGGTGGTGCCCGCGGGTATGCATAATCAGATAACGCTGAAGGCTTCTCAGATACCAACGTTAGAGATTATACCACCGCAACTTCATCTAAATATCATTACTCACCTCGAACTATATATATGGATCCAAACTATCTCAACTGACTTTCACAGCACGGCCAGGTTGGGGTATTCTATTATGTACGAGGTACTTTAAAGTAAAGGTCGCTCTCAATTGGGTTGTATTAATGCGAAATGGCGATAGTTAAATCAATTGATTTGGGCGGAGCAATATTTACGGATTAATCGAAGGAATGTGTTTGGCGTAATAAAGTATGCTAAAGAGGGAAAGAAATTCATATACTAGCGAGTTTGGACGAGAGGGGGAGTAAGGAATGACTGGTGCGAAAGATCAAAAGAGGGTTATGGAGGAAAGTCCCTCGAGGGTTAAAAGAATGACTGAATGGGCTTACTGGCTGTAGAGCAGCGTTGACTGAAGAGCCTCTGTCTGGCGAGCCCAACGATGTGGTGGTGGTAGAGGTAGAGAGAGGAGAGGGAAGAAGAGAAGGGAGGGTGGTAGTGGTTATGGGTGGGAAACAACGAAAACGGGAAAAGGAAAGGAGAGGCCGCTTCCTGCATAGATTGGACAAGGGAAAGAATTGGCTGTTGCCTAGGCCTGAATAATGATGAGACAGCCCGCCCACCAGCGGCTGTGGAGAGATTGCCAGCCAAGTTCACACAAGTATGAACAAGAACAGGAAACATGGAGCCTCTTACCTCCCTTTCTGCCTCTTTGGGCCTGCTTCTTCGTGCTTTCCACCGTAGACAAAACAGTCTGGTAAACCTCCCACGCATGTCGCTGCATCCTGCATCGGTGCTCCCTCATCGCTTCAGGGATTAGGAGCAGGTACAGAGGAACCCTGTGGTAGAGTAGCTTGGTTGTGCAAAGGAGACCAATTGAAGTCCATGCGAGCCGTCGAGGAATGTGCGAAAGGGGGCCACACCAACAAGGATCAAAGGCACAGTACCTGATCGGGTGGAGGCCTCACACGGAAATTGCGGTACTTGGCAGGCAACCTGGTCAGTGGATCCTAGCACTCCAGCTATCGTACTCCTCCTCCGCAAATTACTGTAATATTAATCGTACTATGCTAGATCATCTCTCTCTCTCTCTCTCTTTCTCTCTCATTTTCTCTCTCTCTTTCCACTTATAAAACCATTGATCCCTCCATCTCTATAACCTGTACTCATACCTCTTCTATCTCATTTTTCTCACTCTAACTTTCGTGGGATCTAGATCAATGTTCAAGCCGAGAAACAACCGCGTAAATACATGTACATGTAGCTGTAACAAATGTGCTTTATGCGGGATGTTAGCCGTTCAGAAAGTACACATGCCAGGACTACATGTGGGACTGTATGTAATAGGTGCTGTAGTGGCTCGGATAAGTTACCAGGCTTCTTCCCGTCCCGAACTATGGGTAGCATGAAATTACAAGTACGGCCTTGCGGGACTACTGTAGGTACTCTAGTTTGAATCCTTCCAAGAAACTGTGGCGAGTTAACCGGCAGTGTGGCATCCAGTACATAAGAGCCACATTTAGCTACGTGCCAAGGCATCTTAATCACCACACTTAGAGTATGTTAAACGCTGCTGGCTGTTTTCTGTATCCACTAGAGTCCGACCGATCACAAAAATGGAGATTAATCAAAACCCATGTAGACTAAAGAGAAGACAGACAATGTATTGATGATGGTCTACGAAGTACTAGGGTGTAGCGAAAAGTTATCAGAATCTGATAAGACAAATACACGTATTCACCGCGACATTCATTTACCAGATTCTGATCACACTAATTTAGCCACATGTTCAGCCTTATTATGCGCCACAACGCGCGAGTACATATGTACCAGGTGTTGAGGGTAAGTGATCAGAATCTGATGAATGCTGCTACAGTCGTCTCTGGGTCAACGACGAAACTGGTCCGATGGCGAATAGGCCAATCGAAACCAACAAAAGCCAACAAAAGCGCGCCGACCCCTTTGCTTTGACTGACCATCAGCCCAAAAAGTAGTCATTCGTCGTCATCGAGCGGAATTCGTCGTTGACCCAGAAACGACTGTACACCCTAGTACTTCGGTGTCAAGGGTAAGTGAGTAGAACGTGGCGGTGTGGCTAAACCTGTTTTGCTCGCGAATATGAACCCTTGACACCAAAGTATGTAGGTACATACACGCGATAACAAGCTCAAGCTGATAATCTTTTTTTATTCTTCACTCTTACAAGTCTCGGCGCATATCTCGGCGCTCCGAGTCTGAATTATGGGAGGATTAAAACACTCTAATAATCTATGCTGTTCGTGCAATTAACGTAATTATTCCCACACAACACAGATATCCTGAGAGCCTAATGCTATTTCAACGTTATCCGCTGGTTGTGAGTATTCTGATTATCACTTTCGCTACCTGATAATCCAGTCTGTCCAATAATCCCAAGAAACAATCCAAGGCCGCCCGAACGGGCCCTTAAAGTACATGTATCTACAGAACAAAATACCGATTTGGGTATGTATCACATCTGGGTTCAACGTCCCTTAGAAGCCAAATAATCGACGCTTCAATTGAGGACACCGCGAGACCGATGCTTATTATTCATGATTTCATCTACATACATGTACATGTACATACCAAAGACCGGTATCCGCTCCATATCAACCTCGATCTCGATACAAGTGGCCCAATTATTTTTTGTCAAGTGAGCGTGTACTCCATAAGCATCTTAATTTGAGTACATGTACTTTCCAAACCAATTATCCCTAGCCGTGGTTATGTATAGGGACGTTCTATAATAAAATCCTCACTACTATATGTAGTTTGCGTGGCTCATGGGCTTTGCGTAGAGTTCGACAAAATGAGCTACATGCACAGGTAAGTGTTTATAATGTGATAGCTACATGTAGTCGTACACCCGTGTCTAGAAAATTCCCGGATGCAACCAGACCACGACCCAGTATAAAAATGCGAATACCTTAACAACCACAGATCGAATGGACATGAAATTAAAAATATAGCATAATTAGATAGTAAAGAAATGAAATATGGAACAACTATCATTTTGTGTGACCCCCATTTGCCTCATCACACTGATTCACCCTTCTTGGTATACTATCAACCCAGGCATCAAAGGTCTCTTGGGGAATATCTTCCCACTCCTCAATGGCAGTTCTCCATAACTTATCTACACTATGAGGCCTTCTTTCCCTCTTGTGCCATCTTCTCCTCAACCTAGACTTCAGCAAACCCCATAGGATTCGTGGTGGTGGCTGGTCGTGGTCTGGTTGCTATGGGGCGAAATCCGGGAATTTTCTAGACACGGGTGTAGAGTAGATAGGCCAGCTTGCCCGTCAGCGAGCGTTGCCCGCTATTTTGCCCGCCACCTCCAGGATACAACGGTTGCCACCCACTAAATTTTGGTGGACGCTCAGGCTCGCTGATGGGCAAGCTGGTCTACAAGGCTCTGGGATTTAGTGAGTGAACGGATCCTCACCTGTCAACACCCCATTTACTTCGCTCACTTAATACCAGAGCCTTGTGCTTGCGTACCAGCAAAATGCAAGTGACGGAAACAGGGATTATTTGAATGAGAGAACGGCGCCACTCCATACAATCTATCCTTGCCCTGAGCAACTGGTTCTCTTGCTGGTAAGTAAGTAGGTACATGTAGAATATATTATAGGGTTTAGGTGGCTGACTCGGCCAATAGGACCCCCCCGGCCCATACTTCTACCTCACGCTGTAGAAACAGATGGCCTAAAACTAGAGATTGATTTAGATACATGTTCTTGCTGCTGCAATAGTTGCCCCTTTAGGCTTCAACTATAAAGAATTCTTTAACATAGATTTAGATGTAGAAAAGGCATGGAAGGTTTGTGGGTTAGAGAGATTCTGGGCGTCGTTCTGCAAACTTAGTTAAGTACAGAGGAACAAAAATAAGGTTCTGCTACATAGAGAGCACTATACTCGTGCCACAACATGGTTTTTTCCGGCTGGGTGGAGATTAAAGCATACAGTTCCCTCCGCTATACCGAATAGCCAAAAAAAAAAAAAAGCCACAAAAAGAATGGGTTTTAGTGATCCAAATCCGAATTCACATAGAACATGGTAGAGTTTTACCTACTGTACCTAATAATCTACTGTATCGAACGAGAAATTTTTTGGAATATCCAGTTCGTTATAACGGAGGGCGACTGTATCTGGGTTTCTGATGTTTAGCCTACTCGCGCGACCAAGTTTCAACTTAATCACATGACCTATGAGAAACGCAAAAAACCTGTTAAATAGCGTCACGTGAGTAAGTCGAAACTCGGCCGCGCGAGTAGTTCTGGTTCTGAGTCGCTATGTCGCCTTTGAGACTACAGACCTGATACCTACATGTACCGGGTGTTGAGGGTAAGTGATCAGAATCTGATAAGTGAATGTTGCGGTGAATAGGTACATTTGTCTTATCAGATTCTGATCACTTTTCGCTACACCCTAGTACATGTAGCAGCCCCAATGGATATCCTGTGACCGCATGTGACCAAAATTTTAACTTGCAATGGTACCAATAAACTACTCGGGGCAGGCAAGAAGAACCTGAAAATGACTTTTTATGGTAACGACTTGTGATTTGCGGCTGGCAAAAAGCTACACCAAATTGAGCCCCTGCTTGCAGCTTGCATTTTCAGGTTCTTCTTGCCTGCCCCGAGTACATGTAGGTAGCAAAGGGTACATACGCAATGCAATGAGACCTCACCAGTTCGCTACCGTCCTGTACAGCTTCTAATTGATGGGACAAATGGTTGAAAACTTGATTCTGGGCCCTCGCCAAGATTCTCTGAGCTTTAGGAATATTTGGAGTTTATCCGTTCTTCAGAATAAGGATTTCGCTGTGCGGACGGTTTTGCTAGATCGTCGCGGATATATGTACCCCAAGAACTGCGGCTCGTGTTTACTGAAAGCGAGGGCTGAGTCATCTCATGACGAATACAGACCAGCCGCCCCGCCCTTTGCCCATCCTCTACAGTCTCTCTCTCTTTGTCAAGTACTTCGCACAATTCTCTTGGAATAAATCGTGCATCTCTCCTACGCGTAGAGGAACCTTCGCGTGTACGTAAGGCCCGTAATAACTGCGGAATTACTATTATCTTCGCTAAACCTTGGATGCAGTCTTAGGTCCCCTCGTCTTCCTACCCCGCCATCTCAATCATTCAAGAAACTCCCAGAAACCTTCCCTTCCAGGAAGTTTGAACTTACACATCTGTTGTTCATTGCTTGTTCTGCTGGAGCCCTGGTGTAAACATCTTTACCTAGACCCAAAACTCAGATATAGACATGGCCACTATCTCTATCGATGAACTGGACAAGCACGTCCGCACCTTCTACGAGGGAAGGGGTCCAGACGTGAGCTCTTCTCTTCTAAGTTGTTATTCCCAATCTTATTTGTACCTTCTGACTTTCTACAGCAAAAAAACGCGCAATTAGTTTTGAATCAGGTAAACGCCTTCATGGTACCTGTTAAGTTTCTTCTCTAAATAATGCTAATCCGACCAATAGTTTCGCGAGAATCCAGACTCTTGGATTCTAGTGGATAAGTTGCTAGAGTCTGCAAATTATCCACAAACTAAATGTAAGAATCTTCTTATACCTCTCTCGTCCATATCGTTAACTCTCTCAGTTCTTGGACTCCAGGTTCTTGATAACGTTATTCAGACCCGATGGAAGATTTTACCCAAAGAGCAACGACAAGGTAAGGCCAAGACGCGACGGGGAATGCAGGAATAGCGGGCTATAGAGCAATCAGACTAACTTAAATGTCCCTAGGAATTCGGAATTTCGTTGTTGGCTTCATTATCCAGGCCTCATCTTCACCAGAAAGCTTGAATCAACAAAGGATTCTAATCAACAAATTGAATCTTGTGTTGGTATCGATATTGAAGCAAGACTGGCCCCATGACTGGCCTGATTTCATCAACGAAATAATCAGCTCGTGTCGGAGTAATCTCTCCATCTGCGAAAACAACATGGCCATTCTCCGGCTTCTTTCGGAGGAAGTATTCGATTTTTCGGCGGAGCAAATGACGCAGTCTAAAACTAAAAATCTTAAGACAACCATGTGTCAGGAGTTTTCTTCCATTTTCCAGCTTTGCTCTGAGGTTTTGCAAATGGCTGAGCAGCCAAGTCTCATCAAGGCAACTCTAGAAACGTTACTTCGCTTTTTAAACTGGATTCCTCTAGGTTATATTTTCGAGACTCCAATCATTGAAACACTCCGCACACGGTTCCTAGAGCAACCCGAGTTTCGGAACGTTACCATGAAGTGTTTGACCGAAATCGGAGGCCTTCAGGTTAACCAATATCAGTACGACGAGAAATTAGTTGAGATGTTTACCAACGTTATGACAACAGTTTCAAAGATCGTTCCGTTGTCTACAGATCTCCGCTATGTTTACCCATCAAGTAATAATAGAGATCAGGAATTTATTCAAAACCTGGCCTTGTTCATTTGCAATTTTTTCACCCCACATCTCAAGGTATTCTCCCAACATGTCTCAGTTTGAAGGTCCTATCAATATTGACTAGTAAACTAGCTTATCGAGAATTTACCTAACAAAGATTACCTTACCCATTCCCATTTCTATCTTATCCGTATTTCACAGATTGAAGATCGTGAGATCTTTAAAATCTGTCTTGAATACTGGAACAAGCTTGTTCAAGAGCTTTATGAAGAAATGCAGTCCCTGCCTATCACTGATATCAATCCTCTTCTTAGTATGGGACAGATCGGTGCTGTGGGGCTAGCTAGCGGAGGCGGCGCTCTTCATCCCAACCTACATGCAAACTTTCCATTGAGAAAGCATATGTATACAGATGTTCTATCGAACTTGAGACAAGTCATGATCGAAAGAATGGTTAGGCCAGAAGAGGTTAGTTCACGTTTTACAGGTAATGATTACAGTATCATTTGACCAACCACTAATTATATAAAGGTTTTAATTGTAGAGAACGACGAAGGGGAAATTGTTCGTGAATTTGTCAAGGAAAGCGATACTATTCAGTTGTATAAGGCAACACGGGAATGTCTAGTTTATCTCACTCATCTGGATGTAGTGGATACCGAGAATATTATGTCTGAAAAATTGGCCAAGCAAGTTGATGGGTCTGAATGGTCATGGCCCAATTGCAACACCCTATGCTGGGCCATTGGGTCCATCTCGGGTGCCATGAATGAAGAGACCGAAAAGAGGTTTCTGGTTACAGTCATCAAAGATCTTCTTGGCCTCACGGAGATGAAGCGAGGAAAGGACAACAAGGCGGTGGTAGCCTCGAATATTATGTATATTGTCGGACAATATCCTCGGTTTCTCAAGGCGCACTGGAAGTTTTTGAAAACTGTGGTGAACAAACTTTTTGAGTTCATGCACGAGACACATGAGGGTATGCATAAGGTGCCCTGTTATTTGGAGATAATTTGCTTACTCTTTTCAAGGCGTCCAGGACATGGCTTGTGATACATTCATCAAAATTGCTCAAAAATGTCGACGTCATTTCGTAGCACTCCAGCCTGGAGAGAGCGAGCCTTTTATCGAAGAAATTGTGCGAACTATGCAAACAATTACGCGCGACCTATCACCTCAACAAGTTCACACATTTTACGAGGCGTGCGGTTACATGATCAGTGCACAAGGGCAGTCTAGCATTCAAGAACGCTTAATTCAAGACTTGATGGCTCTTCCAAACCAAGCTGTAATAAACCCCAATCAAAACTCGATTACCTCAATACTGACCCTTTCCGGTACAGTGGGATGCCATCATCCTGCAGGCGACCCAGGATCCTAGTATTCTAGATAATACTGAGACGGTCAAAGTAATCGGTAATATCATGAAAACAAACGTGGCAGCCTGCACATCGACTGGAAGTTATTTCTATCCCCAAATTGGTCGTATCTACATGGATATGTTATCTATGTACCGTGCTGTTAGTCAAATGGTGTCTGAAGGTGTTGCCAGAGATGGTAAGTAATAGAAAATGCGTATATTTATTTACCTCATTACTAACATTATTGAAGGTCCTATTGCGCCAAAAAAGCCCCGTATTCGTGGTCTTCGTACTGTAAAGAAAGAAATTTTGAAATTGATTGAGACTTACGTGCAGAAGGCGGACAATCTCGAGATGGTTAACGACAACATAGTTCCACCACTCCTAGATGCGATATTGGTGGATTATAACCGTAACGTACCGGATGCTCGAGATGCGGAAGTATTAAATGTCATGTCAACTATAATTAGCAAGTTGCACGGTTTGATGGAGGACAAAATTCCCATTATCATGGAAAACGTATTCGAGTGCACGCTTGATATGATCAACAAGGACTTTTCAGAGTATCCTGAACACAGAGTGGAGTTCTTCAAGCTCCTCAGAGCCATCAATTTAAATTGTTTTCCTGGTAAGCTACATGTGGCTTTGAGAGACAGAGGAATGATTGGCTCGCTGACGAATTCTCAGCGCTTCTTAAACTTGATAATCGCCAGTTCAAATTCGTCATCGATGCTTGTTTATGGGCAAGCAAGCACGATAATAGAGAGGTCGAAGCAGCCGGTCTGAACATGTGCATCGAGTTGATCAATAATATTGCCGAGACAGACCCTCAAACTGCGAGTGCATTTTTCCAGCAATTTTTCATCCCTATCTTGCAGGACATCTTCTTTGTTCTCACAGATGCAGATCACAAAGCTGGTAAGTCTTTTCAAATGATCATGCGGGTTGTCATTAACGGCTTTAAAGGGTTCAAATTACAAGCACTGCTATTATCAAGAATGTTCTACTTCGTAGATTCTGGAAAGGTCCAGACACCCCTTTACACACCGGACCAGGCACCAGTAGGCACTACGAACTCACAATTTTTGCGGGAATACGTGGCGGGGCTTCTCCGAAATGCATTCCCACATCTTCAGCCGTAAGTCGCCCTGGACTCTCACATCTTACTGAACAGTAAACTAATGCTTACGCCATCATTTTATAGAACCCAAGTGAAGACTTTTGTGGATGGCCTTTTCACCCTAAACAACGACCTTCCGAAGTTTAAACTCAACCTCCGCGACTTTCTGATCCAACTTAAGGAATTCTCTGCAGGGGATAATACTGAATTATTTGCCGAGGACCGTGAAATCGCTGCCGAAGAAGCACGACGAGCGGAAAGAGAAAAGGCAATGAAAGTCGGTGGATTGATGAAGCCTAGCGAAATGGATGATGTTGAGTTGTGACTTAGCGGGTACCGTCCAACGGATGAAAACGATCAGGCATTACAGCCTGGGCCGCACCGGATTAAAGGAGATCTACAGTGTGGTGTTAATGATTGGGCTGAGGGATGGTGGTGGGATTGATGATAGAGTGTCCATCTAAGCGGTGCTGTTTCTTAATTATCTAACCAGTATCGCATCTCAAATATTCCTCTTGATGTTAAGCCATAGGAGACTCCAATAGTGATATGCTGAAAACCTACGGTGTTAAACAACATAAGATTATTCATTGAGGTAAATCAAGATCTTCTTGGCACGATGAACCCCATCATCAATCTTTCAGCCACCACAGAAGATTATCAAACAGGGCAAAATAGGGCTCAAGAACTATAAAAGAATGTACAAACTTATTCCGTGCAGTAAACATCTATACAAATGTCAACCTCTAAACATGATATATTACATGGAAACAACTATGTGAGGTTCCTCCGGAACCACTGGAGAAGGCCTGTGAAAAGTATCTTGAATACTAACGATGCCACCTTTTGGCCCCGGAATGGGCCCTAACGAATGTTAATGAACAGGGGAGCTTATATATGGGTTTACTTTACTTACCGTTGATCAAAACCACGCCCAATTCCCGGTCCACTTTCAAAACCTGCCTGTGCTGAATGGTCTTCGAGTGCCCACCCATCCTCCCTGCCATCCGCTTTCCCGGATACACACGAGACCCGCCACCCTGGGATTGACCAGCGGAACCCATTGCTCGATGAGTTAAAGAGTTACCATGAGAGGCCGGCTGACCACCCCATCCATGGCGTTTCATTCCCTGTAAGAAGCACCATATCAGTCTCACGAGGCGTTACGTTTTGAAGCTTCGAGAACGTACTCCCGCAAACCCCTTTCCTTTGCACGTTGCCCAAATATCAACATATTGTCCCTCGACAAAATGATCAGCGCTGATAATGGTACCAGGTGGCAAAATACCGCTCTCGTCCTTCACCCTAAATTCTTTAATTGTTTTCTTCGGTGCTACACCAAATTTTTCGTAGTGCCCCAGCATCGGTTTCGTTATGTTTTTCGGAGCTTTCCATCCCAAACCCACTTGACAAGCCCAGTAGCCATGCTCCTTCTTAGTTTTTGGAGCCATAACTTGGACTCGATCAAATTGTAGGATTGTGCAAGGAATTCGTTGGCCATTAGGAAGATAAACAGCGGTCATTTCCTTCTTAAAAGCAAGAGCGCCAACACGTTGAGGAACTCGTCGGCGCTCGAGTGCAGCGGCTTTAGAGGCTGCAAGGAGTGTAGGGGAGGTGGAAGAAGAGACTCTCTTCATCTTAACACCGCCGAAAGCGGCCCGCGAAGAGGAAGAAAATTGTGAAGCATTGTTAATCTTGACAGGTGAGATAAAGTCAAAGAGCGACCCTATTTTTAGATGTCTCCAGACTGTGACGATCGATGTTTTTGGCGGCATAATTGCAGTTCAGTATGGTGGTAATGAAAAATGGATATTTCACCATTTGTACTTTCTCATAGTGGGATGTGGCGGCATATGATGTGGCTGTGTGGCTGTGTGGCCTCACATCTAGCGGGGAAGTTGGTGGGGCAACGTAATGCGCAATCGAGGTCCGGAATGGATAACGGCACACCCCACAGCTAACATCACCATTCAAGAAGAAACCGTCTCGAAATAGTTTTAAAGATAAAAACAACTCAGCTCTTCTACCATCCATTATCCATTTGCTCAACCTCCCACAAGCTCTGCTCATATAAAGTCTAAATACTTGCTTACAATCTTTTGAAATTATGGAATCTGAAAATCAAGAAAAGCTTCCAGAGGAGTTCCCGGTATACTCTATTCTTCATTTATTCCATATAAGTAGCGTCTTAAGCTACTTCTATTGATTGCACGTATTTACTAACCACTCACTTAGACAAACTCCACACTGGATAACTCTCCTGCTCTCGCTAAGAATTCTAGCCAAGCTCCAAGTCAAGCACCCTTGGGCCCATCCACTACCCTCGAAACACCCCCAGCGAAGCCTCCACGTCCCATGTCATCTCAACAACAGGCTCAAGCTACATTGCAAGAGGCGTTTCCGTCTATCGATGGGGTGGTAGTACGTGCTGTGTTGGTGGCTTCTGGTGGTCAAATAGAGCCTGCATTTACGGCATTACTAAGTAAGAATATCTCTATGTAATCAGATGAACTATTTGGGGTCTGATATGATCTAGGCATGAGCGACCCTTCTGTTGTAGAAGAAGATATGCGTCCGCCACCTCAACCGCCTCGCCCTCGCCCTGGTACTCATTCACCACAAGTAGGTACTACTGCACTCCCAGGATTCCATAACACTAAAGCTCTACAGAGAGGCTCAGACTATAATATAACTCAACACACTGAACATCCACGGCGCCAGGGTCCACAAGGTTTTGCCACCACTCCCTATATGACCTCCACCCCTCAGAATCAACTCGACGCAGATGAAATATATGCCAGGCAGTTAGCCGAACATTTCGGAGCAAGTAACATAGGTTCTGGAAGAGGAGGTGGCAGTAGTGTGGATTACAAAACTAGAAATGTGGAAACTAGAAGAAGGCAACACACACCACTTCGAGATGAGGACTTTGATCCAAATAAGGAAAGATCATTCATTGATGGTAGATACTCTCAATATATACTTGAATATACCGGATAACTAATTCCGGCCTCTAAGACGAGCTCCCGGTGATTAAGGAAAATATCCTTAAAGGGTTTGCTGAGACACAAAATAAGTTCAACTCATGGATCACCGATATCAAAAAACGTCTGGACGGCGACTCGCCAGAGAACTCCCCTCCACCCTCTGCACGTAACAGCGCTCAGTATGCGCGACCTGTGGCCGGTAGACGGGGTTCTAGGGATGGAGGCTACGATGCTGACCCTAGGGTTCTGACTGATGATTTTACTCATTTGCATTTGAGGGACACCACTACTGAAGGTACTGTAAAAGACTAGAGAAGCTCATAAAATATTTATTTTTAACAAATGCTGTAGCACCGCAATCAAGACGCCCTAAAGCAAATCCAGGTTTATTCGAACCGGCTTCGGCTGATAAAGCTGGTCGCAAGGTCTCCTTTGAAGATCGTCCTACAAATATTTCTGACGAAGACCTATATCGCCCTGCCCCAAATCCCCGCCCTTCGGCTGCTGTCTCACCTGTTAGGCAGCCATCACCAGCCACAACTAGCAAGTGGGAACCCTTGAAGAGCGTAGAGCCAGCGCCTATGGATAGGGACCCCTTCTCCCTTGGTGATAGTGATGATGAGCGAGAGACTCCGTTGAAGGAACAAGAAACGGCCAAGCCGGTGTCCATCACAGGACCGCAAGAAACAGGCATTACTACGTCCAAAGTCCCTAAATGAGCGAGTGCAGTGTTGAAAAAATATTGAGCAAGCTTTCTAGGAGCTTATTCCGCGGGGGTGGGGCAGGGGATGGGGGGAATGGGGCAATGGTCATTTTGGAAGCAGGGTATAATAAGATGTACGTATATGATTACCTCTACGTACACTGTTCTGGCGTGCTTGAGGTTAACGGGTCAGAGAAATCAAATGAATTGCCTTATCTGTATCTAGCCTATTAAGATGACGAGCATTCTGCGTGTTATGGTAGAGAATGCGTACTTCTCTAGTTGAATACAAATTCTTGACGAAGACGCGCAAGTAGACTCACCGCATTTACTAGGATGGTGGTCTTATTAACACCTATATGATTTGTACCTACTTGCTCATGTTACTAAAAGTTATTGATTATTCTTCCACCGCTTTTCAAAATATATTGTTTATTCAGAGGTATTTTTAACACCCGTGAGTATACTCTCACTCCAGGAGCTAAATACTACTGCAGTTGCTTTTAGAGTAACAGTGAAACTGGTTGAACGGCGGGCGGGGCTATTGAGATTCAAGAAGGGTGACGCTCAGGCCAATATCTAGCAAATTGATTGGCTGAAACTCAAAATTGACTGTAGTGCTTGCCATGCAGTGTTAGGATTCCTCGCTCCTGGCAAAATACCGTTTGATGATTTTGATGCAAGTGTTTTGGTGAGGACGTGTGGTGCAACGTGGAAAAACAGTTCACTCATACTGCGTTTCCCTGCTCAGCGAGATCCCTACTATCACTTTGCAGCATATGGTACGATAACCAAACTCTGTAATTTTAGACGCCTGTTTATTTTAAATTCTTTGTTGAAGTATAACTACCTATCTGAAAATATGTTTGTATTACTCCAAGTTCTAGCATAACTATTTGAGTATTCTCCAATGTATGAAAGGTTTTTCTTCTGAATTACGCTCTTCTATGCCAGTAGCATATGAAAGTATATAAAAAAAAAACCTTCTTGTATAAAGCATCTGATAAAAACATTTGCAGTTTCCTCCTAAATTTCAATAGTAGGATATAACTCCTCAAGTTGTTCAATAAAACGTTTTCGTTCTGATATTCAGGGTATCATAAGGTTATTGTGGTTTTGACCTCAATTTACGTTCACATACTACGACAATACTACTTGCTTTTCCTAAAGCATGAACTGAGTGACACAACTATATTAGCTCTAACTACTTATCCAGTGTCCAATAGCTATCCCTTGGACTGGTGAAACATGCAGATTCCCCGCCTTGAGTTATTAGGAGGTGTTCGCGGTGGCTCAGTGACTTCGCCATAGTAGAGCCACAGAGGGAGAGCCACTGAGCCACTGCTTATACCTCCTGCATTAGAAAGACGAAGGGATATATCTGCATTTCTTATTTAGTAGTTGCTTTATAAAAATGAGTTAAAGGAATGCACTGAAAGACAAGGTTAATTACTTTCCGTTGTAAATTTAGGACAGGACTTTAGGCCAAGCATTGATCAAATATTACTACTTTACATACAAGCTCTGGGGTTGGTATTCGGGGCAGACAAAAAGTATCGGACAATGCAAGTTTTGTCTGGGCTTTTTTTTGCAGTAGTTCACGCCTAGCACGCGCACCCATTGGTGAACCAAAAACCTGCATTGTCCGGTACTCACAATTTCACAGCGTTTCCGGACGCAACTGCTATTGCATACACAGAAAAAAACCCGCCAAGGCTATTTTTTGTATGGCATGCAATAGCAGTTGTGTCCGGAAACGCTGTGAAATTGCGAGTAGTTTATTCCTACCCTGAGTAAATAACTACAGTCGTTCACGAATACTGCCACTTGACGAACAGGGGTTCCAAGTATGGCAAGAGGCAGTCAAGCAACAGCCAAGCTGCGAGATCTACAGTCCTTTTAATTCCTATTGGCCCAAGGTCCCCTGTTCGTCAACTGGCAGTATTCGTCAAGCGACGGTGAACGACTGTATCCGGATATTAAGTCACTACTCTACACGGCCCTAATTAGTACATTTATGCACATCTCTTAAGTAGCAAGCTTACTCTAGAAATAGCTCTTTTACGTAGTCACCTTTTGATTCTGTTATAGTGAGTAATTACAATATACCTAGTCTATTGCGATTTCCAGGTTAGGTGTCAGTTACCAAACCCTTTGCTCGAGAGACCTGTCCTAGAGGAAGTCTGCCCCTCGCCAAGACTTAATCACCCCACTAAACATCTCACTTCACGATTCAGAGTCATCTATCGATTTAACTACGGAATTAAAACCCTTCGGTATACAACTCTTGAAAGAAGCACCACAAGCTAAGATGTCTTCTTCAGAACCTCCATCCGAACAAATCTCTGTTATTTCCCTCAATGATTCAGCTGAGGAAATCCCTCTCGGGTACGCATGTCTTCATTTTCTCATTGCTTAACAGTGAATAACTAACATCCGTGAATATAGACCTGATGGTCAGCCTCTCACAAAGAACGCCCTAAAAAAGATTCAAAAAGAAAAAGAGAAGGCCGAGAAGGCAGCAAAGAGAGCTGCTCTCGAGGCCGAGCAGAAGGCCGCCCGTGAACTTGCAAACATCGACCATGCAACGGCAAACTATGGTACAAAACCGATGATTCAGTCAACCGAGCGTTCTGGTATCGAGCGTATCCAGCTTTCGTCACTCACGGCTGGGGACAACGGCCGTGAGGTTGTGTTTCGTGCCAGGATGCAGAATGCTAGAATTCAAGGAGCAAAGATGTGTTTTCTTGTTTTACGGCAACAAAGCGACAGTATCCAGGCTGTGATGACAGTCAATACAGATGGCAGTGTTTCGAAGCAGATGGTTAAGTGGTCATCAGCAATCAATGCCGAGAGCATCGTGCTGGTCTATGGTGTGGTTCGAAAAACACCTGAGCCTGTCACCTCAGCAAGCTTGTCGGATGTTGAGGTCCATGTCTCTAAGCTGTTTGTGATAGCCGCGGCAGAACCAGTACTGCCAATCCAGTTTGAAGATGCCTCGAGATCATTCAAGGAAGTCGAGGACGGTGAAGGGAGGTACCCGACTGTTTCGCTCTCTACTAGACTAGATAACCGTGTTATCGATCTGCGAACACTCTCAAATCAGGCAATCTTCCGCATATCATCAGGTGTCTGCATGCTCTTCAAGGAATATCTCCTACAGAAAGGGTTTACTGAAGTTCACACACCAAAATTGATCGCTGCCGCTTCCGAAGGTGGTGCGAACGTATTCAAGGTCACCTATTTTAAGAGCGATGCTTACCTCGCCCAAAGTCCACAGCTATATAAGCAGATGCTCATTGCTGGTGATTTCGAGCGTGTCTTTGAGATCGCCCCAGTTTTCAGGGCTGAGAACTCCCAGACACATAGGCACATGACCGAGGTTTGTACGATGTTCATCACCCCACATTGATACAAACTGATATAAATATATAGTTTACCGGACTCGACCTTGAAATGGCATTTGAAGAACATTACCATGAGGTTATTGAAGTTCTTGAGAGTCTCTTTGTCTTCATCTTCAACGGACTTCGTGAGCGATTCGCCAAAGAAATTGCAATTGTTCGAGAGCAATATCCCGTCGAAGAATTCAAAATTCCGAAGGACGGCAAAGTGCTGCGCATAAAATTTAAGGAGGGTATTGCAATGCTTAGGGAAGCTGGCTACGATGTCCCAGAGCTTGAGGATTTGAGTACGGAGATGGAGAGGAACCTCGGTAGGCTAGTATTGGCAAAATATGACACGGACTTTTACGTCATGGACAAATTTCCATTGGCCGTGAGGCCATTCTACACCATGCCTGACCCCGAAGACGAAAACTACTCCAACTCCTATGGTACACCCAACCTTCATCTGTAAGACTGAACACAATACTGATCATAATTAGACTTTTTTATGCGCGGTGAAGAAATCCTCTCTGGCGCACAGCGTGTGCACAACTCTGAGTTCCTCACGGAACGCTTGAAGAGCTTAGGCATGGATCCAAAAACCCCTGGTCTGGATGATTACGTTGATGCATTTCGATATGGCGCGCCGCCGCACGCTGGTGGTGGAATTGGCCTTGAACGCGTCGTCTTCTTGTGGCTAGGACTACAGAATATCAGGAGAGCGAGTGCATTTCCAAGAGACCCAATCAGGCTGAGACCGTAAAGCAAGAACCAAAAGAATATTTTGCGAAGTAAACATACATTTGGGTTAGATTTTAGAAGATAAAATCCAATACAAAAGGCAACCTTTTTCAGAATAAGGGCTCAAGCAATGTGAATCTCCTCCATATCTAGAAACAATTATGAATTTTCAATGGAACTCCCACTACTGTATGACCACAAACCACAAAGAGCTGGGGTTATGTAATCAACTGCCAATGATAATGAGCATGGTTTTGCGGCCCGACTAATGTTACAAAAATGAGAATAATATATCCTGAAAAGCATTGTTTTGGAGTATGGGTTTTTGTATCGATCGAATAGCGGCTGACATACTTTAGATAATTCTGGATTCACTTCCAGTTGTAAGACACTTTTGGGCTGATTAGACTGCATTTCATCAAAATAACGCACATTATTACACATTCTAAGTCATTTTTTGCAGCTGTATGTAATGCCTTATTTCTTCCTAAAATACATAGCAAGAGAGACTGCCGTTCATTCGTATGTTATTTCCCGCCAGTGTTATTTACCGCTAAAGGCTTTTTGCTTTTGTAACACAAAATTACAGCGGCATTTATATAGGCTTCGCGGAACTATATACCGGACTCTCATGCTAGTTAGCTTAAGTTAAATGAGCACAACCCTCTCTCCGCACAAAAGAACAGAAAACAATAAAATATGTATAAACAACCAAGTTTACCATCATTGACACAAACCAAGGGTGACAAGTAATGAATGCCTCGTACTTTATTGAGAGTTGGGAGAATCGTGCTACTTGTCCTTCCACCGCTCCTATACAATTGAATCAACACGTCTCTTGATGTACTCATAGCTGCTGAAGAAGACAGAATTCAGGAGGCATGATCTAGTCATGGACACCCCCAGCCCACGATACCTGCATCGTAGAGGAGGTTAACTTTTTATAAATAGGATAAATATGAGATCCGGGAGAGATTCCTCACATCCTACGATTAAAAAATCGAAATGGCCTTTTAGGTAGAGGTTCACCTGGCCGATGTGTCAAGACATCCCTCTGATATATTGCCTTCGCCGAATCTATCGGGTAGATCTTCTACGGTTAGTATCAGGTAAAATTCGAAGAAAGTCTCCTTACTAGAACCCAGCTAAGCAAGCCACACAGTCCACCAGAAGCCGCAATCGCTAATGGCCCGGCGCCGTTCGAGGAGGAAAACAAATGTTTGCCACTTTCATAAAACTTGCCTCAAAACAATCAGCCACCCTCTTCAGAACCAGAGTAACACTAAGATATATTCCAGAATATACAAACCGTAAAGTACATTGCTGTTCCCAGAGTGTCACGGACTAATACTCCCAAGTATATTAACTTCAATCGTTCACATCCATCTACCACGTCCAGAATGGTTCACAAATCAAAGATGTACCCACTAAAGTGAAGGTGAAACCCGGAATACAATCCTCCAAATCCTCTCGCCTTCACGATACTACTAGCACTCTGAAATGTCCCTTTTGGCTGGTACTTGGTGATGTGACTTGGGTCATCCACACTCGCCATCCGCGAGCGGGCCATCAGTAGTTCGATCTGCGATGAAAGCTTCGTAAACTCAAATGGGCCTAAACCGAGCTAGGTGTCAGTCCCCTATTGCATCTGACGCACATCGCATCAAGACACACTCCTCGCTCCCTCCGTCACGACATCAAGAAGAGGCACCCCACTAACACGCAATAACTGTGATGGCACCCCCGGCCGTAGCACCACTAATAAACCAGTAGACTGGGTTTAATGGTTTAAACGCTTCGTTCGGAGAAGATATAATCTTCGGACCTAGCAAAGACTTGAAAAAAGAGGAGTATGTATTTTTCGACTTTGAATAGATCGAAAAGGATATGGTCCGCACTAAGGTTACCGAGGCCAAAGGTGCAAGGCTTCCTGTAGTACACAAATATTGTTGACTTATGAAGCCTCCCCAGTAATATCAAATATAGAAGAAAGCCATACCTCGCCAGAAACCTCTTGTTCCTTCGGTTTTATGGGTTTGAGTAACGCAATCCCAAAAACTTCGAAATTTATACCTGAACCTCCACAAATCAACACAATGATCTGGTTCCCGATTAAGGCACAACAACAACTTGGGTGAATCGGGCGGAGGTCGCGACGACGGAAGAGCAGGTGAGTAAAAGAGATAGTAGTAATAACTCACGCTTGCATGCGCGTTTTGACGGAGTCGAGGGGAAACTAGTTTTACAGAATTGTGAATCTTTTATTTTCTATCTCCTCAATGTCCGATCGTAATAAGGGCGATATAACTCACAGCAATGAATGTCGATACACAACTACTAGCACTCGCTGCGATCTCTGTTCGATACTTTTTCACGAAGAGCTCACCGGAGGTCAACAGTCTTTGCTGGCGCCTCTTCGCCAGGCCACCATGTTCGGGCACCGCCATTCCCGGTCGAGTTATTGTGAGAGTTGGTTCCTCGGAGTCAGGCATGTTGGTACTGGTTTGTGGTGTTCTTTTTGTTAATCTTTTGATGAGGATACAGCCGAGGCTAACCAACGGGAAAGCTGCAGGAGATAGATAGTAACGGCCGGCTTATCTTTTCGCCTGTATCTATGAAGTTATGGAAATCCACTGGGACTCATTGAGAGTTCCACTAATTATCTATGTGACGCGGCTACTCGCTTAACCACCGGGAATTAAGGTTCTGGAAACAGAGGAGGATCCCGCGCGCCCAAAGATTTGGACTTGGGTGGAGAGGCGTTTAGTAAGACTCCATGTTCGAACTAAAGGTTGATGGGACACAATAAAATATTCCCCCTCAGCGGGCGAACCAGAGCCTCTAGAAACAGAAATATGTACCTATTATATTTTAGTTTATGTACATCTTATTTTTTACATGGTATTGTAAACAGTTTTTTTTTTTTTTTAGTCAAAAACCAAAAAAAGGATAAATGAACACGAAAATCAGAATACAAGAGAGAGAGGTTTGATCTAAATGTTTCCATTCATGTACAGTTTTGATGATTTGGCCTATGCAAATTGAAGACATTATTAATAAGCAAATAGTTATTAGGTACATAATAAACGGAAAACCTTCCAGCATAAGGAAATCATACACTATTAAAGAATAGTTAAGCATTGGGAAACTGCTCGGTTTAGGGCAACCTGTGATAATTGAAAGACTTTGAACACTCAAAATCATCAAATTAGCTATTTACTACAAAAATACAAAATGCACTGGTTGAAAAACAAGATTGAAATATAATGAGAAAAAAATAAAAACGCAATTAAAAGATAGAATACAGTCGAATCTGGGTCTAGGAAAACAGTCCGATGGCGAATCGGGGCCAGGTTTGGCTGATGAGCCGGTTACGGGAGGTGAACTGCCAATGATTTGGGAATCACCTATGGTTTAGCGGATGAACCGCGCAGTGATTTACACATTTACATCGCTCTCAACCCTATATCTTTTAGTAAACTACTGTTTATAATATATTTATTCACTCTTGCCTATTTCTCTCAATCCAAGCTTTGGCATCCTCCAATTTCTTCCGCATTTCTTCCGTTTTCTTTTCCTTGTCTAAATCATTCTCTGCCTTAATACGTCTCGGTTCTTCTACCCGCCTCTCCTTTTCCTTCTCCTTCTCTATAATGAATAGTTTGTGGTCTTATATTCCCCCCTTCTTTTTCTTGACCTTTTCCCCCAATTCTTTTTCATCCAGTATTTTTCTTAACGTACTCTACCAGTACTGTATCGCGTTCTGATAGACAGGCTTTATTAGAGTTAAAAGTATCTTGTACCGATAGGTTTCTTTGGCTCTTTGTCTTTCTCTATAATTAGATTGCGGAGATGCCCCTCTATCTTGATGCATAGTTATTTCAGCACTGCCTCCCTCTGCAGCTTTCTCCATCTTCTCCAAAATGATGTTTAGCTTTACCCTGTATGAGTTTGTTGATTCAACAGATTGTGATTTCAAATATAGAGCATTAAGACTACGGCCGCGGAGAGTTGAGGGGGTAGGAGGATTAAATTATAAAAAATCAATTAAGACCTGTAGATAAACGGGTACTTATAAAGACACAACCCAGCACCCCTGGCACTACCGGAAGTGAGCTAATAAATACTGAAGAGTCAAATATGCATATTCTGGTTGCCTGGAAATTTGCTTAATTATATATTGGAATCAGAAAATGCTTTGCCGCTCGCAAATGCCAACAAATTGGGAAAATTATCCTTTATTCCAGCTGTGTGGAGACTTGATACCTCTTGCTTATAGTACGGTTTTAAAGGAGAAAAAACACCGACTCACAAGGCTGCAAAACATTTGATGTATTCAAGGGTAATTAAGCAAAGAGGCATAGTTGTGTAGTTGGTACGAAATCCAACAAGCTCGTTGTAGATATCGATGTGATTCAATGCCATCAAAGATAAATAATCTTCACCCACTATCAAATTCTAATCTTCAAATTTATAAACAATTTCGACTCAAAAACAAACTACAAATACTCCAAACACAATCGATTCCTACAGACAGAATCTTACAAAATGTATTAAGGATAAAGAAGGGAATAATTAACAACACCCATTGCTTATTTTTCTTCTTTCAAGGAATTTTCCTGCATCCAGTTAATATTCAAGCATCACCCTTTCCTTTTTATCTTTTATATAGTTGCATAGACTAGGTTTTTGGTGAGTATTCATGAGTTGCAGTATCAAGCCGGCCGCGGGCAAATGCATATTTTCGTCTGTACCGCCATTCAGACCCCATCACCGAAAGATTTACAATACTTTGGCTAAAGTAGGCAATGGGTACAGACAAATTAACGCAAACAGGGGCCTAAATGGGTAGAGAAGGTAAGATAATTTACAGTGGGCGTGTTAATTGCGCACAAATATCGCTCCTTCAATCAGGAAAATGCCAAAAAAGTACTCCATAAAACTACAGGTGACTATTACAGACGAAGAGATACTTAACGTGCGAGTACGCCACCCTCAAATATACTGTTAGGTTACAAGTTTCTTCATTTCCTGGACTTCGAGCACCACAAGTATGTATGCACCTACGTGTATTTCCGCATCTGTCCATCCATACCGCTCTCACAATATATTGTTTACTTCAAAACTTTGTAGGGTCCTGCGATACCCACGACTGTCTGCACTGACAGGCAGAGACATCGATTCTTTGTTTACAGGTGGAATTAAGGGCATTGTCACTGTTATTAAAAAACTACTTTACACCATAAACCGTTCATTCAACTTGCCAAAAAGAAACGAAGGCACAACCGCGCATTACGTCTACCATTGACCACCTACAACAAAGCGCCAGCGAAAGCCAGGAGACCAGCAATAGCTCCATAGCTATAGCCCGGGGTGATAACAGTACCGAAATTTGTTGAGGTGCTTGTGGCTGAGGAGGCGGTGGTAGTGGCAGAACTGCCATCTCCAGTTGTGGTAGCAGTCGCTCCGGAACCAGTGGAAGTTCCTGTGGAAGATTTTGTGGAACTTCCAGTGGCAGTGGCAACTGAACTAGTACTGGCTGTTGCAGAGTAGGCACCGCAGTACGAGATTATAGTGTTCTTAATGGACGAGGCGGCTGTTGGGCAGATATTAGCCAAGCATATCACATAAAGGCAGTAAACCATCACACGACTTACTCGGGTCACTGGGGCAGTTGTTATAGCATGTTGCCAAATCTGTGTACTGAAGGCAAAGACATTCATAATCATTTCCATTTTTGGCTATAAAAAGAAATATTAATATCATATATTTTCATGAGATGTGTTATTGGAAACATACTGCAAGCAGTGATTCTAGGCGAAATGAGATTGATGCAAGCCTCTATCGATTAATTAGATTTTTTCTTTTCGACAAAGTTCAGGGAAATCAACTAGTCTTCACGTACCGACAATACTAATTACGAGATTTAATTAGAACTCGAGCTACATCCGATAGTGAGAGATAAAGTACTTACTTGGCAGCATCACAGCTTTGATCCACGGTCCATTGGGAAGACTGAGCCGCGACGTATCCACTGAAAGTAGCGATCGCGAGAAGGACTCCGGTGGGATGCATATTGTCGTGTGCTGGAATTAAGGTATTAGGTAGGAGAGTGAGGATTGAGAATAACAGAAACTAAGAGAAAAAGAATTTGAATTTGAATTTAACGCGTAGCGACAGTATGGAAAGTGAAGAGGGTAGATGGGAAGGAAAAGGGGGGGGCAAAATATATAGTGCTCGTCAGGTATGTAAATTTACCCTATTACGAGATTCTTATTTTGGAGAATATGCATATCTCGAAGTTGGGGTGCTGAAGCCGTCTACTAGCCCCTGCAGGGACCGAGTTCCCTGCCAAGAGAATTTACCTACACTCCACCCAATCAAATCACACGTATCGTCTGGGGTAGTCTGGTTGTGGAGATGGGTTGAGACAAATCTAGGCATGCAGGATCAATCACAGTTTGACCTAAATCCAACATCGGGAAAATACCTTCTTGTAGTAATCAAGCAAGGGAAATAAATAACACCGTTTACCCGAAGCCTCATCTAAAGTCTCGAGCGAAGCCAGAGAAAGCTATTAAGAATATTCTTAATTGCAATGAAAAACAACCCCTTATTGATATTGCAACGCCGTTGGATTATATTAATCCCAGCTTGTCTTCTTTCCTTCCAGATTCCACATACAAATTCAAATCCAAATACTACTACAAGAGCTCATCTATACGAGCAAGCCTTTTCTCAGATCCCCCAACGAATTTGATCACATATCAAGGATGATAAAATAATGCTGAAGGTTCCCTCCCAGTTGTGATTTCAATATTGGGAGAAGAAACATAAGTCCAAGCTGCTCGCATAAGGAATAGACCAGACCACCATACCAATTATCACACACCCTCCAAGAATGCAAGCAAAGGATAAAATGAAAAAGAAAAGAAACAAGAATCCTTAAGAGATTGTGAAAATCGAATTCAAAGCCTCCAATGTTTTATTCTTGCCCAAATCCCATAGTTTCTTCAACTGCCAACGATAGTTTCTGGTTAAGAACATCATAACTCTTATATGGGGGCAAATCTAATCGATTGAAACTGGAAGAAGCAAGAGGCTCGTTGTTAGTTTATATCCTAATGCCATGGAGTTAGACTTGGACGGCTTACCATGTATGAGACTTCGGCAATTGCTGAATTTCCCCTGCCTTCTCAATAGTGAACCGACGTGGTCCATCACTGCCTTGCAAGTCCTTGAACCCATTGACAGGTATACGCGATGTACCTGTGGTAAATTGAAGAAGTCTCGACTTTTGTTCAGCATCCCAGCTTCGAACACACTGTTGCAAGCCGTTAGCGTACGAAATAAGTAAGTGGGATTAAAGTGGCAGATCAACAACTTGCCTTCCAGAAATTAACGATTACGTCGTCGCTCTCGGTGTAACCTCTATAGTCTGTATGCTTCTTCCAGTCCTCAACGTCGATATCCGCGATACCTCCGATCAACAACTCCAACTCCCTCTCATCGAAAACGCCGACAAGATCTGCCGGAATGAGCTCATGAAATCCTTCAACAAAATTATCGAACTGCTCCTTAACTCGTTTTTCAATACGCCATTCGGTGACAAGGCTAGATAGTCAAAAAAATTTTAGCACAACACTCAACAAACCCATGCGCGGAGTTTAAAAAGGCCAACATACTCAACGTATTCACGTTTGTTGTCGTTCGTGACTTCGATTTCACTACCGCCAGGTTTCAAGTCAATCGTTACTGTTTCTCCGAATCGACTATCTTCTGTAGAAAATGTCAAGTCTAGAATATCTGTGATGTCATTTTCCCTATTTATAGCGCTAGATTAGTCTCCTAACTTTTTAAAACCAACTCCCCGCGCCCCGGGGGGGGGGGGGGGGGGATTATGCAATAACATACAACATCCATGTTAAGTTTCTATGAAAATCTGCATCGACACCCTCCATATCCGCCAAGACCACTTTTTTCCTTAGAATCATCTTGTAGAAGGCACCAATGAAAAAGGCATCCAGAAAGCGCCTGTGGAAAATTGCTAGGCCAACCACGCGCCCGATGAATTTGAAGTACGCAAGATGTTCCGGATTTATTCCAGAATGGGGGTTGATTTGAAGGGTGTAATTGTCGTGGGCTGAATATTCAAAGAGACAATAAAATGGATTGAACATCTCGTGAGAAAGGAGGAAGAAAAATTCCCTAGTAACACTTGGTCAACGGATTGCTGGGAATGTCCTGAAGAATAACGGAATTACCTAGATAAACCACCATAGTCTAACCCGTCCTCTCCATCAAACTTGACCATTAACCGCTTCTGGAGATCAGCAGGGGATTGGCGCATGATTTGGGCATAAGAATCTTCAAAAATATGGTTTCTGCGGACTTTGATATGACATTGGCCAGACAAGATACGGAGTGCAGGCTGTGAGCGAAAATAAATGAGCTTCCGCCTGAAATCGCGCTTGTATTGTGGTACGTTCTGATCTAAGGAAGAAGGAAGTCGAGGATCATCCCATGTAGTTGTTTTAGTGTTATGGTCGACAAAATATACCCTTGCCGTATTGGTCAATCTCATCTCCCATCCGCTTGGCAAAGGTCCCAACTGGGAGACTGGTTGTTGTTGAATACTTTGTGCGCCCGCATTATTCCCATACATACGAATATACTGTTGCCTCCTAGGGTCTACCCATGTTGTCGTGCGGGTATTGTGATCAACAAAATAGGCCCTCCCCTCTGGCGTGTGTCTCTGTTCCCAACCTGGAGGAAGTTCACCAGTTCCAGCTGTAGTGGCCCCCGTCGCCATCATTGATACTTGACTAGTATTATTCGAGTGTGTTTCTTGTGACTGTGATGCTGATGGGGTAGGAGAACTTGCACCAGTTCTATCCTCTGGTAGCATTCGATTCTGATGCCTCGTCCTCTCAAGATCAGTGTTTTGTTGCATGGCAGCTCGTTGATCTGTTTCATTGTATGTGGTGGAAGGCCTGTTCCAAGTGGTTGTTCGAGTATTGTGATCAACATAATACCTTCTTCCCAAGTTATCCTGTCGTCTTTCCCAGCCAGCAGGTAGTCGTCCCTGATTGTCCTCAAACGAGCTCATATTTCTTGCGGTCCCATTGGGTGCAGCAAGCTGTGCTGTCGTCGGTGCTCCATTTGCTTGCGTCTGCGACGGCGCCCTTTGGGGTGCTGGGCTGGCCACAGAAACTGCTGATTGCCGACCCAAATCCGAGTTATATACCGATCCCCCAGCTGGAGAAGACTGCCCATTATTCGAACCTCCTGGCACAGGCAAAGTCGGTCGAACCGCAGTGGTCTGGTTTGGTGCCCTGATGGGGGTGTCGATGTTGGTGGTGAGATTGACTATTAGTTTTCCATGAACCATGACATTTTCGTTCGATTTCTTCAAATCTCGAGTGAGCATTTCTGAAATTGCGAGTCATGTCAGTTGCGTTTTCGCAGAAACTTGCGAGTAAACGCCGACGTACCTTCTCCACCCAGCCCGATATCCAATACATCCCCAACCTTGATATTGATTACGCCGAGAAATCCTTGGTCTTTCTTTTTCCATTTTCTGTGATCAAATATCTGTACGGCTACTATTGATGACTCGGAAACTTGTCTGTATATTATCGGTAAGCAGAATACCCAAGCTACGCCAAGGACGACCATACAAATCAAACGACTCATTCCAGTATGGATTTAAGGTTTTCTTTATCACTGCAGTTGAACGAGTCTGCTCTCCATCAACAGTGACAACAGCAAACGGATCGGGAAATCCTGGTACCCAGTTAACGCCCCACCCCCGCTATTTCTTCCGGTAAAACTTAGGAACCTACTAAAGACATCTCTTTTATAAAGACCATCCGCGGCGATGACTATTCGAGACACGTTAACAGCCGCCTTATGTTTCTCTTGCTCTCAGGGAAAGAGCAAGTGGGTTAGAGAGCGGAGATGGCGGGGGAGGGCGGGGAATGGGAATAATCTGTGATTGTTGGGAACGCACCTGTTATTCGAATCTTCCGCGGACTCCTGAAGATAAATTAGTTATCAGGTTTGCTGACACCGTTTGTTTGAACAATTCGAGGAGCGAGTTCAACGTACGCAGGCCCACCATCAGTCATTGTTCTATATGTTTTATAATGATACTCGCTTGTTGACAGTAGATAACTCAGAAGACGCTTATTCGAACGAGAAAAGAGGGCAGGCACAAGCTAAGAAGAGAGAGAAGTTGGAGGTGGAGAAAGACAAATGGGTTGCAGTCAACGAGGCTGGGTCACTTGTATGCTTGCAGGTGTACGTCAAGAGAGTGGCAGTGCTTCGCCCGTAAGCTCCAAAGAGAGCGGTAGGAAGCGGCTGTGGCAGTAATGAACGCAACGCAAAGCGAAACGTCTCACTAATAGGCTAGAAAACACGACAAGGAGAAAGGCGTATAGCCAAATCGTAAGCCTTCACCAAGCACAATAAAGAAATCAAGTAAGGCTGAGATAGGGAGGAAGAAGAAAATGGGAGGTAGAGATATGAGATGAAGCAGAAGAGGAGGAGGAGGAGGAGGAGGAGGAGGAGGAGAGAGAACTGAACACAATAGCGAGATATTGCTAATGGTGATGGTAGAGGAGATGGTGAAGGTCCCAATAACACGAGTCTTTATCCGGGGCCTGTTGCGTCTGTTGCCACTACTTCTTCTTCCTCTTCTTCCTCTTCTTCCTTCTTTTTATCCTTCTTATTCCTCTTTCACCTTTGCTGTTGTTGATGTGAAGAAAGTTGTTTGTAGAGAGGTTCTAAGATCCAGTGCCCATGTATGCAGGCAGAACAGGCGAGGACCTCGTGGGGAGGGTTTACTATGTGGCGTCTTCACTCGCCTCGTTCTCAGCCCCTTCTGGGTGGTGCCAGGGTCCTCTTAACTCCTTCTCTCCCCTCTCCCCTCATCCCTCATCCCACATCCCACATCCCGCATCCCACATCCCGCATCCATATCCCACTCCCTTCTCACACATAACTCACGAACTGATACATGACCCCGCCATGTGTGCGCAGACACTTTGCATGTACATCCACTAATATCACATCTTCCCCCATACACATGTACTCCATGTAAGTACTTATAGATAACAGCTTCTCCCGTGACCACAGCAACCCTTCACCTACCTGTAATCCCACGGCCTTTTATTGTACTGCTACTATAAATGTCACCACTTCCCTTGACTTGCTCTATCATTTTCTTTTGCCCCAGATTTTCTGCCCTTGTGTGCTCCCTGTTAATATTCTACCCTGATCTATTTGATCACAACGTCCCAGGAATAGCATCCACTGCCCTCTCTTCCCACTCTTATATCTCCTGTACTTGTGCGGGTAACGCGAATACAGACATTCCAAGACCAATCAAGTGGTTCATGCGATAACGAAACAATATTATACAAAGTTCAAATATCAATGAAAGGTAAATGCAAGCGAAGAGAGATAGAGAAAAGGAAAGAAAATTGGTTGTTCGAAATTTCCACACCCGGCCCGTGCCATTTCCTCTGCTTTTTGCCCCCCCCCCCCCCCCCCGGTCGGTACTCATTTCACCTGAATGAAAGAATAGATCCTTGCAGCTACTAGCCATTATCATACTGCTATTGCTGTAGAAAGAGAGAGAGAGAGAGAGCGAGAGAGAGAGCGAGAGGGAGAACGAGGGGGGAACGAGAAAGAGAGAGAGAGAGAGAGAGAGAGAGAGAGAGAGAGAGAGAGAACGAAGGGGGAACGAGAAAGAGAGGGAAAAATGGACGCGTTCATACGATCGAGCTAATCCGAGGCTTTTTTTTTAAAAAAAAAAAAAAAACATCTAGTAAGGCGCATATCCTCTGCCCCTCGCCCTGTATCCGCCTCTGTAACTACCGCGAGGTGCATACCCACCGCGGTACGCGGGAGGAAACCCACCTCTCCCTCCTGGCGCGCCTCTCCCACGACCCCGTCCACGATTCATTCCAGGAAGATTTGTACGCTTGGGAACAACCTAAGACGAACGTAAGAACTCTATAACATTGGAGCACTGCAGGTAGAAGAGGGTATTGGCCTACCTTGAGCGAACGGCCACGGAAGACACTTTCATTGAGAACCAATGCTTGTGCCACTAAACTGGGCTCTGTGAACTCGACATAAGCATACCTAATGATTTATTTATATACGGTTAGCCTCTTTTGCACTTAGAACGGAATATAGAATATGTAGGAAGGCTTGGTTAACAAAACATACCCTTTCGGATGCCCTGTAAATTTATCCAACAAAATTGTCACTCTATTGATGGACCCACAACTCTGAAAGTGTGCCTGAATCTCCTCTGGACTAGCTCCATAATCCACATTTCCAACGAAAATGCTTCGCGCGTCGATATCCTCTTTGTCCTCACGTAGATCATTATTCTCTTTGTCTAATGTCGCTTGCATTTCCCGTAGCTTTGCGGCTTCGGCTTCCATCTCTGCAACCCTTCTTTTCATGGCTGAGATTTCCTCCTATAGATGCGAAACCCCAACTCATCAGCTTTCAATAACACTCCGGATGGTGAAAATCTCCCGAAGTTGAGCTAAGGGGTAAAATAAAAAAAATTGCATGTCGGAAGGAAGTCTGAGATTTTGGATATCTGATCTAGCGGTCGTCCATCCAGAGACTATTCTCAAGTAACAGAAGAGAGAAAGTTCAAGGTCACTGATATTCCATACCTCCTCATCGCCACCTTCTTCATGACCATCTATGCGTTCTTCGAGCTTGCTTGGTTCGTCCATATTTAACGCGTTGCTAGTATCCAGAAGTTCCAATCCTAAAGGTTCATACGCAGGAGATAAGATCAGCCTCAATGCAACGCGACAATATATGAGAGGTGGTTAGGAGAAGAAAAAGGTGGGGCATGAAGACTGTCGGAAGAGAAATCGGAAACTTGAGACTAGCAACCTGGCAATCGCTGTTTAAGGATCACGATTCCTCCGTACAGTGCTTGGGGAGGGGGGACTCACTCGGTTGCTACAGAGTTTGTGTTCGTCGCAGAATTCAAGTACTGGAAGTGAAGAGTAAATGGTGGATGAGTGTGTCGTGGTGGTTGTTGTCAAGAGGCCGCAGCAACGAACTTCCTTCTCAGTTGTCGAGGGTTTACGAGCTTGGCTTTCCTGTGCTGGATCTGTTGACGACCGCCAAGCTTATAACATCACCCAAACTGGTTTAGGCTGCCCGCATTCAGTGGTATTTAGTTGACTCCATAGCCAGTATCTACAAATACTCTACAGTAGGAACATACATGTACATTGACAAATATTCTATCGATTCTTCAACTGTGCAGTCCGGTAACTATCATCTTCAAACTATATGTATTTTTCGGCATATATCTAATAATTTACCAATCTCAAGCCCTTATCAGCTGATATATACATGCATCCACGATACGTGTGTGAAGTCATTTCATTTCTGATTCTAGGTACAGAATGGTCGCATAAAGTATAAACTACATGTATGGCGTACTGTATCCACGATACATCTGTCGAGATAATATATCATTAATAAGACATCATATCGTACTGTGTCTTAAATTAGTAAAGGAGCTCGAGTTTTTGTAGGATACAATACTTATTATTTCCTTGCGATATATAGGCAAATACTCGATCCGGAACTTTAGATCCTAGCACCTCATCATTTCTCCTGCAAATTTGCAAATATCGCTTTCTCATAACACTCTTCCTAATTTACTGGTCACCATAAGCTGATCATTCTCTGATAAACTGGTTCCGGGTAAGTATATTCTCCTACTATCATTATAGTAGCGGTCTTTCTTCCATCATGAACTCTCACTCTAGATTAAGTAAGTGTTTCTTGCTTTCTTTATTAAAGTTCCTATTATTCTATAATACCTCTTGTATAGCATTTACACATGTACTCGCAATTTCACAGCGTTTCCGGACGCAACTGCTATTGCATACACAGAAAAAACCCGCCAAGGCTATTTTTTGTATGGCATGCAATAGCAGTTGTGTCCGGAAACGCTGTGAAATTGCGAGTATATGGGCAGTACAGGTGCACCTCGATCTCAGAAACGTCTTTACATTCCAATCTCGGTATATAACAATGTAAGTATACGTGGCAACCCTTGATTGTAACCCACAATGTACCAATAACAAAGAGATGACTTTTGAGAAATTCCTTATTGAAACTCTATGCTAACAACAGTCACCCAGATTGAAAAACTGAGGGCGATCAGGTAATCAATCAAGTCCCTCTTCCGCCGAAGATCGAGGCAAATCGAGGTGAATCGGGTCAAACTATCGCGTTGTATTGAGTACAAAACTAACATTGTTCATACAATGCAGGACCCCCGAATCCGTACGGTTAGCATATATGAAATTACATTTCTACCTCTCGTAATTGATAACCATGGGCGCTGCCTCCTCGCAATTTTGTGCCTCATGAGCGTTCCTCGGTAGGGACTTTCTATTTGCAAGCTGCGGCCGGCATGCCAAACATCAAGAAATAAATACAAACCGTCCGGGGATTGGAGCAGCGAAGATAGTGTTTCTAAATTGGGTAATGTGCTGTGGGTTCGGGGGACATGAAGGTCTTTCAGTGGTATGTTGGTTGTCTGAAGAGGGGGGTAACGATGGAAGGAGATATACAAGCAAACAGCTTCCAGCTTGCAACAAGAAGAGTTTGTGGCCGGAGTGACAAAATATATCCATCCATAAAGGATTCGAAGTATGTACTAATTTTTTGATAAAAACACAATGAATCCGTTAAGGTATAGCCTACTCGGCATCGCCATTTCGAACTCATGGGCTCTATGACCTTATCATCCAATTGGTGCAGCTAAAAACCTCTATTGAGACCAAATGCCTTTTCTATTCGGAAGAAGTAAATGGGGGGCCGGAAGAAAGCTGACCAGACAAGGTAGCTATTCTATCAGGTAGGGCGTGAGTGCTTTTAGAGATATGAAGTGTTGCGCGCAAACTGCAGACTGGTTCGTCTATCCGATCCGTTCAACACAAGGCGGGAAGGGAAACCGGGGAGATAGGTATCGTGGCAAGACCATGCCGTACGCTTCGTAACTATGCATGTCCTCGCAATGTACGAGCACGTATTATAGAGTACCTACACAGTACTCTATGACTCTGATGTAGGTACAACAGATAGTGGAGTGGAGCGCCTAGATGTAGATATAATTAACCTGCAAGACCCCAGGACGAAACGAAGTAGACACAAAGTATTGGCTAACTGTGCTGTATGCAGTGGGATATCGGTTGGGAAGCCTCATTCTTCTAGTCAGGCAACGGGAAAATGAAGATAGAAAGAAAAAAAGATGCGCTTTGGTTCGTATCGTTTCACCCCTGTTATCTATCATGACAAGTGCTGGCTGAACATCAGCAGTGTAGGTACGAATAAGTACATACCACGACTGCCGGTTGTAGAAAGCTGGCAACGAACTACAGCCACAACCCCGGCGAGCACATAGAGTACCGTATGTATCATATGTAGGTACATAACCTACTCACTCCCAAGGTCCTGTTAGCTACATGGTACCTATTACGAATTACGTGCGTGAGAAGATCAAGAAGGAATGGAAACTAATTTGTGCACACATGGGAGGCAAGGCCATACTAGTACCCACTCTACATGTATGCACACATGTCTGGTTGTTTGTCAAAGTAACGTTTTGCCATCTCACTCAAGCGGGATCGGTTATATATTCGCGTGGCGATAGATGGAAGGTTCGGCTCAAGAAGCGAAGCCAATTGCAACCAGACCGGTCCCCGAAATCTTGGCCAAACGTCAGGGCATCATCCAACTCACCTGTAATAGGATCCATACGGTACCAAACAGAAAGGTACGTGTTCCTGATGTGTGGTTCCTGAACTATCAATCTCCAAAAGGGGAATCGATATAGAGTAGGTACATATGTATTCCAATCCCCACCCGCAGACAGAAAGAAAGAAAAAAGGAAACATGGACTCGTCGCTACGGGCCCTGGTCCAGAGCCGTGATTACTCTGATAGGTAGTCTAGTTCCGAGCCTTTCGAAAATTTCATTCCTCCCCACGTCAAGAATTCCAGAGATTCCATAATTTGCACAACTCAACACTTGCGATATTGCAATAATACCAATCCCATCTGCCGGTGCAGTGAAGATGGAGCAGACTTTTCCATTCCAATGCGTAATTCAATGTCTTCGATCCAAACGGGATGTACCCTATAGGATTTGACATACACAGCTCTGGGTCCAGTTCCAGCCGCTGTAGAGTACTTGAGTTGTGAAAAAGAAAGACGTAGCTCGATGACATCGCCGAACGGAGGACGGACGATGAATGTACCAATCAAACAAAGTAATCATCAAAGAGGCTCCCATCCTACTGGTATTCTTGGGATCGAATTCGCTTCAGCTATTGCATCTTAGACTGGGAAGATGCAAAAGCAAGACTAAAAAGGCTGATCGATGCAGAAACTTGCGCACACAACACAAAAGACATATACAGTGGAGTCCCGATAGTAGCAACCTCGATAATAGCATATCCTCGATAGTAGCATATAGTTGGACAATCCCAAACCAGTTGGTACGGGCAAAGCTGTTCTCGATACAAGCATATCCCCGATAGTGGCACACGAAAATCCGTTCCCGACCATATGCTACTATCGAGACTCCACTGTACCGCCAAAACTCGAAAAATTGGCTATCTCCATCCAGGGATTACCGCTTGGGTGATTGGTTGAATGGCATCGATCTGCTTTAGAAATTTCCCATACAAGTAATTTTGATCTAGTCAATTTTTCGTTATGGCAGTATTTGACTGCGTATGTACTTCTAAGCGCACATCAGCCCTTACTGTGTTATCCACCCCATTAAAGTATGTACGTGCATAAGTATTTTCTTGATCAGGTACCTGGAGTAGAGTAAGTACAGCCGCAGGTAATAAGTGATGGAACACAGCGATATCTGTTTTGGTAAAACGCCACCAACATTTGGTGTTTGTACTCTCAAGGCGTTCCATCACTTATTACCTGTCGCTGTACATATATTCACCCGCATGTATCTTACTATGCACATACTTGGGAAAGATACATACACAGGCTTCTACTCGTATTTTCCTGACGTTTGTGGACGCGACCAATATTGCATACCATACAAAAATATGCCAAGCTCATGATTTTTGGTGTATGCAATAGTGGCCCAGTTCAAAAACGTCAGGAAAATACGAGTACACGACTTGATACTTACTACATGTACTCTATGTATGTATCTCGATAACGAAAACGTACTCTATATAATACATCGGATATAGAGTACCTACATACAAGTAATATTTCTGCAGCCCTGCGGGGTACCTGAGTTACTGACACTATGTTTTCGCTAATCCATTTCGATTCCATGCGCCTCGGAATTCCAATTTGTGGGATCATGGTGCATACTCTAAACATCTCGTTATCAAATGTCCTATCGTGGTGATCACCCGCAGGACGGTGGAATTTTGAATAAAGATCATAGTTTGCCGTCAGTCGGGGGAGGGGTGGCCGGGGTTAGGTGGACGATATCCCGGCTCGCACCGTCGGGTAAAGGTAAAACCGAATGCAAGGAGACTCGTATTTGGAAGTTTTGCGCATTAGAAATATCAGTAGAGACGAGCGTAAAGCCGGCTACCTGCAAGTACGCGGTTGTTTTTCGGGTTTTCAGAGGTGACAGTTGTCCAACGAAACAAACTCCAATAAACCATCTCCAGGTGCAGTAGCTATTGTCTGTATATCCGCCGCGGAGCAGTCCTGTAGAGTACGGTATCGTAGTGCACAGTCACTCTAGAGTACGTGTAAGTACCTATACCTACAGCAGGGCGTACCTACATGTAGGAGTAGGTACTCTACTGGACTAACTGCCGGCCGGTCCAAAGAATACATGTATTTCTCGTGCCTTAGGAGACCTAGGACGATTTACTCTTCCTACAATCAATCGCTACGTTAGAGCCCCAGACGGAGATATATTTTTGTTTTATTTTCTTCTCTGGACACGGATCGCACATCGCTAATTATTGTTTAATACGTACATGTATTCAATTTAAAAAAAGGCACCTGAGATGACTGGCTAACCTAGAATTTACAGCCCAGTTCTACTCTCGCATCTCTAGGTAGTGGCATGGCAGCTTGGTTGTGGTAGTAGTTATGTATGTACCTGATGTGTGGAAACGATTGGCTTGACAAGCTGCTTAAGCGACAGGGGCACATGGCTTGGGCGGGGAGGTCTGGGTGTGGTGGGTGTAGTGGGTGTGGTGGATGTGGAGCGGGACAGGCACAAAGGCACAAAATCACGCAGAAGAGCAGAACAAGGAAACCAGGGTTAGGGCGCAACAGTAATGTCAGGGGTTGTCCTGGGCAACTAGCGAAGTTTAGGTTTAACCAAGCACCACCAAATGGCACTAATAAGCATGGCCATTTCCCGAACCACAGTTGCGCCACACCAATAGGGCCATTAGCGCACCAAGTGATGCAAAGCGAAGCAGACATCCGAGGATGTGTGGTATTTAAATTACCCCTGAGAAGAAATGCCCTGTCGCGCCATTTGGTACCTGAGTCTGACTAAATCTGGAAGCGCTCACACCCAAAATGATGGTCAACGTCAAATATCTGGGACGAGGGGAAAGCCCTTGTTTAGAGGTACCTGGTACATCATAACCATTGTCGGACAAGCAAACTAGTGTAGCAAGAGACTAGAAGGATGAAATTCATAAGGGAAAGGGAAAGGTTTGAATTACAGGGGAAATTCAAGCCAGACGGTCAGACATGCGGTTTGATCCACGTAAAAAGCCTGTCTGCTTCCCTGCCTGCATGTCCCGGGTGTACCTCTCTTCGACTTTCTCTCAATCCTTCTTTTTTTTCCCTTTACATTCAATCACTTGCATCAATCACACATCCTTTCTGTTTACACAGAACCACACTCCTTGCTCATTACCTACGAGTAGTAAATTTTTTTTTCCTTCTTGTTCTTTGCTGCAGCTTGTCTATCCCCCATCCCCTCAGCCTCTTACTCTCGCTCATCCCACCCACGTTCCTTTTCTTACCGTCCTGCAGTAGAAGCATTGGAAAATTTGATCACCCTGTCCCCTGCCCCATCCCTTCCTTCCCCATTGCACCATTGCACCCCCCCCTCCCCCCACCTCTATTTTCCTACGCTTAGTCTATTGGGTCCACGTCGGTCCCGTCCCTTCACTTTCTCGCCTCCGGAATCTATATAATAGCTTCCTGGCTCGCTCGCCAATCGTTCTCATCCATCATAGACATACATTGCTTCGGAGTAGCCATTCCTTTCTGCTCTGCTCGTGAAACGACGTTCCCTGGTGAACTTTGCTATTCTATATAGAACATCCACTCCCTCCCTCAGCTTATTGCTATCCACGACAACACTCAATACAATTTGCAATCGCTAGACGACTGCATTTCACAGCTCTTACAGCAAAATCACAGGAATAGCACCACCCACCATCACTACTATCACCACCACTATCAATCATTATTATTATCACCATGAAGTTCTCAACCACCACTTTGGGCTTTGTCCTCTCCTTGTCTGCCGTCATGGCTGCTCCCCTCAAGGAGCGTGCTGTCGAGATTGCCACTGTCACCGAGACCTACACTAAGGTTGTTCATGAAACAGCTGTAGTTTGGGTTCCTCCACCTGCAAAGAGTGATCACCCTGCTGCGTACTCCGCAAAACAATACGGGTATGAGTCCTCCAGTATTACTACTACTCATGAGGCGGTCGTCGAAACATCGACACCACTCTCATTTATTCCGTCGACTTTGTCGACATCATCTACCTCCTCATTTTCGTCATCATCTCTATCGTCTTCATCAACTGAATCGACTACTAGCTCCTCAACCGAATCTACCTCCACCGAGGCCACCACCACCACCGAGTCTACCTCTACCGAGGCTACTTCCACCTCCACCTCCACCTCCACCGAGGCTACATCTACCTCAACCACCTCAACTGCTGAATCCACGACTTCTACTACTGCAGAGCCCACAACATCTACAACCAGCCAGGAGCCAACCACCTCTTCCACATCGGTCTCAACCCCTTCAACTACCATCGAGGTTCCAACCACAACCTCCGTCATACCTAGTTTCACTCCATTAGCCATTCCGACTACTACCCAGCCCGCTGCTACCTCTGCTGTCGCAAAGGCTGTAGAGTCAGCGGTCAGCAGCGGTTCTGGTTCTGGTACATATGCAGGAGAAATGACGTACTATGCGACTGGTCTCGGCTCTTGCGGTATAGAGAGTAAGGATAGTGAATACATTGTTGCTCTCTCTTACTTGTCAATGTGGGCGACCTATGATAAGTCATTGAACCCTAACAAAAACCCTCTGTGCGGTAAGTAAGACCCCCCTAAACTACACCTCCAACATCTAACAACGTTACAGGCAAGCAAGTTTCGATCAGGGGCCCAGTGAAAGAACTCGTTGCAACCATTGTTGATACCTGTCCAGGATGTGTGAGTAATTTTTAATCCTAGACATCAGATTTCGTTTTCTAACGTCAACCCTAGCATGGCTCGTATGATCTCGATTGCTCCCCCAAACTCTTCGGAGATCTCGGGTGCACTGAGGATAAGGGAAGGTGTCAAATGAGTTGGTCATACTTGTAAACAAAAAACGACTTGCTTTTGTTTATTTGGTTCTCCAATGTTTTTTTTCGAGCCTTCTCATTACCCTGTTTTGAAAACTGGGCAATGGTAAATGGAGTTCATTCGCTTTCATATTTTTCCTGATATGTTTGGTGGTTTTGGGGTAACGGAGGGCTTCGGCGTAGTCTTGGCCTTTTTGTGGGGCTTTTTTGACCTTCTTTTTGTCTGGGATAGCGTTTCAGACCCTTTTATTTCATTTCTTGTATATTCATTCATTTCTTTACGTTTTGGCTTGCCATGTTTTCCTTCTACAGTTCCTCCCTTGGCGGTACTGCGACATATATCCCTCTCTTACATATGCGTTACCCTTCATACAATCATCTACATAGATTTTATTTTCACTGGATCTCAAAAAATCTCTGTTGTCTTTGGCACTGCGGACACGCTTGGTTTTTCTTTTACAATAAGCACATCTATGTAGACTATACTATACCTTAATCTATCTTACGATTTATGCTTTACTGTGCCATTTGCAATATAAACACAGTTTAATGTCCGATGATCGCCCGCACACGCCAACACATCCATCCTTAGATATTAGTCTAATATGTACTGTAAAAGCTCCATTTGCGCGCGCCTTGTATGTAGGTACTCACGACAACTAGCCCGCAGACGCCCTGAATACGATGCGTAATATGCCAGAGGAGTATGAGGGCACATTGCGCTCTGAACGAGTATATGTATATACCTACATCTTGCACACCCACGCATCATGGTAGACGAGCCACTCGGGCCGTATTCACCACAACTACTACTACCTACTACTAGAGGGTATAAAATTGAGACGGCTTAAAGGGCTGTTTTGGAAAATGTAATGTCTGCTCCCCATGGGGAAGGCGGGGGGGGGTGGGGGTGGGGGTGTTGAGGAGGAAACGAGGATGGTTGTCGTATTCTAGTTATCTCTCCCCTCCAATCATTCAATGCCGCTTCATGAGCGAACAGCTTGTCAATCCCAAAAGTGAAAATTGAAACGTGTGAAGTGAAAAAAAAAAAAAAAAAAAAATCTAAATAAACGTGTCCAATACAATTCTCCTATCGATACCGCTCGCTCGCTAGCTAGCCTAGAATGGATGAGGGCAGGCACTTTGGGAGCAGAGTAATTCGCACCCCATCCACTGCACTGCATGCAGAAAAAAAGGTACGCGCTTTCTTTTCTTTTTTCTCCTCTGTATTACATACTCTTCCTGTGCGACCGGAACCGACGTGTAGGCTGAAACATGCCGACAAAGTACATAGAGTATCCCGTGGGAATGGATTTCGGGGGGGTTCAGTCTGGGATAGAGTACCTAGCACCTAGCATCGGTGGGTGAGGGGACGGCGCCCAAATTTGTAAAGAAAGCGTGCATACACATATACAGATACGGATTATAGGTACCTAGAAGTACATACCGGAGATGCTCTTGCTCTGCTCTAGAACCCCAGGGGTCATGACCTCAGTATGCATTTTTTTTTTCTTTCGCCCGCTGCGTAATGTAATAGCGAGGGTGGTAATGTTGCAATTGTTGGAATTGGTTCATTATTGCTTATTGCTTGTTGTTGCTGTACGGTTGTTGTTGCTGTGGTTGCTACTGCTCCTGCTACTGTCATGGCCCATCACTCGGCGGAACACTACTCTTGGCGCCAATCACTACCGGAGATTAGCCTACAATCCCCTACCCTGGGCAGCAGGATCCCTGCCCTTGTTATTGCCATCTCTGCTTGGTGCTCTAGAAAAGTGCAAAGAACATCACAACTAAACCCTGCGGCATGCTGACTTTACTTGCTTGCTTGTCTGCTTGCTTACTGGGTAGGGGGAAAGCTTGCTGGTAGGGTTCCTAGGGTACGTACTTCTAGGGTATGGTAGAGAAGAAGAAGCGCATTTCGGCAGAGTCAACGTTTTCCACCCCCCTCCGTTCTCGCAGTGGCAATTGGGGGTCGGCAAAGTGCCGGAAGTCACGGAATGGTAGTACGAGTGCCTGTCTCTGTCGTACGCAAGAAGGAGAAAAAAGGTACAGACATGCTCGGGTAACTACCACTCACCCATCACCGTTGACGAAACTACATGTACCCCCCAGCACGCGTGGATGGATGGATGGATGGACGGATACTTTACCATGGAAGCGCTTCTTCAGCTCAGATTTTTTTTCAGCTCGGAGGGGCAGGCAGGCACGGGAAATACATGTTGCTATCATTATCATTGTATATGTAGGTACCTGTACCTACATGTACCTATCGCTACCTATCTCGTACCTGGTACCCTATCGCTACATGTACCTATCTCGTACCTGGCTGGCCCTTGGCCAACTCATTGCATTGCTCATTGCTAATGGGTACATGTGGGTTGTATGCAGTTGGAACTTTTTTGTATGCATCATCATTTTCGATCCCATGAAACTTCTTCTCATTGATTCCACACACACATTGCACACACACACACGTGCTACATACACACTCCTTTGGGTATTCCCTCTTTTCGTTCTCTTTCGAGAGGGGAGAGGTAGGGGGGGTGGCGCGTTTGCCATTTCACCGTAGCTCCAGTCCCATGCTCTCGTTGAGTAGTGCGATGTTCTCGTTGTAGCTGTTGTAGGCGCTCTCGTACCCGTGGATGATGCGGCTGGTTGAGCGAACGAACGGATGTCAGTCAGTGAGCAAGCAAGCAAAAATACCATACATAGATAGCTGATTAGTGGGGGGCGAAATTCCAAAAGCAAGGATCGATCTAAAACGCAGAAAGAAAGAAAAGACGGGAGAGACGGGAAGTATAGAATCGGAATCGGGTGCTGCATGTACATGTACATATTTTTTTTTTTTCTTTCGCTTTCTTTGTCGCCCCGAGGGAGGGCTGAGATGATCATGACGAAACGATTAGACAGCACATGTTGCGCAAGACGAGACAAGACAACAATTAACAGGAACAGGAAAGGGCAGGAAAGACAGGATAGGCAAAGACAAGACCGACAGCCAGACAGCTAGTAGCCAGACAGGCAAGCCACAGCCAGACAGGGCAAGACAAAGCCTGGCGTTCCGAGACAGCCAGACAAACAGACAGGCTGAGACAGCAAAGAACAGGAGCCGTGGATAGACAAAACAGAACAGAACAGCAGACAGACAGACTTGTTTCACGCCTCACCAGACCGACAGACACAGACACATTGTCTGCTGGCCTGTCTGAGCTTGAAACGTCAAGCACAGAATGGGGAGCTGAAGAATAAAACCACCCACGTGACAGCATCCAATCAACTGCAACCCCAATCAACCCAAAACACTCAAACAAGCCCGATTCAGACACCCCCCAATCCGAACAATCCCCAATCCCCGATTCAGATTCAAACCAAGCGGTCAAATCAAACAGCCCCAATCTAAACAATCAAATAAACAAAAATAAATCCTACCTCTGCTTCCTCATGACCTTCCAATAATGCACCATTGTCAGATTCCTCACAATATCATGCTCCACACCCTTCCTGCGCGCCGCCGTGCGCAGAAACTCAACCGTATTATCGATCCGCTCCTGCGAAAACTGTTCCCTCCCCCCCAGCAGCTGGTGGGGCTGGCGGGGGTTGCGGAATGCCGCGCGCAGCTTGTCGCGGACAGCGTAGCGCGCAGGGTGCGAGTATTGCACGGCCGCGAGTCCGGCCTTGTAGAGGGCCCGGTAGGCGTATGTTACTGCGGAGGGTGAGGGGGCGGGCATGGCGGCGGCGGCGGCGACGATTTTGGCTGACTGTGCTGGCTGCTGTGCGGCGATGGGGAGTGAGGGTAAGAGGGCGGTGAGGCGCAGGTGGTGCTGGGGATAAGGCGAGGCGAGGCGAGGCTGGGTAAGTAGGGTTAGTCAGCAGCCGGGGTCCGGAGGAGCTGGGGTTGGGTTGGGCTGGGTTGGTTGGGGTTGGCAGTTGGGTGGCTGGGAGGCAAAGTTCGTGCTTACTGGGCCTGGCTGCAATGAGTGAGGTTCATCTCAGGCAGGCACGGGCATGTCCGCTGATTGGGCTGGTCCTTCCTGGAGTGAGTGTGAGGACTCTGATGAAGTGAGTAAGGGAGTGGTCTGTGGTGTCTGTCTGTCTGGACCCTTTAACCTCGGTGTTTCCCAACCGTAATTATCGTCAGCAACAGCGCCGACGCAGGCACCAACGGCACAGAAACATGGAGACAACAAAAACACGATATGGAATCTCCCATGGCTGTCTTGTCCAAATTTTAATTTCCCCCGGCAGCTTCCATGGGAGTTCAGTTAGTATGGGGCCCCGGTCGGGCCCTGAACCCCACATGATCATTAGAGGATAACGGTAACGAGAACGATGAAGATGAAGAAGGCTGTACGGTGTACCTGCGCCCTGTGCCCCTAACTAACAGCTAACTGCTTGGAAATAAGAGTGAGACATCGCAATCTTTTGTTTTGTCTTGGTTCTTCATGTCCGTTCATTTTGTTTTTCTTATTCTTTCATCTGCTTCAAGACATGCTCATAACCAGGTAAGCTATCTACTTGGAATTAAGTAACACGATATGTTTCCTTCACATCAACATCATGATCATCTATCTCGCTGAGCTGACACGCGAGAAAAATGAAATTGGAAAGGGGGGCAAAGAGCTCGAGGATCCAAGAGCTTGCAAGAGGCTTGTATACCCCCCTGTATCATATATAAACACCATTCCCCCCCCCTTCTAAATTCTCTCCATAGAGTGTACGACGTTCCTATACTTATTATACTTAGTATAGGTACCTTGATCTGCATAGCCCCCCCCGACACTATGAGTGGGGGAGAGCTCGTATTGCAAGGTATAGAAAACTGCCCATTCGTGTCGTGTAGCCTATGCAGCTTCCTTAAATACCAATACAATACGATACAATGTCAGCTCATTGTAATGTAGCTTAGTAGCTATTTTATCCCTAGATCTAGATACCTAGTTGGCTGTGGCTCATAGTTAGCTATTTAATCCCAAATCTCCCCTTTTATTTTTTTCAGACAGGGAGGTGGTAAGCTGAGGGCGCTTCTCGGAGAATTTTTCTCCGCTGGGCTATTTAATACAATTAATTAATTAATTGCTGTGCACCGGGAGATCTTTCTCCGCGTTGTGAGCAGAGTGCCACTGCAGAAAAAAAATCCTCTGCTGCTCCACTATACGTACGTAGGCTACATGGACCACCCGGCGCGTGGTAAATTTAAATTTGTCGCGACCGGTTTTAGAGTTTTTGTGGATTGGATTGGATTGCAATTGCGATTGTGATTGTGTCGGTAGCGGTGCCGGTGCCTTGTTTTTTATTTTTTTATTCTTTATTTGGGTGTTGTTTCTTATTTTACTTTAAATGTGCTTTTTTGATGTAGGAAGAGTGTGGTAATGATTATATACTTTTCCCACGATAACCTATGGGAACGGCCTGTAAGGGCCTTAATTGCAACCTCCCTTTCTCTCTAGCTCTCCGGCTTCTAGAAACCTTACTGGCCGACGACGATAGTAACGGCCCAGTCGCTCGCTGTCCAAGCTTATGTTTATGGTTTGATCACTCTGGATCATCGACGGTAAGTCAACTGTCCAGTCAATGCCCAAGTTTATTGCTTTGTGCGCATGATTCGACTCTGGATCATCGACTCATAAAAACCGTTCATCCGCCCATACCATGCCTGCCATGCCATTCTCTGCCATCCATTCGTTCGTTCTGCGAAAAGAAAAAATCGCTCATGCTGCAGAACATTTACGTTCCGACCTTTTCTTTCTTTCCTTTCACCCTTCTCATTTGTGGTGCACAAACAGCGGGGTAGCTATGGTGTAGCCCGTTGGTTGGTTGTTGAAGTTGGTAGTAGTGGTAGTAAGTGGTGGTGCTGGTAGTGGTTGATTGGCCATGGTTTTTGGTTAAGGTTTGTGGCCACGATGTTTATAGCTCGTCCGGCGCGCCGCGGGGCGGCTGGCTATGTGGGTACTTGCATACATGTAGACCGGTACATGTATGGGGTAGGGCTTGATAGCTCAAGTACATGTACATGTAGGTACATGGCGCGATACGAGAGCGGGGCCGTAGTGGTACTCTGGTGGGGTGGTTTGGTGTTTGCCGCGCGCACGCGGGTTATCGATAAGAGAGTAGCAAATTTTGTCACTAACATGGATGGACACTAACTTTAAGGCACAGTTATTTAGTTGATTGATCATGGCGTTGAGGATAGTGAGTGGAGTAGAAGCTTGTTTTTTTGTGCCTTTAATTAATTAGAATTAACTACTTTACTTGACGATATAGAGATGGCGCACGGATGGGGTAGAGATGGATGGCATGGACATGGCAATGATGGCATGGTAGGGAACTGACGAATGATGGAAATGGGAAGGGCTAATGACATACTGAAAGCTTAACTGCAAATCTAATTAGTTGAAACACAGCTCTAACTATTGGAGCTCTGAGAGCCCCAGGTGGGCCGGCGATCATTGACACCGCGCGCGCTCTTAACTCAAATGACCATGCATGTGCACCCGGATGCCTGGGCTATCGAACGAATACATATGGATGCAAGCACCCCCAGGTACCACCGATGAAAGGCGTCTTCTCGATCGTTGGCTGCCTGCATTGATAGAAGAGAGCTCTAGGTATTGTGTCATTGCCTTTTCGCGCGCGCGCGGACGGGTGGTGGCATAGAGTCATGCCAGGGCCCTTTGGGCCAATGAGCGGGGTTGCATTGCTGTTTCGATTAGTGTTAAACTGTATCTAGAGTTCCTGGGGGTTAATAGAAGTGAGAGGGTAATTAGCGTTTATTTATTGTGGTTGCCGTGGGAGTGAATACTAGATAGCGGTTTTCAGAAGAGGTGACTATTGTCGTTGATTTCGTGTCTCACCTAGACTCTGTGGCTTGGGAGGTTGCGTAATTGCGCAGCGTTGCGGCGCATGGCATGATCAGTCCCGCTGTAAAGTAGAATGAGAGTGTTAGAGCTTGGTGGATGTGATATAACATTCAATATTCCTGGGCGTACGTTTAGCTTGGGTGGGGGCTTCTCTGATGCTGGGTGTTCAATGTAGGTACATCTATGTTTTGGCTTCTGTGTGAGTAGTATGTGGGAAGCCGTGATATAGGGCGCCGAGATTTGGCGTATTATGCGTAGATATCTTTGAGTGGAGTATCTTGCGTACTCCTAAGTATCCAGTTTACATTCTTCCGAAGCTCTCGTTTACGCAGGTTGCACCTCACTGGCTATCACAGGACGCTCTACTGTCAGACCTACCCGTAAACGCAAAGGTGTCTGCAACTGGGTCATCGGTCCATTGATCAGCTATCTGTGTACATGTAGCCAACGGTAGTTGAGAAAACGAGTCATAATGCATGATCGATGGAGAGATTCCTCGAGAATGTGGCCACATAAATAGACGTTGTATCCCCTTGGTCGTATTGCTGACTGTAGAGTTTTGTTAGTGGCTATCTTGCATATAGAATCAGCATGAACTGATATCTAACGGCAGGTAAATTCTCAGCGTCCAGTCTCTGGGGGCGGGATTATCTTGTACGAGTCCTAATGTTGGATACTAAGGATAATCAATACCTAGTGGCCATCCTGGTATAGTAGTTAAAGACAAACAAGTACAAAGCAGGTTTTCACAGCCCTGTTCTATCCTACCTTGTGTCAAGATTCTACTGTATATTGATCCTATTGATTAATTCATGCCCTACTGTAGAACATAGTGTACGTTCCCACACGGCTCCCTGCGTTGTGCTTCTACAAACACCCCTCATACGTATCTCATAGGGCAGAAATCCCCGAGATAGGTTTATCTTTAAATGAGAGCTTATACCACTCCTTGTTCACTGGCATGCGCGCTGGTTACTCGAAACTGCGGTCTGTATCGCGTGCATCATGAATAATCACTCGATACACATTTGCACAGCCCCTTTTGCCGAGACGATGAAATATTTTTTATTCTCCTAGACAAGTCTAAGTGCAATAATGATGAGTAGTATAAGTACCATGGATGTTGTTGAGACCTAGGAAAACGAGTTTGGTGTTGGTCGTGATCAGAGTATGTCGAGGTTCGGCCGAGCACAGAGGTCTGAGATCTTATACACGGGACGTGCTCAAGTGTCTCTTTTTCAAATGTAGACAATGAGCGGTCGGTCCTCTAACATTAGACCGTGTCTTTGTAGCGAGTGTGCCGGAATTCTATTTTTATCACTGGTAAAATTATACATGGATGAACTATCCGCTTGAGAAACGAGACTTGAGGTGACGATACCGTTCTCGATCTTGTGTAAATATAGGCCAGTTTCTGCAATCTACTATTCTTGGGTGTTCTCGGCCTTCTAGTGGAGTTGAAAAATACTCAAGCGAGGGGAAAAGGCCGAGCGAGCCACCTCACGGGCAACATTGATATCGTCGATATCGGTAAATTCTCCGGGATAGGGACCAAGCACCTCCACAACCCACCTGTGTACGCAAAGTCCAAGATCAATAACGCCATGCCCATAATCCTTCCTCGCAAGAATTCGGTATGTAGTAAGTTAGTAATCTTAAAATGTCTTTCTTCTTCGACAGTCTTATTCTTGATAGTGAGATTCTGCCAGATTGAAGATCTTGTTGCCGGAGAGCATGCACAGTCATACTGGCTAGAGGAAAGCCTAGTCTTAAACGTTGTATCGGCATCCTTTCATTTAGGGGCTTATCAGCACCTGTTTAGACATCAAAAGGGCTAGAGTGAGAGGCAGATGATCTTGTGATGTTGCGAGTAGGCTCAATGTTCATAAGCCCTTATAAACTCTTGCTTCGACAGGTGAAAACGGTGAGGATAAGCTGTGGGATGTTTTGATTATCACAGAGATTGAAGAATAGAGTCCTAAGCTATCCTCTTCCCTGATCCTTGAAATTTGAGATCGAACTTTACAAGGAACTCATTCTTTAAAACCCCTTCTATCACAAGAGAGGTCTTGGCTCGCAGCCAGGATACTGTCTCTTTCGAAAACCAAGCACCAAGGATTTATGTATGTATGTCCTCGAGCCGCATTTTGATAGAATTTCCCATCAGGATCTTCAACATGATGCGGATTCGTGATATGATGATACGATATTCTGCTTGTCTTGATGTGTGTCATGGTAGATGTTGATTCATCCGGAGGCCGGCCAATTTTCGTCGATTTCTGGGCCCAGTGCGTCATCGAATTGATGCTATTTACCAACCTCAATGAGACTTTTCGGTAATTAGCAGCCGCCATTAGTGAATAAACTCCTATATTTGATCAACAGGAGAACTGAACACAGCAGGTGGGGGATATGGTACTTACATCCTTGCCAAGGGCGCACACTCTTAGAGGGCCTGGAGTGTTAAACCTTATTACAGTCGCACCTCACTATTTCGTAATTCGATATCTCGGATCTCTTGCTGTCTCGTACGGATTTGCGGGACAGGTACTGCCCTTCCCCACCAAAAACTATTTGCTATCTGGTATATTTGCTATCTCGTGGGGGGTTTGGCTCCCAGAATATGCTAACGGCATAACGAGGTGCGACTGTATGATGCTTGGGCTAGGTTATCCTTATCGCGTTATCTGACTGCTTGTTGGTAGCGTAACTTGGCACCGTCATAGAATATCACTCGTACGCAAACCACGAAACCACCTCTCAACGACGATAATAAAAATATAGGTTATAGCGGCATCCAAGGTATTATCTGTGCCCTATTTAGGTATTGTAACTATAGAGAACATCCAAAACCTAGCTCCTACGAGAATGAGCGAGGCTCGAATACGGCACACACCGGTGGGTGTTGCAATATATGGGGGTTGGGGGACACAAGATTTGACTTCATGACCTAACAATCCCACAAGCTATTTACGAGATCCTATATGAATACACCTACACTGTAAAATTTCGGTCGCGATGGGTGATGAAACCGGAATTCCTCGCCGGGATGCAGTCCAGTGATAAATTCCAACCGTAAAGAGGTCGTTACTTGGCTAAGCGTAGCTGCTCGTTCTAGGCTATAGCTTACGATAGGATATCTCTAAACCACTTAAAAAGCTCAAGACCTAGTATTTCCGTCTCACCAATGATCACCTAGGTTCCCACGCTTTGGGGGGTTTATTTGATTCATTAGGTTGGGCATATATAGGGTACTGTAGTTCGACCGGAAAGCCTGTACTCTAGGTGGGCTAGAGAAAATTACGCCCAGTTCTCCGTCGCATTATCTTTTCTTTTTATATTGGTCAGTAGGGCGGGCTATTGAGGCGCGGACTAATCTGTCCATTAATGATCTCTGGCAGTTGGTGTTTCTGGCAGTTGGTGTTTCTGGCAGTTGGTGTTTCTGGCAGTTGGTGTTTCTGGCGGTGACTGGGACAGAACGTCTATACATGATTCTGGCATTGAGTTATAGGGCCGAAGTTCCCATTAGAATATACTCAGAGCGTCACAGGGCCCCACTCCTCTAACTCGGGCTTAAAAGCAGGCATTTAATGGAGTTCTATTGTGGTTTTGTGTTTCAGTAGCAGCTTCAGTATTGAAAACTTTGGGTTTATATTATGTGTATTTAGAATTGTTGAGATAGAGCGTCCTACGCTCCCTATTAGCCTGAGGTAAAGACAGGAGTCGGACTAGAGTAGGACGGACGGTGAGGAGGATGTCAGTGCGGATCATACTAGGGTCGTGATCAACAACCTCTCTTCTGCCTTCCCCTTCCCCCCCCCCAACCCCGCAACCAAGCACGAGCAGTCAATAAAAAGCTATCATCGTTTTCAATAAGAATCTTTCCATGGGTATGAGCTTCATGAGTTAGTTGACAACGATCACGGAAAACCTCCGATTTTATTTAAAGCTGTACTAATTGGGAGCAACTTCGATCCGTTGGGATCTGCTAGGCTGTACTAGTAGGGTTGATATTTGCTGTCGACTGTAGTACCAGTCTGATCAGAACCTTGATTGGGTTGTTTGTTATAACAGAATTTGGACTGTAAGGATTGTGCAGTGAAACATGGACGATAAGTCTCAAGCCCGAATTACATGTAAATCTTGATAGTCACTAAAAGAGGTTTCCAGATCAGGTGGTGCGGTGCCTCTCCTTTATGCTTAGAGTTCCTCTAGAGGGGATTTTTTGGGGTTGCACCCGGGTGATAACTACCTAGCACTAAGGGATTTAGATAGTTTGTAAGAGAATCCAGGAAGCACCAGGTATCGGTGATGAACCCTATTGAAGTGACTGCCAGTGGACAGAAGCAATGTAGATTATATAAATCAGAAACACGGGTAATTTTGCTTCTATTGTATAAAAGATATTAACGTTTGTATTTGTATTTGTGGTCGTGATCATGACATTTTCAAGATGGTTGTGGATAGACTTATTTGATACCTGATCGTTTTCCTGCCCGTTTTGAAATTGCTAGTGGAGTATAATTCTTGTCCTAATACACCCGGTGCGGACGATATCCAGCCGGAATTTGGTGACTCTAAATCGGAGCCCCGCCGGAAACAAACCGCCGAAACAAATATTTGTCCTGGGATTCTTTGATACAAGAGGCGGAATTTATCGATGCAGTTAAGGCATCTGCCAGACGGTTGGCCGGTTGTAACTTGTACCTACATGTAGTCATCAGTTGGTTCCGTGAATCTAGAATGCTTGGCAACGACTTTACCTAGTAAAGGTCCATCCTTGAATATTCCGAATCGAGGGAACCCAGGAACGGCTTCCTAGATCCTGCAATTGGGCAAGACATCTATTCCTTTTTGGGTTATGTCCCCCAGCCAGTCGCGATCTCAACTTTAACGTCACATGTAAGTTAAGGAATTTCGCTGCTTGCTCTTTGAGTTGGGATGCATTTAGCATGGGCTGGGCTGCATAGGGTCCCTACCTGAAGAAAAGAACCGAAGACGGTTCTCAGTTTAAACAGATATAGTACACCTCGATTTAGCCATCAAGTATTTTACTATATGGGTGATATCCTATGCTAGATGTCTGTCTATACGGGAAACAAAGAAGAAACTTCCTCAGTTGAAGCATGTAGAGATAAGATTGAAAGCGAGATGAGAAATCAGACCATGCATGGCTGATGATGTCGTTAGTTTTCGAGCCAGGACCGGCATCTGTCTCCGTAATTGACTGGGGTGAAGAGCTGCTGTTGCTGCCGACTGGATGGTGCTCGGGCGTGAGTTCCCAGCTCCGTCTATCCCCGGTCAACTCCACTAGGAAGTATCTCTCTAGATACAATATGTAGGTATTTGCCTCAGGGTTAGAAATGGCTCTCTTTCATCAGTAAGCACTTCAAATCAAACCCCGTCATCCCATTGACACTGTAAATTCCGTGCGAACTTCTCCGCTCTAGCTGTTGCTGTTTCCCTCTTGTCTTTTCTGCCCTCATATCTTGTGGATGTGGATGTGTGATCATCATCGTCAACTGACCACAACCCCCCCCCACCGCGTTATCCTTTCTTCTTTCTGCTTGAAACTTTCACCACCACATATCTATCTCCATACTCAATACTCTCGAGTACCCACAGACTCCTCGTACCCCTCCCCCAGGTTCCTGTTATTACTCTGCTGTTACTACTGCTACTCCCCACCCTCAGCTATCAAATAATACAATAATATAATCCCTCTTCTGGTGGTAGGGTACATTGGGCTGTTATTTCTACTCCACTAAATAGTTTGACTTCTCTACCTGCAGCTACTAGCTCCGACCCCAGATTATCACGACGATTGTCCTCGGTCCCATCCAGTTAGTTACGTTTACACACACACCGTACAGCTGTTTATATAACAACCAGAAAGGTTTACCCCCTCTATAGGAGTAGCCAGATAATAGCACTGTAACACAACACAAACGGTAAAGTGCAGTATAAAAGTGCGCTGTGTAGTCAGCCCTTTTTCAGAATCTCTGATGGCCACCTACGCTACCCGACTTCAAAACGTTCTTGGGCCAGTTGTTGAGAGGGCTCGACGGTGGTCGCAGTCGTCGGCCGCTGAGGAGCGTCCTGCACCTCCTATTCTAGCCCTCTCAGATGAGGACCACAATTTCTCAGCCGCAGAACCAGCCATCGCGACACCACTCCATTCCCCTCGTGCCTTGGAGCCAGTTTTCGAATCTTTCGATGCAGACCCGGAAGACGGAGCTTCCGAGCAGGCATTAGCAATCGGTGATCCTTCTTCAAGGTACCGACCACCCATGTCAGGTCAATCAAACGAATTCGCGAGTCGGACCCCCGAGTCATCACCGCCGTCGTCAACATGGAGGTCGCCAATATCTTTTTCTGACTTACCTACCGCCTCATCACCGACCTCGGAAGACAATTCGACATCACAGAACCCTGCGAAATCTGCGCTCCCGGAAGATGATGGACAGAAGTTTTTGCGCCAAAAGCTTGTCGAGATCTCAAGGTTGAACATTTCAGAGCGGGAGAGGGCCGTACGAATGCATAGTCTTATGTTGGAGAAATATAATGCCTCTCGCCGTCTCGAGGAAATGTTTGAGTTAGAATCTGCACAGTCGGGCCAGTTCCAAGCTAATGCAGAGGAGCCCTACATCTCACAGCATGATAACCCGTTCAAACTTTCACCTCTGGATATCGCAAAAACATATTATACAGGACCACCAACTCCAGAAGTAGCAGCTAATGGGGATTTGGTACTTCAAGAGGAGATAGCTGCTCCTACGGATTTAGGAGCTCTCCAAGATATACCGCAAGAGCTTGGATGCCCGCATTACCGGCGTGGCGTAAAACTCCAATGTTCGACATGTGAGAAGTGGCACACATGCAGGTTCTGTCACGATGAGAAAGAGGACCATGTTTTGATTAGGAAGGAAACTAAAAATATGTTGTGCATGCATTGTGGGACGGCGCAGCCAGTAGGGCAGGACTGCAAGAAGTGCGGCATAAGGAGCGCTAGATACTATTGTGACAAGGTCTGTTTCCTGGCCGTCGCTTTTTCAAAAAAGAAGATAGAAATACCTATTTTTTCCCCTTCTCTTATTCATATTTATCACATTCTACCCGTCAAGGACCAAAAGAAATACCATACTCTCCAACCTTGGAAAGACTTATACAATACTGACTCTGATTTTTGTGACTGATAGTGTAAATTGTGGGATAACGACCCGCGGAAAAGTATTTATCATTGCAATGACTGTGGAATATGCCGGATCGGTGAAGGATTGGGCAAAGATTTCTTCCACTGCAAGGTCTCTAATCACGTAAACAAATTGTGTGGAATGAATAAAATTAACAAGTAATATAGAAATGCGGTGTATGTATGTCCATCTCTTTGGAGGGCTCCCACAGGTGCATAGAGCGCTCAACGGAGTGTGACTGCCCAATATGCGGTGAATACATGTTTACGTCTACCCTGACGGTCGTTTTTATGGTATGTGATTTGATATTTCGATCTTTCCAATTCTGTAATCCCGGATAAAACTTACTTTGGTGATGCAGCGCTGCGGACATTCAATTCATCGCAAATGCTACTATGAGCATATGAAGACATCCTACCGGTGTCCTACATGTACGAGGACAATCGTAAATATGGAAAGTCAGTTTCGCGCTCTCGACTGTGAGATTGAGGCTCAACCCCTTCCTGCTCCATACGATAAATGGCGGTCCCTTATCACTTGCAACGATTGTTCGGCAAAACAGAATGTTCCTTTTCACTTTCTGGGACTGAAATGCGACAATTGTAAATCGTATAATACAAGTCAAATTCGAACAATCCGGCCTGAAAATATGGCTGGTGATGTTGATAGAGACAACAACAACACATCGCCAGCCGTACCTCCCGCACCGTTAAGGACAATTTCCTCGAATTCACTAGCAACAGCACAACCACTGAATTCACCGCCACGCTTAGCGCGGGCCGAAGCCGGGCCCACAGATGGAGAGGCGGCAATTCTAAATGCAAACCGAGCGCTTGCAGCAGCCGAGGAGGCGATTGGTGTTACGTTGGATATGGGAGACGAGGACTTGATAGTCGATGATGGTTGGGAGACGATTAGTGATGCGGTTTCGGACCTGGAAGTGGACGACGAAGACGAGTTTAAGACAGAGGAGGATGAAGGTGAAGAAGACGATGAAGATGAAGACGACCCAATCCAGCTTATTGGGCACCCATAAATAGAGATTAAAGCTTTTTCGGCGGTTTTTCTTTGCTGACACCACATCTCATCTGTTTCATTAAGGGAGTTCTTTTTGGAGGATTGTTAAAGATGTTTTTCTTTTGGTGTTCCCTCCTCACCCCTGGTTCACGGAAAAATTGTGGTCTAAGGTGGTTGGCTATTCAAGTGGAGTATGTGGTATTTTTTATGTTTCACCCCAGCGATAAGGTCGTTTCGTTCGGCGGTGGCTTTGCAGGCGTTATCATCCGTTTCTTTCATTTGCACCTAGGGAGGAGTTTTCTGTTTATTTGGTGTATATGCTTGCATTCCTGTTTGTGTTTTTATGACCGATTATTGACCTTCTACGTATTCAACTACTGCCGGTATATCATCGGCTACGGAGGAAATATTCTGTTTTGTTATACCACATTCACTATCTGTATTATGATAACTTTACTGTATTATTTATGAGAGGTCGTTCGTTGGAATTGATTGAGATGGTACATACAAATGCAAAATACTCATAGATATCAATTATATTCTGTACTGTCCATCAAAAGTGGAAAATATAATTCGTGAGCTTACAAGTATTGAAACGTGGTGGAGGATCTATATGCACAGAGTATCACTCGTGTGTATATCGTCCCTGGAATATCACCCCCGGGCTCTTCTTCTAGAGAAACCAAAAACCAAAAACAGCTCTTCGAGTGGTATTATTTCTCTCTGAGTTTACCACGGAGTAAAAAGAAAAGAAAAAAGGTACTGCAACGGCGGCCCGTTACTCCCCCCCCCTCGAATATTAGAACCCAGGATCTCGCGGTCCTGAACAAACGCACAGTGTCTCACCCGACGCCAGGGTCTAAACCGTTAGACCGCTCGCCCTTATTTGTATTGCGTGGGAAGTGATATATTAACCTTGGTAGCGTATCAAGATGGAGCGGAACACCAATTGCAGGTGATGCTACATTTGACTTCTCGGCCGCCCAAAAAACCGATGCTTCAATTTCAAATCCCGACACTAAATTTAGGTATCGTTTATTGGCTTGTAAAATAAAAAATCTAGTTTTCATATAGTCGCACCTCGCTATCTCATAATTCGATATCTCGGATCTCTTACTGTCTCGTACGGATTAGCGGGGCAGGTACTGCCCTTCTCCACCAAAGCTATTTGCTGTCTCGTATATTTGCTATCTCGTAGGGGTTTGGCTCCCAGAATACACTAACGACATAACGAGGTGCGACTGTTAAGTAGATATAATGAATAAGATGGTCGTCGAAGCTTCTTGGCAATCAAGGTCAATATGCAACTTTGGACCCAAAGCTACATAATCCGGTCAATTACATGTAATTGTCGATCCGTTTGATTTCTTCATGCTAGCATGACTGCTGAGATATAAGATTGTTGCATCACTTATTGACATCCCGGGGGGACGTTACAATCTCCATAGGGATATGGTAGTGGAACATAAATTTCGCATCAATATATTCCTACAGAATACATTAGTTTCGTGCCCAGACTTTTGTCAACTCGTTCCTCGTTTTGCAGACCGGAGAATCACACCACAGGCTGCACGAGACTAAGAATACATGTATTATATCTATCCTTATACTTATCTTTATAGAAAGTTTCTAGGCCGCCCAAGATAAACCAGATCGGGCCCCACATATATAAACATCCTTATTGACCAAACACATAATACGTAAACTTTATATATAAGTATATGTTCCGTTCCAGCCGCCAACATTGATTATCAGCCCTGTCTGCCAAGAGCCGGAGAAATATGTGATACGTAGCTTAAAAGAGATGTTAGATGACTCCTCTTGGTGATTTTATGATATCACTAACTATAATATATACTAGTTAGACCTGTCCGGGAAAACCAAATGGTTGACATCACTATAGTTGTTGATTCACAATAGTACGAGGAGTTAGGAAAGGAAGGTTGAATACAATCTCTGTAACGTACTAGAAGCCTCCAAAAACCTGATCCTGGAAGATGTATCTGATAAGTATAGATATACTATGCATATGAGCTTTTTCATTTCTATATAGTAGTTTCTTTTATGTCTTCTCTAGTCAACTGAGTTAGTCGATTGATTGACTGTTGCTAGTAAGTATATTCATGTGAATCCAATATGTGATACTCATGTAACAACGGTATGAGGCAAAACCCTGACATGACACACACCTGGTCACCTGCTGGTGTAATTATTGTATAAAAACATTGAAACTTTAAATACAACAGATTTGGAAGAAAATCCACAAAAGAGAAGAAAAAAAACACTAACTCACCACATATCACTCGAGACTTAGCTCCGCCGGCCCCCGTCCCCCCAAAATTGAAATGGGGAAACCGGTTGAAGAGCCATGTTCCTAACCTAAAACGAGCTGGGAAATCAGGTGACTCAGAGAGGAAGATAGTGCTGCTGGTGGGGGTAATCCCGGTTGGTGACTAGCCCAGAAGCAGCACCCTGGAGTTTAAAGGAAGTGAGGGGGAAACGTACTACTTCGTCTATGCCCACTCTAAAAGTTGGTAGATGCCAAGCGAGCGTGTCCTTTGCTTATAAATCTCTATCGATTAATTGATCTTTCATGAAGGGATAGCTACAAGTAGGACCTGTCAAGACGGGTGAGGTTTTGGCAGCTCCCTGGATAAGCCAGTATTTTGTTCGATACTTTGATTTCGAAACTCTGCAATGGGGGGATCAAAACAGCCCTGGGTAAGTCTCAGGGCTTTCACAGTTGACGTAATATATTCCTCTATTGTAAAATAAACATCTACAGGGTCAAAGATGGCTCATGGTCACAATTTACTCGAAATCTTTAATGTGCCATTGTAGTTGAAAATGTGGTAAGTTCGAAACCAACAAAGAACAGCCGGCCTCCGGTAATCAACTGGGGAATAAGCCAGTGCCACCCCGATACCCTTACAAGCGTCGGAATGACGATGGGTAATATTAACTTTCCAGAATTGCTTTTAGTACAAAAACAGAACCTTGAAGTTGGTCGGAAATTGACTGTAGCCGAAATACCGATATACGTACAAGTCAGCTTAGGGGAGCTCAAGGAGCCATGCACAGACGAACCTTGCTTCCAGAATATGAAAATATGACGATAATACCTCCACTAATGGCTGATCTTTATTTTTCCTGCCACTTCGGAAGTGGACTAAGGATATGATGCATGTTGGGGGATTTGCTAGGGTTGGGCGAGGAAATGATTGAAATGCACTAAATCCGATGCCAAGCCATGCCGAAACTTTACATTCATCGTTGACATTGAGCTTTAGCATCATAGTCTGTCACTCGTGGCCTAAAAACATCTTGAAACATGGAACCAGCCCACACAATACTTTCAAGTTTACAGCTATAGTCATTACCCACATATAATCAACCTTTATAAACTAAGCACCCCCCCAATATGCTCTCTTCTTATAGCCAAACCCTTACTGTCACTACAACCAATACACATACTACCCAATAATACCGAAAATATATACGTAAGCCCGGAGACCTATCGCCAAACCCGGCAAAATTCATACAATCATGTCCGAGCGCCAATCTATGCCCGAAAGTCGTGTCCAGTCCGTACTAGGCCGCGGCCAATTCCTTCCCCTACGCCTCTCCCGCTCCGCCCTCTTCACAGACTCCGAGATCACGCGGATACTCCACGAAGGCAACCTCCTACAACCCCCACCTCGCTGTCGCTCCCATCCCTTAGCTGCGGCTGTAGAGACTCCAAGTGCGGGTGTGAGTATAGTCAGGAACGTCTATGATTCCCGGATCCTTGTGCCGCCGGGGGCGAGTGTCATGTATTTCCACCCCGGGATGGATGAGTATCTAGTCTTCAACCCCGCCACCATCGATCGAACAGAGAATATAACGACTACACGGGGGAGCCGGAGGGATATATATATGAACGTCCTAGAGAAGGGGATGGAAATTACGGCTGGTATCTGGCGGAGGATGCGAGAATTCGGGAAGAGATTGGGGCATCAGGATGAGATTGCTATCATGGAAACGCAGAATAATAATAGTTTTACCACGGTAGCGGTGTCTATCACATCGACATCTTTGGTTTGTGTTCTGGTTCTGGTGGGAGTTGTTTTGGTTCGGTTGGGGAAGGCTAATATAGTAGTTGGTGTATAGAATCCATTGAAGTTTGCGTTCACAAGATTTTTTAATCGGTGGTTTCCGGAAAGTTGGTGGGCCTCGAGAACGGATAGTATGTTGCTGCGATTTTCGATGATTGTGTTGCCAAAGTCGTGAAGATATTCGATTTGTATATAGGAACAAGATCCAGATTGTGATTTATTAGATACTACCAACACCGCCTCCATGAGAAAAGGTATCTGAGCTGTCCTCTACCACGAAAAGGCGTTTGGAGATTTAATTATTAGCCAAGACCGCAGAGTAAAAATATCTCTGTGGATGTAAAGATTTTTGGTAGGAGCGGCCGTGACAGCAGGCTCAATCTTTCTACCGATAGTAGGCTTGGAGGTCTTTGTTAAAAAAACGAAGATTCCTCACGAATCCTAACTACACTTTAGTTAGACCTGTCTTTTCTTCCTCCTCTCTTCCCCCACTTCTTTGTTTGCCTAGGTCGTTAGTTTCCGCCCCCCTCCACCAACGACCTATTAGCAAAGTCCCTTATCGACTTCAACATTGTTGAAAGTCTTGATATTCAATGCCAAGCCTCGAGCTAGTTAGACAAACGCCTTAGCAAGGAAAAATGGTGCACGAATAGACCGCTTCGTCATGACTTTCCATACATAGAAATTGCTTTGCTAGGAAGACTTTCTCAATGAAATGGTTAAACGTTACAGGTACAACTCTCACTGTCAGCCCATCCTGCTTTGAATCCCGCGGCGGATTAACCGTAGTCATCGAGGTTCGAGACTAGATGAGCCAGGTTCGCCGCAGAGCTAGGGATAACTGCTTACACTGTCCTGGTTGGTGATCCGCGAACCCGTATGAGATAATTCAGAATCGAGTCTTGGGCTCTTTCAGAGCTAGTCAGCTAGCTTTACTATTCAACGAGTAAGCACGAACTCGTGGTCAGGCTTGATTCTGAAGGTATTCGCTCTTGATTGTAATATAGTGAGTTGTGGCGCCTATGGAGTGGAAGGCTTTGCAATTAGACCATATGCACAGTCCAACAAACACTGAAACGTAGTAGGTGCAGTGGTAGGGTTAGGTTTTCCGAGGGGTTGCCGTTGCAGTGACGAGTCACAGCTTACCTCACCCGGTTTAGAGTTTTGAGCATAAAACAGAGGCCAATTTACAACTGTACAGTTCTCCTTGGTTTTAGATGCCCCTGATTGACGGGTAATACAGCTGCACCGTTCTCGAAAACGAGGTTCGAATCCCTGGGTCCATCTACGCCCCCCCGCCCCCCCGGGGGAGAAGACCCAAGGTCAACACCTACTCTACTCTGTTCCTGCCGTGGTCGTACGGGACCCAGCTCTCAAATCCTTCTTTAAGAATTCTTGGAATATAGTACCTTGCCTGCCCTTTCCGCCATATCCACCATGTGGGGGGGAGATGCTGACAAGTTCATGGATCATCACTCGGCATCGACCGGACGCATTTGTTGGTCGTGCAGATAGCTGTATAAAGGGAAGGAAATATTCAAGACGATTACACAGTAAGCTCGAGATCTAGAAGCCATAGAAAACGATCTTGGCGCGTATTGATGCATGCATGTCATTTCAAATCCCTTGTCTCAAGAACTGGCCCAATGGCGTCAACTTTAAACTGGAGCTGTGTTACGTGTCGGATGCGATCCAGTGGCAGAGCTTCTGGGCTCAACGGAGGGCAGTCTGAGCTCTTTTACTTCATGCATCCTGCCTTCGAAGTGGGGGTACAGGTAGGAGGGCTGGGAACGAGCCTCGGGATTCACTCATCAGGATTCCCCTCATTGCACGTACAGCGACAACTAAGCTTCGTGCCACTATCCGTTGCTACGTACTAGAGAAAATATAATTCTTTTCAGTGGTTGGGTTTCTATAGGTGTTGATACCTGTATACATCATGTATGTTCTGATACCGGTGTCCTTTTCAGCTGATAATCCGCATGCACGTATTGATGGTAATCTTCAAATCTCACAGATAAGACCCAAGGCTGAAGCGGACTGGTCGCACGTGTTTTTCGATTACGGAAGTACGCCGGTCCTTTCTATATTTCCATTTCGATATGATAATCTAGAAGAGATCGAGGTAGTTACCCGTGGAATCACACACACATCACTACCAAGCATGAGCCCGTAGCCTGCGTATAATCTTCCAAGGTGGCTCACGGACGAGGACGCATGTTGTTTTCATCTGTTTATTGTTCAGGCTTTAAATGAGTTAATCCAGACAAGAATCACATCATCGTAGCCTGTTAATAGATTGCACAAAACGGTCAAGAAATGCAGCTGATCGAGTTCATCTCTGAAAGTTGTTTGAAACGTTCAATCAGCGGCGGCCAATCAAGATGTTATCCACATACGTTCAAACGGGAGTGGGGGTGGTTGACACTTAACGCGTGGTTTTCATGTGTACGATGGTGGTCCATACAATATGTTTCCAGGTTACCAAAATGTTTCAGTGAGGGTGTGATCATGGATTCTGACTCGGTAGTGTGGGCGTGGGCGCGAAAGATCGACCCTACCGGGTGAAAGAATATTGGCATTTCACAAGTCATTGATCGTTGCCTACAGTGATTGGCAGCGGGGTACGTTACTTGGAGTACGATTCGATTCGATCCGATTTCAGCAGCGGTTGATAATGGTCCAATCAGGTCGTGTGAGGGCCATTTGAAAAAAAAATTTATGATTATTTATCTAGCTGTTGGGGAAACAAATAATAATCAGCGTGGTTGATCGACTGAATAGATTAATCCGGCTCATCTCCACTCCACCACCATAACGGCTTTTTGGGGGAAAATTGCAAAAAAATTTACTATCGGCTAAAAGTCATTATTCTTATTCTTATGAAAAAAAAAATTGTGTTTCGCCACGAGAAATATATGTATCACGATCAGCTGTCTATCAAGACCGATTAACTACGATTTCGATTCAGCGGTTCCAAAGAGACTTGAATGGATCTGTGGGATTAATGCTGCATACATGATATATACTAGGTTAATCATTAAAACGTCGCAACCCTTTCAGGATAATTATTTGGTGTAGCCCCTAAACAATTATTATTCTCATGATGTCCTGAAACCACATTTTATTCTGTCCCGTTTGGGCTTTGCTCTCCCCTTCTGGGGGGATAGACCAAAAGGACAAGACCCCTCCTAGCTGTTATCAAACACACCCAATTAACATGCATCACCAACGTGCAACACCAACACCACCAACACCACCACCAACACCACCACTACCACTCAGTGTTCCCCTCATTCTTTCCTTAACTAGCATTAATTAATTGGGTAATAGTTTTCTCTCCACTTTATAGATCTCTCGATCATACACCACCAAATAAAGAAAAATTAAATCCCGAGAGAAGGGGGATGGACATTATGAGGATCCAGAGAGGGGTATCGACCTATCACCGGTGATATCATTCCACATGAGTATGTAGTCTTGGACCTGAGCCGCAGCAGGTCAATTCCCAACTGCTTTGGAACCTCCGTGGTGGAAATACCGACTCATGTTGGGTGGTGTCGCCACGATTGGAGGGGGGAAGTAGGCACGTACTCCTCACTCACTAATCAGGTAGTCGTATTTAATACTGTACCCAGCTATGTAGTCCCCGCTCAAAGATTTTTTCTCGTTTATTGTAATTAGGAAGGAGGTTTCGGTAAATGCTCGTACATTGAAGATCAGCGGGCGGTGGTAGATGTTCTAAATAAACCCCTCCAATAACCGCCCGTTTTTAAGGACGAGATGTCACATCTCCTTTTATGGTCCAAACCCTCGAACCTCAATGTGTGATGAACCGTTTCACTCGGGGGCGGTGGTCAATGCTATGTTGGTAAAGCAGAAAAAGGTAGTAATCCACGACGTTGGTATGTTTTTTCTTACTACTCCAAGTTGCATAGTGCATAGTTTGGTACTTATACCAAACCTGGATAGAATATAGCTTTGACGCAGGGCCACTGCACATATCTGCAATAATATTAATATTTACTCTGGATTGCTAGTACTAAATAATGTCAGCTTCTGGCAATAAGCACTAATTGCATGTATTTTTGTAATCATTGTACTACCCGGCTCATTGGTCGCTGCAGATATACGGTATATGCCATCATTGACCGCGCAGGCATGTAGTAATCATTGACCATAGTAACTATGCCAAGCTTGATATCGATAGTGAAGTTCAAACGAAACAGATTGAGTAAGCTGCTAGTAATACCTGAATTCAGACGATGGCAAGCCAACAAGTATTTACAAACACACGAATATAGAACAAATACCCAGTACTGGCTTAGAGAAACATTTGAAGCCCTTTCTTCTTCGGGTCCTTCATACTCCTCGCCCACTCACCCCCATCAACCAATTTTTTCCCCTCGAGCTTGATGCCCCCGACCCTAACCCACCCACCTCCGACCTTGCACTTTATCGCCAATAGCTCTTCTCCGTGCCTATTCTCACCCTCGCCTTCACCTTCCATTCTGAGATATTGAAATGTTCCCGGCGGAACCTCGACACCATCGATATTCTCCTCCGGCACATCCAATATGCGGATATCTGACAATATCGCCCTTTTCCTCCTCAACAGCTGCGGCTCCTCGGGCGACCCAAGCTTGCACCACAGGCTCTTCAGTACCCCCGCCTTCCTCTCAACCTCCTCCGCGCTAGCTGCGGAGAACTTGACCCTTGAGTTGGCCTCCACGTTGACTTTTGGCGCGTGGCTGGGCGTGTAATTGTTGGTGATGGGCTTGATGGGCGGGATAAAAAGACCCTTGACACATGTCTCCACCAGCAGTTCTGCGCCGTGGACTGCGAGTGCGTCGTGGAGGTCCTGGTAGCTGGTTTTCGGGGGAACACTAAGTGGGGGGTCCGTCTGGATGAGGATTTCGCCCGCATCGATCGTTTTGGGGTGGAGGGTCTGGATGGTGACGCCGGTTATGGGCGTGGCGTCGAGGAGAGTGTGGTATATCGGGGCTGCTCCACGGTACCTGCATACATCTCGGGGAGTTAAGAATTGCAATATGTCGGAGGCTCAGGATTCATACATTGGTAGCAGAGATGGGTGGACGTTAATGCCGCCATATTTGACTGCCTTGATGATGCGCTCGGGTATCAAGAGACCGAAGGAGGCGGCGACTAGAAGATTTATATCTCCACTGGAGGAAGCTTCTGGGAGCTCTTGAACGGTGAGTTTACGGGGTGGTGGGCAATTGTAGGGGTAATGGGCGCTATGTATATACCTCCCAGTCCTTAAACTTGTCGACTTCATGGATGCGGAGTCTGAGCGAACTTGCCACTTCCTTGATGGGGGCTGCATAGAGATTATTGTAAGACCATCGACTTCTTTGTTTTTTTATATGTACAGACAGAATAGCGAATATTGGCATACCCTCTTTCAATATCCTCCGTCCACGGCCAGACAGTTTATCCTCCCTGCAGAGAACATCAATTGAAGCAATGATGTCCCGCCGCCTTTTATGCAGCGCGTAGAGGGCCTTGAGAGAGGTTGCGCTGAAGTGATCGGAGCCGAAGAAGAGAACCTTGAGGGGAGGGCGTGGAACATTCGGGGTGGCTTCCAGCGAAAATAATCGGCGGGGGACCCTGCATAACGGGGCAATTGACCTGTGGGGGCACAGCGACGGCCTCGCAAGAAAAGCGAGAGCAGATTGGCGTAAAAGCGACATTGAATCTCTATCCCGACTGACTCTCGAGATCTCACACACTCACTGGCTCGCTCGCTCACGACTCGGACGGTGGTGAAGATGTCTGTATCTCGGTGGTGGCGGTGTTGATCTCGAGATCTGATCCGTATCGCAGACTCTCCCTCCCTGGTCGATAGCAATAATACGTGCGCCAAGCAATATGCACTCTATCATCATCGATTATCTCTCGATATCAAAATACACATCTGCAGCAGCAACAACAACAACAACTCTCTCTCCCCTCTTTCTCTCCTCCGCCCCCCCTCCTCCTATAGCTGCTTCACCCCTTCAGATGTACTCCCATGAGCTCCTCTTCCTCCGCCGCTGCCCAAGCATCTGCTTCTAATGCTGCTGCTGCCCATGCCCCCCCTCACCTCCCTCCCCCGTCCTCCCTCGTCACAACCGTCACCCCCGCCGCGCTCTCCTCGCTCGCAATATACAACCCGTCCCTCGGCCCCACCGAGAAGTCTGTCCATGACCAGATCGTCTTCTACACCTCCCGCAAGGGCTCCGTGAGCTCCGACACAAAGCTCAGAGAGATCGGCCTCGCCCAGGGTATTGTCGAGTTTGCCCGGTGAGCTTTCTCGACTCCCCCAGACTGGAAGCCCTAGCTAATATGGAATGGGGGAGCTAGCGGATTCTCGAAAACCGAAAACTTGAGTTCAATAGAGACCCAGAAGTCGCGGATCGTCACGCTGGAGATTGAGGAGCCTGGATGGTGGATTCTAGCTGTTTGTCCAACTACATTCTTCTCTCTCTGGATAAATATAGCTTGTTGGGATATAGAACAAAAAAATAAGCTAATATAAAGCTCCCGCAGCAAATCGACTTGACATATATACACAACCCGTCCACCTACCCGCCCACAGTCGAATACTCTTCCCGAGAAGTTGCCCCCCCGCTCGTCCTCCTCGCACAAATCCGGCAGGCCTACAACCAGTTCCGCTTCCACTACGGGAGCTTCGCGCAGAACCATGCCAGGCTCGGCCGCACCGCGTTCTGCCGCCGGCTCGAAAAGTACTGGCTGCGCTGGGCATGGGGCAGGTGGGAGGTGATGCTCCACGGGTCGCCGGGGACGGTGGCGCTCGGCGATGGTGGGATCAAGATGGTGGGCGGCAGGCCCGGGAGGGAGATTGCGGAGGAGGAGAGAAAGTTCCTTAGGACGTGGGCGGAGAAGGAGAAGACAAAGGGGATGGTGGACATGGTGGTATTTCGGTTCGGTGACTTTGTCGAGGAGGAGGATAAGGATAAGGACAAAGACAAGAGCGCGCAGAGCGGGTATTGGTTTTGGGGGAATACTACAAAGGCTGTTGTTGCTGCAGCAATGTCGACGACTTCCACACTGCCAAAGGGAAAGTCTTCAAAGGGCCCGGGAATCATTATGCCGCAGGATGGCTGTATTTTCCCTGGCACTGGCTCGCTGGAGGCCTGCTCGGTGAGAGATATCGCAACATATATCAGCGAGCTGTACCAGTACGGCGACGATATATCACGGCGGTCTGCAAGTAGCAAGGAGAAAAAGAACCGTAAGAGGCCAAGGGGACTGTTTAACAAGGCACCCAGCTCAGGATACTCTGCAGATAACAGCTCTGTAGAGAGCTCGCCGAGAAGGAGTCTCTCAGCAGTTGGGGATGAAGCTAGATCTACCCCACCGCCTCCTGCTGCCGGATCCAATCTGAAGCCTTCGGCCGACGAAGCTTCTGATGAGAGCAGAGGAAGAGTGGGACAGACGACAGCAGAGGAGTCTAGCAAGAGCAAAATCACACTCAATGCCAATGCCAAAATCTTTAATCTTCTCACATTTGGATGGAGCGGTGGCTCGACCAAGAGCGCAGCAGCCAATGATAGTAATGCTGGTACTACTAATGCGCCCACTGCGGCTAGTAGTGCTACTCCTACGGGTACTACAACTGCTACTGATGCTACTATTACTTCCTCGTCTGAGCCCGAGCCCACGCCTCCGCCAATGACAAACGTAGACCCAATGGAGCATGTTGAGAGGGCCCCCCCAAGAGCAGTTGGCGCAAATGATGGCAACGGCAGCAAGAGTAAAAGAGCACGTTTCATAATTGGATTCCTGGGGGATTTGTATGCGGAGGACCTGGATGATGATCTCCAGGATGCACAGTCCACGGGACGAATAACGAGTAGGAGCGTTTGGGCAGAACGAAAGAAACCACCACAATCACCACTATCACTAGAACAAGTCTACAATGCTTCCAAAAGTACAGAAGTAGCAGTCGCAGACGCATCAGGAAAGGGCAAAAGAAAGGACAACGCCAGCCAAGGACAAACAACTCGGCAGGCTAGCATAAACCTAGAAGAGTTCAGAATTGTCGTGTACACGGTAAGGATCCCATCCCCGTCCCCATCCCATCCCATCCCATCCCATGCATATCGCATATATCGCACATCAGTTATCAGATGATACTGCGGGATGAGAGAGCAATTTGACTAAAACAATCTGATATCCCAGAACCACCCGTTCATCTTCGCCTTCATCTTTGAGTCCACCTCCGCGCAACTAACCTCCCCGGCCTTCTACCGGACCCTACACCACCAGCTCGCCCCCCTGCACGGACCGCTGCTAAAATCCTCAAATCTCTCACCCATCGCAGCAGCAGAGCTAGCCAAGAATGCCTCCTCTAGCAGCAAGCTGCACCACCCTGCCCCGCCAGCAAAACCGCCCTACGACCTCCTCTACAACCCCTCCACGCTCATGATCCACTCCACCGTCCCGCCCATTCCCGAGCCTGGGCCCGGGCCCGAGTCGCCGCAGTGGAGCCGCGCCGAGGCCTTCCACGTGCACACGCTCATCCTGGGCATCCTGGGCGAGACCATGCGCGACCGCGCCGAGCAGGAGCGCAGCGCGCGCAGCACCCGCGGATGGTGGATCAACTGGATGCGGCTCGACGGCGGGGAGGAGGGCATCGTGCTGAGGCGCGCTGGTGAGAAGAAGTCGGATTTAACGGGCGGCGGCGCTGGCGGTGGGGCTGGGGCGGGCGCAGGCGGCGTGGATATTAGGAGGTATTTTGAGGGCTTGGTGAGGGGCGTGCGGTAGGTTGGGGTGATCATTGACAGCAATGTGCCACACTGCTATTCTAATCATTTCCACATACACATTGTATCTAAAGCCCTACAACTATTATTACTATTATTACTACTACTTACTACTATTATCAGATCACTACTCTACTTATCCTCCCCCTGCCATTCTTACTCACTCACTACATACTTCCAAGCCTTGTATCAGATTCGTGGAAGGCCCTAGCTGGAGTTCTGTAGCAGGATACGAAGCGAGTTTCATGTATCTGCGATATTAATCTTTCTCTCTCATGTCTGTGTTGTCGACCCATATCCAGCCCAGTCCAGTCCAGTTGGTACTGTTTTTTTTTTTTTTACCAGAGAAAAATTAAAAAAAAATTAAACGACTCCACCCCCTCAAGGTCTTGTCCCTGGCCTGTATTCCCGACTGCATTCGCTTGCCGGCCGGTGGCCCCTCTATCTCCTTTCTCCTTTCTGGATGGCATTGGACCGTTTATTCACCAGACAGGGCAGGGGAGAGAATACATACGAGGAGGGGAGTAGCGTGGTAGGGCAGGGTAGGGAGACCACGTTTTACGTGCGTTTTATGTACCTACTCTATCAACAATTGATTTTCTCTCTCGGTTTCTCTCTTCTGCTTGCTCAGCTCGGGGCTCAGGCACCATATTGATCCGCCGCTGAATCCAATGAAATCCAATTTATGCAATGGGATGGGGGGGGAGATGGATGGGGCCAATCCAATTTATGCAATCCCCCCAATCTACACATGTTTTCCGTCTTTTTTGCTGTCTAAGGTATATGCACTCTACTGTGCTGTTAATCCATCAGGAAGGGGAAAGGGCCCCCAGGACCGGTTATTTATATGCGGCCCGATCGCAAATCGATCTACTTTACTTTACCTGCCATGCCATGCCCTCCCCCTGCCCTGTGCTTGTGCTTGTGCTTGTGGGTTGCTGTCGGCGGTGGTGGTTGGTGGCGGTGGGTGTTGACTTGCTTTGAATTTCATTACTGGATGGATAGATCTCGGTGTGCTAAAAATGGGGATGCTTATCCGGTGGCGGGGGGGGAGTTAAAGTGTGTTTATTCTAGAGTAGGTACAGGTAATTAGGGTACATATAGTAAGTAGATGGGGCGAGATGTTGTTCTTCTACCGGTTATGTATGCAGTTACCGCCGTAGTAGTAGTAGATAAAGTACAATACCGGTATGCTGCTGTAACCCCCCACACTGCCCGGGCTGCTGGCCATGGGTTTAAACGTTTGGATAAGGGTGGATGTTTTTTGTTTGGGGGGGGAAGAAATGGTTTTTTGGCAATTTTTTGGTTTACAGTACATACATACAGCGGGAGATCTGGGGTGTGGAGAGGGACTTTTGATACTTTTGATACCGGGGGCCTGCCCATGGCCTGCCCGGGGGGGGGGAGGTTGTACCTACTCTAGATTTGTTGGTTGGTTGGCTGGGATGCGTTGAATTAGGGAGTTCCGAGTGAGTGAGTGAGTGATTTCATATAAGGTATGTGGTTGAGATGGAAATACTGTAGCTGTCCGTCTGTACTCTTGCTGATGTAGCAGGTAGAAGAGAGCAGAAAAGAAAGAGAAAAAAAAAAAAGACGTGATAGTTGCAATTGTGGCCTCTTCTTTGCAATTATACAATGTGCGATTGTGGGTGCGGGTTGTGCAATTGATTGTTACGTGGTCTGGAATCTGGATCTCGCACTCTCACTCGCACTCGCGCTCTGTGTGTAATACTGGGTAGGTGCGGGTTTTTTGTTTGTTTCGCGGGGCCAATTGAGCAATTGCTACACGCCGTTACGTGATCTCCATCCATCCATCCCATCCAATCCATCCATCCATCCTATCAATCCTATCAATCCCATCCTATCGAATCCATCGTCCCACTGTACCACTCTCTATCTCTCTAGTCTCTCTAGATACTTCTACTATCTATCACAGGCAAAAAGAAAAAAGTTGGTCAGTCGTAATCGTAATAATCTGTCGCTCTGTCGCTCTGTCGCCTTCATGCAGGAACTGGGTGCGTCGCCAATTCTTGGCACGTTGCATGTGTCTTGGAAATTTTTTGCTGGGTATGGGCCAAAAAAAATTGGTTTCATCCCCCCGGCGCCCCATGGCCAGCGGGTTTTGTATTGGAATTGTAAATTTTTTTTTTTTGCTGGTATGGATAAAACAGTAGTGCATGGCTGGCCCAGTCCAGTTTATTATCACCCTTTGAACTGTTGCTGTTGCCGTCTCAATTCAACGTTGGCAGGGCATGGGCAGGAAGGCGGATGTGCGGGCTCGCCGGCTCGGTGTTTGTCTATCTGTCTGTCTGTCGGGCGAGTGTGGTGCTGCATTATCATTCACCCTTCCTCACCACGCTCTCAGCACCCACACTCACTCGGTAGCTAAGCTAAATTAAACTAAACCCAAGATAAGATACTCTGTGCCCACCGCCCATCCATCCCATCTCTGAGTAAGATGGAAGTGAAGGACAGCATACCTTCTCTATCCAGATGCGCGCTTTTTTCTGCCTTTTGCCTTTTTTGCTGCGTGTTGCGAGATAGAGTGCCGTGCAGGGTAGGGGGTGGGAGGGGCAGGGGAGGGGAGGGGAGAGATAGAGTAGGGAGACGAAACGAGAGATCGTAATTCAGATTCTCGATTTCGATTGCGACTGCGGCTATCTTTTGTGGTACATACGGTGAGTGAGTGAGTGAGTGAGTGCTCAGTCTAATAATTGATTGTAGGGGAGGGAGGGTAGAGGAAGGCATCTGCCTGGAATGGATGGATGGATGGGGTTGATTAATGGTTTGTGATGGTGGTGGCGGTGGCAGTGGCTGTATCTGTGTCTGTCTGTGTCTATCTGTCTGTCTATGTCTATCTATATCTAAATCCGTATCTGTCTGTCTGTCTGTATCTGAATCCGTATCTGTCTGTATCTGCCAATATGCATCGTGAGTCTGAGTCTGAAGGTGTGTGTTCTGTACGACGACTCTTCGGCCATGTACGCGACCTACAGGCAACCACAATAATATCCACACTGGACTTTGACTGTCTCGTCTAAATATACTCACCCGCAATCGCAATTAATTAATTATGAGGATCTCTCGGTCCACCGACCGGCGGCGAAATCTAATCTATTGTACTCACCACCACCACCACCACACAGCAACTTCCATCCCGGGTTATCAAACCCTCAATTTGCAAGATTTCTCAACTTTATATCCATCCACATCCGATCCGCCCTTCCAGCGGCCCGCCCATTATTCTCAATCCATCTACCGCGGCCGGAAAGTTGTAGGTACCTATGGTGCGAGAAGCTATGGAGGGTAGGTGTGTAAACTTCGGCGTTTTTTAAAGAATCAGCCAATCAAACCTATAGAAATTGGCCATAATGGTACTAGCGCCTAGACTAACCCTGGCATTTTCTCAGATTCCCATACAAACGAAATTCCTCTGAAGTTGACACACCCGCCCTCTAGGCCTTCTCGCACCATACTCTACCTGAGCTGCGCGCGCGCGTTCCAGGCCCTGGTTTGGAATGTAGGGGGGAACCTAGGGGACGTGAGAATCGGCGATGAGATTAACGATTCAGAGATAGGGGATGAGGGGATAGGGGATTTGTGCTTCTTTTTCTTTCTCGTCTTGGCCAAGCATTGTGTTCCGTACTGTTCCTGCCTAGGAGAAGAAAGAAAAGAAAGAAAAAAAAGTTATTTTTCGGACATGAACAGTTTTTGTTTTTGTTTTTTTAGAGTAACCCGCGCGCCCGATGGCGGCTGGTGAATTGATGACGAGATTTTCCTCCAAGATTGATATTGTAGACTCGATTCTCCGAAACATTCCCCTCCCTCGCACTCTGCTGTATGTATGTAGCCGCATCTCGGTAGAGTATCGTTTTTTTTTTTTTTCTTTCTTTTCTTCTTTGCCTTGGTCAATCAATCAATTCTTCACATGGCTGTAGATCCCCGTACCGTCCCGCTGCAATTCCTTCTTTCTCAATTGCGACGAACAGACGGGCGGCGGCGGACGTGGGCCAGTTCAAGACTTCTGGGCTTCTAGATGGTTGAGATTGAGATATTCAAGATTCAGATCAGATGCGATTAGATCCCATCGCACACAGCCCTAACCCACCCACTCCTCTCCTCTGCCACACACAACCCCTCACTAACACACCAACACACACAACCCCTCACACCCTCACACTCACACACACATCCACACCCCTAACCCACCCTCCCACCGTCGCCCCAGCAACCACACCACCACCACGCGAGCCGGGTTCCCGTAAACACTTTACACGCTCTCCCGGCCATCCATCGCGCATCTGAAACAAACCTCACCTCACCTCACCTCACCTCACATCTCTGCACATCACCGCGCATCACCGCGCATCACCGCACCACCCCAAACCTCAACTTCACAATGCCGCCCCGCGCAAAACCCACCGCGCCCACAACAACAGCACGCAGCACACGCTCGACGCGGCCGGCAGCAGCAGCAGCAGCAGCAAAGAGTAAGAAACGTGCCCGCGACGACACCGACGACGGTAATGCAGATGGAGAGGGGGGCAGCAGCATGGCTGCGGCTGCGTTCTACGGGCACGGGCACGGGCAAGGGGGCGTCAAGAAAAAGAGGCGTGGTGGTATGTTTCTACTACGTCTACTCTACCCTGGAGAGATTATCTACACACATAATCTAACACATCCACAAAACCAGCAGCAGCAGTAGTAGCAAAACCAAGTACCGCACCCACGACCACAACCACGCCGCCGCGCAAATCTACAGCGGCAGAGACACAGGCAGGCGCAGAGACATCGCCGTCCAAGCGCCTCAAGTTCGACCCCGACGTGCACGGCAAGGAGCTGCAGGAGCGCTTCCTCCAGCTGCAGGAGGACCACTTCGCCAAGCTCGTCTCGCCGCGGAAAGGGTCAGCGAGTGTCGAGGTATGTCTTTCTGTTCAATGCCGAGTATCAAGTGGAGGAGGAGGGGGTAATGATAGCTAACCCACAAACCCCACAGCCAACAACCCACGCACCAATCCCCAAGTCCAATCCCAAGTCCAAGCTCAAGCCGAAACTCAAGTCCAAACCAAAACCAAAACCAAAACCCAGATTCCCACCCACGACCCGCCCCGCGCCCAATCCCGCGCAGTCACTAACACTCACGGAGCGCCTCCACCGCCTCGCCGCCAACCCCGCCACCACCACCTCCACCACCACCTCCTCCACCAAGACCACGGCCACGGCCACGACCAGCATCCTCCCCGTGCGCCCCGCCGCCGTAAAGTCCTCCAGGCCGCTGACAAAGCCGTCGTTCGAGCTCTCGGGCGACGCACACATGAAGAAGCGCGCCGCCGAGCGCGAGGAGCGGCGCAAGCGCATGGAGGACGCTGCGGCGGAGCGGGAGGCCGCGAAACGCGCTGGGAGGGGGGCAGGTGTGGCGGCCGGGAAAGTACAGGTGGCGGGGTCTCGTGCTGCTGGTAGTGCTGCTGCCCCGGGGAAGAGTGCTGCGACGACAACGACGGCGGCGGCGGCGGTCCCAGTACAGCAGCAGCCAGCGCCAGTAGAGCCGGTGCCAGCACCAGCACCAGCACCAGCGCCCACACCAGCGTCGATGTCGATGCCGTCGCTGTCGCCCGTGAAGCTGGCGTCGTCATTGATACCCTCATTTGTGTCGCGCGGCATCACGGCCGTCACGGGACTCGGCAGCGTGCGCTCCTCCCCCGCGCCCAAGCCAGTAGCGTCTCCCCCACCACCCCCACCACCACCAGCAGCAGAACTAGCACCAGCAGTGCCAGAATCCGCAGCAGCGTCCGCACAACCTGACGAGCTCTCAGCAGCAGCAGCAGCAGAACCGACCGGTACCGCGGACGCGCAGCTCAGCAACGAGGAGGAGGAAGCGCAGGTGCTGCGACTGCGCGCCGAGGCCGCTGAGAAGGGGAGGGAGTCGGCGAGGGTGTGGGCGGAGCTGATGAGGGGGAAGGCGGGGCTGGAGAGCGGGGGTGGTGCGTCGTGAATGTGATTGATGCGCACTGGTCAGTCATGGGTTGGGGTTGGGGTTGCGTTGAGGGTGTCAATGATTGCGTGACTGGGATCGCCAGGGCAGCTAGCTAGCTAGCAGGCTGGGCGGACTGGGGCTGGGTTGGGTTGGGTTGGGATGGGATGGAGACGTCATATGCTGCTGCGAGGGGAGGGCAGGGGAGAAAAAGTTGGAGTTTTTTTTTAGCTTTTGACTTTGTGGTTTTGTGGTTTTAGGATATTGTAGCTTTTGTTTCTTGTGGTTTGTAGTTTTGTAGTTTTTTGCTTTTTTTTTGCTCGGTTATCTGGCAATCTGGCTGCTGCTGCTGAGCTCGTCGTCGGTATGTAATCACATCACTGGGCGTTTTTAATTTGTATTTGGAATTATTTCAATATTGTTATTATTCCGTGTTAACGGCGGTAACAAGAAAATATTATTCTTATCCTCCTAACCTAACCTAAGCCACCACCAGTTTACAAAGTATCAGCCAGGCGGTCAGCTACTCTGTATGGCCAGTCAGTCAGGCAGTCAGTCAGTCAGTCAGTCATGTCTGGTGCCACCGTAATGATACTGTTACTACTGCTATGAGTGTATGTAGCTAGTAGATAGTGCTACTCTGGAGCTGTCCCCCTTTGGTGGGGCAAACGACCTCTTTTTTTTTTTTTTTTTTTTGGTAACCGAGTTTTGGGATGCAATTGCATATCTTTTATTTGCTTTTTCTTGAGGAGGCGAATGACGCCCTATTTTCCTTGTAATGGGCGTTTCGTTCCATGTACATAGGTACTCTAGTCTGGAACTGGAACTGGAAACCTGGATGTGGAACTGGATGTGTGGATGTATTTCGTATCCTGGCCATCATCTCGAGGGAAGGAACTTTTTGCCCCAAAAAAATGATGGGTTTTTTGGGCGCTTTTTTTTTTTTTTTTTTTAATCTAATGTTTTAATATAACCTGGGCTGAGCCTCCATGTCGTTCGTCGTCGCAGCTAGCTAGGGCTGCATGAGTAGAGAGTACGCACTCGTCAATTAATCTATTTCTATTTTTCCAGTTCTCGCTAGCTAAGCTCGCCTAGGGGTCCAAATGGAGTACAAAGACGGGGGGAGGGGGGGGGGGGATGATCATGGTTTGTACTCTATGTGATGTGATGTGATCTGATGTGAGTATGGTGAAGGATTAGAGGGCACGTACCTGCTTTTCGGTCTTTTTTGGTGGTCGCTGCTTATTATTTCGCAGCGGCTCTCGCGTTTCGAGGCAGCTTTTTATTTATTATTATAATGGCAGTAGGAGATGTAGTAGTAATCATGGGTACCTACAGTAGAGGTAGAGCACAGCACTAACTAGAACTAGAGTGCGAGTCCTAGCGAGCGAGCGTGCGAGCGAGCGAGCTTCTAGAGCCTCGTGTAGCTATGTCAGTCATCGTATTACAGCGACAGACAGCATGGAAGAAAGTTCCGTCTGATGTTCATGTAATCACCGGTACCGGTACCGGTACCGTCTGGAAGTCGATTCCGTCCCGCAAAAGCCATTGCGACAGCTCAAGGAGCCTCCCCGCATTAGCTAGCCAGGTACGAGGTGCTGGCTGCTGCTGCGTCTTCACAATTTGGAATCATGATGTGCACAAAGTGAGTACCTCACTATGCCGGATCTCAGCACCCCGGATCCCTTGCTGTCCCGTACGGAATCCTCTGGGATTTTATCCCCGTATGGAAATTGTCTGGTTCTTGGCATCCGGCATAGCGAGGTGCGACTGTATCTGGCTAGCCAGCTGTGGGTACTTACGTACTCTACACCTACTACATACTACAACATACAGCTACATGTATGTGTTTACCCAAGAGCAGAGCAGCTTCTAGAGATCACGGTTTCCTCATCACAGCTCAGCTCGGCTTCTGTGCATAGAGTAGACAATTAATTACTGGGAAAGAATAGACGAAAGAAGGGCCTCTCACACACACACGCACACCACTACTTCAGGTCATTTGAGCCGATCACGAACCCTCTCTCTCTCTCTCTAGTAGAAGGAGAGCAGTATTCCTTCCACCCCCCCGCCCGCCCAAGAAAGAAAAAAACGTGCTCTCTGATCTGCAGGTCAGGATGACGAGACCCTTTCATTTCTTAATTCGGGGATGGGGGATGGGGAGATGGGGATGAGGATGAGGATGGGGCAACTGTTTGGCCGTCGCCGGTATGTTGGGTCGCCGGATATGATGTCTCAGTTCTACAATCTTGGAATTAATATCTCTCTGGGGTGACCAACATTACAGATAGGGCAATTAAACATTTTGTTTTTGTTTTGTTTCCCTGGTCAGTCCGTCAGTCGGATTCAGTCAGTCAGTCAATCGGATATCTGCCAAACTGAGATATCATCTCCAGGTTAGACAATACAATTAACTGCCCCCCCAACTTGGCTTGTCCAACTACCGGAAGATTTGGAGCGTAAAGCCCGGGTATTAGAGAAGATACTGGTACGTAAAAAGCACCAGTTTTTGCTCAAACTGTGGCGAATCCTTCAGTTTTTGGTGAGAGAAACTTACCAGGATCTTATTTAACACCCAGGTGCAACGCTCCAACTTTTGCGGTACTCCATACTTTCCCGTCGCCGGTACCGTAGTTAGATGGAACAGCATGGACCCACGTGCTGAAAGGCCTTAACCTTCCCGGAAAACCTACTCTACCTACCAACAATGTCTATCAAATCCGGATACTCTTGCCTTGCCCTTACTTACTTCCTGTCTGTCTGGCCTGCCTTAACTTAACCTGACGGTATTATTTGTCTTGAACTGACTGACTGACTGACTGACTGTACCAAACGTTCCCGAGACCCGCAAATTCAGAACATGTTGGAATCTTTTTCCAAGACCTGGAGAACAAAGACAAAACCACGCGGCCGGCCCGGCAAGGCAAAGCAAGGCGAGGCAATCATGTAGAATACACAGTGAATTGAATCATCATTCATGAATTGATGAAACAGACCCGCGCTACCCGCAGCCATCAAAAAAAAAATCCAACATTACCAATAATCCAATGATTGATTCTACAGCGGCGCCATCCATTCCCGGGATCCAAGCCTGTGGGCTGTTGGGGTATTGTTGGGGGTGTTGCTGCTTCTTTGGAATTCGATTGGCTTACGTTGGAAGAAAGAGATTTGTTGTTTTTAAATTCCGGTATTGGGGATTTCGGGAATATCGGTGTTGGGGGTGTTTGGGTTAATTGGGTTTGGGTTTTGGGGGGGATTTTCTGGTTTTGGTTTAGGATAGGATAGGATAGCATTTGGGGTTGGGGTTATGTATGGGGGGATAAGCACTAGCTAAGCTAGCAAGCTAGAAATAAGGAAGCTCCGGTGGGCTGTGAGTGGACGGATAGGTAGATAGATCATACAAGGGAAGGAAATAGAAGCTCTGTAGGGTAGGGGGAAACAAGCCAAGCTACCCCCTGTTGCGGCTGTTTCGTCTTTTGGGGATCTTTTTTATTTTTATAGTGCTGTTTTTTTGATATTGGCCCTTCAGAGCTACGTATCCAGCTAGCCACCCAAGCACGGAATAGGGATAGTCTACTACCTATCCTAGAGTACTCTGTCTTACATACTAGCTTACGATAACCTCCAAAACTCTCCTCCTCAGCCCTGTGTCTACCAATTCAAACACGGAAGGCACCCATAACCAGCACCAAAGCCAGAGAGGCCAGAGCCAGACCTTCTGAAAATCCCACTACTCTCGGCTCCCAGCGGGAAAGAAAAAAAGCCATGCTAAAGCCGAACGTTCACGAACGAACCACTCACCACCAGCCAACACCTGAACACACGGGAGGATCTTCCACTAGTTCTGAAAATCTGAAAACGTACGTAGGCAGGCAGGTATATTGTCGTCATGTAAGTTTTTTTTTTTTGTTCGGAGTTTATCATGAGTACTCTACTGCGGTAGTGCGGTTACCTGGTTGGCTGTGCATAATTGGCAGGGCATACATAGTCATGCATGGAGGCACAAAACCCAACCCAGGGAACCGAACAGCAAGAAAAGAAAAGTTGATCTTTCTCGTCTCGTGACTTTTCTTGAACCGGCGAACGAACAGGAGAGAAGAACACCGAATCTCACACTCCAAGGCCGGAGGAGAAGAAAAAAAGAAAGCAAGAGAGGAGTGACAAAAAAACGTTGCGTGAGGAAAGTGAGAAAGAGGAGTAAAAGAGTAACGTGCACCAATGAACAGACCTAGAGTATGATGGACTAGCAAAAAAGCAAAAAAAAAAGAGTGCGGAGCTTTTCCCTCCAATTGTGTTCTCTTGCTGTCTGGTTGACTGGCTAGAGTAGAGTGGAAACCCAAAGTAACCGGCGAGAGCCGAGTGATGATCTGTGTGCACAGTGCACTGGTGTCGTAGAGGAGATACTCTAGGTGTATTCGCCCCACCTATCGATGAGACGAGTTGCGAGTGATAGCGGGAGGAGAAGGCGAAGAAGCCTTTTGGTTGGTTGGTTGCTAGGGAAGCTGCTAGGGAGGGTTAACCTTAAACTTCCTAGTCCAACTAACTTGTCAACGGACGACACTTGCTTGTATCATAACCCCAACGACATGAACGACAACGACAAATGTCGCGGTGGTACATGGTACATGATACATAGAGTTCCAGGGTAGCGATTCGACCGCAACCCGAGGCGGTTGGAGAGGAGTATGAATAGTATCTACTAGTAGAGTGACTTTACTCCTCGCTCTAGAGTAGGTGCTAGTATGTAGCTCTAGCTAACTAGATAGCTTGGCTGGTAGGTAGAGTACTCTGAGTTACTTACTGGATTATTACCTGTCAATCATAATTTGGACTGCCTCAGTATCTAACTACTGTACCTAACTACTCTCAACTGAAGAGGGGTCGGTTAGTAAGCAGTACAGTGACTTTCAAATACGGTTCATCCCAGTCGAGTCCCCCATGATAACGGACGTTAAACCAGTACAGTTACAAATACTACTCACTATCCCAGTCGTACTGACTGCCGAAACGTCGTCGGTAGAGTAGAGCAGATTAGAGAGAAAAAAGGGTTCTATGCAACGGATACCTGCATCAACAGTCCCCTTCCAAATCCAAAACGTTCTATTTTGAACTCTCTCTGCCCGAGAGGGGCAGATAGGTAAATAAAACCCCAGTTCCTCCCCCGTCCCCCGCCTTACCCGGATTGGTGGTTTTGTTTTTTTGTAGTGAGTGAAGTGAATGAGGGACAAAAAACGTGGTTTTAGTGATCCGGGGGGGGGGGGTAGAGATAAAAACCGTTAGAGTGCACGTTCCATGTGTTTGTTGAATAATCTCTCTTCTCACTCTCTCCACGGCTGTTGCGGACTCGCAGAGAAAAAGAATCAAGACCCCTACCTGCCATACCGCCGCACATAACCTTGAATATTTGGAAGAGGCAGTGAGTCGAGCAAGAGTAGAGTAAGGTAGAGATAACCAATAATTAATGATCATTCAAAGAACGTTAGTCCAGCTCTACAGTCGCGACACCACAGATAGCGTTGAATCGTGGTTGGCGATGGGGATCGTGCATTCCCCCGGGCCTGGCACCCCATCCATGGCCCATCCATCCACCCCCTCCAATTACGTGCCGACGTCATTTCAAATTAACCCTGGGTTTGTCCGCATACATACAGACACACACACAGCGTTAATTAAATTTTTTGGTCCCCCATTCCATAAACCAACGATTCATGAACCGCACTCCGATCTCGCTGTCCTCTTCTTCTTTTCTGAATTAACAAAAAAAAAATGGGCATATACATAGATAGGGTACCGAGGCCGCCGTTTTGCATGGCATGATGTTGCTGCTGAACCGGTTTTTGATTCTTTTGGACGAGCTTGCACGCGCGAGTGCGGGCGGGGAGAGGATGAGATGTTTTTGATATGGAAGACTAGAGATTTGCGATATGGTGGAGAGACAGGCCTTCCTAGATCCGTACTAGGGAGGGATGGGACCCTTATCGTTCACCAGCCAGCTAGAGTAGTTAGTTAGCAGTCGTGCTCCAGTACCACCACCACCGGCGACCGCGATATTGAGTCGTGGGGGGAGAGACGCGAAATATTTTGTGAACCCCCACGGAGTGTATTTTCACTCTCTATCTACACGCGTACGGGTACTCTATCGCCGTGGACCCTGACTTGGCTTGACTAGGGATAGATGGATGGAGGGGTGGGGCCGAAATATCATGAGCAAGAAATAGAGTATTGTTAGAGAGATGATGGTTCATCGGATTAATGAAACACTCAGCTTGGATTGATAGATGGCCAGCCATATCATGGGTCTCGACTTCTCTCTTTTCACAAGCGAGATCGGAAGTTGCACTGACTCCAGGTTGGTCGTGCGCGCGCGCGGGCTTTGTGTAGCAGTGGTAAATAAAGACTGGGTGAAATTGTAGAGAAAAGAGAAAAGGTATTCTTGAGCGAGCCGAAATGTTTCATCCAAAGGGGGTACAAAGGCCAGGGAGGGAAGGAGCCTGAGAGAGGGTTCTGAGAAACATTACCCACACTGGTAATCATCATCACTAGCCAGAGCTTATACTACGCCAGCTATTGAAACACCACAGCTCCACAAATCTCCAACACCACACACAGACAGTGACAGACTTAACCGCGATACTCGAGGGAGAGGCTCAAGAAGCACACAAGAGTGGAAATGATCTCGGTTGCCGAACCCCGGTGTGCTCTGTGTCATAAGCCCGTCTACTACTCGCCACCAGCAACAAGAACCCGAATATGCAGCTGCAAGTCTTTGGTGTATTTTTGACTTCTACTCCAATGGAAATTGCAGATTAGGACGTGCATTTTCGGGTTCTTGTTGCTGGTCGCGAGTACCTATTCTCTACTCTAGTCTACGTCTACCTACTTACTAGTACTCTTGCTCAAGGGTTTTTTTTTTCGATAAATTTGAAATAGCCCACGCATCGGATCTGCGCACGCACACACACCACACGTCGAACTGGATTGCGACACCGCAGCAAGAGCGGGCCAAGCTATATTTCCCGGTGCTAGCTTTTTTTTCTTTTCTTTTTTGCGCGTTCGCGGCGAAGGTGGTTCATGATGATATGAAGTGAGCATGAAAAAAGTTTATGTAGCTTGCCTAGCTGAGTAGAGCAGTAGAAGAGGTAGGTATCTAGGCAAAAAGGGTCTTTAGCCTAGCTAGCTTTTTCGATCAGTTCCATTTTAAAGCTTACCGATTGACAGTTGCCTGCTTGAGCGAGCGAGCGAACCCTGGCCAGGCAGGGACGATTGCAGTACAGTCTGGATTCTCTCATTGAACATGATGGAATAGCTTGGCTGTCCCATCTTATCGGCAATGTAACGCAGGTTTTATCTACCATCTACACTCAGATATCGATTATTATTTATTTTTTTCATTCCTATTTTATTTTTTCTACCTTCCTTCCTTCTTTCGATGCTTGAAATTAAGTCTTCAAGATGCGACGGGGTTGCCAGGGAAGCTACATAGCTAGGGTAGATCTATTACTTTAGCAGTGCGAGATGACGGCGGACAGCATATATCTCCATATACTTATATATATCGGTTCGTTTAAAACAAAAACAAAGCAGGTTTTCATTTTACCTTTTTTAATCATACTGCAAACCGGGGAAAATAAAAACAGATTATCATCAATTGCCATGGCGGCCCCCTCAGCCCCCAGCCTTGAAAGCGAGAAATAACGTAATGAGATCCAAATATTTCGAAACCTTGGGGAGTGAACTCAGCTTTTGGTGTTGCAGATCATTTATGTTTCGCAGTACCACCACCACCACCATGACCACCGATCATCACCGGTCACCCACCATCAATGTCACCGAGACCACCGACCGGCCTGTACACACAGAGGTATTTACGCCGCAGCCGTATATAGCGTACCGGTCAACTGGTACAGGATGGTGGAGGATCAGTAACAGATTTAAAAAAAAAAAAAAAAAAAAAAAACTCTAATTTACTTTGCGCACAAAAAATTGAATTATTATTTTCCTCAAAACAATATGCTTCGACGCACCGCCACGGTGATTGCTGGTTTGTTTTAGTGGACATTACATGAAGGAAGGGGAGGGAAAGGCTCGCGCGGCCTTCTGCTTTCTCTCCTCGTGGATAACTGTACGACAGCAGGAGCAGCAGCATGAGCAGGCGTCTGTATGATTGAGGATTAATACGCCATCACGATGGAAAAAAACACTCAATTGCGGTGGTAGTACTGAAAGGAAAAGGGAAGGAGTACGTTTTGCTTTGCCTTTGCGTGGTGGTTAAGCATATCAAATCAGCATTCCCGCGTTTTCCATGTGGAAACCTAAAGAAAGAATCCAAGACAAAAAAGCCCTCCTTGATCTCTTCTCTTCAAAAAAAAAAACGATTTTTGGATGTTTGATGAAATTTATCTGTATCCAAGACAAGTCCGTTTAGTCGCCCAAGTTGAAGCGAGACCTGCGTGCAGATGTGTTTAAGGCAACTCACCACTTCTGGACTATCACATCACAAGGAGGGAAGGTACCAAGAGGCCAGGGGAGGCGCAGGTAAATGCAAAATACCTTCTACTCGCGCGGCCGAGTTTCAACTTAATCACATGACCTATGAGAAACGCAAAAAACCGGTTAAACAGCGTCACGTGAGTAAGTCGAAACTCGGCCGCGCGAGTATGTAGCATGGCATAACATACCCAGCAGCAGCAGCAGCAGTAGGTACATAACCACGGTTAATTAAACAATTGGGGGGATTTTTTTTCCCAAGAAAGGCTTTGTAATTTAATTAGGGGACGCTGCGGTCCTGGAAGTACTACTACTTTGATAAATTAACTAACCCACACACCACTTACCACCATCACATACCGACCCCATAATGCAGGCTGCAGTGTAACTTGTTTCTCGCCATGGTTACGGGTTACGCAGAGTTTGGTGCAAAAGGGGAGAGTGAGAGGAAAGGGAAAAGAGAAGAGAAGATCCTTTCCTTTTTCCCCCTTCTCACAAATTTTGCGGAGCGTTCCATTAATAACCCCAGCAGCAGCTTCAGCAAGCAGCACGCACTGGTCGAAGGCAGACAGGCGTGCAGAGAGCAAGAGAGAAAAGGGAAAAGCAAAGAAGAAAAAAGGAATACCCCTTAATTGAACACTTTTTCTCTTTCTTTGCTTCTTCGTTCTAAGGTCTTCGTTGTGTGTAGTAAACGGCTGGTATATGAGACAATTAGACAAAGGCATTGGTTGAGCTGCTGTCCAGGGCATTGGAATGTAACTGTTGCAATTGTGCGTACATATCATACTCTGTAGAAGTCAATGATCAGTTGATATTTCGCAAGCAACCTCCCCTCCCAACCAACGAGTGATGGCCAAGCAAGCGGGACCCGGGAGTACTACCTAGGTAGAACGTAACAAAAAAAGTGTTTTCCCTACCCTCAACGTCTCGTTTCGACGCGACATGCAGCAAGTATCTCATCCCAAGCCGGTACATACCTACAATATGCAGTTTCATCCTTCCCTTCCCCACAAAAAAAATAAAATAAAAAAAAATTGAAGCGTGGAGAAGGAGATAGAAACCGTACCTACACCCTTGGAACAGCCGCACTCTGCCTCCTTTTCTGTACCCATATCCATAGTGCATATTACATACCTACCGCTCGGTACACACAGGTATGTATGTGTATGTAGCAAAAAGCCAAACATAACATATAGCCTACCTACCTAGCTATCCTCACACAAACCCGCGTGCACTTCCGGCAAAGCATCTCGGGAAGGGATTTTTTTGATGCGGCTTTGCGGGCACCTTCACTGATTCGCACGAAGCGTCCGCTCTTGCAGCGGGGGCATTGGCCCCATGCGTCCTATATGATGGGGTAATTGGTATACCTACATCTCTGGTAAGGGTGACAAAGCCAACCTTCGTCTCGTATGTCTTGAGTTCTTTTCTCTCACGCAATTAGTTGATTATAAATCTTTAGGATCTTGAGGTGACAATTTTTTTTTCTTCCCGGGGAGTGGGTCCGCGGTATGTCAGAAAACGATATATGGGGAATTAAACAAAACCCCAGACGATGTATGTGTGCGTATGTGTATGTGTATGTGTATATGTATGTACTGTATGTAGGTAGGTACTATGCCTAATTTCAATTTCCCGGTAACGTAGAGGTAAGGTATGTAAGTTGAATGACCGCAAAGATCGTAATGTACGAGTGAGAGCAGCAGAGGCAGAGTGAGAGTGAGAGTGAGGCTACATTACATACATGTATGTAGTTGTCCTTGGTTTTCTCATCAATTTATTTTTTTGGTACGTACGACATTGAGCGCTCCGTCCATATATGTAGGGATGGAGATCATTTCAATCTCGGCCTGGAGAACGAGAGCAAGTGCAGGCAGAAAGAACATTCGGTAATCGTGATAATCCACAGGCTTCAAATCGTATCGTGGACGTCAAAGTATGGGGGCGTTCGTACGTGAAGGGACCAAGACCAAGAAAGAAAAAAAAACCAAGCTATTCTAAACCCCCCTACCTGCCTACGTGCTGCTGCTCCTGCGAGATGGGTCGGTCCCATGAACAACCTCTTTCTTGGAGGGCTAGGCTAGTGCGGCCCTTAGCGTACCATACGTAGCACTCCCCTCCGAACCCTGAATTTACCCCAGAGTGGCAAGTAAAGGGAGGATCCGAAGGGGAAGAAAAGCAACTAGCGAGAAAGCTAAAAAATCTTGAGTACGACGAGTTGAGCACAGAGATGTATGTACGGTACGGTAGCGCAAGCCAGCCAGTTGTTGACCAGTTAGCTAACCAGCTGTTAGTCAGTTACTCGCCTGCTAGCAAGCCAGCCAGACAGACAGCAGAGCAATGAACGCAAAAGAAAATCAGCGCAAAGGAAAGAAGTAGGAAAAAGCAGACAAATACGTACGGACTGCAGTACTATGTAAGCCGGTCGGTCATGGGAATGTCGGTTTTGGCTGTGGACCACTCGGCTTCGGCACAGCTATTCTGGTAACCAAACTAAAAGTAATAGTATTTGTAGTCTATGACGAGAGTAGCGTGGTTCCTGGATGGCAATCACTAAATGCGGGGAAGCACTAATAAACGACGCTAACGTAAAAAGGGCATCACTCACTCCAGTCATTCAACCTCGCTCCCTCCTCTAACTATATGAAAAGGAAGAACGGAAAAAAACATCCCAGAAGAAGCAAAAAACCACACGACAGTTGTGTAAGAGAGACTCCCTCTCTGAGAGTGCGAGGGAGCGCCATGGCCACCTCAAATGCCGCTAGGACGAGACGAACGCTGCTGCAGCGGTCCTCCTCCATCCATCCATCCCTTCCCTTCAAAACCCCCTAAAGCCTACATACAAGAGTTACATAACCTACCTTGAGTGTGCAGTAGCAGGACCCCAGGCTAAGAAGAACCTGGAGAAAGGGAAGATGAGACACGGGATCTCGCGTACATATGGCCCATGGGGAGTACCAGCAGCCAGCCAGTTGGCGGAGAATGGGGAAAAAAAATAAAAAATGGAAATGAGAAAAATGAAAAGAAAAAGAAAAAAAAAAAAAAAAAAGGGAGAGACGTGCTACATACGGAGATACTCAACTTCTGGTAGGTGGTGAGTCGATCTTGGGTAATGGTTTCGCTACATTTTTTTCCGTTTATATATTTTGTTCTTTTGAGAAACCTTACACTCACTCAAGAACGAAGGAAGGGAAAAAAAAATCGATAATGCTTGCTTGCGGGAAGTCGCATGACAAGTCTCTCCATACTTAGGGGAAAGTGCATGGTAAAAGTGTCATATCACTTTGAGAAAAAAGGCTTACATCCTCGACACTCTCGTGAGATTCAACAATTTCTCAACTAGGATCACTTCCATGTAGATCAATCTGGTACAACCTTAACTTGGAAGTCATATAAAGGATGAAAAGGATAAGAACTGTACTCCAAACGAAAAAAGAAAATAAACCACGGGGATTATTTCTGTTAAAGTGCTCATTTAAACATCAAGAGGAAGAGAACATGGTCCTCCTGGTCCTTTGGACAAGTCATGAGGCAATCAATACCTGGGGAGCGGAGGTCTAGACGGAGATAAGTATTGAAATATGTACAAGTCAATGACGCATGTATTTCTTGACTGAATAGGTGATGAAGTAGGTACATCTCACGCAAGGAACAGCTATGAATACGTACATACTCTGCGAACTACGAGCTGTCACTGAACGTCTACAACTCACTCCCATGCCAGTACTTAACTCCCCTAGGTAATTACGAGTACATACACTCTCGTGAGAAAAAATAAAAATAAACATGGGGTCCTCTTGGCTGAGGAGGGTGACGAGCCTCCACAATATGCATGACAATTGACGCAAGCCCTGGAAACTCAGCTGACGGTCCAATCATAAAAAAGCGGAGTACTGAAGCAGATGGGGTCCAGGTTAGGACCGTAGGTTAACGTTGAATCTGTTCTCCATCACTTTTCAGTCTAAGCGCAGCCATGAGCTGTGCCTGTGATATGGCTGACGGTTAGCTAGCTAAACCAGACACGGTTCGTCTCAAGAACAACGCGGAAGCCTCACTTAAATTCAATAACGACTGACAGGCCAAGAAATGATGGCATTGATCAACGGGTGCAAAGCTCACGACCTAGATCTCGCCGCAACAGGAAACCTCTCTTAATATTGTGGTCCAAGGGCAATTATGTTTCACCGTATGAAGTCAAAATGCAGGGTTCCACCAAGGAAATACTCGCAGTTAGCGACTGAAAAAAAAAGATAGGGGATGTGGACGTCTATGCGCAATCAATATCGTGAATATTCAATACCATGGGCCCTCAGCCTAGGTCTCACGACTACATCCTCGTTTAAGAGATTGAACCTTTCTTCGGGGTTCGGGATAGGAATTCGGCTCGTTGATCAAAAAATTTGACAGTCTGTTCGCGCCTCTCTTACATTCGCCACCCGTACCTATCAGTGCCAAATCTATGTCTGATTTGGGAACATGATAGACAGCGGGCAGTAATAGAAGCGGTGGAAAAGCTTTCACGATGGTTACCTGCGACAACGAGGCTTTGAGCGTCTCTCTACACTTGCCACCAACCACATGCTGCAAAAAAAACAAGGGCTATGAAACTCCTGGGGGAGATTTTTTTTTATGAGCAGTCGTATGTGATTGGGTGGGTCAGCTGAAGCTTGTGTTTCGTTTTTTACCTTACATAGAAACAACAGTGGCAGAAAATAGAAGTAAAAGGAAATATCGTGAGATAATAGGTGATGCAAGTAAAGTAGATTAACATATATTTTTCCAGGGTACAATACGGCAGGAGCAATGGGTGACCATGTTAGAGAACCTAAAAGAGCACTAGTACCATTTAACATGGAGTTCAAGCACGGATTTGAATAGCACGGTTGATCAAAAAAAAATAAAAAAAGGGTTGCAGGAACGACACTGAAGCCTAGCTAGCTGATAGGTAACCACCGTCATCCTCCTCAGTTGATGAACAGCCCGTGACGAGGCGTAAAAAAGGCCCGAAGAGAGTCTTTACCCAGAAAAGCGAAAACTCGTTGCGTTTCGTGAGTGGACAGATGTGAGAAATTTTGTCCTTTTTTTTTTTTTTGCACGCCTTCAATAGTACTTTACGGTAGAGTCATGAAAGGACAAAACAATTGGGTGTGTGAGGCGCAACGGGCAGAGCAGAGAGACTGGAGGGAGGTGCCGCACACACGAATGCAGGCCAAATACAAAGTGGATTAGGAAAGAGGTTGTCTCGGAGGGCTGGTGTGGGAACCAGGGCGAATAATTATTTCGTTTTTCCAATTTGAGATTATTTATTTTATTTATTTTGGGATGAAGGAGGGTTGGAATAAATCAGGAACTGGAAGAATGAAAAACAGAATGAAAAAAACTGATTTTTGTGTTTTTGATTTTTTCTGGGGGGGGGGGGGGGAACTTGCGCTGCTGCTACTGCAGACGACGACGCAGCTGCTGCTGCACAGGGATCGAAGTGGCCTCACCCTCATGCTTGGTGGCCCTGCACTCCTCTACCCACCACACCCTCACATAAAAGCCTAGTACTTTTATCGATGCATCACACCCTCGGCGAGCTAAAGTCCTCATTGGCTCACGCCAGACAGGCAGCGATCGTCTCGGATGGTGTGGATCCTGGCAGGACCCACTCACTTTACCACCAAAGCACGCAAACCCTCCCCTCACTCGCTCACTGACTCTTTAGTTAGCAGCAACAACCTCACACACTGCCCTGCCTAACACTCTTTAAATATATGCTGCCAGTCTCCCCCTCCGATCTCGTTCTAACCCCCCTCTCTCACAACACGTTTGGCTTGCCCTTCATTCATCACCATAACTATCCACTATCACTACAAAGCAAGTCAATCATATCAACTACTCTGCCAAAACAACTGAGTTCGTTCCTTCAATTCAAATCAACCATCAATCGATCGATTCTTCACTCTCCAACATCGTTTCAAATAGCTGTATATCAATCAGCTAAAGTTTTATAACAACCAAAAAAAAAACACCTTCACTACTACTCAATAAACATCACTAAAATGGACTGGTCTCCTGATTACTGTCTCTCTTGCGATCGTGAGATCTCGCAATCTGGTCACGGAGCATACTGCTCACAATCGTGCCGCCTGGCGGATCTCGAACATGCTTCATGCAATTCCGGCTCATCATCACCTACTACCACTCCTACAACATCATGGCAGAACTCTAGCATGAGCACTGGTGCTGGATTCTACCTTCCTCCTCCACTCAACTTCTCTGCAATGTCTGGAAGACAGTCAAGCTCAGCATCCTCATCACCTGCATCAAGAAGCCCAATCTCATCTACTCCTAATCTCTACTCTTCATACGCACCAAACAACACTCGTCCTTCTCAGCTTTACACCTCGCCATCACGCACCTCATTGTCTTCATTGAACAGCTACAGCGGACAGCAGGAACCGGCAGTGCTTTCGGACAAGGTCAAGAGCGAGCTTAGGGATTACGCCAGCTCATTCGACCATGTAAGGGACTGGAAGCGAAGGATGACAGTGGTTTAATTTTGGGGACAAGGAGAAGAAAAAAAACTTGGGCGGTTGTACGATGAGGAAGGAGGCTTTAAAGGGTCTCGGCACAAAAAAAATATCATTTCAATTCTTACGAACATATTTTAACTACGGGTTTTGTGGGTGGCATTGTCACATTACATCTCATCTCATCTTTTGCGTACGCTGTACCATTCGCATCAGCATTCGAACGATATCTTCTCCTAGCAGTCAACGGTGACTCACTGCTTTGGGAGTTGGCTAGCATCGAGGGCTGCTTTCTTTTATCTTCATTTCATATTTGCATATTTCGGGGTCTTTTTAAAAAAGTTTCTATTTTGTCGGTTTTGTGCTTTACGTTCGGGGTTCGGTTTTCTAGGTTATTGTGCGCGTATGGGAGATTTTGGGGCGTACCTTTTTTTTTTCCATTCTATGTCAACATGATCTCGGAGAGGTGAACTATTTGGGTCTGCCTTTGTTTTGCAACATTTACACTCTTTACATTTCCTACTCTTTCTTTTTAACAAGCTATGTTGCAGGGGGAAGGCGTCTGATGGGCCATCTAAGACTTTAATTGGTTTCTTTCTCTTGTTACATACTACGACTTTCGATGTTCAAAGTTTTATTTCTTATGTTATCGGGTTTGGGGATAAGGAGAGCTGTTTGAGTACGATTAGGGCGTTGTAACTTCTAGATTTTTTTTTTACTTTTTTTTTTTTTTTTTTTTTTTTTGGAGGTGATCTCCAACAGCTGAATAGTTAGGCCAATTCTGGCAGGGAAAGGGAAAAAATTAAGTTTGATCACTACACACACATTTGCTCCAAATTATTTCTTACTTGCGAAAAAATTTCTCTGGCTGAGTTCCTTGCTGGGCTGTGGTATGTGACGTTCGCCGAGATCGAGCGCGGGCTCTGTTTCATCCGGTCGGCGATCCTTCACAACCGGTATCGAACATATTTTTCTGCAGCGGCTCGGTGGTAATGGCAACGAACTTTAAAGTACTGACCTGATATGTTGTTGGGCTATCAGGCAACCTCATACGATGAAAGAGCGGCAATAAGGTAAGGGTTCTCCGCAAGCGGTACTGAATGGAAAGGATCAATTTTTTTCTTTTCTTTTCCTTTCTTCTACCATCGGTCTCTTCGGATGGGCATTGGCGGGTAGGTTCATCCATACATCGTGCGCATTTTGTACTGCCTCCTTCGATGTCTAAGGTACTCTACTAAGTGAAGTATCTACGTATGGCACATCTGAAAAAAATTTATTCTTTTTTTTTTTTACTCTACTCTTTCACTTTCCTTTCAGTTGCCTCGTCTCTTACGCACACTGTTGCACGTTGCTGGCAGTTCGCTGTCTGATACGTAGGTTAGCCTACTACTAAAAAAGTCACGGCCACCACGGGAGACAGTCAGTCAATCCAGAGGATCCATCACCCCCCCCCTCTCTTCCTTCCCTGCCAATTGAATTAGCTTTCTAGGATGATTCGATCAGGTATCATTATTGTATCATTAGGAAGTTAGTTAACCACTTCTGTGCCTAGAGTGGCTCTTCCGGGCAGAGGTCCCCAATCCAAGGTTGCGATGCAAATTTCAGATTGATGGTCGGAAGGAAGCGGACGGGAATGCATTGCTGCACCACGTGTATGGGGAGGGGAATTGTGAGTAGCCGTACCCCGAAAATGGAGACGCTTGTATGGTTTTTGAAAGGTCGTACAGATTTTTGGACGTTTTATGCCACTTGCCTGCCTAGGTGGCTAGAGTAGCTAGCTAGAGTAAATAATATCTCTACTACTTACTAGACTAGGCTTTCCCATACAGCAACAGTTGTTAATTCTGCACCTGCAAACTCCGATAGAGTACGGCCTAGAACTGTGGTGTACCTACGGATATGCTCCCAGATAGTAAGGATAGCCATGACTCAAATTGAGTTGCTTCCCTTCTTTCAACGACCATGGAAAGGATATATTGTGCGCTTTATTTTTCTCTTGGCACCGGGAGTGTGCTGTAGAATACGTACGACTGCGCACACAATCAATTTCTCTTGCTTGCCTGCCCCATACAGTGCCTTTTAAGGTACATGTATGTATCATGTAAGAGTGCATGGAAGGAAACGTCTTGAGGTTTTTTTCTCCCTGTCTTGGAGAGAACCAAGTCCGGAGACCATGGTTAAAGTAGGCGTGTTTCACGACCGTAAGGGAAGCCTGACATTTGCAACAACATCCTATCCGTCAAACTGTACGTACTTGAAGAAACGGCCGGTCCATCCTTCAAGTTCATCGTTAATCCCTTCAAACGCGCAGCACAGAAAAATAGTCTGGAATTTTGCCAAATCAGACACACAAGGCTGTAGATCAAACCCCAGTACATGGCGGGAGATTGACACCCTGGCCCTTGCCTTTTGCCTGCCTGCCTACATCCACTGCTCTCCCTCTCCTTGGTTCTCTTCATGCTCAACGCACGTTGAAGGCAAAAAAAAAAAAAGATGACTTGTTCTAAATATCTCGACAGCATTTATTCGTCGCTTAAACAAGAACAAAGCAAAAGAGATCCCTTCCGGTTTATCCGAGTGGTAATGTATGTACCCAGAGCGCGTAAAACTGGGTTCTTGGAGTCACGTCAAGCAAGTAGGCAGGAAAGAAAGAAGGGGGAAAAAAAGATCCCCCATAATGGCGGAGCGCCAGAGTCATCATCATGAAAAATTTCCCATGGTTGACCTGTCAAAATACCCAAACCAAACACTTTTCATGCACATCGAGCGATATTGAATGTACCCATCCATGCCTCTGGGGCCCGCACCGCAAAGCGACCGAATCAGCTGAGAATATCGCTGCAAAAAGTGAAGTTTTTCATGCTTCGCTTGTTGTGCTTGCTGCTGAGATTTTCCTTCGGCCCACTGTTCTGAGACACTTCGATCAAGCAATTGAATAGAAGCCTTTCTCTGGCAATGAACGTATATATCCCTGCACCATCATCGATTTCAGACCCTCGCGGAACCGGGAAAGAAGGAACGTATGAGAGAGCGGCAGGTACATTGGATTGGTACTTTCCCTTTCCATCCTCTCTCTATTACAGGTCTCTCCTTGTTATTGTTGTTGTGTCGCTCCCTGATTGAAACGAAACGTCAAGGTGAAGGATGATTTGCTTTTCACCCCCTTGGCACTGGTACTTGAGGGCCGCCCATCGATCGAGAAGCTGATTCGTCGCCTTGGACAGGGGGGAAAGAACAAAAGGATGACTTACATGACGCAAAGTTCGCAGGTGGATGGGGGAGAGAGAAGAAGGGAAGGGGGAGACAGCAGGGGGAGAATGTTTACAGGAACATCCCTGTCGGCTTTGTTCCGCTCCTGTGTCCTGTTCCTGTCCAGACTTGCCTACGCTCAGACAAAGGTACAGGGCAAGTCAGCTTTGAGCCTCTTTTATGTATTTTTCTTTCTTTTATTAATTAACTATATTTCGTTTTTCTTCCCTCTCTCGGACATAAAAGGTACAAACAGTAAAACGAGCCGGAGACAGATCGCAGCCTTGTGGAGTTAAGATGCCGCCGGTGGCATTTCAATTGAGTGCGGACATAGCAGGCGAGCCCTCCTTGCAGCATATTGGAGCCTCCTCCTTCTCCTTCTTGGCCCGTTCCTGATTTCCCTGAGGCTCCGGTGCTAATGGCTTGGGAGGGGGGCAGTGTTCCTGGTTTTACCCCCTCAATCCCACGGGGTATGAAGTAGTCGCATCATTCCTTCTCCAGGTTTCGTCTTCCGGCTCCGTAAATAACACGAATCTTACCAGAGCTAAGAGCTAGAGGGAAACAAAGAAAAGAAAATAAACCTCCGTCATCATCCGTTCTAATTCTCCTAAGCGCGTTAACCCGCACATTGGGAATTACTACGGGGCCTTTGCGGATGTTTGGTCTGCCTTACTTAGTAACAGTCGTACGAGTTGAGAGACTCTCTCTCTCGTACGTACTGTAGATAGAGAGTACTTTACCGGTCCTCAGGTGTTCGTCCGAGGACCGTGAACAGAACAGCCCATGGGAACACAAAGAAAAAAGCGGTTGGCCGTGGAACCTTGGTAGGCAGAGGAGGGGCGCTTACTGTATGTAGCCATCCATCAACAACGACAATCCTATCTAGCTAGCTAGCCAACTACTCTTCTCTCCAACGGGGCCTGCAAACTCACGGGCAAAAAGGGCCTCAACTCCAATTCCATCCTGTGCAATTTACAAGATTTATTGCGCAATGACACTTCGATTATCAACTCGATGAAGGGAATTCGAATCAAGAATGGCGTACGTTTGGCCCTGAGTGGATTTTTGATGGATGGATGGGCAGGCGTGGGCAGGCATGGAAACATCCAGGGGACAAGCCATACACAAACGTAACAACCACCAATCCACCGTCCACCATCCCATGAGGTGGAATTATGCTCTCACCATCACAGCTTGGCGATAGCGCCCCCTCCGAAGAGTGGAAGGGCGCGATCTTAGTTCCGACACCACATACACGCGCACGCTAGCCCAATTGGCGTTATAATAAACAATCCTCAGAAGGGTGGCCCCCCGTTGACTCATCCATGGGATCACCGATTCGCACTCTTCCTTCTCGGAGACTCTAAACCCTATTTTCATCTAGACTTAGCAGTCACCGGGGTGATGGGATCGAAATAACTTAACAACTTGCTCCTGGGGGCCGGCCAGGTTCCACCTACGTGTATGGTGATGATGGTGGTTCTGACCATGGTTAATCGATGAGGCTTAATTTTAGTAGGCTTGGTGGTTGAGTTGACAGTCAGCAGCTAGGGGGACGTTTCCGCACCATTGAGTTAGAGTACCCTAGCCCTAGGTATCTAACTAACCTCCTTCCTACTGGAACATTCACGAACCTACTACCCTACCCTAATACGGCCGCCCAGTTTAGTAGAAAAAATTGTTTTCTTCTTCCACTTCGGCGCCGGAAACATCTTTTTCCATTTTTCTCACCACCACCACAGCTACGATCAGCCCCACGTGCTCGAGCTCGAGGGCCCTTCATAAAGAAAAACAAAAAAAACAGGGGGAGATCAATTCCTCAAAGCGGGCAATCTCTGGACGGACAACGTGCTTTTTTTTACATAATAATAATAGGATACAGGAAAACGCTGCGCTCTGCGCTCTGCGGGTGTAGGTAGGAATTGATTGAATAGGGAGGGGAGGACAGGGACGCACGTTTTATGTTTCGATAAAACAGGTGTCATGGCATGAGCGAGCATGATGAGGCTTTACATATACCTACATATGTACAGTAAAGGTAAGGCTGTGGGATATTTTTTTTTTTTTTTTCTTTTTGGATGCTGTGCTGCCTACGTATCAAGAAGGAAGGAAGGGATGGATGGAAGGAGAGGGCGGTAAGTTAACTTGTTTTTCGGGGTTTTTTTTGGGGGGCTTTTTTTTTTTTTTTTTTTTTTTTTTTTACTACACTCTGCGGTCATGGAGCTGGCTAGTTATGAAAACGGTACGAGCCCCTTAAAATGTGGTTTAAGGGGGGTTCAATTATATAATGATGCGTGCACGCATAACAAGGAATTGCTATTAGGAAACCCGCCCAGGCCATGATCAGGCAATTTCCTAGCAAAGCCAAGTCAAAACCAGGCAAATTATATTAGCTTTCCATTAGCTAAGAATGTAGGTACAAGGCTACGTACCACGAAGGCATACCTCAAGATGCACGTGTATATATCTCAGCTCCTGATCATCAACTGAGGACCTTGATGGGCAACATGGCAGGCAAGGAAGCAAGCTAAAGCAAGGCTCCCGGCACTAAAGTCAAAACAATCGGCATGATAGCAAAATTAAGAAACAGCTATTAATCAACTCATCACAGGCAACATGATATGAAATGCGTACTCGCAATCCAACTGGTTTCTTCTGTGCACGGCCCATCTATACTTGTAGCTAGCTATAAGCTGGTTATCTACTCTAGATATTGGATGTCATATATATGGCGGGGGAGAACAGGATGATGCTGCCGCCAGGAGCAGAGCAGCAGCAGAAGGATCTAGATAGATTTGATAGATCGTACAATTAATTAGGGTCTAGGCGCCCGTTGTCTATATGACGATGAAATTAATGTTGGGACCTTTTTTTTATATTCTTATATTCTTATTACTTTTATTATTTTTGGGGGAGGTGTCCACCACATTAATAGTAATGGGATATAATTAACTATATAACTGGCTACTTATGCACCCCATACCGCACCCTAAACCACATTTTCTCTCTCAATTAGTTCCCAATCCCAAAACCACAGAACAAAACAGCCCCACAAAAAGGCACCCGTACCCGGGTTTTCAAATTTTTTTTATGTATATGTATGCACAATATACTTCCTCGGCCTTAAGCTTGCCAATTAGAAAAAAAGATTCCAATACCGCCCGCGGCCGCCTCCCCTTCTGCATGCAAAATGACCACAGCTCCAGCTCCTCTCAACTCTCTTCCCACCCAGCGTACCGGGAATTAAAGTGACGTCTCTACCATCCATCCCTCATTCATTCAACTCCATTTCCTTGTACGTATGCATGACCAGCTACGCCATTACCGTATTGTTTTTTGTTTTGTTTTTTCTCGGGTTTTTTCTTTTTCTTTTTTATTTCTAGAGAAGAAAAACAAAAGAAAGGAAAACTTTGTTTTGCAGGTACCCCATATTATATTACTGTACATGTATATGTAGGAGCTAGGTGTAGGGTAGGGGGTAGGGTAAGGTGCATATATATATTTTATGCACCACCGCCCGGCACGGCAGAGTAGATTACGGAACGGAGACCTTTATTTTTATTTTTATTTTTTTTCATTCAGAGTTTTTTTTTTCCTTTCTCTCTCCCGGATATGTAATGTGTATGCATGATATGAACCTTTACTTTTTTTTTTTTACCTTTGCCTTTTACTTGCCGGGCCGAGCAGAGCAGAAGTCGGTATGTAGATAGATAGATACGATGCATCACGTAGTACCTACGTATGTACGTACTCTGCTCTACGTGCTTTACTCGACCTCCGCGTGGGGAAGGAGGAAGGAGCCGAGGTCAGAGATGGACCGGAGTTGATAGGTGATAGTGGTTGTAGTGGTGGTGGTGGTTAGTCAGTGCTATCAATGATCGGAATGACTACTTTGTATGTAGTTGGGATGTACCCCATACATACATGTAGATACAGCACCTACATTGACAGAAAATTAGATTCAAAGGCACCAAAATCTCGTACCTACCCCCAGCTAACTCGGGCAAACCACTCTACTCAATCCCACAAGTCGCCAGGTACCAAGGCAGCCCTCCCTCCGAACCCCTAACCATCACCACTCACCACCCACCCTACGCGGGACATAACCGAGTGACCTCTCATGCCTCACTCACCCACTCGCCCACTCCCATTCACCTTCACCACACCCTCCTCCCACCCTCCTCACCCAACCCCACACTCCACACTCCCCCCAACCTCGGGCCGTACACCACACCACACCACTCCACACCACACCACAGCACACCTCCCCTCCCCCTCCGCCCGTCGGGAAATCTCCTCCCCCCCCAAGCCAAAAAACAAAACAGTACCGATATCCCAATTGGCCGCACAGTACGGCAGATGGTGTAAGCTACGCAGTTGGGTTTCCAAGTTAACCGCTCGTCGTCGTCGTCGTCGAAAGAAAGAAAAGAAAGAAAAAAAAAAAAAAAGAGAATTTTTTTCTTCTTCGGTGCGACACAGTAAGAGTAAGGTAAGGTAAGGTAAGCTAGATAACCCAAACCCTTCCCTTCCAGTTCCGGGGGGTTGGGTGGGTGTTGGGGATGGTGTGGGGATAACTAGGGTGGAGTGGAGCGGAGTGGAATAGGGTTGTTAATTGGGGGAAGTGGTGGGGAGAAAATCAGTAAAAAGTCGCCCAGATACTCGAGATAGAGTATGTAGATAGGGTAGATAGGCTCCACCTAGTTTCCTCATCCAGCCCCCCCTCCCTCCCTCCCTCCCTCCCCAAACTCAAATCACCGTCGCACTGCATGGGGAGAAAGAGGGGAGGGGGGGGGGGAGGGAGCTGTTTTGTCTGGCGGGCGCGGCGCGGCGGGGGGAAACCAGGAGCAGGAGCAGGGCCCAGTTTCGAATCTGCAGGATCGTTTTTTTGTTTTGTTTTGTTTTGTTTCGCCCTGTCTCGTTCGTTGGCCCGTGGGTGGGCGCCTTTTTTTTTTTTTTGGTTCAGAGGCGGATCAGCAGAGAGAGGGCGGGGGAACAGGACATTTCGAAAACCGAAAACCGAAAAAAGACATGGCCGGTCGGTATTGCAGCTGTGCGTATCGGAGTTTAGCTGGGTACATGTATGTAGAGAGGCAGGCGAGCAAGCAGGTAAATAAGAAGTGCAGTGTGTGGAGAGCGTTTACATTGCCTATGCCTATTGCCTATGCTAGATTATGCACGACACAGTCTACACTCCTCCACTCCTCCTCTCATCTACACTGCAATACACTAGACTACACTACACTACTAGAGTACATGATACTCCACCACACGGAGCAGAGTGGGATGGCTGGATGGATGGAGCTCCTCTCCTCACTGTCGAGATCGGTAAGTATCGTATCGGAGGTGCGCCCCGTCCACCATGTATTACTCTTTCTTTTTTCCCCGTTTAATTGTTTTGTTTTGTTTTGTTTATCCGTGAAGGACGTTAGCTAGAGTATGTAGTCTAGTTTTTTAGTTTATTTTCATGTCGGTATCTCTCCCTCCCCCATTTCCCTCCCGTGCCAGCTGGTATGTGAATTTCCCCCTCATGAATTTTAATTGCCGGCTTGGTTGAAACCGAGGCTTCATGGCTGTGTTTGATTGGCGGGCTGGCCACGAGGCTGGCTTTGTTTTGTGATGATGATGAGCTAGCTAGACAGATACATAACTTCAACAACAGCAACAACGACAACAACAAATAGGGCGTGACGTAAGACCGAAATGTCTACGAGAAACAAGTGCTCCAATCAGTTAAATCGGCGGTGAGGAAATAGTCGGGATATTTCTCTACATGTATGTGTGTACTATGCAGTCATGAAACGTCACTCGGACGCCACAAAGCTTGGTGATGACGAGACGACTAGGAAGAAGAGGAAGGAGAAGAAGAAGAGAAGCGAGGAGAGAAGCGAGAGAAGAGAGACTATTCTGTCTTCCCCGACTCTTCTTCCCCTTCGCGCGCACACACGGCCAATGACTGCGCGCGAGTGCCGTTTCACCGCTAAGCTTTCTGCACGATAAGCGTTGTTGCGGCCCGCACTTACTGATATCATTGATATGTAAAAAAAGCCAATGATCATTTTTTCAAACTACCCATACAACAACTATTTTCACTCAACCACTTCCACACACACGGGGAAAAAAAAACATTCAACACCATAGCATTCACACATCCCTCCCCGCCTACAAAGAAAACATCAAAGTCCCATACCCCAACTGATCATACCCGCCACTGTTCGGACCATAGTTCCCTCCGCCGCCCTCAGACCCGCTCCCATTCGTCCTGACGAGCGTCGCATACTGCGTCGTCCACGGGGCCGACAGCCCCCTCTTCTTCGCATACTGATTGTACAGCAGCTCCCAGATGGGCCTGATGTCGCCCCTGCTCGCGGGCGCAATCACCGTCTGCGTCACGTCGCTGTTGGTGTAGGTCGTGTACGGCACGTCGTTGCCTAGGTTGTACTTTGCCGCGTACTCGGCGCCCTTGAGGATGCGGTTATCCAGATACCCAAACAGGTCCACGCCCTGGCTGTCCGCCATCTTTGCAATTGTCCCCAGCATCCCCACCACGAGCATCGAGTGGCCCTGGTCGCGCCCGCTCTCCTGCAGCTGCGCAAGCCCGGCGTCGGCGCCCGTGTACACCTTCCAGATGGCCTTCTCGATCGCGCCGTTCCCGGCGCCGTGGTAAAAGTACTCGATTGCATCGTCGTAGATGGTCTGGTTATCAGCAACCACGCCGATAGCGATCGCGCTCGCGATATTGCACAGGTCCCAGTTGGCCCAGTAGTGGTCGATGGCCGCGCCGTTGTGGTTGAGCAGGAAGTCGCGGTTCATGGGGTAGAAGACGTCCAGCAGGACCTCCTTCGCCGCCGCAAACCCCGTCCAGGCGCTGTACCCGCGCAGGATCTCGACCGCGTTTGCAAACTGAAACCCGTACAGGCCTGCCGCCAGGAACTTGTCGGAGCTGCCCGAGATCTCGGTGAGCGTGGAGGACCAGGCGTCGATGACGCTGGCGGCGGCGGCGGCGTAGGTGGTGTCGCCACTGATCTTCCAGCGCAGCGCGAGCGCATATGCGGCGGCCATATCGTTGAAGAGGAGGGAGTAGTTCTCGCTGCCGAGGCTGCTGGCCCCACGGTAGACGGTGGCTACGGGCCGCGCCGTGTAGGTGGAGGCCGAGTGGGAATTGGCCGTTAGTTTAGCAAAGCCCGTGGTCCATGGTTGGGCACCGGAGGCGACTTTGCTGGCGACAAAAGTGAACTCGGAGGCGGTGTGGAGAAGGCCTGGGTGGGTGAAGGCGGCGAGGGAGAAGGGAAGAAGGAGGATGAGGGAGGTGGCGGAGACCCTCATTTTGGATGCGTTTGAGGGTGCGTGGATTGAGAAGCTGAGGGGCCAATGAGCTTGAGAACTTGAAGAGCTGATGAGCTTGAGGAGCTTGAGGAGCTTGAGGAGCTTGAAGATAGCTATTTGGGGCCCAACAGCGGGCTCTATATAGGAATCAGAACTCAGGAGTCAATCCTCACTACTTACAGAAAACATCGAGATATCAAACATACCATAGCATCTTCAATTGCCCCTCCAATCCACCAAAGCTCCCTCAGCAGTATTCTCCACAGCTCCGTAGCTCTACCGGCTCCCTCTCCCAAAACCTACCCCCGGAGGCACTCCGTGCAATCCCCCGCCGCCGTCTGGAGTATATAAGATTTCCAGGACCGGCGCCGGACTGTAGTACACATTTTATATTATTTTGGACAGCCCTCTCTTTCTGCTGACGTTGGGGGAGAGAGATTCCCAGCCCAGAAACCTGGTAACTATTACTATCTAAGTAATAATCGGACTTTTAGGAGTGTACAAAAGCTCTCGAAAGAGGACTTGTGAAACATTATTTTTTGTCTAAGGAGTACTGCATTAGGTTGGGGTTGTGCCTGTACGGGCCGGGGTCCGTTGTGAACGGGTTTTTATTCGCCGAGTTTTGGATACTGATGGTAGTGTAAGGCTTGATTAGGATATTTATTAGGAACGCCCAGTATTGGTTAGTAGGCCAGTTATTCTAATGCTTTGTTTTAAAAAAGTTAGAAGTATATAAAAACATAGTAACAACTATATAAAAACATAGTAACAACTATATCGTACCAATACCTGAAATATAGTTATTGTTACAAACAGGATACCGCAGCTGTATATACAGCCAATATTAGGTCTTACAATATGGTGAGGTTCCACAATAGTGAGCAACAGTATATAGCTAGCTACCTGTGTAGGTGCAGCAATATGCTACCAAGTCGACATCACTAAAGAGGGGAACTATTGAGTAACCACAGTCAATCATAATTTCAACCTATATAGTAATCGATTAAGTAATGTTTCTAAACTTGCGCGGCAAGCCATATAACATGCACCCATTCCAAGAATATTTTAACTTATGTTCATCTAAGGACCTAACAGCGGTATTCCCCCGCACTTTCTCCGTACTTTTAACCTCCCCGGTTTCTTACCCCCTTCTCCGCACTCTTCCCTGCATCAAGAGCCTGCGCGGCCGAGTTCCGATTGTTGGTACCACTATGGGGTTTGTAAGGTCTTGAGGGGTGTAATATACCAATCGGGCTATGATCGACCGTTTATATTGGCTAAACCCTTACGGTACTAATGACCTCTGAGCAGTCAATTGGAGCCTCCACTATTTTTCTGCAACTAGTACTTAATACCACGGGCCTTCCTGTGGAGCTGGGAGGGAGACAAAATTCTCCAATTTATCGAGGTGAATTATTATTATTTAAATTTTTCCCATCAAGTCGCGGTTTTGGTGGATAAATCAAGTCTGCAGTCAAACCGCATTATTTTGATTATCCGCATCAACGGGCACCCCCTAAATGCATTCCACGTAGCGTCGTTCTCCAGATTTCCCTACCGGGACGGCACGAGACTAGATTCCGTGTGCTCAGATGCACTTACCATCAGAACAGGCGCTGAAACTACTGTTCTTGGCAGGGCTACTAGTAGAAACTACCGTGTTGTAGCTAGCACGAAATTGAGGTTTATGCAGTGCTGCGCTGTTCATCTATGAGGATTGCCTTCAATTTCTAGAAACGTCAAGTAGAAACGGCATATGTACCTTATTTTTCGGTCATGGGGGAAAGGGACTCAAGGGAGGTTCCGGTTTCCCCATATATGCATCAGGGTGTCTTGTACTAGCTAAGCCATCCGAGCCCACGGAAAGATGAAGCTTGGCCCCTTGATACGGAAGTTCCACTCCAGGGCAACAAAGGGTCGGGGAATTGTTAAGTCTAGGTGGCCCGGGCCGAGCATTTTTCTTCTCGGTATCTTCCGAACAGGCCCCCCCTAACCCTAGAGAAACAGCAAACAACACATCAATGTGATTCCTCTGCGTATGCGGGAGTGTCCCTTGCTGTTTGGTGTTTTGTTATCCCTAAGGGTCAACATACCCTCTTACGCTTCTCCCTTCCTTGACTATCAGATCATCTGCATAATCACCTCAGGTCTTCAAATTTACGAATAGGTAATAGAGGGTATGTACTTCAAGAGAGTGAAGTATGCCACATGATACTGTACGCCGGTAGAACGCACCAATGACCTAATGAAATCGGACATCTCTGCCTTTATCAAGATGTTTTGTGTTAATATAGCGCAGCCCAAGTTCCAGTGTGGCCGGCCGGCCATACCTGCCCAATGTTCCTCCGCACCGGACCGGCGAACAAATGTCGGTATCTCGCCGCCGCTCTACATCAGTACTAATATGCCAATTGTAATTGATATTAATAAGTGATATACTCATGCGTTCATTAAATGGTTGGAATTCTTAGTAGGGATTTGGTTGCAACGATATCCGACCATTTAATGAACGCCCGAGTATAAGGGGATAGTATAAATTGTTATTGGCTTCGGTGCTTTCCCTCTGATCCCCATTGTTCCAGATTATAGTTTCGTCATTAGCAAATTTAAAGTGATTCCTAGATCTTCTTATTCCATGGGATATATCAGGTTCTCTGAGATAATATCCCTTTTTAATATGTTTAACATCGAGGGTACTAGTCGCACCAAGTATAATCTTGTTGATCCTAGCTTTAGGTCACCGCAAATCACTTATAAAAATCACAGGAGAACTTACAAAATCCAATAATATAATTCAACAAGATTCTCCTAGCGCTAAAAATACCTGTATAACGCAGAAACCTCCGTGTAAACTCCAGGCAAGCGGGAAACACGGAACCCGAAACATCCACCCGCAAGGAGAGGGTATACAGGCTCTATTTGGATGACATCAAAAGGGCTTCGCAAGACCTTATACGCAGCCTAAGGGAACCAAATGGGAGTGTTGCTTAACAATACCAATGCTACGGTGCAACATTTCCTTAGTTCTGTAGGTTGGTAATAATTGTCGTTCGCCTATTGTATCCGGTTTATTCGCCGGCGACCATGTACCAGTTTAGAAGGTCTATATGAGAAACCTTATGTATCTATACAGACGCTCCAAGGTATAAAGATATTAGATTCCATACGCCCAATTGTATTTGGTAGATAAGATGAAAATCACGATCCATCGAGTAGCCCTTTCAGAACTTGCTTTGTTAGCTTACTTCTACAAGACGGTCACATTTCTCTATCTTCACCTATTTGAATTCTTACTCTCTAATACGCGTTTAGATCTGAAGAACTGGTTGGGCTGTGTATGCGATGGGTGAAATTGGGTTTGAACCGAATCCTTACAGTGAGTGGTGTTGCATACAACCGACGAAATGTTCCTGCGGGTGTAATTCCGCTGTATGGTTGAGGGAAAGATGGTTGTAGAAGATACATAATATATCTTTAAAACCCGAGAAACTCACCAACCTTGCATGAAATGTGTCTTCACTACTGCCGATTTATACATGTACCTACATATATGTTGTGCACATCGTGTACGTGTCCTTTCTGCGAAAGCTTGTTTTCGGACGTAAATTTGGAAGCTCCTCGTACTACAATTACTTGCGTAGGACGGAGTTATTCTGCGGAGGAAACATTCCCATCAGCACCTGCATCAACTATCAATCAGCACCTATAAGCACCGAGTGATAATTCATGAATCTAATTGCATCTATCACACACCCAATATGTTTTGGAAGAAAGATCTTGGATAAGTATAGATCATAGTTTAGTAGGCTTTGGCCTTAAAGTATCTCATAAACTGTGAAGATGTCTGAGGTATTCGACTGGAGAACGGTAATGGATGGTACGTCGTAAACTACAACATCTTACACATTGGTAATTTCCCTCGTAGGGTTAGATTTAGCTAAAACTTTTCAAACCATACATATCTACTTATACTATAAAATAATATGGCCTGAAAGAGTGCCAAACCGACCTAGTCGAGACCGATTCGCCAAATAATGAGCGAGAAGCCAAGATAGTTCAATCTGCAATTGTAGGCCGACCAGAGAGTCTTCGGAATAAAAACCGTTTTTTTTTTTTTACATTCCTATATAAGATTTCTGTAGTTGACTGTAAGATAGGTGAAAAAGGTTGAATTAGTCGGAAATTTCTACTTACGTATCGCGCATGAAACGTAATACATAAATAAGCCTAGCACACATATACTTGTAGTGTAATGCCGTAATAAGAAAAAGAAAGAAAAAATCAAACCAACTAACGCCATCGCTCAACATAAGAAAAAATATGTAGTAATTATAGTCCCGATGCACCCACTCATTATACACACCCTGGCTCCAGGTGCTTCTAACGCGGTGGCACAGCGGGTTGGGCACCAAGTACCCACCCAAGTCCACTTGCAAGTCCATGTGTAACCATGCCGGAAACCATATCTCTCTTCCTGATCCTCTCCTCTGTCGCCACAGACCCCTCACTTCCATGCTCACTACCAGTACCGTCTATTCCTCGCCCGGCAGCAAATGTTGACCCTCTGAGTGCCTGTGCGGCCTCTCTCGCGACGGCAAATAGCCCCATAGGAGCCTCGTCTTCTTTTCTTCTGCCTGGGCCGGTTCTTGCATCGCCGGTCTTCCAGAGTGCAGCATGACGCTCTTCCTCTTCCTCCTCTTCCTTGAGACCGGCTTGCATTTCTTCCTCACAGCGTCGCCAGGCGGCTAGGACTTCTGCCAATGCGGGCGGTGGACATACCCGAAGAGCTTGGCCGAGAAGTTCCATCCGCATTTCGACTGTTCGCAATGCTTTGCCGCCATGTGCAGATGTTTCGCCTATAAGGGCAGCATATGGGGAACGGTACCGTCCTGCCTGGAAGCAAGTACGCCAGATTACGTCCTTAACCTCTTCGGTGTCTTCATCATCTGCGGCCATAGAGACAAGTCGGTTCATGCTGAATGAGTACGCAGTTTCAAAATCAGATTCTGAAAGCGCTGCGTCTATGCACATCCCGAGGACTCTGGCGTTGGTTTTTCTACCCCCGTCATAGCCAGTGGTACCAAAGCAGAGGTCCTTGGCAATGTTGGTTAGATTATCGGCTTGTGTATAGGACTTTGGATTGGAATCAAGAAGACGGGCAAGGAGAGACAATGGGTCTGCATGAATCCTGACATGAACTGGGCGGAGTGGGACACCAGGAGTGATTGTTAGAGAGTAGTGAGAAAGTGCGTGGGTGGCATTGACCAGACGGAAAGCACGTTCGAGAGCCGTAGAATTCGAGTATTGAGGATAGAGTATCTGTAGACTGGAAGATAAATGATATTAGAACAAATTTCTGAGAATGAAGGGGGGGAAAGACTAACGTGTTTAACGCGTTCTTGACTCCACCCCTAGTCTTGTTTCCATTACTCGCATTATCGTAAAATTCTTGAAAGGCATCTAATACGCTTCTTTCGACCTCTTCCTTTCCTAGCCCTCCGTCTCGTCCGGTAACATAGATTTCCTTTACCAACGGAAACTTCGTAGCTGCTAACATTCCTGAGAGTAGCACTTTCTCAACTTCTTCTACAGATAATTCCTCCAAGACCCCCGACTCGGATCGCATCCATCTTAGACCATTCCTCAGCTTCTTCCACTCTTCATTAGACCTCTTGGCCCAATTCGGCCCGTTCCTCACGTATCGTGCAAGTACTCCTTTCTGGTCGTCGTGTGAGCCCTCAAACTTCACTTTTGCCGCTGCCGCTAGCGGAATAGACAAGATCCCGGCGGAGGTAATCAAGAGATCAAGTATCTTGAGCGATTCTGTATTCGGCGCAGTGAGCGGATTCTCTTTATCTAACAAGCCGCCTAGTTTGGTTGGCGCCTTGTATATATTCCTGGCACCTACACCAGCATCTACAAAACCCCGCACCCTTTTCTCAACGACCCGCATTCCATCCAAAGCCCAACTCTCCGTCTCACCACAAATATAACATCCCGCTAAGGCGAGTCTTGCGTACTGTTCCCGCAAAGCTTGGTTTTCGGGCCCATCCCATCTAGCGATAACCTCAACAAACCCAGCCCAATCCCCCGATTCAACCTTTTGCTCTAACCATTTCCATATCACGCCCCAACCATTTCCATAGCTCCCTCTATAATTCAAGTATGGGACCACAAGCTGCTTCAAATCCTGTACGACATTTCCTCCCCTTCCGCAGCGGTTCAGCAGTATTTTCGTGGCCGCATCCACTTCCATTGTCTCAAAGACTGCCGTACCCCCAATATCCTCGTCGTTTTCCTGGGCATATTCGTAGACAAGTTTTGATAAGACCTCTACGGAACCATCTAGGTAATCTCTAATCTTCGGTAAATCGTCCCGGAAGGGAGTTAAAAGCTCCCTGATGATCGAGAGTGCGCCGGTTTCTGAATCGATATTGCGCGATCGCTGTAGCAAGTAGGAAGTTACCAGCCCCTTCCTATCGTCATCATTCTCTACCGGAAGAGTTGGAAGCTTTTCTATTTTCTTTTGCGCACTTTTATCGGATATTTTAGTGATTGGCAATGATGATTCCATATCTTCTGCCGTTCCCTCATCTTCCAGTGCCGTAATGTCTTCATTTGATAGGACAGTTCTGATAAACGGGATGTACAGATTCGGTTGAATAGTCTCTGGGAGATATAATAGCACACGCAGAAGCGTATGGCCGCGAAGTGTCGAAGAATGCAACAAGCATACCGACCGTAGAGACTTTAAATCTCCGGAGGCTGCGAAATGGGCAGCAAGAATAGTAACATTTGCAGGAGATAACTCGGCGACCCGAGTAGATGTCGCCATGGTTATTGAATGCTGATAATAGTTGATGGGTTTTCTGTGGGAATGGTAAGTGCGTTGAAGTGGGATAGAAGCTATGCAAAGAATGATGCTGGGGTTGGTTGCAGCTGTTGGATCTACGTAGTTGAACGTGGCCAAAAGAATGCCTGATTATAATTCTTGGCACGCATGGAACTAGGAAGAATACGTGTATCATAGCTACGTGCACATACGCCATCTACTATATGCACTCTGGTGCTCTATCAAAACACAAATATGAAGTACCTACGTAGAAGCGATAATCGCTAGAGTAGAAATTCGAATGGAAGTATTAGAAGAAGTATTCGAGAAACGACATATAACTACCCGGAGGACACATGTATTGTGGCACATACATGTTTAAAGGATTTTGATGCGAAGGCAACATGAGCTCCCCTGTTGATTAAAACATTACATTTCAAAACAACATGCTAGATGATAATTACGTTGGAGGATAAGTGAGCAGCTAAAGAGCATTAGATATTAGTTAAGACTAATGACCATGTTTCATGATCTTAAACTACTCAAGTGTAATCATCGAGCGCAGAGGTCAAGTTTAAAGCGAAAGTCCTACTAAGTTGGCGCCGAGGGACGAAGGATATGTCCCCTTTGAATTTGAGCCTTCATAGGCACATGAGGGTATTCTCTTTGGTGCGTCATGCGAAATCACTCACTACTACAATGTCTATCGCCGAAATTTTTTGAAGAAGATAAACTAAAGATATAATTCAAGAACTCTGTAGTACCGGCCACTGTTCTCTCTTGCAAAGAAAAAAGCCCAGTCCCTAATGCAAATGATCGATGCCCGGCATTTCTAACTATATACAAATCCCTTTAATGACAATGAAGAAAGGTCTATGAAATTTTACATGATCCCCCAAATCCATGCCCCGTAAAACAACTAATTATGGAAACATTGATGGCTTACAAACACTGATACTAGGTTAGCATTTGAATTCAATTCGGGCTTGTAGAAGGGATTGAGCTTACTTGGGAGTAGTAGTCGTTCTGTGCTGTGCATGTGTATGGGCTCACACAAGTCGTAGCACCAGTCCAACCCTTTCCACCACACTGGTAGTAGTGACCGGCGGCGGCTGCACCAGTTGGGGTGGCTGCTGTACTTGTTGTTGCAGCTGATGTTGCTACGGCTGCGGATGTAGTAGGAGCGACTACCGCAGCGGAGGTCGAAGTGGTAGGAACAACCACTGCGGCCGAAGAGGTGGGGACAACTACCGCAGCCGAAGAGGTAGGAACAACTACTTTAGTGGAGGAAGTCCCGATAGAAGAGGTCTTAACAGATGAGGTTTCAACAACGGCTGAAGTAGGTGCCACTGCAATTGTTGATGAGACAGGTGCTACTACTGCTGCGCTAGAAGAAGTTGAAGTCTGGACAGCTACAGTACTAGAGGTTACCGCTGATGGGCTGGCACTAGTGCCCAAAGCAAGGATTCTCTCAACGGCCCTCTCGGCGAGAATCATGATAGGAGCTGAGGGGTTGGTGGCCACGTGACCAGGGAAGACGGAGGCATCAACGACGAACTATAGATATTTCACGTTAGAAGTGGTTTATATATGAATGGGGATGTATGCTTACCAGGTTGTCAGTTCCGTAGACCTTGGTGTCAGTATCAACAACTGATCCGGTAGTTCCGTTTCCGTTCCTTCCATCATCAGTTCCCATCTTGGCACTTCCGAGCCAATGATTGCTGCGACGGCTTTCGATGTAGTTGTTCACAAAGCTCTCAGCATCAACACCAGCGGCAGGTTGCACAAGGCTGATACCACTGACATTGGCGATGGAGCTCATAATGGACTTGACACCTGCAATAACAGTCTCGATATCATATTCATTGTTCAGGTAAGGGCTAATGGTGGTTGCCATGTTGAGATTCTCCTTGATGGAGATCCTTCCCCTGGAGGTCATACCGGTACCAAGGTATTGACTGATGGTAATGAGGGTATCACCTTCCTCCCCAAGTGATCCTTCAGCTCTCACGGTCCACTGAAGCTGTCTGGTGATTCCATCAGAGGCAATGAACGATTGCCAAAGCATTGTGTTGGGGCCAGGAGCAGCAGTGGCAAAGATTCCAGCACGGCTATCGAGGTACAACTCCTTATCGGCTTCGATCGGATCATCGTAGGCACCGTAGAAGTCGTAGGCAGTGACATTGGGGTGGCTTGCAACCATATCGGTGTTGGCATGGTCCATGACATTGTATCCAACAGGCAAGAGAATCCAGTCTTCCTTGGCAATCATGGAAGCCCCGTCAATGGAAGATGCCTGAACAGCTTCAAGGGAGTCCTCAGGACCAATTCCAGAGCGCATCAAGATCTTTGCAGTTCCGAAGGTTCCTGCAGAGAGGATGACCTTCCCGGTATTGGCTGTAACGGTGTAGATACCAGTCTTTCCGCCAACATCACTGGCAAGGACCTCGACACCAGTGATTGTAGAACCAGTACGGACTACACGGCGGACGGTAGTGTTGACCGCAAGTTCAAAGTTGTCACGAGCCATAGCAGTCTGAAGGTAGGTAGCCAAAGGTCCACCACGCTCACCATTTGAGTACTTTGTATGGAGTTAGCTAACAATATATAATCTCAAGAAATAATACAATGGTTTCTTACCATGAAGGGAGAGTGAGAGAAAGTCTTGTTCTTCGAGTTGGGGCTTTCATTTGCAGTAACAGCCTCCCATCCAGACTGAGGCAAAGCGGCGGCCAAAACTTCATATGGTTCCTGCAAGTAGCGCTTACCATCCATGGAAGGAGTATCGGTGGAAGGAATTCTCGCGAAAAGTTTATCAGTTGCAGAAACCATGTCGGTGGCCTTCCAACCATCGGGGAAGTTGTAGTCCCAGTCACGGTCTTGAGGTCTGAAGAAAAGACCTGCGTTAACAGCAGTTCCACCTCCAAGGAGACATCCAGCCATCTGATCAATATCGTTGCATGCGATGCCAGTAGAATCGACCCAGATCTCGTTGCAAAGACCGGGAACATCAAAGCGAGTGAGGTTCTCTCCGTTGAGCCAAGCAGGTCCAACGGTTCCACCTGAGGCATATGTTGATGGCGGGCCTCTTTCAATCAAGAGGACCTTAGCACCAGTCTCCGAAAGACGATCGGCAGCTGACTCCTATTAGGATTTTTGCTATCAAATTTGAGAAGGGAAATAACTCACTAATAAGACCACCAGCACCTCCTCCAACAACGATGTAGTCATATTCACCCAAAGTCTCAGTGGCAGCGGGGATTGCAGATGTAGCAGTAGCAGAGCTGCTTGCTGTAGCAGTGGCACTTGCGGTGGCTGTTGGCACGGCTGATGTGGAAGAGTTGCCTGACGGAGTGCCAGCAGAAAGTCCAGCATCCGAAAGCCAAGTTGAATATTGCTCAGACAATGCCGAACCGATGAGCATACCATATTGTCCAAATCCATTGTCGTGGTATTGAAGAGTGCAGGATGCATCAGTTACATCACTAACTGCGGTCTTACTCTGAGCCCATCCCATAATGGCATAAGAAGCTGTCACGTCGAATCCACCATCGGTCCATGAGGCACAGTTCTCGCATCGGAAAGTCCATGACCAATGTGTAGAATTGATGTTTGTATACATTGTGGTGGCTGTAGCATCGCCATCATATACCGAAGGTGCCTCATAACCACTACACAAGGCAATGTTAGAAGCCGTAGCTCAAATGTCGGTACTTAGATTGTTACTGACGTGACATAACGGAATGAGTGCACGATCTCTTCACCATTGGGCCAGGCAACAAGCAAAAGATTGCTTGTCATTCCACCCCCAAAACTTACACCAGACCAGCCTCCATCAGTATTGATTGGTCCAACCTATTTATCCTGTTAGAAATCTCACCAACGATATTTATAAGATGGAAACTGAGCTACTAACGATTTGTCCAATGAACTCAGTAGTCGGAGCAGTCGGAAATGCGATAGAAAAGGAAAATCCGGAATAGGATGTGGTAAGAAATCGCTGAAACGAGATACCAGTCTCTGTATCAGTGTAGGCTGTGGATGATTGAGCTGAAACCAATCCTAGTGCTGTCCATATAGAAAAAAACTCATATCAGAACCCAATTCCCGAAAAGCGAGCTTGTGTATCAACTTACCAGAAGCACTCAGCACAGAAAGAAGGGAAAGAGCGTTTTTGAAAAGCATTTTGTGTTTTAAAGGGAATGAATAGATATAAAAATAAAAAATAAAAAAAGAATGTAAAAAAAGAATGTCCACCTGAATCAAAGGTGTATAAAGAAAGTCGTTTTCAAAAACCAAAAGCCCAGTTAAGCGTCAAGCTTTGAGGTGAAGGACTGGAATCATTGAGAAGAACGAAGTGTTTATATATATACAGAGTTGAGCTCTGATCGCTTCTTCTGATAGTACTTGTTATTTACCAAGTACCACCAGTCCCATGTTCAACTTAATTCTTGGTTCTTGGTATGCATAGTGTATACGTACTTGCCTGCCCCGAGAATGGGGTTCTGTAGAGTACTAGCTAATAAATCTGTAGTAATTAGTACATATAGCTACCCTACCAAATCGGTGATAAAAAAGTTGATCAATCGCCCTTTTCCTATTCGTCCATTTAGTAGAAAACAATAACCCCACCCATTACTGTTTCGCAGATATGAGCCCATCCCCAGCAAAAGCCCGTCCGCCGGGCGGCAATAAGGAGGGAAAATTGTTTGTCCCGTTCCGCCGTAACTCTTAGGGCGCTTGTCCTTGCGAAACTTTTTATACGCCCCTGGTGTAATATCGGAGTTGTATATGGCTTCCATCGATTGAATGGAAACCAGGTTTATTGTAGAGTATGTACATGTGCATATATATTGCGTTGGATTGGTGGCCAGGCTTTCTATCTGAGAGGTTTGGTGTGAATGAACCGGTCTCGCAGGACGCGAAGATCTCGGGAGTCAATACCGGTCTCCCCATAACATATACCGTTCGCTTCTTATTTCTTATATCTGCGTCTTATTCAATCCTTCTGGAATTCCCAAGAAACTATGGTGATGTTGACTTCTAAGTTACGAACCCAAGTGTACTCTGCCAGGCACTCTATTACTACATGTACCCCTGCTCAGTGGAGGTTACACTTAGATTGCGGCTCAGTAGCGCTAGTCGGGAACCAACGTTAGAGTATTATGACCAGTTCTATATGTGGTTAGTAGAGTTCAAAGGGGTCGAAGCGATCGCCCTACCCGAAAAATAGGGATTTGGGTCTAGGTTTCAAGCAACGGGCCTGGTCAGTTTCATTTTAACAAGAACAAGCAGTATGTTGAAACAAGCACAGGTATAGAAACTTAGTAGTCCCCTACGAGCTACCAGTGTGTGATCTCAGTTTAAAGTAAATGTACACAGGTACATGTAGTAGAGTCATGACCATGAGTTCGTTCGGCGGTTTGACGCTATAAGGTATGTACATGTACCTGTTCTTTGCATATCGTGCCACATTACTTTATGTATGTGCGTGTAATTTGCTCCACCTATAGGTACATGTACATGACATTTCAAAGAGCTCGTGGAAGTAGATGAATGTTGGATGACGCCGTCACGCCTGCTGGGTTATAAAGTGTATGCATATAATCTGGCACGTGTCAACGAGGATATAGAGTGCCATTTAGATTCCCGTCCAAAGTTGGCAAGAATAAGCATAAAGGGGCCAGAACTTTAATAAAATAGCAGTCCTTTGCTGGCTAAGGGGGCTGATATACCGAGTGATAATTTATGATTGGCTCCAGCTTACACATTCATCATAACCCGACACAGCAACATCTGGATAGCCATAGGATCCCAAACCGAATAGTGACCGTGTTGAATTCTCTAGCCTAGATCTCATTGCAATTCGTGCATTTAACTAGCAATTCAGACCATCAAGCAAAAGACTACCCCCCGTCACTAGCCCCTTCACATATTCTGTCACCTTACCTAGCAACGAAGCCCTTCCGCGATCTCGGAGTCCCGCGGATACCTTATATATTCGGCCCCAGTAAAAAGGGAAAGCATGCAAGATCAACTCCATCCCACTCCCCCAGTCTCGAAGCCAAGCCGTATAGTTCTTGGTCCTAAATTAATTGGGTAGCTTGTATTTGGATACTGTCTAGGCCTTTGTTCCATTTTCAAGATAGAGACCAAACTCCTCTGGATACATGTATCTACCGTCCCTGAATATCTACTGTCAGTAAGGCCGACTGACTGGCCTTAACGGAACAAGTCTCACCTTCTCAAGCTTACGCCCGAAAGCCCTGCACGCCACTTCCCATCAACCCAAGTCGCCACGCCGACTACTGGCGGATCCTCTCTTAATTACCTAAGTTCCCACCTGTACACCCCCTACAAAAGCCTTGCTATACCAACAAGGAACAAAAAGAATATGAAAGGATAGAACAAATATAACAAATGAAGACAGCAGGAAAATCCAATAAACTCCATTTTTCATGCCTACCACAGCGCCCCCTAACCCAGACATGAAAAAACGCCCAACGCCTAGTGCTGTTACTTTCTTCATACATGCACGGCGCATGGCCGTTCCCACCGAAAGAACTTTATTCCCTGCACGGATTTTCCCCCACACTCGACTAAAGAAATGGACGACGAAGATGGGCAAACAAATAAATATACACAGCAGTTCATGAAAAAGATCCGGAATTGAACGAAGAAAATGCCAGTCTCTTGGCAATTGACGGTAAGAGTAAAGGAAAATTTGACCTGAGAAGAATAGTTCAATTCGTACCAAAAAAAAAAAAAAAAAAAAAAAAAAGCCTTGCCTCTTTTGGATCATATTTAGCTCGTCCAACACATGTCTCGTTCAAAGATACAAAAACATACGCTACCAATCCCGTTCCAGCCAAGTTTTTATTTGCAATAACCTATTTCCCACCCTCGCCATCCGCCGCGGTCTGTTGCGGCTGAGTCGGTTGTGGTTGTTGTGGCTGTGGTGGGGGAGCATGTTGCCCACCCTGATGCTGCTGTTGAGGATGTCCACCATAGTTGTTCCCCCTACCTCCAGGAGGATAATGTGGGCCATGATAATACTGTTGCGGCGGCGGTGGCCCTCCCTGATGTGGAAGAGGTTGTCCACGCATCATACCCACTGACCCATCGTTAGAATAAGCACCAATTACAAAGTTGGTCGGAACCATCATTGGGATCCCTATCCCACCGCCACCGTTCCTCCCGCCACGAGCTCCCCCACTGTGTGTAGGCGTATTCCCCGTCCGACTCCGCTGGAGTGGATATGACGATAGGCTCGTGTCGGGAGCCGAAGGGGCGGGAGAAAATGCGGCAAGCGAAGACATAAGAAGTGGAGAAGCAGCAGAGGGTTGAGGAGACAAATGCGAATTGCGGATACGTGGGGATGGGACAGCAACAGGAGAGGCAGCACGACTAACACTAAATTTGGCCGCAGACGAAGAGGGGGCAGAAGGCAGAGAGACAGTGGATTGTGGACGCTGGGGTAACCAATTTTGGCCTTGGAGGAATAACTCACTTTGTTGCTGTCCTTGCCCATATATCGGGCCACCTTGTCCAGGCTGCATTGCATATGGTATCATTTGAGGTCCCGCAGGAGTTCCCTGCGATGACCCTTGGTGCATCATCATAGGAGCACCTCGTCCAGGACTTGGGTATCCTTGTGAACTTGGAGGTGGCGGGGGAGCAGTGCCATTATGCATATAAGCGTGAGGTTGTTGAGGTGAATACATTTGGTGGGGTATAAATTGTCCAGGATACGGGATATGTTGAGGTCCAGGTACCATCATCTGTCCAGCACCGGCAGGACCTCTGAATCCACCGTAGAACTGGCCAACGAATGGAGCACCCGGGCCACCTGGTACATATTGTCCCTGCGGATGGGCAGTATACATGGGTATTTGTGAGTGATGGGCAACTGGAGACTGCTGGTAAGGCGCGAGAGTTGCGTTGTGTAAGTTTGGTGAAGGCATGACAGATGGTGGGATTTGTCGGAGGTGCTGATCTTGCTCGTAGTGCTGGGGCGGGATCGCTAAATGATGCTGAGGCATGTGTGAATGGTGTTGGTGCGATACATGTGGGGGTTGGTTGGCATGAGCCATATGGGGAGGACCCTGTGGGTGGTGATGTGGTTGATGGGGGGAAATATGTGGAGGCTGTGGAGAGTGCATGGTACTCGACGCGGAAAGCTCTGTTCTCGCAAACATCTGCACATACTTCTTTTCTTCATTACCTTCGGCTGTTGGCCAGGTTGGAATGGTGTGGAAAGGCATGTCGATGAAATCATTGGAGTTTCCTTTCAAGTACTTCGGATCTGTCTGAACAGGCCCATTCTTCTGTCCCGCCTTCATCATCCTTTTGATTGGATTGAAGGAATTTTTAATAGACTTTCTTTCCTGTTCTGGTTTCGGCTTTTTGTTCCCAAAAAATAGGGATGGGCTTGTAGCCCGAGGTGAGGCATGCGCGGGAGCAGATGTGGTAGGACTTGGGGTAGCAGTAGTGGATGGCCCAAATGTAGGCGTGAAGGTGGCTGCGCTGGGATTGGGTCTGAACTCCACCGCCTTTGCAGCCGCTCTCATACTCATAGATGCAGGAGATATGGACTTAGGAGCAATGGGAATGTTTCCTGCGGCAGGACCGGTTGGGATATTCTGGGGGTGTTCAGGAATAGGTACTGGTGAACGTACATGAGGAAGCTGTTGTCCCCCTTTCTTCGCATCTTGGATTTGTTTTAAACGAGCACTAAGAAGAGGAGCGGGATGCTGGGCTCTCTGTGCCTGACGTTGCGGCGGAAATCCGTTTAGAAGTTGCTGTTTCATCAATTCGTGTTCAGTCGGATTCTTCGCTGCAAAGCTATTTGGAGCCGGCTCTCTTGTTCCAGGCAGCTTGGCCGTTTGTGAGGTAGTTGAAGTCGTTGGCGAGACTACCTTAGCAACATTTGCCTTGGCCTTTTCAACAATTTCGGCTTGTTTCTGTTTATCTTTTGCCAATATTGGTACCAAATCCTGAGGAATTTCAGTCCTAAGAGTGAAATTTACAGAGAATTTCTTAAGTTCCTCTAGTTTTGAAGCTCTATCCTTCTGCTGTAAATCGGCTTTTTTCCTCATATAGCGTTCTTTCTCCATATTAACAAATTGCTTGAAGTCCTGTGTGAGTTCGGGTATTGGAGGTTGACTTGTTGAAGAGACCTCAGATGCTCCTAGCATTCTCTTAGGTGCGATGATCTCAGGAAGAGTCGACTTCTCTTTTGGTTTATTAGTAGCATCTTCTGACTTTGTGGCTTGAGGCAGATTAATTGTTGGAAGAACAGCTGTTGGAAGAACAGCTCTCGGTGCCTGCGGCGCCTGCTGCTGTTTCTGCTGCAAAGTTTCTGGACGAACCAGTTGGGAGGATATTATGGCGGGATCATGAGGAGCGCCAGGAACAGTCGGATGCCCCGTAGGCGCCCTCAAAGCTGGCGGCGTATATCGCGAGTTTATGGCCTGTGTGGCCTGCGCTTGGGCAACACCACCGGCCACAGGATTACGTTGAACAGCACCGTATCTTCGAAGAACGAGAGAAACAAATGTCAACTTATTGGATTAGGGTTCAGTTGAGAAGCCAACCAACATACCTGTCTTCTTCATCAATTCCGCTATCATCTCCGAGGGCGATATTTCTTTCCTCAGCAACGTGGGGATTCATGCTTGCATTGATGGTTTGGCCCTCTATTTCTCTAGCAATTTTTGCTGCTGCTGCTTCACGTTGCTGGTAAAGTGGATGAGCACGATCTAGCTTCGTGGTATAAATATCTTCGTTAAAATCTGATTTAAGACCAAAAAGACGTTCATTTACTTCGAACTGATTCCATCCTTGACCCTGGGAACCAGCCTGGGAACCAGCGGCCGACTCCTCGAGAGAAAGGTTATTTGTAGCTTCATCAGGCTGCCACCTATGGAGCTCTCGTTCTCGCATGGTAAGATTTCCAGAGATATCAGCGTCGGTCCTAAAAGTACCTAGATTGACATCAATAAATATCAGTAAAATAGAGGAATAGAAAGAAAAAAAAAACAGAGACGTCTACAATGCAGATTTACCATTCTGATGATTCGCGTGGCCTTCAGCCTCGCCCAACGCGATCTTTTCTGCGAAGATATCCACGAGATCTCTAGGCTCGAAAAGCATAGTTTTCTCTGGGCCACCACCAACATGATCTCCTTCTTCCAACCCATCTCCACTATCACCCAAAGGAGCTCTAACAAGCTTGACCCACTTCATCACAACACCGATATCATGGTTCTTTGCGTCAGCTCCTACAAGAACACCAGTGTAACGGGCACTAGTCTTGAGAGTTATAGTAATTGTTTTACCCTATTTGCAATTGTGGATGCGGGTCAGCAAATACTACTAAGATGTTACTACAAGAGCGCTATCGAGCTCCCATGGAATGTTTTTACTTCGGGGAACTTTGGGCCAAGAGAACCGGTATTTCTTATAGTCGAAACAAAAAGTATTAAAAAAAAATCTTGGGGTATAGAACATACAATTAAGTTTGCAAGTAAAAAAAGTGTCCTATCATGCATATGCTTATCATGGGTATCGGATTCACCTCCGGGAGGCATAGTTGGGTTCCGCGCTTTCATTGCGGCAGCCTGACTTGGTGTAGGCGATGATGAGGTAACGGCGTTTGTAGAACCCCCATTATATTTTTGATGTGTATTCGCTTGCCAAGGTCCCCGGGAAGTATTCCGCCTAGAGATCTATTAGCACTGAATTATATCATAAAGCTCAACATAAAGTTTTCAAAGCTCCGTATTAATGACGTAGGTCGTAAAACAATAAGATGGATATTAGAATAAATGAAAAACCAAAGATGGGAATTAGAAAGTAAGGAAGATAGAGCGATGCCTGCACATAGGTTGGGGAATACAAATAAATCGGGACATTGGCAACAGGTACAATGTGGGGTCGTGGGGCGAGCCTCGACAAGGTCGAATATTCTCCCAAGAACAACGGCCAAACATAATTACACGGGATACGGTGTTTCAATCTCAGAATCGCTCAAACCAGTACCCAACTTAAGGGTTGAAGTCTCGAAAGAAGTGATGGCCGCTTACCTTTGGGCATCAATGGGTGATTGAACTGACCTCCTGTTACTATTTCCGCCGTTTGAAGTACCAGAAATTGTGCTCTTCAACTGAGGCCTTGCTGCAGAGGCCGAGGAAGCAGACGAAGCACCTGCGGGGGCAGGACCATTGGCCGCTGTAGGAGCGGTTGCCGTAGTGGCCATGTGTGAAGTAACGGGTAGTAAGTAACTATTCGTGAAGCTCGTAAATGGGTGAGTAGTGATGAGAACCAAGCTTGCAGGAAGAAAGGTTGAAGAGAAGGAAAGCGCAGCAGATTCGTTGTCAGTAAGGAGGCGAGTCTGAAGGTACTTCTGCTGCTGTTCTTCCCCTCTAGAAGAGTCTAGCTTTTGAAGTGGATGGCGGGGTGTAGAGGGGTGCTAGATAGATAGGATAGTAGAGAGGAGGGTGTAGGTGAGGTGATGGGGGGAGGGGGGGAATATGGGGGAGGTTTAGATGGAGGGATGTCAGAGGGTGCGAGTGAGAGACAAGTTTGTTCTCGTTTATGAGTTCCTCGTGCAAAGGCGACAACAACAACAACAAAAAAAAAAAGATTCCACGAGCTATCCCAAAGGAACGGCAAAAGGAAAGAAGGGCGAAAAGGTGAAAAGGACCTTAGTAGGAAAGAGAGCTTTGAGCGTAGTCTGGGGGGCCGATGAGCGCAGCAGCTCTTTCTACCATACCAAGCAACACACCAAGCAGCAGTAGCAGCAGCAACAGGTTGGTTTCACCTCTCACCTGCCAGTGATATTTTATTTATTTTTTTCCACTGAGTCGGGCTTCCTCCAGGTGAGACGATTGCCAAGCAACACACAACCGTTAACCAAGCATCTGATACGTCCCAGCATAAATTATCAGCATGAGCAGTAGAACTATTTCGAAAGCCCCCCTATGTATCTCTAACAATCTGCAGGAAAAATTACTATTGTTCTTGCGAAAATTTATGTCAAGTCTAGTGCATACGCACCTCAACACCTTGTCTAGCCGGTGTTCATGAGCGTCAAAATTCGAACTCGACACACGACCCGATATTGGCTGCTGAGTAGGCATAATAATGCTGCTGAATCATGCGTGCTCGCTGGGAAAATAAACAAGCTGTAGGTTTGATTGTGTGGGTCATCTGATTGTGTGAATGCTATATGGGCAATATTTCGGACTGAAGATCATTCTATCGCTTAGTGTGTAGATATTGGCATAAATATTATAATTACATATCCCAAACTTAATCATCTTAATCAACCACAAATAGAAAGAGCTTCAATAAAAACCTCCTGGTGAATGATCGATCTGTAAGGGGTACATGAGATATCCAAGGAGCGCATGAAGTGATGGCCCAAGATTTGCGATCCTGACCACGCTAGAAACTTCTGAAATAAGTTCACATAAAAGCTGATACTCAACCCTGCCAAAGCAACTGGTTCACAATCGATATCAAGCTCGTACCTGGCTGAAGCCTCAGTAAATATTAGTATACGACCCAGCTACATGTACGGAGCTACATACATATTGATATAAAATACCCAATCACCTATAATCAAAAGCAATAAGAGTGCCTCGGGCTCTTAGGTCTTCTTTCCCTTATCTTACCCTTCTATCCAAACTGCGGGCGCAGCGCCAGATGTGCTGAAATAAGATAAGTCACGAACTTTCCTGGGATACCGGTATGTAAAGTACACCAAGGTAGGGAAACATTGGTCCCTGCAGATGCAGTCGGTAAACACGAAACTAACCCAACACCATGTCCCAGTAACTAAACCTCAACAGCCACCACGACCACCATCCCCCACTAACCAACCCCCCACACACTCTCTGGCTCCCCCTCCCTGGGTACCAGCTATCTAACCCCTTTCCTCCAACATCTAATGCAATCAGGCTCCCATCGCTCAGGCCTTACAAGATCTCTTACTCCAACATCATCGTCATCGGCATCACCATCACATTCACCTACTTTTAGTAACACCTCAATGTCCTCCCAGAACTCAACGGGTTCAGCCAGGAGTCCCCGACAGCAGCGATCTAGAATAAGTGTGAGCTTCATTTTCCTGATTCGATTCGTTCCCTTTACAAGGAATCTTTAGAGTATTTTAAATAGTAGATGCTTTTAAAACTTCAGTAACATTGCTCGTCACAAGTATTTTGCTGACACGAGCCACAGCCGTCTCAACATCTATCTACGATCGAGAAATCCGTTACTCAACTTCTCATCGCAACTAAACAACTTCTGGAAACTCTCACCGCATGGTCACGGCAGCAAGCCACTGAGGCGGAGGTCTCAGATGTATATGTCCGCCTTGGATCCGAATTCAATTTGGCGTGTCGAGCATTTACAGCCATCGGAGTAGATACAACCGATTTGGGAAATGTACCGGATGCGCTAAGAACGATATTAGAGAGCACTCTAAGTCAAGATGCGAGTCCTCAGAGTCTGGAAGTCTACTTACCGAGGATCAGGGAGATCATTATAAACCTCCTTCATGGACTAAAAAGAAAACAACAAGGTTTACGGCAACATAAAGGTGGGAGGAATACTGCAGAGCTTTCCGGGCCTGCATCTATAGATAGAGGGCCCCCACCTTCACAGCAGCAAGCCCAAACCACGAGGGCAAGAAGTGGGGATGGTTTAGAGGAGGGTACTCCTCCACGCACATCATCTTTACCCGGCGGGAATACAACAGTTCGGGCTGCATCACCGCCAATTCCGCCCTATCCTACCTCGATGAGAAGTTCGGTTTCAACAACCGGGTCTCGAAACTCTCACCAACATTCCGCGTCTATATCGTCAAACCTTGCCTCGCCTCCTCTAAATTCTGCTGAAATTCAGCCTACTCCCACGGTTCAAGAGCCCTCTAGGAACTCTATACCTCAATATATCCCCCCCCCGCCCCCGCCCCCACCTCCTGCCCAAGATGCTCTTGCAGCCCTGCAGCGAGAAGATCCGTTACAGCGACGAGCATCTCGCCGGTATTCTGCCTATCAAATTGCTAAACTCACTGGGACATCACCAAATGGGGTAGCCATGTTATCAACCAGCAGCAACCCACCTGCCATACCCCGAAATCGTGAATCAAAGGAATCTTTGGATGCTGTTCGAGTAAGGCGTCCATACACGACCAAATCGATCCCCCGAAGCAATGAAACCTCACCCGTGAGAAATGTAAACCGGATATCAGAAGAGCGTGAGCTTGAACCTGATTCGCCCATAGCCCAGGTGCCTGAAAAGAAAAACGGACCCGCGGTTCCTGCTAAAGATGATGAACCCGTTCGAAGCCAGCCCTCTCTCGAACTTGAAACCGGTGCATTCCCTCCGCCACCTCCGCAAAAAAACGATGTAACAGAAGATGTACCCCTCAGCGCCCCAGTAAAAGAGCCTGAGGCGGAGGTTGTTCCACCATCACCCAAGCCTATCGCTCGAAGGGATTCCTCGCCACCCCCTCCTACAAAAGACCTTACTTTATTTTTACAACTTGGTCGGTCAATCAAGAAAGTCCTTGTTGCCGATGGGGCGGATGAGTTATCTTTGACCTCGTTACGTCTTCTTTTTATTTCAAAGTTTAATTACAGCCCTCCCTCGGGTGAAGACTTTCCTGAAATTTACCTCCAAGACCCTGTCTCTGGGGTACGATATGAGCTGGAGGATTTAAGAGACGTAAAGGACAGGGCGGTTTTATGCTTAAATATTGAAGTTCTTGATGAGGTTAAACGCCATATCGATGACGGAATAGGTGGTTTAAAGAAACTGGTAGACGGACTGCGAGGGTCTATGGAAGGACAAAGTTTGCAAATCACTAGAGTAGCAGAACGCCAGGAGGAGGCTGCCAAAAAGATTGCCGAGCTTTCTGTGGCTGCTCCTGTTTCTACCCCGATAACTTTGTCACCACCTTCGTTTCCTAGTTCATCGGCAACAGGGGCGATTACGAAGCATGATAACACTGCTCAGTTAATCGAACTTCGAGACCTCAGGAAAGATTTGGCAGTGTTGCGGCAGGTCTATTCCACCTTTGTCGCTGATATCAATACATCCATGTCAACTATCAAAACTAAAGCCAGCGCCGTGAAAACTGTTGCTGCTCAGCCTAAGCTAGGTCCGAATGAAGGTCGCACCTACGTTGAAAATGGGAAAAAGACTCTTGGGACGGATGCAGATGCACTAGTAAATAGGGTTGACGACCTTCAAGATACAGTGGAAGATCTACGGAAAGATGTTGTACAGCGTGGTGTCCGTCCTCTAGCACGCAATCTCAACCAAGTCAAGAAGGAGATCGCGCAGGCCAGGGCAGAGCTCAAGAAGATGGCAGACTACATCAAGCGAGAGAAGCCTGTGTTTAGGAGAGTTTGGGAAAAGGAGGTTGAGCTTGTCTGCCAGGAACAAGATTTCTTCAATATGCAAGAAAACCTAATTGAGGACCTACAAGATGACCTAGACAAAGCATCACAGACGTTCCAGCTCGTCGAACAGTGCACTGAGCAGCAGTTCAAAAGCGGTTCCGTCCCCGGCTCAGGCGCATTAAGATCGATTAGCAGAGGCCTTCCTGTTGGGTTGGTACATCCTGATGATAGGCTTGACCCAAGCGAAGCCAAGGACTCCATTCTCAGCGAAGTTCGTGCCCTGCAACCGAATCACGAGGGTAGATTGGAGGCGATCGAGAGGGCAGAAAAACTTAGACAGAAGGATCTTGAAGGGAGAATTCCAGAATTCCAGAAGGAACTTGGCGAATTTGTGGAAGAAAATAAGTTGAAGAAGGCGGGCGGCGTAGATGAGGTAGAAAGGCTACGTATGGCAAGGGACGAGAAAGTCAGGAAAGAGGTTTGGGAACGGAAGAAGCAAATGGAAGAGGAGGAGCGGGCCAGGGAGGAAGAGGGAAGCGATGAGGAAGAGGATGATGATGAATCCGAAAATGGCGAGTGATAAGCTACTGCGGACAGCCCGGAGGAACCGGCATGAAACTCCGAAGAGTATAAGCAACTAGGTTCATTTTTTGTTTAAAAATCGAAGGTTGTATGTGCCTTTATTGTGGGGATATGTCCAATCCATGGGGAAATGTTTTTATTTAGTGCCTTCTACCCATCGTAATAGGCTATGTACACGCGTTGCTTTCTCACACACCTATTCTCATTTCATGGAGAGCCTTTGGTTCTCGTCCTACTCCTCTTTTCATCTGTCTAATATCTCTTAACTTACGTGTTTATGGTCTTATTCATTTTCGTGGTTCTTTGGGCAGGTCATCTTTTTCTTTATTTTTCTTTTCTTTTTTTGGTCTCGGGATTGGAGCGAATGCGGGTTGGGATAACGGGAAGGAATAACGATAGTTCTGAAATTCATACAGTAAATAAATGGTTTCATTAAGATGTACTGCCTAATAATTCTTCTCTATCCGTTTGTTGCCATCGAGTGATCAACTATGAAGTACATATACTCCGCCAATTCATTCAGTAAACAACCTCTCTGTAGGCTTAACATGCCCTCCAGTGAAAACTCGTGACAAGCATCATTGACCTGAACGAGGGGGGTAGTTGATTCATGAGCTACATGTATCTATCGATTGGTAAAAAAAAAATAGATATTGAGTTCAGGGGGCTACAAAAGTACCGTGTGCCCCTCAAGTCAGCGACTTCGCAATGAATCGTCTGACGAAGTCGTAGTGCAAATGGCTTTGCTATATGTACTTTCACACTAGCTTCTAAACACGCAGGTATTTCTCCGAAAACCTCTTTAACACTACCACTTCAGCCGCAGACCCGACTTTGGGTGATATTGAATGGCCAGCCAAAGTTGGGTTATTTTAGCGCTTTGCCCTAAGTACAATGGCGGAAAATGGGGTGTGATTAGAGTAGTAGCAGTCTTGTAGTGATGCAGTTTTTTATCTGCATTACGCTTGCTCGCCCGGCTCGATTTAATCCGGTATTCATATGAATACAGTAATCCCAAACAAAGGTTCTTTCATGCCAGTACGCTATCTCAAAAGAACGGTATGTTCAAAAAAGCCGTACCAATACTGCTCGCTAGCCAGTCACACAATTGAGTTCTGTGACCACGCTAGTATAGGGTCCAGGTAGGTACAGGACTAGGCTAGACCTAGGCTCATCCCGCCTGCTTCCATCCTGCCAGCGGGGAACACTCACTACCCGTAGAACCAGTGCAATCGATGGAGTTGTTCTATCTTGAGAACCATATAAACATACGCATATACCAGGAAATCTCCGGAACACCGAGTACATGTATTAGTTTTCAATTGTATATCGAAGACCTGCTAGTTTCCAGACTCCTACTATGCTTTTGAATATTTTGGTATTTTTATGGTATATTAAAGGCGTATTGGTACGGCTTTTTCTAAAACCCCGCCTTTTTCTAAAAAGCGGCTTGTGACCAAAAAGACCCTTTTTGAAACACACCAGTTCTCTACTATATATTTAAAAAAGTGCTTCTATAGAAATGCATTTCTTTGAAAAATCGGTGTCTTTATGAATATTGTTTTACTACGCCACTTTTAAACCTGCAAAGATTATACGGCTCTAATCTCACCCCGATTTCCCGTATTGTACATAATCCACTGCTGGGGCACTGAAGCGTCAATATAACCTTGACGGAATACAAGCAACCACAAAAGATATTATATTGATGAAGGATCTTAAGTTTGGATCAGAATCCTATTGATCTCTAGACCATATTACTACAGTTTTCCGGTTTGGGAGGTGTTTACCGTAACCCCGTCATTGCCCCGTCATGATCATTGGCGTTTGACAATCCATGTGAAGGCAGTAGATAAATTCACTTAAGCAGCTATAGGCCTGCAAAAGATAGAAAAAAAAGTGGAAAGAGTGTAAAGAATCCCTAAAATCCCTTCCTAGGTTACATGAAGTCATCATAAAAGTCAGCATCCCTTTTATCATTGAAATTCTCCTCCAACGCTTCCTCTGTAAAAACGTCGTCATAGGCGTGGTCCTTCTGCCATGCCTTCTCCCTTCTCTCCTTCATCACTCTAGCTTCTTCCTTCTTCTATACCACTGTTAGTCCAAAAGGTTCTCTCTCTCAAAAAGAAAAGAAAAAGAAACAAAAAAGAGCCCCTACCCTTTCTAGCATCAATTTCTTCTCCCTGTTTCTGATAGTCTTATCTCTCTCCTCCCTCTCCGCCGCAAGATCCGGGAACTTCTCGGTCTTAGTCTTATTAAGTCGATTGATGATGGCGTTCGTGCGGGCCTCAACAAGGACTTTCTTGACCTTTCGTTGGTCCTTGAATCCAACCTGACCGACGGCCATGGATCCGTCTTTTTTGAGATTGGACCAAGGAGTGTAAACTATATTAACATTGTCCTTTTTGTTTCCTAGAACCCATTATTGCTTAGTGATAGAACAATGGAGTGAAACTGATGAGGACTAGTGTAGACCGACCCTCAATTGAGTTTGCCTTTGTGAGCTGGCAGCAATCGACCAGTAGCTCTGGGCTAATATCTTCCCAGCTCTGCCCTTCTTTGAGCCGTAGGTAAATATGCGCCGATGAGAGCTTATCCGCGTGGAACTGTGGCCGTTAGTCTTATATCCTGTCTAGTACCGCTGGGTGCAGAAATTGCGTACCCTAAGTACTGCGTTAACCTACATCTAAATGAGAGCTTTATAAAGAGTAGTGATCATGAGAGTAACGTACCAAAGATCTTCGTCCCATCCATACTTGATCAACTCTTCATCTTCTCTGGGTCAGCCCTACACAACTTTCCTCCAAGCTTCGGCGGCGCAGGACTTACTCTCAACCTTATCCTTTCCCATGTAAATGTACGCGGCGGGCTCAACCACGTTCGACGTAAAGTAATACACCATCTTGAATTCTCTCCGCGCAAAAACAAAAAAACAAAGAAAAATGGTGTTTGTGGAAGCTGTCGGCCTAAGTTCAACTTTGGCGGGGTAAAAAGCACTTATCATGCGGCTCAACTTGCAACACGTGAAAAACGTGAAATATGCCTGTTGGTCCTATTCTTAAACACATACATGTTGCGGAACTAAACGTAATAAGATACATGTACCTACATGTATGCAGTATTGAAATAATTTAAGGTCATTATCTACATCCAAAAGAGCCCGGGATGCATGCACCCCGCTCCCAGTTTCTCGTATTTACTGTTAACTTTTTTAAACCATGAGCAAATCTATTTAACATTTATAACCAGCCTCTATCAAACTCGCTCTAAGGGCATCCAGTGCCTTGTTGATATGTCCCAAATCCCCATTCATAACACTCACACCCATGTGCCCAAATCTGAAATATTTAGTCGCAATCTCCTTGTGCAGACCTCCTGCGAATATAACACCCTTTGCCAATAGCTTTGGTAAAAGATCTGGCGCACCCACACCCTCGGGTAGGTAAATAGCCGTCATACCATTCGCCTGGCACTCAGGGCTTTCGGCAAGTTGCTTCAGTCCCATTTCACCGATAGCCTTCTTAATGACTCCGCTGACTTCTTTATGCTTCGCAAATCGCTCTTCCATGGGAATGGAGGTAATTTGCTTGAGGGATGTGTGAAGACCGCGGATGAGTTGAGGAGAGGGAGTGGCAAAGTAAGAAGGTTTCTTAGCCTCGTAATTACGCATTATTGGTAGCCAGTTTGCGAAAGATGCAAAATATGAACTTGGTGGAGTTGATCTATTGTTGAATCTTTCAATTGCTTTCCCGCTGACCATGAGTATACACAGTCCAGCCGGAACACCAATTGCCTTCTGCGAAGCAGTGAGAACAACATCAATGCCCCAGTCATCGAAGCGGATCTCCTCGCAACCGACAGAACATACACCATCCACTATGACAAGTGTATCCGGTGAAACCCTATGTACCAGCTCGGCGACAGCTTTGACATCTGAAAGGACACCGGTTGATGTGTCGGTGTGAGTGATAGTGATAAGTTTGTAAAACTTTTCTTTTAACGCGGCTTCAATCTCGGCGAGAGAGGGACGGGAGCCGATGGGAGCTCTTAATTGAGTAGGGTTTGCGCCATAGGTAGCAAAGCAGGTGGAGAATGAATCGCCAAAGTATCCTATTCATGCATGCTCGATATCAGATAACCCCGGAACAACGTGTTTGGTTGCTTGATAATGGGAAACGTACCTGTGTGCAGGACTAAGACATCTTCCCCCCTCTCTACTAAGTTTGCCGCCACGAAATCCCACCCCAATGTCCCAGATCCAGAAACAGCGAATGGCTGCGCTGAGGGATCGGTGCTCAAGAACAGTTGCCTTAACATTGACAATGTCTCACCGAATATATTTACAAAGGGAGCACCGACATGGCTCTCGCTGAAACGAAGAAAACCGAGCATTAGCCACCAAGCCAAGATCGAGTGAGTCACGGTGAATGAATTGGGGAGCGACATACCTAGGATGAGACAACGCCATAAGAACATCATCATCAAATTCGATGGGGCCCGGAATAAGAAGGGTCGGGTGAGCAGCTTGGGAAGACATTCTGAATGGTGGTGCAGTGGTTGTGCAAGTTGTGGGAGGACAGGACGCAGGACGAGCAGGAGGAGGAGATGCAGAGGAGAGGTGCCTGTTGATGAGGGACAGGCGGGGAGAGGATCGTACAGCCAGTTTGAATGAGGGTGGCGGTAATGGCCGGGCAAGGCAATGTGGGGGATGCTAAGGGACTACTGGGGTGAACCGAGGCTATCTGGGTGGGTTGGGGGGCGCGAGTGTGGTGTGGATGGACGAATTCTGTGCGTGGAGAGGGGCGGATTGGCGGGGTAGGTGGGAAGCGCGTACCTGGGATGGACGGGTGGATGGATGCTTGCGTTGAGAGGTGCGTGTGGGTGTGTGGACGGTGCGTGCGTGCGTGAATGGAAATGTTTGACCTGAGCGAGGAGGATCTTGCACCCCTAAAGGCCGACTCCGGACTCCGGTGACGACATCCGAAAACCCCGAAGAGCCTCACAAGCTGTAACACAGCTACAGAGCTAGGGTGGAGTGTGCCGGGTAACCACCCAACCGCGACCCCACAACCAGAGACAGGAGCTCAGGGACAAGAGCTCTGCAGGAACAGACAGAAATTGACGAATTAAGTACGTTTAGTGAGTTGCAGAGCTATATCCTTTTATAGAAATTATCAACAATGGCTAACTTAATAAAAAAAGAAGCAACTACTCTAAACTTCTTCCCATCACTCCATTCACAATCTACATACATTTCCAATCAATGGCATCTCGTCTAGTTCTTTGCATCGGGGACCTCCATATCCCAGACAGAGCTCCAGTAGTCTCCCTTCACTCCAAGCTTGTTGGTGGAATAGCTTCTAATCTTGTGTTCAGGATATCCCGGCGAAGGTCTTACCCTACCCCCAAGCTCCTCGAGCTTCCCCGACTCAGACCAGCCATCTAAGACCAGCAACTGACAACCCCTTCTAGTTTCGTAAACTTCTCTCTCCCGGTAAAATCGGCCAGATCCTCTGTCTAGGAAACTTGACCGACAAAGAGACATACGACTTTCTACGTTCAACTGCGCCTGACCTTCAAATTGTCAAAGGTGATTTCGACGTCGACGCAACAAACCTTCCCTTATCGAAAGTCGTAACCCACGGTAATCTGCGCATTGGGTTCACACATGGGCACACTATTATCCCACAGGGTGATAGTGATAGTCTATTGATCGAAGCTAGGAGACTGGACTGCGATGTACTAGTTTGGGGAGGGACACATCGATTCGAAGCATATGAGCTGGAAGGTAGATTTTTCATCAACCCAGGTAAGTGGATCACTGAAGGAAATCAGGGAGAAATAGGGGTCTAGCGCGGGCGACTGATAGAAAATGAATAGGCTCGGCAACAGGGGCCATATCGGGTGGATGGGTCTCTGAAGAGGAGCCTATTATTCCAAGTTTCTGCTTGATGGACGTATGTTCTAATCGTTTTGCCGCAGTTTTTCATGCTGTTACTAAATTACAAATCCCTTTATAGGTTCAAGGCAGTGTCCTAGTCCTCTATGTCTACCAGCTCCGCACCGACGAAAAAGGCAATGAGAGTGTCGGAGTAGAAAAGGTCACCTTTAGGAAGAACGGCGAGACCGCGTCATAGAAGAACAGACGGTTTCTTGGTGATATGGTGAAGGATTTACCATGTATGAGGGTTGAAAAATTAGACTTCTAGTAATAGTGCTAGGTATTATGTTTGTGTGAGCGAGTACCGTGAGTGGCCTGTCATGGTTGAGACAGGTCTGTATATTTAACATCCCTTCCTTTTTTTTATTGTTAGTTTTTACGGCAAAATCTGGATACCCGGCGTATGGTAGATTTGGTGTTTGAGGCCTAGGTTCATCGGATCCCAGTTGGCTTTGAGTATGGTACTTAATCATCAATTAGTCTAGATCGCTGTACGCTATTTATCACGGGCTATCACTCGGCCTCTCTAAATTGAGTTTTTATTGCTGAATCCCAATCATTGACACGTAAAACCTTTCAAGTAATGCACTTCAAGATTTCATCTCGGAGCAACACCATTAATGCTTCTTGGAAATTGAATGTAGGTTGTTATAAGCTGATGTTCAATTTCAAAGGAAACTTTTCGTGGACTTAAGTGATATCCCAGTGCTTAATGTAATATAGATGAATAACGCCTGTAAAATCATTGACTACATTCCCCCAATTAAAATCCTTGGTTATGACCTCCCATTCCCATCGCCCCATAATTGGCTCCAGGGACAAGATTTTTATGATCTGCTGGGTTAGCAGCAGCTTCATAATTCGCTACCACCGCCTCCTTTCGCAATTCCGTCCATGTTCCCTTGAATCCTAGATAGCTCAACTTTGTGACTTCTTCGTCCTCGTCGTCCTCGTCGCCATCTTCTTCCGAGAAGTTCTTCTCAAAAAATAGTGTTAAAGAGTGAGTATTCTGAAACAAGGCCCTCTTGACCGGCATCTCAATAACTTCTCCGGTTAGAGGAAGCTCGAGTGTTTGTATAGCCTTTAGATCGGTCGCGGAGGAGAAATCGAGGTCGTCGCGATTAATAAAGATTTTCAACGTCTTGGGAGCAGTCGGCCCCAGGGGTGAGCGGATAATGATCGAGTGTAATTTCACAGTGCCCGTAAAACTTTTGTTTCATTTGAGTCAGTACAAAGTTTGCTTTGAAGGAACGAAGATTTACGAACGGGATAAACATGAGCAGCTGCTCGTCAACATCACTCTCAAGAAGGGTGGTGCTATCAAGACGCTCATCCCAAGTTTTTTTGACAATTTTCATGCCAGCGCCTGGAACAGTTTCATTGAGGGTGGTGATTTTGTCAAATTCGATGTGCTGGTAAAGAGAAGATTGGAGTGCGGGAGTTAAATCATCTATATATAAGTTTGGTTTGTTAGCTTGCTACATCTAGATGTCCACGATGCATATATTGGGAGTAGGGGCTGAGCTTACCAGAGTGATCATGTCCCCCAGGACCATGGGAATGGGAATGATCATCATGATCATGTTCATCATGACAAGAGTGGGAATGTGAATGATCAGCCATGATATTGTTTTCGAATGTTTTATCTCTGCTGATTTGGGTGGTTTGAGTGGAGAGTTTTCAATCAAACGAATCTGCAAAATGTGGGGTACAGGGTCTGATGTCATCAGCCACAGCTATTTATTTTCATGCAGGTCATCCCGCGTGGAACCGGAGCTAAGTACGCTTAGTGATGCGCGCCCTGAAGTATGCAAGACGAGATGAGGCTTCCTATGGATTGAATTCACTAATACTCTAGAGCTGAGTACCTACAGCCGTACCAGTGGACTAATTCATGAGCTACTGACCAATAAGCTTTCGGCGCTTATTGAAAGACCATAATTTCTGAAATATACGAATGTTTTCCAATATCAAACAAGAACCTTTATTTAACTATATATCAAAATAGTTGTTTGGTTTATCTCATCCAAAAGTAAGTTTAGTATAATCCAAGTTAACTATCAGCACGAAAGTGCGTTAAATCTACCGTATACTCCATACTCCAGCTCAATGCGTTCCTAAGAAACTCCTCTAAGAAAATACTCGTGGTTGATATTCGTCATCTCATTACACCAATCTGTACGCCTTCAAATCACTTTTGCGGAAGTACTGGAATTCTGACCAAAGTCTGCGGCATTGGAACACCGTTCTCGTCTCGTCGTAGTCCGTCATGTTCTTCCTGTTTTTCTTGTTTTGGTTTCGGCGCAAATGGGTTGTCCTCTTCGGTTTCTTCTTTAGGTTGGGGAATTTTCGCTGCGGCTCTGTCAGTGTCAAGTTTGTAACGCCCCCAAGATAAGATATTACAAGAAGCCATAGCAATTGCCCTGAGAACATTATGCCAGTTCGACAAGACCGCAGCAACAGCTATATAAAATCTATATATCAGCCTGGAATAACCTCAGTGTCTATATCAGGCTGGGTGGGTAGGTACCCTCGGTTCCGTCAGTCAACGTTGCTAGCTTTTCCTCTAGTTCTTCCATCTGCTTCGCTAGCCCAGCGGATAGATCTCGCAGCGCCATTAAATTCTCAAGTTCCTGCTTCTTCTCATTTATCCTCGCCATCAGGGCTGGTGACCCCGAGGCGGAGGTTGAAGCAGAAGGTTGGCGAAAGTGCTGGGAGTAACGATTTGGATAGTTCGACATTGCTTCCAACAATCGATCAATGGGAGGTGTACGCTCTCTTGTTTCTTTAAGAGATACTCCTTTGTATTTGTAGAGTATTTCTACCTTTATGCAGGGGTTTGAGCGTAGTAAGTGAGGGGGTTAATATTCAAATGCCTACATGCTTCCCGTTGCTAGAGGTCAGTGGTGGGGCAGGCGGTTGCCATGGATTCAACGCGTCGCGGATCTGAACACACAAAAGAGCTCCCACTTGCCCAAATTCGGTTAAATGTCAACAGACAGGCACCTTTCCTCGACCCTCCCTCACCCACCACTCATCATCCACCATTCGTACATAATCCCTATCAACCGATATCCCCTCCTCGTGACCTAGGCTTCTTCCTTTTTTTCTATTTACAGGATCATCACTAGCACCCATCTACATCTGATCTATAGATCGCAGTGTCCATGGCCAGATTAAACGACCCGCCCCAGCCAGGGCAAGAATCTCTCGAAGCAAGTACGTTGTTTCATCCTCAAACCTTTGTTCTCATCGCTCATGAGATATACCCTCGAAGACACAACACGCTAACCAAAACCTATAGTAAAGAAAAGATATATTCGTCAGAACCGTGAGATTGCCAGGTTCGTTGCTTGTAAACACCTTTATTTATGCTACCGATTTAGTATTTCGAGATTTTTGACCAAGTGTCTTGTTTGATTGTTTACAGGGTCAACTCCACACAATCCACCAAGATTCGTAGCCTCGAAACCGAAACGACTCGGCTACTCACTGAAAACATTGATCTGCGGGAGCAGGTCATAAAGCTCCAAGCCCAGTTGGACAGGCGTGAACGGGGTAAGGCCGTGATCGAGAATGTTGAGGCTACCAAAAGGCAGCTAGAGGGGAAGGTAGCCGAGATGCAGGAGCTTCTAGCAAGTCTAGGGAAGGCTATTACAGTATCACCGAGAGGTACGCTTTTCCAAATTCTTATCTTAAAGCTATATTGCACTAGTTTAAGTTATTGATTCGAGGTTTTTCATTTTATAGTAAAGCCACAGCCGAAACAAAAAGCGCATATAGTTTCGCCAGATCAAACTACATACAGGAGAGGGCTCAGCTTCAGCTTCAGCGAGGCCATGAGGACTGAGGACAATCTTCCTGCAATTTCTGAAGATTCCCGGCGTAGCAGTCTTAATGTCGAGGAACCTCGACGAACTAGTCTTGGTAGTGAAGATAGAAGGAGTAGTCTTAAGTAGATACCAATATTCTTTATTCCTTATACCTTGACTTGAATCGCTAACAATCTATAGCTTCGAGGAAATAATAACATTATTACCACCACGGGCCGATGATGCAGAGTCGGATGAAGACCTCAAACCACCCACATCTAGCATGCTTGAAATCCGTTCGAAACGAAGAAGAGATAGCACCCGTCCAAGCGAGGTGGAAGCCACAAAATCAACTGTCTCATCCAGAAGTCAACTCATGGTAGACACACCATCAGAAAAACCTAAGAAGAGAAGATTTGAAGATAGGGATCAGGCACAAGATATGGAGACTCCTTTGAGTCTCGATTTTAAATACACGAGACACCCACAGAGAACTGCAGATACGCCAAAAATTCGAGCGGAGACCCCAAAGCAAACTGTATCGATGTCTAATGTTGATGAACTCGATCATGACATACCAATGAAGGAAGTTTATGAGATGGAAGAGGTCGAAAAGATCGTTGAGACTGGGAAGCGAGCCGTAAAAATGGATATTGTCGAGAAAAAGGATCCTGTTCCTATGAGAGAGACTGTGACTTTAGGCGCCACTCCCGCCATTGGCCGAAGAGCGCTGGGTCCCAGTAAGTTTATATTTCTCTTGCTCCTCTGCACAATAAGTGTGAAAGCGATTCTAACGTGTCTGCAGAAAGCACAAATTCGGACCCATTCAATTCGCCTCAGAAGCACACCAAAACTTCTCTTCCGAAAGAGAAAGATCTCGAGAAACCAGAGAAGACAGAGCTACCACCACAGAAGATCAGGACCTACCGCGATTCGAATACGGAACCCCCCTCGGCCGATGTGGAAACGGGTGGTACAGGAAGACCCTCGAGGAGATCAAAGGCTAGTAACGTCAACTATGCTTTACCAAACCTAAGAGACAAAATGCGGAGGGAAGATAAACCGGGCGAAACAGGGAAAAGTGAAGGAAGGACTGCGAGAAGGTCTACTGCTGGCCGGTTGAAAAATAAAGATAGCTCGGAGGAATTAATGGTCAAGAAGGATGCGTTTGCTAAGGGGGAAGATATCTTTGACAATCAATGGTTAGCGTCATTGCCCCAGCCAACAACTTTGACTGTTGACGCGGTAGAAGAGCCTAGGAAACCCAGGGAGTCTGGAATTGGCGGGCTTTTGGACAGGAGATCGGGACGTGACAATAGGGAAATGGAGCTACCGGAAACTGTTATGACATATAGAAAGAGGAGGGCGAGTAATCTTCATCAGGGGACTTTAATGGACCTGGAAAATGATGCAACGTCAGGGAGACCACAAACTACAGCGCCGACTGAATCGAGGCGGAAAACAGTCTCATTTGATCCAGAAAGCACTCACGGCGGTGAAGAAGGTCAATCGCGAAATCGCGAAAGCTCGAGTTCAAGGAGAAGAAGCGGTACCCATAGCAACCTAGAGTCATCATCTTCGCAGGTAGAACTAGCGGGGGATGAAGTTGTGCGAAGTTCACGGAGGACCAGTTTAGGAAACTCCACGAAAGGCATTCGGAGTGCAAAGAGCACTAACAATATGGGTGACGAAACCGAATTTGACAATAATCATCCTGTAATGGCGACTGGGACTTCGAGCAGAAGACGAAGCATGATGCTTTGATCCCCTATCCGTGTCTTTTGGAAAATTTTCAGGTTTTTGTGATTGCTACCTTGAATACGAGTTGATCTGTATACTTCTATAATCTGCCTTGGTTCTCTGGTTGTGTTTTATGTCATGACTACCATTTGGCCATGGCTTTTTGTCTTTATTTTCCTTATTCGGTTAATAATGAATGTGTATTATGACATGGGAATAGTTATGGGCTTCTTTCTCTGTGATAGCGGGCGCGTTTGGTTTCGATTTTTCTTTTTCTTTTTCTTTTTCTCTTTTTCTTTTTTTTACTATTTTTGGTTTTCCCACACTATTCTGGTAACTCAACAATCCCCGTGAAGTAAGAACCCCTCTGGGTTTTTTCCACGGCCTTTGTTTTTTGTGTAATTACATAATGTATTTATGGTGGACACGCCTTGTCATGCAGGTTGGGGGTTCACCCGCGGACTAATCAACGGGAGGACTAAACTGCAGCTTGAGGGTTGTTATCAAATTATGTATAATCCGTACAGATGTATTGTGGAGCTGTGGGGGTCTTTTTCTCATAGCTTTTGAGATATTGGGTATAGTAATGGGCTTGTATGAGTTTACTTCATAGGTTATCACTCGGCGTCTTAGTCCACAGACTCCAGCATAGAGACGATCAAGCAAAGCGATCACTATATAAAGATCGCATCTCTCGGTTTAGTAATTCACCTGCACGAGCAACCCTGAAAGTCTTGGGTATATCTCACATCACGAAAGTCTGCTTTATTGAATAAAATAACCCTTGGCTAATACGAAAGTTAAACCTATGGGATCTATAAAAATAGCCCAGCATCTAAACACGCCCCAGCGGTCTCATTAGCGTCACTTTACAAAATACAGTATGTCACTTTACAAAATACAGTATATCCTAAACCAATCAACAAAAAGAAAAAGAAGAAAAACTCACCAATCTTCACCGAGCTCCCCGTCAGCGACGTGCTCTTCGCCATGAGCACAAACATATCCGCGCACTCCTCCACCGTCGGCTAGCCGATCCTCTCCATCAGCCATCTCATCCATCCACATATCCACATAGGAAAGAAAGAAGAAGTACTCACACAAGTCTTCAACGCCGCCTTCTCCTTCATCGCCTTAATCTTTTCCTCAGGAAACTGCAGGCCCCACTCCGTCAGCAGCAATCCGGGCTGAATAGCATTGACGCGGATCTTTGGGCCCTGGCTCGCCGCCAGGCAGCGCATCAGATGTAGGCCTGCTGCTTTTGAGACCGAGTAGGCCATTGAGCTCCCGGATGCATTAGTCGCCTTATAGGTTGTCAGCAAAAAAAAAAAAAGGTGTTAGAGAGAGGGCCTGGGGAGAGAGGGGGTTGGGGGGAAATCATACGGCGATTGAAGAGGTAATTAACATGCTGCCACCGTCGGGGTTGGCGTTGAAGGTTGGCACGGCGGCGCGCAGGAGGTGCAGATTGGCTTTGACGTTGACGTTCCAGCACTGTGATCATTGGCTCTCGTGGTCAGATACGGGCCGGGGGGGGGATAATGATCATTTGGTCTAAAATTGTGGATGGGGGGAGGGGGGGCAAATTGTAAAGATGAGATGAAATGGATACACACCTTATCCCAATCCTCCTCTGCGAGCGAATACAGATCACTAAAAGCGCCTATCTTCGTCCACCCCTACACCCGCACCCACAACCTGTTAGCCATCACTCCCTCTTCCCCTACATCACCACCACCACCACCACCACCACCACCACCACACGAGAAGCAAAAAACCTACAGCATTCGACACCACCACATCCAGCCCTCCCAGCGCTTTCACAGCTTCCTCGACAATCGCAACACACCCCGCATCCGTCGCCACATCTCCCTGGATCACGACCGCCGTGACGCCCCAGGTGGCACGCACCTTCTCGGCGAGGGCCTCAGCGCGTGCAGAGGCCGACAGGTAGTTTATGGCGACGTTGCAGCCCTCGGCGGCGAAGCGCTCGACGGTGACGGCGCCGAGGCCGCGCGAGCCGCCGGTGACGAGGACGTTTTTGTTTTTTAGGGCGATGGACATTGTTGTAAAAAGATTGAGATTGGTGACGGGACCGGGAGTGGGGAGAGGAGGGACGGGTAGGTGAAGTTTATGTGTCTAGGTCTATATCTAGTATGGGGGCTATATAGGCTACATCTATAGGTAATTCAGCGGGACAAGCAGATAGATAAGTATATGGCCCTTCTGTACCGAGTTGCCGACACCAGCGGCGGGTACTGCATCTCTGCTGCTTCTTCTTCTTCTCTGCATGCTCTGCGGGACGACATGCGGGATAGCTACATGTATATATCTAGTCCAGGATTGCCCCACCCTCTGGGCAACATCAATCATGGCCCGGCAAATGTACCTGATTCACGCTCCGGCATATTCCGTGGGTATGGATGGGTATTCGGCTTCTGGCATGTGGTTGAGGTTGAGCTGCTTCTATACATATATATTTCCGGTTATAAGCACCCTACCTACCTATCCTGGCAACTGTTACTGCCCTTTGAGATGCAATTGCACATTCCGATTCCCGAAGTCTCTATCCAGGTAATGCACCGGCAAATAAATTCCTCGAGTCCATTTCCATTTCACTCCAGTAGATACCGACTATAACTAATAACGTAGCTCCCATAAAGCTCAAAGTAACAAGTCCCGCATCACCAAACTCTCCTCCCAAAAAAAAAGCCGTCTTTGAAGAAACAAAAGAAATAAGAAAAAGAAGAGAGGTGGAAAGATAAAGATAGAATGTATGCATAAAGAGAATCCAGCCTGCGCAAACATACAAACAAAGAGAGAACTGGAAGAGAGAAAACAAACATTAACAGGTTCCGATACACGCCCTGAGTAAGAAAAGTTCATATAAAAAATTAGGTGGGGTTTGTGAAGTACTCCTGTCCGATAGTAGATTCAGGGCCACGTTTCCCAGGTATCCAGATTTCCCTTTCGCTGAGGGAAAGGGAGGGGGTAAAAAAAAAAAAAAAAAAAAAAAAGGCTAAATAATGTTAAAGACCTTCCGTCATCATCTCTCGCTATAATCGTTGAGTGCAACACACACCGCTCCCCGGTGGTGTCCATTGTACTGGCGAATGATCTGTTGGCTGTACATTGTCAGTGGATTTTTAAAAAATGGTTGAATTGTGAGGTTAGCAACATACCTGCTCAGCTCCCACAATCTTGCATAGTGATCGCTGCACGCTGTGACCAAATACGCGCTGTCAGCGCTAAACGCACAATCCCAAACCCATCTCTGATGTCCGTGAAGTGCCGTCTCCTGCGTAAACTTCTTCTCGTCGACGCTCCAAATCTTTGCAGTGTGGTCGGCGGAGCACGTCGCAAGATGGCGCACATCGGGCGAGAGAAGCACACGGGTGATGTATTTAGTGTGCGCCTGGAACTTGCATACCGGGACCAGCTGCGTCACGTCCCGGTTCTGAATCATGCGCCAAACATAGCAATTTCCCTGGGAGGTTTGCCCTGTTAGATATATGACAACCCCGCGGGGTATATCAAACATACCACATTGTTTCCAGCGACGAGCATGCTGCCATCCGTGGCCACGGTGACGCTCCGCACCGGGATGTCGTCCTCAGGGATCAACTGATGCGTGCACTTGTTCTCTCCCAGGTCCCAGATCCGCACATTTCCCGCCTGGTCGCAGCTGATCAGCTCGCCCTGGTTCGGGTGTATAACAACATCGTTGACCGGCGAGCCATGGGTGTAGTTGCGCTGCACTGTAGCGGTACGGGTGTCCCAGATCTTTACGGTCCCGTCCTCGGAGGACGTCACCATCCACTTTCCTTCGCAGTGGAACCCGACACCAGTGACATTGTTGGTGTGGCCTTCGAATTGCAGGACGGGGTTGGGGTTGGTTGACTTGATATCGTAGAGTTTGACGGTGGTGTGGCCGGCGGCCGCGAGGAAACGCTTGTCGGGGGAGATGCACAGGCGATTGACCTGCGAGTCGGAGTGCTGGATTGTGCGAGAGCAGATACCGGAGAGGGCTTCCCAAAACCTAGGCAGTGGTAGTAATGTTAGTACATAGCTGATAGACGACGAGGCAGGAAAGCGCGGAGGTGTGTACCTAATAGTGTGGTCGTAACCGGCGGTGGCTGTTGAACAATATATCAGTTTCTTGGTCTCTGCTTGGGGTCCGAGTTCTGAGACAGGGCAGTAGTAATTGAGGTGTACATACCCATAATGACACTCATATTGAACTTATAAATATATATTCACAGTCGTTGGACCGTGAGAAGTGTTAGAAACGAGAGTGGGTAGATTGAAGAGCCTGTAGAGAGCAGTGGTTGACGAGGGGGGGGGATGTCGTTGAGTGAAGGCACTAGCTAGAGGCGAGGGCCTGATTGATAGTGAACGTGAAGGGGATATGAATATAGTAGTAGAGTAGTTATGGGAAGTATGATCACTGATCTGAGGGAGAAGAGTGAGTCGATAGTTCAGGGGGGAAGGGCGAGAACAGCTATGTAGGAGGTGGGAGTGGGACTCGGGGAAGGTTACAAGACGACGCAATGGCTGCCACACAAGAGAGAGATAGGGCACTGTTGCTGTATCAGGACGGGAAGAAGCGAAACGGGGGGGTGATAGGCCCAAGGCCGTCTGAGGTGGGGTGAGGGCGGTGAAGGAGGGTGGTGGTGGTGGTGGTGGAGATGGAGGAGGGAGGGGAGGTGCGGGAGTGCAGTCTGAAGGGTCGTGACCTGCTCGTGGGGAAAAAACAGGCGCTTTGTCCAATTCAGCAAGGCTCGATCCCACTGCTTGACGACTCGAGTGATGTTCCACTTCCACTTTCCCAGAGCCGCATCTTTCGCTCACCCGCCAAGAAAAACAAAGAGATAACTAACCCCTGCAGGTTCGCCGTTCAGGTTGGTAATGGTTGCGGTTGCAGTTGTTTGTTGTTTGCGGTTAGTGGGAGAGCCCTCAGGGCTAGGTGTGATATCTACTCTCCAGACTACATGTACGCAGGTGTAGAGTAACTACATACATACATGTAGCCTTTCACGTGCTCTGGCACGCCAAGAAAGTCCGAGATGCGCGTTTGCAGACAGTTCAACTTCACCGCGGGCCAACATATCCCTGGGCACAAGGCCAGCGAGAAAGCCAACACAATCCCGCCTCAAGATACCCACCATATTATACACAACTGTACACCAAAGATCTACTATACACTGATTTCATTCACGCGCATCTGAGATGTTCACCACAAACCCAACCGCCGCTGAATCGGCTGCTGCGGCGCGAAGGAGGACAAGGCCAATCTCGAGGCCAGATTCAAGAAACACACAGAGCAGTGAAAGACCTACCAGCAACGCGTCAATGAACAGGAGCGTCAGAGAGAGCAGCATAATATCTCAGCGCGGAGATACCTCTTTCGGAAAGGCAATGACGCTGAATGCAATGAGGGGAGAGACTGGCGGGAAAGATTCGGACGGTGGTGTTGTCATTTGGGTACGTAGTCAATGACAATGATCCCCATCTCCGCTGATTCATCAAAGAAATTATTATTGATATCTTCGCTAGACAAAAAACGAGAAATACAGTGTCTCCAAACTACCAGCTCTGCCATCAGTCCTAAAAACATGCACAGGTTTTCCACCCCCCAATCCCTCTCTAAACACTTGCATACTTCAGCGCTAACGGACATCCCACAGTAAACGACTCCCCCATAACAGCTGCCACCGACTCAGCCAACGGCCATGCTCTCCTCCTTTCTCAGACCGATGCCTACGTCTGGCAATATACCACGACCCACACAATCCCGCACACTCTCTCATTCCCTCTCCCGCGCGATGAGTCACCCTCCCCTCACAACCCCTTCCCCCTCGGCGCCCTGGTATCCCCCTCCGCAAACAGTAACGAGCCCGGTCTCGTTGTCGTCATGCCCATGTCCGGCCGAATTGCCTACTGGGACAGCGTCGGTTCCGCCGTCGCCGAAGGCCTCTTCACCAAGAAACGTGGCGTCGAAGGAAAGGTCTCCCTCGTCTCCGGGGAAAGTGTAACAGCTATCTGCAACGCCGAGCCAGCGGGCTTTCTTCTATCGCTCAGCTCTGGCCGCCTCGCCCATTTGGCGCTAAGAGACCTGGCGGGCCGCCCCGGCATCTCAGTGACCATCATGCGGGGCTACGGCACCGGAATGATGGGCAGTTTCCTCGGGGCGTTGCGCGCCGGCTCAAGCAGACGTGACATCATCGCTGTGCGCGCCGGGAAGGTCCTCCGGATGGGAGAACGGGAGATTGTAGTTGCCACTGCTCGCGGTAACTTCTCTAGATGGCAGGTCAACCGCAGCGGCACCTACGCCAACATCGCAGACGTAGACCTACGGGATGAGATGATTGTCGCAATTCAGGATAATATTACGGCGGATGAGTTCGGCAGGCGCAGCAGGGACCAGTTCGTAGTTATCGACACGGCGGTGTTGGAGGAGCCAACCCTGCAGACGGGCGCTGAGGATATCCAGATGCTTGTTCTGACGAGCTTTATGCCGAATGTGTCGATCCCCAGCGCAATGTATGCGCTGGTTTCGATCACATTCCATGCGTCGGGGAAGACCTCGGTCGACCATGTCCATGTCGTGAAGACATATACAACGCCGCTAGAGGAGGGCCGTACACGACCGAGATTGTATTTGCCGAAACCGTGTAAAACCGCGTTTTTGGTATTCTCAAGAGCTGTGGTTCTAGTGTCCAATTACAGGCCGGGGGCGCAGCAGAATGAGAATGACTCCATGATGGATGAAAGCTCAGACTACCAGGGAGAGGCATTCGAGGATGTGGTGGACTTTAGGGGAAACTCGAATGTCGAGACAGTGGGTAGTGGCATGGAGGATGTTATGTATGATGTTATCCCGCGGATGGATATGAACGGGAGCTATATGCAGGACAGCTTCGTGAGCATGAGTGGGCTCCTTACCACGGGGAAGAAAGTCCGGAATCCTGGTATTATGCTGGTTGCCAAGGGCGCCGGCGTTGTGCGTATTGAGACATTTGATCTCGAGCCGGTCAAGAAGGTATTGAAGGAGCCTGTCAAGGTCAAAAGCAAGATCGAGCAAGCTGTATTCTATGGCGTCAAGGAAGACGTAAGTTGATCATTGGCTGTATGCGCACAAAATTATAGAGACGAAAGCTGACTCTTTTGATTTACAGAATCCTCTCAACTTCCAGGGCCGCAAGGAAGTGAGCTACCCCATCGAAGAGGTCGAGGCGGCCGCTCTGGAAATCAGCGCCGAGATCCTTTCCTCGAAATCTGAGTACCTTCCTGTCCTCCTTCCATCTCTTGAGAACCACCTCTTACTGCGTGCGACCCACCTTCGTGCCCTCGCTGAGCACCTCCGTGACACATTCCCCCCACTATCCCGCGAGACCATGTGGCGCCTCCTCTGTGATGCTGAGAAATGTGAAGCCGCGCGTGCAGTCTGGGCTGCAAGGGACGCACGCTTGCGACAAAATCCAGACGCAGGTGAAGGCGTCCTCGAGGCCGTCCTAGCAGCTATGACGGAAACTGATGCTGGCGATGCCGCCGGGCACGATCCGACCCGAACGTGGTTCCAGCGCGAGGTGGAAAGCATCAATAACCTCCTGAGATATGCGAAGGATATAATCATTGATGACAGTAAGAAGGGCCGTATGGACCAGCTCGATTTCGGGAAGCGGGATTCCGAAGCGAATGACATTGTCCTGGGCGCACTGCTTTCTGCGTGGAAGTTTCGGGTGCACTCTGCAAAGCTGTATGGTATGGAAGGTCTCGTTGACGCGAACGGGATCTTGAAACAGATCAAGGAACTCACGCCGCCATGGACTAGCGACCCGAATATTCTGCAGGCGTTGAGCGTACAGTACGAAGTGTCGAGTTCAATAATAAAGACACTCTGGAATGAAAGACGGAACCCAGATGAGGAGTTTGCAGAAATCGCTGAGCGACTAGCGGGACAGTTGGTGAGGCTAGCAGAGGTTTGCTGCCGCGGTTTCGAGGAACGTATGACATGGTGCGAGCAGCAGACTCAGGCCGGCGCCGAAAATTACATCAAGGAGGGAAATACAATCAGGGAGCGCTACTTCGACGCTAGAGGGAGATGGATCAAGCCCCTGGTTGATTTCGGTCGTCCAGAGAAGGCGTACAAGCTGGCCGAAAAGTGGAAGGATTATCGCACCCTCGTGGAGCTCTGTTCGGAGGAGCTCGTGGAAAACGATGCCGCTATGGCGAAGATTGCAAAGGCTCCTGCCGCCACTGCAGAGAATAAAGCTACGTCGAATGACCTCCTGAGGAGTAAGCAGCAGACTCTCAATAGGCTTGAGGGGTATTTTGAGGAGTTTGGCTCGTCGTTTGCGCGGGAGATGTACGAATACCTTGTTGAGAAGGAACAGTTGCAGACACTCATGGACGGCTTCGAGACTTGGCATGAGAGCTATCTTACCGAGTTCCTCAGGAGTGAGAGGAAGTATGCCAAGCTGGAGTGGATCCATGATGTCTCAATGGGTGAGTTTAGTCGTGCCGCTGATACCCTAATTTCAGTTGCGACGGATCAAGAGGAAGATCTGTGGAACAAGAAGGTTGAGCTCTCTATTGGGAAGTTGGCCAAACTTGCTGCTATCAGCCAAGAGGGCGTAAACAGTAGTAATGCTGCAGACGATATCAGATATCGCGACGCAGATCTGGAGCTCGTAGCTATCCAAGAAAAGATACACGCGAGTGTAAAACACCTTAAGGACCAGATCGATACAGAAAAGGCAGTTCAGGAAGGACTAGAAACATATGCCCCAACCCTAGCAAAAAAACGACCAGGGTGTCGGGAACTATGGAAACGGGCCTTTGGACGAGCAGTTGAGGGCAAGGTTATTGGTGTAGAAGAGATTGGTGATCTATTGACACTAGTGGATTATTGCGGTGATTCTGGGCTTGTTGGGTCAGGGAGCGCTGGCGAGGAGTTTTACTGGGCTTTGAAGGTTCTCTCTATAGTTGGTGGTTTGAGCCACGAACGTAGAAAGCTCGCCGAGAGGACAATCTGGAGGAGGTGCTACTTGAGGGATGAGTAAGTTTTCTACGCTAGTATGTATGCACGAGTGAGGGTACTAATTGAACTTTTAGCTGGGCGACAATCGTAAGCACAAAAGGGAGGAGCGATAGTCAAGTTGAAAGTGCGACTTATGACACAGCACTATTTACTACTATTAAGTTAGGATATGAGAAAGGTATCTTGTTTTCCAAACAATCTCGCAAACAACCAAATGGCGCTAACACACCTACTACAGGTCTCTTCAACGAGCGATCTCCCTTTCAACCCCTAGATCCTGCACAAACATACTGTGATCTTGAGAATCCACTCAATGAGCTAAAGATCCGCTTCACTCATGCCGATGAATCAGAGCTCGGAACTCTTGCCCACGAATATATCGCAGAGACCAAACAGCTCCAGAAGTTTGTCAACTACGCTCAACTGGGGACATGGTTCCTCGGCGTGTGCGATAGCGCCAAGCGGGCTGCGATGGAAGATGTTAGAAATCCAGAGAGCAGCCTGGATGAGGATACCTATGAGATTGAGGAAAGTTACGTTGAGGAAAGCTACGTCGAAGAAGTCTATATGGAAGATGGTGCCCACGGTGAGGAAAGTTACGTCCAGGAGAGCTATGTTGAGGCGAGTTATGATGAGGGGGACACGGAAATGGAGGGATAGTGCGTGATATGTAGGGTCTCGATATCATTATAGCTGTATTTTTTCCAATGGGTTCCTCTTTTTTTTTCTTTTTATTTTCTTTTTTAACGAATGGGGGCAAGTTTTGTACGAGACGAGTGAGAAGATTACGTTGATGATTTGTTTGATTGCCTACTAGAAAATGCAAAATAGTAATATCTCGTTCAATAATTGGAAATTACGAGTATGATATTGAACTCAAAGTATCTACTTCACTCGAAGAGTGGTATAATTTCAGAAATGGTGCGTTTGGAAACTCTCATAATTGGATTAGCTTCGAGAAACAACGAGTGCTAGGATTTATATCCGCCCCATACGTTGTTACTAGATACATGTACCTCAGGTGTGATAACCACATCTAGAGGACCTGATAAGTTTGGTCGAGTGAGCAAGCATGATTCAAGCACTACTACTAAACTAGCACATAAATCAATTGACCTATGCCTTTACATAGTAAGTTCTGTCACGTGTTCTCGTGCCCTGTCGTCTAGTAGCGCGCCCATCTACGCTAGATCTTTGAGTATCCCCGTCTGGCTTCTGTTCCTGAGATTACCGAGATGTTCGTCACTAAACAACCCCCTTACACCTGACAACTAGATCTTATCCTCGTCGACAGATGACATGGAAATCTTTATGGCCCCCATATACCCCAGCAACCGTCGACAAAAGTTCGAAAATTTTCTCTGCGCAGGAACGATGAGCATAAGCCTCTTTGGGCTCACGATGACCGTTATTCCTATGGGCTCCTAGTGACCCATGCTACCAGCAATAACGTCTTAAACATGTCAAGTCTAGCGTAGCACGTCAAAAGAGAGCTCCATCAAAATTTGACGGGCTTGGCAGCTCTAAGAACTTGGCTCTCTCCTTAATTGAGGACGCTTGGCGGGCGAATTTCCTTACTATCGTGGGAGAGGCGTCGGGAGTCTGATAAGACCTGGATTGGGATGCTGTTTCCAGGGATGCTCCGGCAGCGGGTACGTTATGCGGTTAACTACAGCCCATTCTTGGAAACAACTGCAGCTAGGAACATCGTGGTGTTTTATGGTGAACGGCTGTTTGTGTGCCTGGTTTTTACCGTCATCTCTCTTCCTCCTAGCGGACTGTTACGCGATTTGCACCAGGGGTGGGTTGATTGTCTCCTCCTCCTCCACTTTTTGGACACGACTTTTTTTTTTTCCTTTTTTTTTTTTTTTTTCCCTTTCAACAAATATAGGAGAACCTGCCTGGGGAAATGACACTCTCTGCAAATCGAGAATCATTCGACTTATCTGTGGAAAGGTTTATAAAAAAATAAAGAAAAACAGAACGGAAAAAAAATAAAAAATCCGCATGAGAAATGCAAATTTCAAATTTAAGCTGCAGACTCCACAGAGAGTGTTTCCTTGGACGACGGGGCCTGCAGATGCAGGAACAGCATTTAGGCGAACCCTGTTGGACAAGCGTAACTCTTTGGAGCTTCGTCGTTTGGCCTCTCATACGCCATTACAGCAGAGATCGCTCCGAAGATTCAAGAAATCCCTGTCGGCGAAATTGAAAAGAAATTCATGCAATTACTCGCGGCAGGTAAGAAGAACCTGAACATAAAAACGCGCTAGCAGGGGTCAAAGTGGTTGTTACCAGAAAAACGATGTTCAGGTTCTTCATGCCTACCGCGAGTAGAGTAGCAACCCTAACCTCTGTCCGGTGACGTGTCGACAGCTCGAGTCCGTCATTTCGTCCTATCCGCTCTGGGTTGAGCGTTTGATCCCGCATGCTGTATGATGCTGCCCGTAGGCAAAGTACTCGTACGGGTTCCTCTAATCGCAGACAAGGGTGTGTGTTAAAGTGTCTTCTTATAGCAGAACCTTTAAACGACCATCCCCTCACCCCCGGAAAGCATCAGTCGCCAGCAATAAAACGACTAACTATCGGAGGCATAGGTGAGGCAGGTACAAATCTAAGGGGGGGTAGAGTAACACGGAGACAACCACGATTGTACATATCCCGTGATACGGCAAGTCCGCGACAAGATACCGGAGCCTGTTGCATCAAATTCCCGCTGACTGGGATGTTGTTGCGGCTTCCTATGTGAAAGTCTCAGCCATCTCCTATTTTCGATAACTGGATAGAATGCGGTCGTTTATTGATTGCGAAGAGCATGTATGTATTAATTCATACATTGGATTGAGGCTCTGGTCTTTAAACAAGCGAGGGAAGCCACAGAAGAGGATCGCCCGTGTATCTTGCGGTTCATCCCACTGCTGGCTATGTTGAAGGACATGGTGCCTGCAGGACGACGACACCTACCCCACAGCCTGTAGGTACAACCCGCGAAAGATGTTAAAATCATGACTGCGGGGGCGGGTTCGAATCGATCCCATCTTTATCGTCAACGGTCAACATCGCAAGCTCCCCGTCAAGGATGTTAGGATACCAATCGGGCTTGTCGATAGTGCTAATGGAAGGTAACTATTCCCCAGAGTTATGAGATGTAAAAGAAAAGGAAATAAAGCAACGCCAGGCGGATGGGAGACTTTATCTAAATATCAGAGTGATAAGATGAAATATTGAGGCTCATGGGTGTCTTTGATCCTGAATCACTACTCTCCTCCACCACCGATTTGAAAAAGGCAGAGTGATACCTAATATTAAGGCTACACACAGCCTCGGCGTAAAATTATGACCCACAATATATCCAAGCGTCTCCGACTGATTCCGTTGGACTATTACCTCCGAGCACTCGGGACATTATGCTTTGGAGCACAATTTCTGGATATCTACCCGTGATGGGCAACGATGGTGGCCGATCCATTGGTAATTTCTCTTCTGATTTCCTCGATAATAAGCGCAGCAAACGATTTGCGGTTCACAGCAGGACGGTTGACAGAATGATATTTTACGAAAGACACCTCCATCCAGTAGATGCACTCGTACAGGATCACTTGATGTATGAACCACTTACATACCTACCTATTCCGACTTCAGGCGCCGATGGGGTGGTCAGCGCCTTGCTTGGCTGGCGTCGGCTACTTGCGCTGACTGGCCCGTGCGGATGAATTGTAGGGAATACGAGATTTTCTGTAAACTTTTAAAAACTTTGGCAACGAGTCTCTACAAAGTAGAAGATGAGGTGAGGGAAGGGGAGCTCATAACCATTATTATCATCATAGACCAAAGATCAGTATTCACGAAGCGGTAAATATCTAAATACCGCCGCACGGCATGTGCGGAAGGACCACAACATTTGTTCATTGTAGCGGGAAAATGTGTCCTAGCGAGATTCCCCCTCGCCGCATCCGGATCCCAAGTATTGTCCATGTACAACCTTTTTAATTATAACGAAGTTAATTGCGGTTGAATCTGTGGTTGGAATTCAAGGAAACATGTGAAGATCCATATCAATAGTATTGATGGGAATATTTGAGCAAGAACTGCCTTTGTTGCTCTCTCTGTCTTGATATTTGCCTATATGCCAGCTCAATTAACTGCTTGCTACATGTAGTCATGAAGTTGATAGACAGATCAGTACCAGCGCCAGGAACAACTCCATAAGTGGAACAAAACGAAACCCACTAGGGTTTGGTTCGACCGTGCAATTGAGCCAGCCAACCAGGTCGCGTAGCCGAAAACGGATTCTGCCTTCTAGTTAGTTGGCTTTGAAGTTAGCCCTTCCAAGAGGCTGCTTCTGGTACTGCTGCTGGGGGGGAGGAGAAGAAAAGAAAGAGGTGAAGAAGAAGGGTGTGCTGTTTATCTAAGTAAGGGCTGAAGGTTCAAGCTTCAGAGATGTTTCTGCTTAATTCTTCCAGAAGGTCGCCACCCATTGCTCTGAGCATTCCGTAAATTTTGATTTTTTTTCTCTTTCCTTGCCTGTTCTCCGACCAAATTGGCATTGCACCTTGGCCGGGGACCGGGCGCGGGTTGCGTTGCCCAGCCGAAGAGGCCTAGGCTGCGTTCAACGCTCACACAAACCCCAGCCTCAACTGCAAGCACTTGCCGCCGCTCACCCTTTGGTGCTGCTGCTTGACTGACCTCTCTTCGCTTTTCCGGATCGAATTCTCTCTGTCCTCCTCTCTCATATCTCTACTCCACTCACATCTCCCCCCTTTCCATTCCTCTCTTCTTCTACTACTCTCTCTCTCCCCCCTTTCTACTCGCCCACCTCGATTCAGTACACAAGAGCCTGCAGGGCGTGGAGTGCAGCACGGTAGTCTGTCAGTGGCTTCATATTTCTCTCATTCCCTAACTACATCAGCCAGCTCTCCTCTCTCTCCCTCTTTCTCTTTTCCTGCTCTGCTCCTGCTCTCCGTTTCGTCTCGCTCCCTCTCTCCTGTTGTCCCTCTACCACACAGAACTCACTCTCCAGTCAGATCGATCTACGTACGTGCCCATCCGTGTTCCGTAATCCCCTTTCCACCCCACACACACATACCACACTCCCCTGTGCCTCGTAGTGAGTTTTCTGCAACATCGCTCTCTCTGGGTAGTTGTGTTAACACTGCCATAAACATCACTACTTTGCCATAACCTTCATTCCATTTCCCTCAGTCATCAAAGTGTCTTCTAGCGGTCGCTCATCAAAAGTGCATTCTGTAGAAAACCCTTCTGTACTGCTCTCTCGTGCCACGAACGGAGAAGGAAAAAAATCACTCCTTTATCACCAGCCGTCGACTAGCTTTCATCAGCTCCAGTAACAGCTTCACAGACGCAAACACTGTCTTAATCAACCTTTGTTACGAGTAGAAACGTTCGAGATAATGGCCTCTTCGTCCTCGAACGTTGTCGGTGTGCACTACCGCGTAGGCAAGAAGATCGGAGAGGGATCTTTCGGTGTCATCTTTGAGGGAACAAACTTGCTCAATAATCAGCATGTTGCAATCAAGTTTGTAAGTCTTCTAGGTCTCTGATGTATGTTGAATAGGCATTGTTTCTGACTCTTCGTGTCTGTAGGAACCGAGAAAGAGTGATGCTCCCCAGCTTAGGGATGAATACAGAACTTACAAGATACTTGTTGGCTGCCGTCAGTCTTCTCCATCGCTTCGGTCTATATTGGCTAGGATGCGTGCTGACCGGATTGCAGCGGGAATACCTAATGTTTATTACTTCGGCCAAGAGGGCCTTCACAACATACTCGTAATTGATTTGCTGGGCCCCAGTTTGGAGGATCTTTTCGACCACTGCAACAGAAGATTTTCGATCAAAACAGTCGTAATGGTGGCTAAACAAATGGTACTTCAAAATTTACGACACATTTTCGGGATTCTGGTTTACTAATCACCCACACATAGTTGTCACGAGTGCAAACAATTCACGAAAAGAATTTGATCTACCGGGATATCAAGCCTGACAACTTTCTTATTGGGAGGCCTGGATCGAAAGCGGCAAACGTTATCCACGTAGTTGATTTCGGTATGGCCAAACAATACAGGGACCCCAAGTCAAAGCAACATATCCCATACAGAGAACGTAAGAGTCTTTCTGGTACTGCTCGATACATGAGTATCAATACACACTTGGGAAGGGAACAGTCGCGACGAGATGACTTAGAAGCATTGGGACATGTTTTCATGTACTTTTTGCGAGGCGGACTGCCTTGGCAGGGGCTGAAGGCTGCGACCAATAAACAGAAGTACGAGAAAATTGGTGAAAAGAAACAGACGACCGTGATCAAAGATCTTTGCGAGGGTTTCCCAGGTATGTTTTTGTCTCTCCCGGACCGCCCCGTGTCGCTAATGTGTTTTGCTTAGATGAGTTCAACCAATATTTGACCTACGTGAGGAACCTCGGGTTCGAGGACACGCCCGACTACGACTTGCTTCGTGAGCTATTCACGCAAGCGTTGAAGAACACGGGAGAAGTTGAGGATGGAGAGTACGATTGGATGAAGCTTAACAACGGTAAGGGCTGGGAAGCTATTTCTAAACACCCTTCCTCTCACCAATACCACCAAGCCCACAACCAGGCTCATGCCACAACAACTGGTGAACTGCGACATGTTCCTCCTGCTCAGGTTCGCCAGCCCGCTCAATTGACACCCGGCCGTTTAAACGCCCCGCATCCCCCGCCACCATCGCCAGGAAAACCGATGGGTCAGACGCGCGGCGACAGGCAAAACGCACAAGGCGTGCCGCCAACCAAACGACCGAGCGGACCTGCGGGGGGCTTAACAGCAAAACAAGCATCAACGCCAACAGCGAGTACGCAAGCCCAGTTCCAGGCGTCGAACCCGACTTTGCAACCGGCAGCGAGAAACCAGTCGCCCCAGGTTGTGAGCCAGTCACCTCAACCGAGAAACAGTCAGCAGGAGCCAACTAAGAAAACTTTCATGCAAAAGCTCTCTTCTGTTTTTTGCTGTGGTAAGCCTACGCGATCTCTCTTTATTTTGGCTTATACATAACTAACGTTTGCTGTCATAGGTTGAATAATTCGTCTCTGATTGCTTACACTTGTTTTTATTCTTCCAGAAACTGTTTAATATTATCCCTTTTATATCCTCATGGCGTGTTTCTTTTCTCTACTTTCCTTGATACACTACGCCCCTTCATCCAAGGGGACATTTCGACGATGCTACGACCAAAACTGGATGATAGCAGCATGTGGGGAGGTAAAGGGGAAGAGGGGAGGTGCAGGGTAGTAGGAATTTAAATAAGCTTGTGGTCGGTATAGAGGCGATGGGCTGTCATGGACACTTAGAGGGTCTGGGCGGCGGAGAGTTTATGAAAGTGTCGATTCGGAGCATATCTTCTTTTTCGAGGCGTTGCCCTATCTTTGCGAAAACGATAAAACAAAAAAGAACTTTTTTTTCTTATAGGTGTTTTGCTTTTTTGTGCAATTTGCTGGAGGGGTCGGTATTTTTTTTCTGATTTTGCATTTGTCCTTCTTACCTTTTTGTTTCATATATTAGTATTTCTCAGTGCTTCTTCTACTATTACTACTACTACTGCTAGCTCTTCTACTTGGTTTTTCTTGCGGCTATCAGCGTGGTCTTTTGGTTACTGTGGTGTGTGTCTGTAAGGGTTTCCGGCGAAGTGCTAGATATTGTTTTGTTGTCGGTCTGCTTGCTTTCTTTTAATCATTTCTTTAAGTTCGTATCTATCAACCAGATGAGATGGAGATGACCATTTCCACCTCGATAATGTTCTTTTTATGCATTGGAGTGAGTGGATGTATTTTTTTGTTTTCATATTTTTTATGCATTTTCCTTTTGTCATATTTCTTTTTTTTTTCGAGAGATGAGAAAAAAAGCGAGAGCTTCCGCTCTTTTTACCCTTTCCGCCCTTTGCTTCTTCTTGAGTGATTTCAGTGATGGCGGTTACAGTTATGGGGGCGGCAGCCACCGCTAGGGGGTTGAGTGGGTGAGAGTGGGGTGTAGTAGAGCGTAGAACGAAGGAATTTCACGGTACCTACATGTATGTACGTAGTCTAATGGAGGTATAGTTTTGTCTTTATCATATGTCCGTAAATTGTGAGGAAGCATGTAGTGGGGAAAGACCATGCGGGTTGAAGATTTGACATGCGAGAACGACGAGATCTGCGGAATGGTCATGCCGCATTTGGATCACGTGCGCCTAGTTATTTATTATCGTTCCTCTCGTGGACGCCGTGGAAAAAGGTTGAGGGACACCTGTTTTTCCCCTTATTTCTCTTTCGTGGCTGAAGGTTTGGATTTGATTGCCATGGTAATGATCAGCCCAAGGTGTTGGTTGAAGGCTTGGTTGGCTGACATGGGATCTCTGCTTCGGGTTTTTATTTAGAAGTGGGCTGTCCAGCAGTACTTACAGGCCTATGTAGGTCTTTGTGTAATATTTTTACCGGGAGTCAATCTCCTGTATGTTTGTCCTCCTTGCTGTTTATCGATGTTCTCTCCGAGGACTGAATTTTAATTGTATCGAAGGTATCATAAGTCACTCAGCGCTCCCCGCAACAAAAACTTAATAGAGAGTGGTAGACCCTAGGTAAATCTGATCTCAAGTTCCCATTGCCAATATGCTAGAGCGGTATCAATATATGCACTGTTGCGGGTACATATGTCTGCCTACCAGAGACGGTCGTACGACCATACACACGTCTCATACACGAACGGGAAAAGTGAGGATCCATCTACCATAGGCTGCAAAACGCCATGGCGTGGTTCCACACGCAGAGAGAGCCCTTGCTCTAAAGAAAGTGGGGGCCGAGATGAATTGATTTTCTGCAGTGCTTATTTATTATGAGTAAGGCTGTTGAAAATTCCGTGACCGACTCGACCCCAATAACGAAATCACGGTTTTTCGCACTGCCTCGCCTCTAGAATATTTTTTTAGTACTCCATCCGCTCTATGAGAATTCGCATTGTAGCAAACATTAGTGCAGCTAGTACGTATAGTACTATTAGATACTTGGAGGCTCACAAGATTGATATCGTTTTAGAGGGCACAGGCTTCTGATCGGCCTTATAATTAAGCCTCGAGAATATCTCTCTCCAATGATATAGTAATCCTGTTGTTTTATGATTATTAGCTGTATGGTTTACCATAAACCACAGCCAGGGCTAGGCCCGTAACTTTTAAACTGGCTAGTCTTATATGAACGTATTGCATAGAGCAATTCAAACTGTCCAGGAGTCCGCATGAAATTCTCCATTAGTGAAACCAATAGAGAGTCATGCATATATACGGAACCGAAAAGGCTAATAAACATTATCCGTTGACCTTAATAGTACTGCTGCAGTACTAGCTTGCCGAATTGTCGGGTTCGATGGAATTTAACTCGTAGGTTTCGTCGTCCAACACAATGACTCAAGACAGGTATGTCTCTACACTCAGTGTCAATAATGTTTAGTATTGGTTTATTTCGAATCTCCAGATAGAATATTTGGCCCACCAGGATGATAAGCTCTTGAAGAGGTCAGGGGAGCATTGTTGGTCCAGTTTTTGGCTGGTTGTTGAGGAAACTCTAATTCTTCTATATATAGCGGATACGTACTCGTAGCTTCATAGCGTTTCCGAACACGACCAATATTGCATGGCATACAAAAAGGTGGATTTGGCGCTTTTTTGTATGGTATGCAATAGCAGTCGTGTTCGGAAACGTTATGAAGCTACGAGTATATCCTCCCATACCTACAATCTCTCCTTACCTGTCATATAGTGACATCAGTCTCCTCTATAGTGTCCTGTAGTCAAAAGATATATGTAGCTAAGTATCTACATTGTACCGTGCTTCATGCGTACAGTGCTAATAATTAGACTCTTCCCGGCAAAGGAACATCTGCAATATAATGAAACGGTTAGCAGAATGTATACCGTTCTCTGTACGCTATGCGTTGCGGTGGTACATTGTGTCGCCAAACTCCTCTAAGATTTCCACCCCACATTCCTAACAATGCCATTAAAAGACGGGAGGGATCCTTTGAGATACGATATTCATGACCCTTTAATAAAATGTAGATTCTGTACCATAAAACTGCGCTGGGAACTACATGTATGCATGTGTTGGTTACTAAGATTCTCATTCATGGTATATCACTCGAACAAATATGCAATCATGAAAATTTTTGTTTTTGTTTTTGTTTAATTCATTAATTTGCAAACATGAGATTCATCGCGCTTTATTTTCTCTTCATGGGTCATTTGATACATTCAAATTGATATCGTGTCCTAATAGCGGACCTCTTTTAAAAACAAAGACCATAGCCACGACCTGACCAAGACTCCCCTGGCCAATTCCCTAAATCTCTTGAGCCCCAACTAGAACCACCCACCAAAAACCCATTTCCAAACTCACAGGAAAAAGGTCCCCTCTTGGTCTCTCCTAGAACAAAGAGTGGCTGCACAAACCCTAAAGAAATGCAAGGACATGGCCATCCTTCGGCCGCGTACGCTACAGCCCACCCGGGGCTACGGTTACCATCGACTAGCTCGGATTTTATCAGAGTAATTCCTTTTTGGAAAGAGGTGGGGAGGCCGTATCTAGGGCGGGGGGTCGTGCCAAAACTCTTTCTTATAAATGGTCGATATGGGTAGAGATAGGGTATACAAAAGGTCCCTATGGGTAGGCTTTTACAATGATTTGAATTTTCCGTATGCCTTGGTTTAAATCATTTGTTATTAATATAATGTTTTGGAGGATGTATATAAAATGAACAAAAAGTACTGCAGCCGGTGACTACTCCCACCCCTGGATTGAGCCCAGGACCTTCCGTCGTCCTGAGCACAAACTCTCGGTGTCTAACCTGACGAGCAGTCTAACCAGTAGACCACTCGCCCTTGTCTGATATTTCCTGACAGTGACAGATAACACAATCTATGCCAAGACGAAACGGACCACCTAACCCTATTCATGATAATCAACCCAGCCCCGAGGTACTACGGCAGTCTCTCGTTATAAGGATATTATCTATAAGAATATATGACCTATAAGGATAGGATGGCCCGGTCTTATTAACCTCCTTGACACCTAATCCTTAGCTTTCTATAATAATAATTCTCTATGAGGATACAAAATTTCGGTCCCGGTCGTATCTTATAGCGAGAGATTAAACTGTACTCGTATTGTAGTTGATTCTATAGCTCGTCCTTGTACACATACTCCACGGCCAGTAATTTATGCAGAGAGGTCGAACATGCTCTAGGGCCCGGGTACCTAAATTAGTAAGGCTTTGACGGTGGGTTATATGCGTAGTACCTCATGCAACGATACTTCATTCCCTAATTTGTATGAATACATAATTTTTGGACTGACAATCGTTTTTTTGGCGTGTATAACTAAAAAAGAACAAAATGTACTGCAATAGGGCATTAAATCTAGTTACTCGATCCTCCCACCCGTAACTTGAACTCGGGACCTCCTTTGGTGAATCAATCAATCAATCAACCTAGCTAGGACCTTTCCAAGCCCAGAGAACAAGCATTTTGTGCCTAACTTGATTAAAGTCGCAGTTAGAGTACTATAATTATAGTGATTACAAAGAAGGGCCAGATAGAGCTTTTAAAATCTCAACCAAATATATATGTGCATCATATTTTATCACTCGGACCTTCTAGTACCCACCGTTATGCCAGATACCAAACTAGTTGGTCATACCGACCTCGTGCGACGTTTGGATAAGAGGAACCTAGGAGCTATCGTAATTGGTAATACCTGTTAGAGATGCTCTATTCTCTGATGAGTATGTCCCGCGCTGGATGGCCGATAATGTTGCCGTCGAGACTAAATGGAGAAGGTCTTGCCCTATCACCATTTGTCGTTCTATGTAGCAGTAACATAACATATGCCATTGGATCACTCAGTTAGTCCTTTGTGCAAAAGCCAGAACCTTCGACACATATACATGCGTGTTGTCCGGAGAATCCACCGATATCCGGATCATCAGGCCTAGCTAGGCTGTCAAATTTATTTGGGAGCAGGTCCAGGCGGTTGGTAACCCAATTAAATTAGTCGTATAACATTGTACATAGCAAATAAGTTAACACGGAGGTGCTGTATAACATATATCATGATGATCATTGACCTAAATTGTATATGCCGAAATATGTGTAAATTAGTACTTACCACCTCAATTGAAAACCTTTTATGAACCCTATCACTGAAACAAAATTGACCTTCACGTTCGGATTTTTCATAACCCCAATCTACTTAAGTAATTAACCTTAAGCTTATGCCATGTAATCGAGATGGCATGCTGTTACTCGAGCGACTTATTTCGGTTGATCAACCTACTCAAGTAGCTAGATGAAAGGCAGTTCACCTAAAGGCTTTGAGAACAATATCTATAAACTCCGATCAAGTCTAGACGAAACACATTCATAAGCACTCGTGTATTTAGAATTTTCAAAGGGGTTGTGAATGTGCCAAAGCACCTAATTGCACAGCGATGATCATGTTTACATGTAGCCCTGGGATCAAATTCGTGTAAGCAAGTGGTTTTTCTTGCTTGCACAGAAATGGAGTGTTTCACATTTAGTTATGGTAGCTATCGGCCTCCATTTTGAGATGGGATTATGACGGCATAACCTCGGCCGCACACACACCCGCATTGCAGCTGGCTACGTACATAACTTAGGAGTAGTAGCATCTATATAACCCAGGTATATAGGATAAATCCCTTAATTGGGCAGCCACCCGTGTATATATTGCGCCACTCAGCTTATGAGACCGCACATCTCTGATAATGTAGTTATTTCTGTGAATAAATAAGTTGTAATATCACCAAGTAAAAAAAAAAACGCCACATTGAATCAAAAGCAAGCATCTCGATTCTCCCTGACCAATTCATAACAAGTAGACCTTTTAAACAGCAATCCAGATAACGGAAATAACCACATCCATTCCTATAAATCTAAATGTTAACCCTGATCCAATTTTTATGAAAGGCTCTTTCACCACCATGATCTTACCTTTGGCTTCGTATTTGAAGCTCCACATGCCATCTCTCTCGTTATTCCAGTAGGCCCCGCAGGCACTGTGCATTCCCCTCCTTCCCACACCTGCGCTGCTGTCCGAGCCCCCACGCCCAGAGACCAATTCACTACCGGCATTATCTGCATCGCCAGTGCCCGTGCTGGTGGAAGGAAGAGCCTGGCGTGAAGTCAAGTGCTGGATGATGGTAGAGTTTACAGCGAACTTAAAAGGCGACGACGATGATGTAGAGGATACTGCAGACGAGGGAACAGACTCCGAGATCAATGCACGGAGTATATGGTTCTATAGAGCGCTGCTTTAGTATCCGCACATTGACTTCGAACGAATCCGAGAGTTAATACAATGATTGAAGTGTTCCAGGACTCGGTCCGTGAGTGCTCGTAGGCCTCAACTTTCTCTAGGGCGGCGAAACAAGCCTTGTTTAATTAGTCTCAGCTCTAGATATCTTATCAATGGGAAGCTATTCGTGGTGGTACACACATCGTTGCATATCTGTCTCAACCTGGTTGTCGGTACAGGCTGTGGGAATTACTAGCATTAGCTTTCGAGATTTTAGTTTCATGCTTCAATTTTGAGAGCTTACAGGAGTAGCATTTGAGAGATTCGGGAACTTGGGATCTGACATTGTCGCAGAGATATTGGTATTATGTATATAAAAAAAAGTGTGGTGTTTTGAAGTGGACCTGAACGACAACTGTTCAAGGTGAAGTTGGAGGGGTAAACAACACTGATAGCTCGTGTGGGGTGGTAAGGGAGCCCTGTTCCTGGTCTTCAAGTGACGAGTTGTTCACCTAGGTTAAGAACACCACGTCACACCGCGATCTAGGTATTTGAAAGGCTATTTTTTTTTCTAATTGGGTGTTTTAACAATAATGACCCCATCGATAGTCTCTCATTGGGCGCTTTCCTCTGCTCTGCGAGGTTCCCTGTAAGGTGCTCTTATCTTCTCTCTTATTGGCCCCCCTCCTAGTGTCCCGCTTCGGCGCACCAGGAAGCGGAGAGCCAAGTGATTTAGCCCATGCATTCTCCCGCCCAGCCGCCATAGCCTGCCATTGCCATCCAAGTGTTTTGCCGCTTCGATCGGATTTCAACAACTCTCCGAACAGCTTGCTCTTCAACCTGTAAAATTCTCCAACGGACACGCGACACAGGCAGTCAAAATCTTCTCCATCCTCCTTTCTCGTGAGTGTTGCTCCCTCCTCTTTCCCTTCTGCTACACTATCTTCTCTCCTATCAGTCTCAATTGACTACCAAATTCATAGCATCTAACTCAACACACAACCAGATAAAAGATTTTCCCTCTCTTTAAAGACCCAAGGAATTCCCTTATTCACACGAGAACGCGCCATGTCGTCCCAACCCCTCCTCCAGAGTGCCCCCGGAAAGCGCATTGCCCTTCCCACCCGTGTCGAGCCAAAGGTAAGGAACTGGAACACCCATTTTCGTCCATGACATGATCTAACGCTATATTGGTGTAACAGGTATTTTTCGCCAACGAGAGAACTTTCCTCTCATGGCTCAACTTCACCGTGATTCTAGGCAGTCTCGCAATCGGGCTGTTGAACTTTGGTGATCGGGTCGGCCGCATAAGTGCGGGACTATTCACATTTGTCGCGATGGGTGCGATGATGTACGCGCTTGCGACGTTCCATTGGAGAGCTGCGGCCATCAGAAAACGAGGACAAGGCAGCTTTGATGATCGTTTTGGGCCAACTGTTTTGGTGGGTTACTCCTCGATATTCATATATTCCAAGCAATCACCCGATAAGTTGTGGTCGGGTAGGATATTCGCGATCGGTACTAATAGAACTTTGCACACAGGCTATCACTCTTCTCTGCGCCGTCGTTGTCAACTTTGTACTTAGAGTCTTCCTTTAAACTCGGACCACTTTAATTCGCATCGTTTTTCTGCGTATACGAACAGACAATTGATTGGTAACGATCGCGATCGGCTGTCGTACAATCAATAACAGAGAGAAAGTTTTGAGAGAAATTTGGACAATATTCGTTTTTTGTATTCTAGGTTGTAGTTGGGTACTGCGCAGTGATGGATTTATGATTTTTAGCAGAGTTGTTTTTTGTTGCGTTGGGCAATTGGATTTGGGAAACCTGGGTGTTGTATCAATTGGGCTATTAATGAAACTACTTTTAACCAGCTTACTGTTACGACATACATCCATCTATCTACATGTATCCATTAAAACCTTTCTTATCCTTATCTTCTCTTATGATGGCAGGGTGAAACTCATCTCATCTCAAATAAATTTCATTACTTACTCAGCTACATACATGTACCTAGGTGGGTACTGACGTCGTTATAAACGGACCTATCAGCAACGTCGTCCTGTCATTCGCAGTCGGCCAGCCTGCGGCGGGCAGTCGGACCCGGACCCTCCTATCACACCGTGTCATATCCGCCCGCCGGGCGCTCTTTACAATTCCCACCGGTCTATCCCTATAGAGCATGTTCTATATCTCCGTGTGTGCATCCCATTCAAATGATATACCCGGTGCCGTTGAAGGCTCCTCCCACCTTGTTAGGCAAAATAGCTGTACTCCCAATATCCCGCACCACAGGAGGATAGAGCTCCGATCCCCCGATCGCGTGCATGCCATGCAACGTCATGCTTTGAGTCCATTGGTGGGATCGGCTGTTACTCCTTTGGCTTCACCTTCAATTGTAACAGTGACCGTGCGTATCTGCCCTATGTTATGCGTTGACCCATGAATGAATATGTATAATTGGTGGTTGATATAGAAGTTAGGCAGCTAATCAGTAAGCCGGTGAGAATTGTGAGGGTGTAGATTAGGTAAGGAGGGACAAAGAGCTCGAAGGAGCTGCCTTATTTTGTGTACCGACGGTCTAAGGAGTAAGTGGAGTTTAATAGAGGGTGTGATAATCTGCCGTTCATGCCTCAAGGGTCTTTCAACAAAGAATGTGGGATAGCCTTTACTGTACTAGATCCTCAGAAGATTCAGGCCTCCATAGAATGGAATTAAGTAGATTTCAGTTGAATTTCGATTTCCAGGTAACGCTTGAAACAGCAGTGGAAGCAATGGCAGAGATTTGTATGGCAAAGTGCAGTAATTACTGCCTTTTTATTTCAGAGTTGAGATTTACTCGAAAGATAATTCGCACCAATTCAAAAAGCTTTCCTTTCCCCCTTCCCACCGACCCGTTACTTCGTTATACAGAAAATAAAACCCATGAGAACAGAAAAATGAAATAATAGAAAACCCCGAAAATGAAAACCCTTAGAGTGAGAGATTTCCGGAATCACAAACACACATCTGGAAGCTAAAAAGTACAATCAACCGAATCAAAAACGCCGAATCTAAGCCTTTTCACCCTCAACAGAAGAAGTGTTGGAAATGGTAGAGGCCAGTTCGGCCCCGTCATCCACGACTCCAGGGTGACGAGCCCCATGGACCCTTTCATCGTAAGCAGGTTCATCATCAGCCTCTTCGAATTTGCTGGGGACAAATTGGTTCTCAATGTTGCCCATGGAGTTGGAGCGACGGCGGGCCTTGAAGGCGTTGAAGTTGGTGATATCTAATTCATCTCCCTCACGACCCCTATTGAGTACTTATTAGTAATGTTTTATTTCAAGAGTAATTTAATTAAGAATATAGTTTGAGGGGGGGGAGTGAATTGTGGAAAATGAGTGAATTGTGAGGGGGGAAGCCATTTCGTGCTGTAATAAGATGTATTGCAGGATAAGGATAAATCATAAAGAGCATTGATAACATACCAATTGCCCTTGCCACCACCGTTTTTCTTGACCTTGTTGGGAGCAGTGTCGATAAAGCCAGACTTCCCAAAGAACTTGGGGATCTTGTGTTCGTCAAAGGCAGCTATAGCCTCGGGGTGGTTGTGGGGGATATCATTGGCCTTGTGAGAGCGAGTCATGATTGCGGGTGTTTGTGTAGGAGGATGTTATTAAAAAGATTAAGTGTTATGTACTTGGGTTCGTAATAAGTATCCAGGTAAAGAGTAAGGGATATGAAGTTGAAGATGGAAGATGGATTGAGGAGGGTGTTGGTAGACTGTTCGTGGGATGAGGAGGGTCTATATATATGTACCAAAATGGCTTATTAGTTGGCCAAGATTCTCCTTGAGATACATAGTATGCACGCCCCCAGTGGAATGCGGGGATATAGAGTAAAGCCACCAAGTGGAGCTCTGGGGTACAGTTTTCCGGGGATGGGAAGTGCTGAAAGTGACGTCGTAATAGAAGTTATATACGAAAGGGTAAAACGGAACGAGTTTTCTAATGATGGAATTGAAATTATTTTCGACTCACCAAAATATTTTTAATAAAAATCTCACAGGACTGAAACTGTATGAACAAAGAATAATGAAACTCGTGCTTTTGGTGGTGAAGCATTGAGAATTTATATTGTGGATACATAGCGCCACCTGATGGTGGGACCACAACTTGACTTTCTCACGCACCAGGCCACCACCTTCCTTCTCAGCCCATTGGCAATAATTGCCAGAAGGATGAGAGGTTCTTGCGTGTCGGATACCGAAATCAGTCCATGGCGGCGCCAGTCATACGGTGTTCTTTCCCCCGTTCGTTACTCACCAAGCTCCCCCCTCCTTCGCGTCACGCAACACAGCTTGCACGAGACCTCTCCCTGCCGGTTCTTTGCTAAGACTTGCTTTGGCTAATGCGAACAACCACCCCACAATTCCCCTTCCCCACACTTTCATGAACCCTGCTTGCCGCACTTGCAACCAAACTCGCATCATCGGCCAAGGAATTCCATAACGCCTTTTTTTCCGACCGCGCAAGGTTAAATTGCGCGCAGTTAAAGCTTTGTAAACGGAGACACCCAATCCGGCTCTTGGCGTTGAATCTCAAAAATAAACAGAAAAAATCGTTAACAAATTGATGATATTCAGAAAAGGGTCAAGGGTCTTTGGTCGAAAACAGGTTGATGTTCAACCCATGTTACCCCTTTGGGTAAGTGGGTAGCTTCTTTAGGATGTACCCAAGAGAAACCTCCCAAGATGATCATCGTCAGATGACTGGAAGCTTCTAGCTAGCCTGGTTCACTCAAGTTGAAGAAGCAACCTCTGTTGCTCCGCCTTAAACACTGCCGCGAAGGCTTGAGTGACCAGTTTAAATCCGTCGAGTTTGACAAATCCACGATACTATTCCCAACCCCCTTTTATTGCTTTTTTAAGTATCGATCGATATCAGGTACCTACAGATATTGTATTTCTATGGGGTAATATTCTCTACCCGGGCCAATGCATCAAGAGATATACAGAATTCTCGAACCTAATATGATCTCCAGTACATACATAAATTGACCCTAAAGATGCCATACCATACAATTGGAGATACTATCTCCCAAGGCACTTTAACCTACTGTAAAGTGTAAAACATTTCTTGAAGAACGAGTGATGCATCATGCCGCAAAACTGTGACAGGGATGTTGCCGTTTTTACGATCCACCGGGCTCCACCCACCGGTGTCCGCCGCCGCACCTCACGTGACATGCCAAGCAACAGATGTCGTTCGTCATCGCAACCTATCCGGAAATCAAGAGACAACAGCTCCGGTACCCTTTTCGATTTACAAAGACCACAACAACAACTCCTCCCCACGCACCGATCACTTGCATATATACAGTCGCTCGAAGAAGAAGATCCAGAACTGTTTAGGAACAAAGAAGGAAAGAAAATATGTCGTTTGACCGTCTCCCCTCTCTCGAGGCCCAGCCTACGACATCTCGGTCAACGGGGTACTCCGACTCCCCAGAGTTTGACCGCCTTACGACCCAGCTTTCCTCGAAGCTGTTTAAGCTTACGAGCAATATCTCGACGTTGAACCGCGAGCTGAGCTTGGTCGGTACGAAAAGGGATAGCGAAAACCTTAGGGAGAGAGTTAAGAAGCTTCTCGATGAGACTAGGGAGGGCTTTAAGGCGGTTGGGGAGGGGGTGAAGAGAGTACAGAACTGGGAGGACTGTTCTGTAAGTTATACGATTATATCTCTACGATGGGCGCCATGTCTGTTTGCTTTTGGAAGGACATTGTGCTGATATACGCGCGGTGATATAGCCATCACAACGATATACCCAAGAAAAGCTTTCCCGTGGGATGACATCTGCCCTTACAGACTTCCAGGGAATTCAAAGGCTGTCCGCTGAAAAGACCAGACAATACGTGACTGCAGCACGACAGGCACAGGGCCATATCAATGATGATGGAATGCCTATAGATGATCTGTCCTATTCTCCAAAGTCAGGATCGGGCCAGCAGCAGGTTCAGGTGCCACTTGTTCAGCAGCAAATGGCGCTCGCCGAGCAGAGCGAGGTTGACTTCCAAGAGGGGTTGATTCAGGAGCGAGAGCAAGAAATTCGAGGCATCGAGCAGGGTATCACAGAACTGAATGAGATCTTCAGGGACCTGGGAACCATGGTCACAGAACAAGGTGTCATGATTGACAACATTGAGCAGAACGTCAGTAACGCGGCGACTAGTACAAAGGCAGCGTGAGTATTCCTCCATCAGGATTATATAACCACAAAAAATGATTGAAAAATTAACGTATCTCGCGCTCGTAATAGTGATCGGGAATTGACTACTGCAGCAAGGTACCAAAAAGGCGCCAGAAATAGAGCTTGCTGCTTGCTATTGATCTTGGCTATTATATTGACCGTTATTCTATTGGCTGTTAGTATCACAATCCCTCGGTATTTATACATTCTAACATGGGTGCTGTAGATATTCCTCGGATGATACCATCTATTTATATATTCCCTTTCATTGCGTTGTTGGTATATGTATGTTGGACGGTGTTACACTTGTGCTTATTCATCACTTTTCGTTTGTCTTTTTCTTCAGGTCCTAATTCAGTGTTTTGGGAAGAGAATCGTTGCGGGCTTTGTTTTTATTTTTCGTCCAGGAAGGAACTTGGGTTGCGTTCAAGCATGCTATTGCCTTTTTCTTTTATCTTTTCCGTACGAATCAATATTGGTGAAGGGTAGTGAGATTAATAACTAGATGTCTTTCTCACAATCCTATGATGCAAGCAGCAAGTGTACTCATTTGAGGTTGAGCTCTGTGGGGAACCAAGCGAGATTTGGTGGTTTCTTTTTTCTTTTTTCTTTTTTTGTAATGGTCAGTGCGGGTTTCCGAACCTGAGCTAAAAGGGAGTTTCTAGAACTACGTGTACGCTTGGCCAATATCATACATCCTTATCTTACTTGAGGTTAGGTTTAATTTGTGAGTCAGCTAAACGAGTGAGCGGTTATGATACCACGCTTCTCTGTGGTTGGTTTCTTATCCGTGGGTGGGTGAAAATGTGTAGGTAGCAGCCCCCTTCTAAGATGATACCCCAGCAAAATAGTAGGTTCGTGAGCACAACTAGACTGTCCTTATCATGTGTCATCATTCGTTGTGTGCTCCCAAGTCTTAACACTCGACACACCCTCCGACATCCTCGCCATGCTCAATCACAAAAAATCATTCAGCTCCATCTCCGATTTTAACTTCTTTGTTTCATCTTTCATTGTCTACTCGTGCACACCATGTTGCGTTCTCCCGTTCTCCAAACACGTCGTAAGGCAGTAAAGACATATGGAAAGAATTCTCGCTCCAAGGCGGCTTCGTTCAAAGTTTTTCAAGATGTCGTTGATAGAGATGATACCGAGAAAAAAAGCCAGCCAGGTAAGGATTACTCATCCCCCAAAGTTATCTCTTAAGCCCTTTTGGTCTAATGGGGGACTAATGTCTTTGATAACCCGATAACTGATTGTATACTGCAGCCATGGCTTCTTCCCCTCCTATCGTTGGACAACAAATTTCTGCCTCGATATCTGGTATAAACCTAACGGACGATCTTGATGACCCATTTGCAGACCCTCTATCTTTGCCTTTAACCAAATCAAAAATCCCAGACCCCATTGCAGCTTCCAATCACAGTGATAAAAGAAGAGCTCTAAAAGCTACAGCTTTAAGAGAGAAATCGACAAACCACCCTATTCTGATAAGATCAACTGCACAAATTAGAGAGACATCTGAAACTTCCACCACATCTCTTCTTCGCCAAAACATAAAGAATCATCGAGCGAAGAAACAGAAATTCAACAATACTCCAAGGGTTATATCTGACGCAAAAACACCACTACGCCCCCAAAAACACAGATATCTAAAACCAGAATACGAGCAACGGGATTTTCCAGAAGCTAAATCTCCAACCAAGATAAGAGGATATATTTCACAAGAAACCGAATCAGATGGAATAAACAGCGAGGGGCCCGCGATACTAGGAACTCTCGCTAGTGATATGGATGATAATGCCAGTACTACATCTGTGACATGGGTCCGTGAGAGGGCAAGGGACATTTTTAGTGGAACAAGGAAGGCGGCTGGAAAAATTATGGGAGTTGCACCATCGAACGCTAAACGTAGAGATCAAAAGGAGGGACGTCCTAAGCTGAAGGGCATTATCAAAAATGGAGCTAGCAAGGGTTCTTATGGGGCCATGAACAATCATCTGTAAGTGACGCAGAAGGAGAATATAGACTTTCGAGGAGGCTATGCTAATGACATTTTCAGTAAAAATAAGGGTAGCGTTAGTCTACATGAGTATTCACGGGAACCCCTTTCTCATCCAGAAGATTGCCAAAACAAGGATGCTGGGGACGAAGACCCCCTGGGTCTCCACAGAACGACCAATTCTAGTCGCCAAGAGAACTTTTGGAGATCGGAGAATATCCAGGATTTATTGATGTTAGGATCGGCGAAGGTTCAATACACTAAGAAACAGAAAGATTACAGTTCCAAATACGCTACAGGAAATGAGGATCCCAATTCTTTCCAGAATTCTGTCAATATCAGTCCGCAGGAAAGCATATATGACCTATCAAATAATGGAATGCCTCCATCAAGTCCATTGTTTAAATCAACCCCAAATAAGGAAAAGTGCAATCCAAGATCTAACAAAAACCCATTCTACTCCGATGCCGACTCTTGTAAGGATATGTATATGGATGGATCATTGAATGAAAGATCATCTGATGAGGGCAATGAAACCACAAAATGTGACGAAGACGAATTGCTCGGCGAAAATATATATTATAAGGAGAAAGTGAAGAAGAATGCAAGGTCCACGGAAAACCAGCACCTGATCCTGCGGGCTGCATCATCTGAGGACCAACTTTATCAAGCTCCGTATGATTGTCAAGCTCTGAATGACACAGAAACTTTTAGGAAGAGCGTTACAGTGAACGAGGAAGGTCAGGTGCGGAGGGGCATTGAGAGTTATAAAAAGAAAAACGTAAAGGCTTTTGATACCGCACCTACTAGCAAAACAATTGGCGATGCCACCCCAAAGCAGTTCAATCAGCGGCAACAACACGGCAAAGATATCATTCATGTCGGTGGCTCAAGAACAAGCAGATATGTACCAGTCAAAGGAACAGTTGAGGGGGCCGGAAAAAAAACCGACAAAAGTAACCGGGCAAGAATCCCCTTGAAGAAAAAATCAAGCGGAAGAATTAGCGAGGGTGGAGTAGGTAAAGAGACTAGAAAACGAAAGTCTTCTCGGGGTTACGAAAAACTAGAGGATGATGATATAGATGAGTTGCAGATGGATTTACCATCGATGATGATTTGAATTGGCGGTGAAATTTGGTACACCTAAAGGCTGATGTTTGAGCTTTCACAATGATGAAAATGGGCGCTGAGGTTTCTTTTTCTTCTTTTTTTCTTTCTTCTATTTTACTCTGGACTAGATGTTGCTTTCTCTTTTATTCATCATTCAATTTTTAGATCTCCATTGGAGGTCACTACATGTAAGCGGTACATGTGCTAGATACATGTAGGTATGTACAGCGCGATGTCAGTCGTGATGGTCAGGCTCGGCGTCGCAACCGATTTTTTTCACAACCCAGGACAACGTTCTGTCTCCTGGACTTTTCGGCAGAGCTACAGGGGAAGGGTATCAGGCCAATCTTCATACATCATAATGCTAGGGCACACACTGCCAGTCTTACTACTCAATGGTTGGAGGAGCATGGGGTTGATGTTCTTGAGGACTGGCCCGCCTATTCACTTGATTTAAACCTCATTGAGCATGTTTGGGTACACCTCAAGAAGCTCTACCGTCAACACTACCCCCATTTAGTGTATGATACTAGATCACCTGAAGTAATAAAGCCCCTCATGGAGGAGGTTCTTATTCATTGCTGGGAACTGTTACCTGGTGGTTTATTTGGTAGCCTGGTTGAGAGCATGCTTAGGAGAATCGAGCTGTTATAAGAACAAGGGGTTAGTATACAAGATATTAAATGCCCAATTATCTTTATTTAGCTACTATTGAATAACTATACAAAAAACCAGCTCTCCAAAGGGTCAATTGTGGTTGCTGGGTGGTAGTCATGATGGAGCGGGAGGTGTCGAAACCCGTTGCTACGCCCGCCTGACCGTCACGGCTGGCCTAGAACTATACATGGGCTACTTTTGCTATTGCTGAAGACACAGATTTGCTTTCATAACACAATATTATCTTTGATCGGATCGAGGGCCTTGCGTTGCATTACGGACAGGCAAGTCGGAAATAACTACTATCTAGTTTTACTAACATAAAAGTCCCGTTCTGGGCTGTATGCTGCCATTAATCTGATCCTGACCCTATGTATCCCCCCGGAGTATGAAAGATCCGATAGGTCTTTGGCCCAAGTTGGATACTAATAGGAAAAAGCCTACGATCTTTAATCTAACAAAACCACCAACATCTATCTCGGTCAGACCCCTCACTAGGTGTAATTATAATTGTGGATCCTTCCGGATGTAGCCACAAGCTTTCATGCCGCATTTTAGCTTACCTGGTGTTTCTTTTTTTTTCACCTAAGGAACGGGTGTTTTTTGCCTAAGGCCCTGATTGTTCGCTGGAGTAAAGAGGTCTTAGATATCTTTACCGAACGGAACAACCAAGAAAGAAGCTGCGGGAGAACAGGTGGGAAACTAACCCGTGAAGCTTTTGAAGTTCCGGTATAGGTGATCTGGAGATGTAGATGGTCAACAAAGGCACCTTTCTCTTTTTTGGCGGTGACTTCTCCACGAGAAGAGCGTATGGGTCCTCCTCATCCTCCCCTGCCTTATCCTCGTCACCCGTCTTCCTTTTCTTTTTCTGTGGCTGCTTCTCCTGCTTCTGCGATCCAGGTAGATCGTTCGTCACGCTTGACAGGGCCGTGTACTGGTACCACTGTCCGCCTTTTTCGCCGATGCAGCGCTTGACGATCTCAGCTACAGTGATTGCCTTGGAGGCGGTGGCGGCTTTTGAAGTGATTGAGACGGTGGGGAAATCGGAGGTTATGGTAGGAGTGGTGGTGGTGGTGGTTGTAACTGTGGTAGTGCTAGAGGCAGTTACAGTTGCAGGCGTGGATGCAGGTTCAGGGTAATTGGGGTTAGGATTAGGACCCTCATGCTGCTCAGGATAGAGCTTTGAGAGACATTGATCCACTTTTCTTACAATGGCGGAGGTGGACACAATGTTGACATTCTGCACCTCACGGACAGGAGCGGGGAGGATAGCGGTGAGTTTATCCATGCTGTGTAAAACGGGATGGGGGATTAGGAAGGGAAGGGGTTGAGGGGGAGGTGCACTGTTTTCCCTTTCTTCAACTCTACTGAGAGAAGAAAAAGTGTTTTGGATGAATCAAGATGAATGAGGCTCTGCACGATTTGGATCGCCGGGTCGCGGCCAAGTTTATTACAAGGACGAAACCGACAGATAGATCTCCGCCAAGGAGCTAGCAGCCCACCAAACGAAGAAGAACGGAGTGTTTCTCGCTTGACCGTTTCTGGAGGTGTCGTGTGAGAGCGAGTGAGCGAGTGTGCAGTGTTCAGCGCTCGGGCCTTTTGGGGGAGGCCAGTGAGGGTTTCGCGTCACTTATTTCGGAAGGGACGATGAGAGGGTGAGGAACAGAGGCCGGGTAACTGCATGTACAGTCATTTCGACTTCAATGGCGAAAAGGGTTGGTTGACGAATAGGGTGGGTCCCTGTGGCTGAAAGTGGCTGTATCAAAAATTAGTCCGTGCGTATACTTAGGGTTGGTATTTGTGTAATAGTAAGCGAGTAGGAAACAGAATGTTTGTTTTTACTTTTCTTCTCTGACTATCACGATACTCCCAGAATGTCAGAACGCGTCTCAACAACAGTGCAAAATGTCTTTCCATTGTCGGAGTTGCAGGCACACGGTCCAAGTCCTAATCCACTACCACCGATCCTTTCACAAGCATGCACCAAGGCAGAAGTGGATCACGATAAGAAATTTATACCAAATACGAAATAGACGGATTCGTTATTACCACGCATTCTGTCTATACGTCATACACTCGCCTATTACAGATCCGGGATAAAGAACCTCGCGCTTATTCAGAAAAAACCCGTTGTACTACAGATTGCGAAGATGTACGATATTCCAGAATCCACTTTACGGCGGCATATCAAAAATCCTGCAAGTAGAAGCGTTGCGGAGGCAAACAAAGATAAACAGATTTTGTCTGTTGAAGAAGAAAAGGTTCTGGTTGAAAGGCTATTATTTCTGGATGATTGCAATATCCCAGCGGACAAATCTTTGGTTTTCAACCTTGCACACAAACTACTACACCGACGTAACCCCAGCCGGATGATTGGAAAGGATTGGTTTTATAGTTTTTTGGCGAGGCACCCAGAATGCAGATACCTAACCGTCAAATCCATTTCCACCAATCGAGCCAATGCTGTCAACTATAATTCAATAAACGATTTTTTTGTGAAGGTACGGCCCGGGTAGTAATAGCAATAGTGCATTCCTTGATCTCATTACTAAATTGATTATTCAGTTGAAATACACGATCGATAAATACAATATTATTCCGAAAAATACATACAACATGGACGAAACAGGATTTATTCTTGGCATGGGAGACGAGGTTAAACGAATATGTCGGAATATCAGAAAAGATTCGGTTTACAAAGAGTATAGAAATCGGGAATCATGCTCTGTCGTTGAATGCATATCAACAGATGGATTTACTGTCACACCGCTTGTGATTTTCAAAGGTAGCAATCATATTGCTGGTTGGTTTAAGGATCCCAAACTGGAATCTTACTGGTACGCGCATTCACCAAGGGGGTATAACAATAGTCTATTATGTCTTGAATATCTTCAAAACATATTTGAACCGGAAACATCAATCAGGTCAAATGGTGAGTGGAGATTATTAATTTTCGATGGTTTTGAGTCACATCTTCAGCTTGAGATTATTGAGTTTTGTCTTGATAATAATATTATACCCCTGTGTTTACCGTCCCATACATCACATGTATTACAACCATTAGATGTCGGCGTCTTTTCCCCACTGAAGAAATATTACCGGCAAGAAATATCCAAACTGCGTTCGCCTATTACTAAAAACAACTTCCCTAATCTCCTAGCTTTGGCCCGTCAGAAGGCATTTTCTGTTTCTAATATACAGTCTGGTTTCCGGGCTTCGGGAATATACCCTTATAATCCTGTTGTTGTTTTTGAGAATTTGATCGAACAAGTTCACTTATCTACCCCACCCCCATTGGCATTTCCTATTTCCGCACATGTACAGGCCCCTATTGATCTTATTAATTTCAATCCTCCTACTCCTATTACCCCTCGAGGCCTCAATAGTCTTTATTTGGAAGCTCGTGCAATGTATGGCACATCAAACAGCCCGTCAATGATTAAGCTACAAACAATCATAACGAAGTTCAAGAATCTGTGAACAACAGTCTTTCGAGAGTAATGCATGAGGCAGAAATTTCATCGAGGAGGTTATAAAGCAAAAGAATAAGGGTTCTTATTCTTGGCGATTAGAGCGTGATCTTCGGCAGATTTGAATAACGGCGTGTGTAATAGAAAGAGATACTGTATTATTGGCGTTGAAGAAAAAAAGGGATGAACAAGAGAAAGAAGAGCAATTGAAAAAAGAGGGAAGACAAGAGAGACAGGAACAGATAGCAGAAAATAAACGGGTAAAGCAGGAGGAAAAGGAACGCAAAGCGGTTGAAAGGGAGAAAAAAGCGGAAATAAGACAGAAGGCATTAGAGAAAAAAGAGCAGGGAAAACAAAAGAGATTGGAAGGAAGACGACAGACAAGTAATTCTTAGGGGATATCCTATGCATTGCATTAATGCTGTTGTCTTGAACTGGAAGAATGGTAACCGGCGGTCAGATATAACATAAGTGCGAGAACATTTTTACTTATAGTTTAGTAACCATCATAGATAGAGATAAACCGATTGAAAATTTAAATTCTATATAGTTTTTAGGTCTAGAAGCACTACTCAACGACTTCAATATATTATTATTCACGGATTTAGCCATGGCATTTGATATTTTCCATAGATTATGAAAAAAAAACCTTTCATTTTTGGCTGTAGTATAAGTAATACTCATGATAGAGCAAAACCAATTATATATTAAGATTCTACGCATTTTTTAGATCTAAAACACAATCCAAAAGTCTTTATTACATCATTTCTTCATAGTGTTGTGCTAGGATTTGATGTTGACCGGTACAATTCTGAGAATGTTCAATCTCATATTGCTTCATAATTCAACAACCATACATGATGGAATAAAGCGGGCTATATAATAAGATTCTACATATTTTTCTGAGCTAGGGCACATATTGAAAATACTGAATATATGATTTCCTCTTGATCTCACTATTACTTTTGATAATGGAACGCTGAAATCCTTAAAGCAAAGTTTCCTATAAAGTGAATACTAGGGAATTTAAAGATCGCATCTAGACCTAAACGACATCTAGAAACTCAATCTAGTCTCAGTTTTTCTCTATCATCAATGGTTGTTGTGTTATAGACCAAAATGGACCCCTCGACACTGAGAGAAGGCTTGCTTCAAATCCAGCTTACTAAGCAGTCCTGCGCCACAGACCCACCCAATTCGCCAACCAATCCGTCGCGCCACCGACCTCGAAATGACTGTAGGTACCACTGCCGCCGCTATCGATGTGCTGCTGCGCTGCACTGTGCTCACCTGGGGGGTTCCCTGTGATACTCCAGCCGGTACTCTACGTACACATGTAAAAGTACCTACATACCTCTACTTTACTCGTGGATAGGCCGGATAGTGAATTGAATGGATGGGGAAACTGGACGAACAGGCAGATACCTGCTTGCTTGCTCGGGTTTCTATGCGAGCAAAATGCACGCAATATTCTGGGCACGCATTCTCTTTGTTCGTGCGTGCACGGTGCATCGGTTCGGCTGCGTTAGTTACTATGCTCTGCTCTTGCTACCAGCTACAATACTTTCCATGGTGGTGGAGGGGGGAGAAGTATGAAGTGTGTAGAGAAAACGAGGAAGGTTGTGAAAGTATTAAGTTGTAGGGATTGTAAGGAGGAGGGTCTGGGTCTCCTAGCTACAGACTCGTGCGTGCTCCTGTTCCCGAGCGGTTGCTGCAGGTTGAAAGGAAACGACGAACCACAACGAATAATAGGGTATCTTGCATGCAAAGCACAAGCATCAATGAGCAGATTTTCCGACTCCCTCTCTTATTTTATTTAATTCCTACACCCCCTCCATGTAGCTACATGATAAGTTTTTTCCTCCCCTTCGCCTGTGAAATCTTCCCCGCGTTTTCTGACACCCCTCCATTGTTGGCTGGTTGTTCGTCCCTTTATTCTCGCGATCGGGTCGAGGTCGAGAAGCGGGCGTTGACACGTCGACGTCGGCCTTCCGTACTAGTTGAGGGTAGAGTATCAAGCACAAGCAACGCAAGAAGGCAGGCGGACGCAGCAAAGGAAGAGAAGAAGAGGGGGAGGGAAAAGAGGCAGCAGAAACTGCAAGATCATCACGAAGCAGATGTAATACCAATACACTATCAAGTATCAAGCAAGCAGCAGCTGGGGCCAGTGATTATTCCGGTGCTGTTGTAGCAACCTATTACTATTATTCCCTGAGCACCCTCACTCACTCACTATCCATTCCAAACCTTGCCCCACCACCACCACAATCATTACCAGCAACAACTCTCTTTCTTATCCTCGACGGGTTTGATATTACCTCTCTCTCTTCAGGATGTCGTACATGTAGGGGTGTTGGGTGGAGAGGGGAACATCCAATCGCTGAATAATTTAATTCTTCTCTTGCTATCCATCTGTTTCTGCCTGCTGCTCCCCAGCGAGGTTTTGTAATTACATGTAGAGTAGGGTATCATGTAGTGTGCTGTGTGTGTGTGTGTTTCCCAGAGTAGTGGGCGCCAACCAACAGCCGCGGCCGCCAGTAGAGTATGTACCTTCAGGGCCAAACGGAACCTGTCCCTTCCCTTGTTGGGATTCTCCAGATCTTCTTCTTCTGGTTGATGTTCTATCTGCGAATCTACTCGCCGCTCGAACCCTTATTCCTGCAAGGTGGTAGTCGACGTATTAAACTCCCTTGCTTTAACCTCTGCGCGCCTTGAATGCACATATGTAGACCTAATGTATGTAGGTAGAGCAGGTAGGTACTCGTATTTTCCTGACGTTTGTAAAAGGAACCGCTATTGCATACCATACAAATACGCGCCAAGTCCAAAATTTAGTATGGTATGCAATAGTGGTCCCTTTTACAAACGTCAGGAAAGTACGAGTACTGATTCCCAACATACCACTGCCACTTCCTCACTTCCAGTTCTAGGTAGGTATTCATACCCTAGGTAGTTTCTCAATAGCCTGCTCTCGATCGATAAATTCCGGGATATCAAAGACATAGATAGCAACCACACACATTCAATAGCTTGTAGCTAGCCACCACCACTCACCTCAGCCTCCCGCAGGCATCCAGAGGGAGTAAAGTAGAGTAAGAAGTAAGATCCACTGAACAGGGAGGACGGTGGGAGGCAAGTGAAGAGAGTCGTTAGAGTAGATAGCGCCAGATCTACCTATTACTGCCTACTACTACTCATAACTACCCTGCCGCTCACCACTTTACCTGACGCTTTGATCCTCAGCATCCAACAGTTCGACTCTCGCCTCTCAAACAACTCTTACTTGCTTTCTCCCGCATTTATTTTTTCCCCTTCTCTCTCTCTTTCTCTCCCTCTCTCTCACCCTCTCCTCTCATCATTCATCCCTCTCTCTGTCTCCCTCGAGTCGTTTTCCCTGCGCTTGTCGTACCTTCCCTCCCCTACCATACCTATCTCTACCTGCCCCTACTATTTGTGCTGCACCCAGTTATATTTATCCCACCCCCACCATACTTTGATAGAAGACGCAACTTTTGCCTGCCTGCCTACCTGCTTGCTTACTGTCTGTGCCATCAATAATATAACAGCTGCTCGGAAGCCTGCTTGGTGGAAAAAAAAAAATATAAAAAAAAAACTTTAAATATTTAACATTACATACAGTATTAAAGGAAGAAACCCAGGGAGCGGCCCCCCCCCCCCCACCCCCTCTCTAGATCGATCTCTTGCCACAAAGGGGGAAAACAGAGAGAAAAGGGTTCAGAAGTCGCGCGCTCTCTACTCGCTCGCACACGTCAACCGTCAACGTCAGTTCCCCCCCGTCCCGTTCGAAAGCTTGGAACCGCAACCGCAACCACAACCACAACCATCCACAACCACCGCCGCCGCCGCCGCTCAACTCAATAGCGACGACGACGTCAGCATAAATAACACACCTTCGCAATAACACCGTCATCGATTAAAACCCACCCTTCCCCGCCTAACAACCCAGCATCCCAACAAAAGCACCTTTCTCTAACAGGCGTAACAACCCTTCAACCCCCCGCCATAACTACAACCTTCGGGTTACGCCCCCCGCCCCCCGCCCCCCGTTCCCCCCTCCAAACGACTCGGTATCTCAAAGCTCATGGCGGCCACTCCTGCTGCTGCGGCTAGAGATCCCACACCGACGGAAGTCCGGAGAAGGATATCGAAGGCCGGCGCAGTCGCTGGTCCAGCCCGCGACGCAGCCGAGGAGAGGCCGCCAGTGAATAAGAAGGTGAAGTTGGCATATCCGGGGTCCACCGGAAACACTACCACCACCTCCGTCGCTGAGGAGACGCCGCGATTTATAGGAGGGGATTGGAGAATTGGCGGAGAGCGGGTGGCACCTCACCATCACCCTAATGTCCCTCCTCCCCCTTCTGTGGGTGGTTCAGCAACGGCGAATGGTGCGAATGCGACTGGAAGGACGGCGCAGACTACGGCGCAAAGATACCTAGGTACAAAACTACTTATTTTTTTCTTTTTTTCGCTTTCTTTTTCCTTACTACTATTACTGCAGCTACACAAGCAGCATCGTTTTAATATCGGAGATAAAATATATTACATTTTTTATATTCCAAAAAAAAACAAATATTACTATTTTTATACCATTTTGCGGCTTTGCTATTTTTATTTATTTGCGTATATTTGCTGCTGCCCAGAGAGAGAGCGAGAGAAAAAAAAGATGAAAAGATCACTTTTGAATGTTGGCTAACACCACATCAAATTGGAAAAATAAAATAAAAAGACCCCAAAAGTCTCCAAAATCTTCGCGAAACAATCTCGCAACAGTTCGACATCGAAATCCTCCTGAAGCATCGAGAATTGGGCCTCATCGAGCAAGAAATCGCCAAAACGCAAATCTGTATCGAGCAGCTCCGGCGCTGTACTGTAAAGCCCTACCAATCCCCTGAAATATCACTCGAGCCCTATATCCCCGACGCGAAGCAGCTGGAGAATGGTCCTCCGGATTACTCACCGCCGCATTGGAGTGTGGTCAATGGCCCCTACACGAGACATTATCAGCAGTGGCTGCTGCCGGATCCTATGTTTGACGGATATGGACCCGAGGGCCCCCCGCAAGTAGCTTTGCCCGCAGGTAAAGGCACCAGGAGTCAAAAGACCGTTGAGCAGACCCAGACATACACGGTAAGCGGGCGACCTCAGAGACAAAGTGTGATGAAGGTGCAGCAGAGAGGTGGTGCGGGTATGCAGCAGTGTATCTTCCGAAAGAACGATGGCACTACTGTCAGGTATGTTTCCTTTTTTCTCTCTTCTCCTTCTTCTTTCGAGACCGACATTTTCCTATTTTGGAATTGCCGATCCATTGCCGTTTTGCGAATATAGTTACGGAGCTGACGCAAGGAAATGAAGACTCGAATGCCTTGATTGTAAACGAAGTGATTTCAGCTCTGCCCAGGGTTTCATCAACCATTGTCGTATCGCACACCAGAGAGAATATGCGTCTCACGAGGCTGCGGCGCAGGCTTGCGGACAACCAGTAGAGGAGACGGAGGAGGGTTTTCCATTGTATCCCAGAAATCCAGTAGATCCACCATCAAGGAATACCCGCCAGACACAACAGACCATTTCACCACAACCATCCTACAGCTCCACACCTCGGGGAAGTCTTTCAGGTCCTTCCGGTGTACCCCTTCCTTCTCTACCACCTCCGAAGATTGTACAAACGCCAAAAAACAAGACAACTGCAGCGCAGCGGAAGAATGGGAATCGTGGGACAAGGGCGGTTATGACCACTTCTTCAAGACCGGCGGAAGGATCCCGGAGACCACCCACACCGCCTATAGATGCGCCAACGTTCAAGACACCACACCTGGAGGGGCTGTTAAAAAGGAAGAAAATTGAGGTTGATCTGGCGACGATGGTGAAGGAGGTCAAGGGAGAGAGGATCAACTGGGATGATCACACATATTCAGAAGAGGATGACGATGAATCAGACCAATCTGAGACGCCAGTATTACCGCGCAGGGACACTGACGGGGATACTGTTATGACAGATGGTCCTCCGGGGAAGGAAGACCATAGAGAAGTGAGACGTTTTTTGGGAACCGAGACACATGCCGCGATGGTTGCAACTGTACCCGAAACTTTAACTGTGACTTCGGGTCGGAGTGTGTCGAGAGATTCTCCCACCCCATTTACTACACAACTACCATCGCCACCGGAACCCAAAACAACTCAGGCACAGCCTCAGGCAATTGATACAAAACTTAGTCATCCGAAGCAAGCATCTTCTATGATGCAATCTCCAATTGAGGAGAAAAGACCCCTATTGAGCTTTACAGGAATGGATGGAAGCTATGATTACGATGCATCCTCTAGCGACGACGAGGATGGATACAAGAGTGATGCGGACGCTCACGAAGACGTTGAAATGGAAGTTGAGAGCGCGACCAGTTCTAGTAGTGTTGGAGACCATACCACTATCCACGCTGCCAGTTTTGGAATGCGCACTCCTGTCCCGGCGGAAAATATGGGTCGTTCATCTAGCCCACAAAGCCCGCATCCCGTTAGTCATACAGCAGTTGTAGCCCCAATCAGCCCCGCACTTTCGATCGTGACCGACGATATTGGGAGAGATATGGTGACTCCGGTTAGGCCTCACACTCAACAGATGCCTACTCCGTTGATGACACCGATCTCTCCTGCCGCGGCAGCAAACATGTCGAAACAAGTTCGATTCGTCATGCCAAACTCCAAGAACGGGATGAGGAAAAACCCCAGCGGCGTTCTGGAGACCGGCCTTGCGAAGATGAAGTCTGGGAATGCTAGAAAGCCAAGTGATGTGTTTGGTTCTCAAGAGAAAATGTAGAGATGGCAAGTCTAGAAAAGGGGTTTCTTATTTCTATTTTTGCTTCCTGGGTTAGCTTTGGGGTATTGTTCTTTTTTCTTTTTACATTTCATCTGTTACCTATTGTTTAACCTGGGTTGTCATATTTTCTTCTTCTATACAGCTATATATTTATTACTCACGTTAGAAAAACCGATGTGTATTATTTCGTTTTAGTCTTCCCCCCCCACCTCACACCCCCGCCCCGCCCCGCCTTCTTTACACCCCCCTCCCCCTCTCTTCAAATATTATACTCCTGGTGGTCTATCAAAAAGCCCCTGTATTGTCTTTCTTGCAAAAAAAGCTTTCTATATTGTGATGTAGTCTGTGTATTTTTGCAGGAAAGTAGGGTGCTTAACCTTTTTTGTCAATGATGTGTTGCAGCTCAGCATGATTTTTGTGCGATGACGAGGATGAGATACGTTGTTCACGACTTCAAAAGTAACTATGTGAAAATGAATGCTGTGTGGATCTCTTGGAATTTGAGCTGTGGTGTAGTTCCTCGGTGTTGGTGGTGAGTACATACGTATAAGACAAAACCGAAAGTTTTTGTCTTGGCTCCTATCTCTTCACGATTGACCAGCCTGTTTAAATCGCTCGATGAGTGCTCAACCCGTCCATGTGTCTTTTGGCCATCGTCTTTAAATGACAAGCGTTGAGGCGTTTCAAGAATTTATCTAGACGTTGCGTTTTAGTCTCACTCTATCTAAGGCTGCTTATTCCCAGACAGGAAGTCCCGAGATTCCTGATTTTAGAATTCTCACTCGGTTTGCAGATGCAGAGTGATATGTAGTGAAGCGGATGAACGACTGGTAAGCGTCACGTGACCTCTACATCAGCTCTACTGTTTTCTGGGTCAATGGCGAATGGCAAAATATACCAAGACCACTCTGTCTAATTAGTAATCCCCGTTTTCTTCATGATTCCACTTCTATTTATATTTCTTGGTTTTTTCTTAATCCCACTGTTGAAAATATATGCTTTCTAACTTCAGTGCGGTTTTTCTGAGCGTATTCGTCATTGAACCAGGTTCGTCATTGACCCGGAATGGACTTTATAGGCCACTTGGCTATCTAAGGTTTAGTTAACGTTGTTCCCTTCTGCCAACCCAACGAAGCTCCAACAGCTTTAACTTCCACGCACATACGGCCCCCAGAGCAGAAACCATGGAGTTTCTTAAGTCTGCAATCGGCTCCGCGATCTCGAAGGGCCCGCCATTTCCCTACACCTTTGGCGATAGGGTGGATGTCGATAATTCTATATGGTCGCTGTTCAACGGAACAAAAAGGGTAACCTCCTCGGCGATCAAGCTTGTGCTGGCTCCTCTTTGCTAAGGATTTTCAGGAAGACGGGTCGAACTGTAGTATCTTTTCGTTCGAGGTGAACGATTCTACGAGGAGTAGATTACCACTGGCGAAGAACGCGGTGAGGAAGCTGAGGACCTTGCGACATCCGGGAGTCGTCAGGATTATCGATACGGTCGATACGGATACCTATATCTATATCGCTACGGAGAGGGTCACGCCGTTGAGCTGGCATGTCAAAAGAGACTCACTAAATACGGAAACGATCAAATGGGGGCTTTATAGTACCGCTGTGGGTTCGCATCTACACTTGTAATATGTGCTTTTGGACAGCTCAGAAAGGCTGATTCTATGAAAATGGGAGGTGTTAGATTACTTTGAAATTTATCAACGAAGATGCCGCATCTATTCATGGGAATGTTCGAGTGTCTTCAATATTTACGACTGAGAGTGGGGAGTGGAAGCTAGGGGGATTTGAGGTTCTTAGCTCAATGAAGGATGATGACCCGGTTATCTACGTAGGGACAAACTTTAAAATAACTGTTTGAATGGAAAGTTGACGTTGTTTTAGAAATTTGGCAGCTTGCTACCAGACTCAGGAAGATACGCTTCCCCGGAGGTCTTGAAGGGTGGCTGGGATGCTCTAAAGAGGTAAACCAACGCATAAAAGTGAACCGAATATTGTTTGATGCTCATGTACCTCACAGCCAGGCCGTCAATGCTGCGGATTCATGGAACTTTGGAACCTTGATCTACGAGGTCTTTAACGCCGGCGCATTTACAAACAGCGAGCAATTGATGTCAGCCAAAAAGATACCCCAAAATATGGTTACGCCATATAAACGTTTAATCCAGCAAAACCCGAAGACAAGGCTTTCAATAGCCCATTTCCTGGAGCAAGGGAAAAGAAGTAGAGGTTTCTTCGACACACCCTTGATTCACGTGTCCGAATTTGTAGAGAATATGGGCGTAAAAACACCAGCCGAAAGAGAGGAGTTCTTAGATAAATTGGGAGATACTGGAGATCAGTTTCCAGAGGCTTTCTTCAAAATGAAGATTCTGCCTGAACTATTGAAAAGTGTAGAGTTTGGTGGAGGTGGGAGAAAACCCGAAATTCCTTTAAGTGATTTTAAAGTACTGATCAATCTATAGGCGGGCCAAAGGTATTCTCAGTCGTTTTAAATATAGGAGATAAGTTATCAGATGAAGAATGGGAGTCTACCATCACTCCTTGTATTGTTAGGCTATTCGCGGTACCAGACAGGGCAACGAGAGTGTTCTTGCTGGACAATCTCCCAAAAATGATTGAACATCTCTCAAAAAAGATTGTCAATGACAAGATATTCCCAGAAATGTTGACTGGCTTCTCAGATGTTGCTCCAATTGTCAGAGAGCAGTCTGTTAAAGCAGTTCTTACAGTGGTCCCAAAGGTACGCAACCAAAGTTCTATTCCAGTACCGGTTCTGACAGAGTATGTGAAGCTTTCGGACCGTAGTATCAACGGAGATCTGTTAAAGTATCTTGCAAAGACACAAAATGACGAACAACCCGGAATCAGAACTAATACTACAATCTGCCTTGGCAAGATTGCCAAATACCTCGGACCAAATGTAAAGTGCCATTGTAACCTCATTTTTAATAGTCATATACTCATCAAATCTTTGCGTAGACGAGAAGTAAAGTGTTAGCGGCGGCCTTTACGCGGGCTCTTAGGGATAATTTTGTGCATGCACGTAACGCGGCATTGATGGCTTTATCTGCTACGGTAGACCTTTTTGATGAGACTGATTGCGCTACAAGGATGGTTCCTGCGATATCACCATCCCTTGTTGACAAGGAAAAGTAAGAAGTTCAGGTGCAGTGTCTTTCAGCTTAAACAAACTAATATATGTGGTCTTTCAGAGTCGTTAGAGTGCAGGCCGCCAAAACTCTTGAAGCGTACCTTCAAAGAATCAAAACCTTGACATCATCTTACCCTGAAACGGTTATTCCCTCTCCAACCGCCGCTTCTGAAGTAGCTACCCCACGCATGGGGACTGTGCAGACCGACAATTCGTCATGGACTGGTTGGGCGATAAGTAGCTTTACAAACAAACTGGGCACAGCCAGCGGCGAGATCCAGAGGGTGCAGTCGCCAGCTGTTGCAAGTATGGGTGGTGATTATACAAGGTCAGCATCAGTCCCGACCATGTCGCCTTCTCGACTGGACGCACCAATACAGTCAAAGACGATATCTGCATCATCATTCAACCGCACGACTCTCACTTCACCCCGACCGGCTTCGTCCTTTCTGGATGATGCCGATAATGAAGATAACGACCCCGAGGCCTGGGGAGATCTAGATGAGGATAATTTCTTTGATGCACCAGAACCGAATAAGCCGAAATCACAGGCTCCCTTGACAACTAAAAAGTCCGCGTGGGACTTCGATGACACTGAGCCGGATATATCTGCAATGTTGAACAAGTCCAAGGCGCCTCTTCCTAAAGGCCTTGCCAAGAAGTCTACAACTGCTGCTCCACGGATAGGTTTCGGTTCCGCGAATGCGAGCGGAAAGGGGAGTATCGTGGCTGCCAGACAACCCGTTAAAACGGGAGGCACTACGAAACCAATCGTAGGTGGGGCTGCAGCGAAAAAGACAGAAGTTAAGAAGATAGAGGACCCGTGGGGAAACGATGACGACGCCGACTGGGGCGATTCATGGGACAAATAAAATAGTTCACCACTTGCCTTTCTAGATGTTACCTGTCTCTGGCAGAGTGGTTTGGTAATACTTATATTTGTTCTTTAGAATTAATTAGGTCGGTTTTATATAATATCGTTCACGAGCAGCTTGATATCCTTTTTGCCTAAATCTTTATTTTCAAAATATACTAGTATGTCTTTGATATAACAGTGGTGGGGTGTAGTAGGCAGGTCAAACTTACCAATGCGACGGTATCGTGTAACACAACCAGAAAGGTCCCAAACGACAAAATATCATAATCACTAATTTCTCCGACCAACCATCACCTCTAATCACGCACACCCAATCTCACATCATTCGTGATACCTATATGATACAATGCCCCCTATTTCTGCAGCGCGTTCCACTACATGATCTACATGTGTAGATCGGCACCCACGACATTGGTCCTAATCTATGACGTAGGATAGATTTTTGGTGTTTCGGAATGTCTTTTATTACGCTGGGTACAATAAGGGTGAAACCTCTAGGTTAGAGGGGTATTTGCGTATTCGGGAGTGGTGCCAAGAACATTGGGTGCTGGAACTGAACCGAGTGATAAACTATGACTTGGAAACTTTGTGGCTAAAGCCAACTTTCAGGCATTAGATACATGTATGTAGTCTTGCCTGCCATTGAACTGATGTGCTCTACCATCGTCGAATCTCTTTCAGTAACGTTCCCAAGATGTATTAATTCCGACCGACAGGAAAAAGATCAGCAAATACGAAGATCCCTAAATCCTCAGTGTTGTTAAATTTTCCTCGCCTGCTCATGTTCACTACGTATTCCAGCTTGACCACCAAAAGTAGCAGGAAGCTGGGCTGGAACATTAAAAGTTGGGCTATACAGTGAATGAAACGGGACAGAGACAGATATCGCAAGGAGATGAACAGTCTGCGGTGCTAACTTGGTCACCTCTCTGAACCAACGGTATACGTACAGCCACTCACCAAAAGTGTTCGTGATATTAGTTTTAATGTCAGTGCGCAGTGTGGCGCACCCGTAATACTGATGTTATTAAAGTTGAGATTCAAAACAACGGAAAATATATTATGAAGTTCGTGACTATATATAAAAAGAAGATAGGTCATTGATCTTATTCTTCATTAATTTGGGCGCCGTTGATCACTAGGGAAGTCTTCTCTTGGGGGGTTCTTGATGGTCCGGCACGGCTACATATAGAGAAATGTCTCACTCCGAAATCGGAATCACGAACACTTTTGCAGAGTGGCTGTACGTATGATCTTTCATCAAAATGAGATGGTAAGCGATACATGTACATGCATGTATCTTTTATTTTAGCAAGTACATGAACCTAAGCTCAAGTCCTGCTCGGGTGGGGGCACACGAGAGGCCTCTAGTACACACACATCACGAAAAAGAGACACAGACCAACTGTAAGGTCTTCCTTACTACGACAGTATACGGTGGTAATACAATGATAATTTGGGACTGAACTTGTACTCCCTTAACACTCTACTGACTTAATCCGAGAGCTCCTATTATCTTCTGTAGTACCACATATGCCAAACCCACCCAGACCTCATCCCTTCTTCGTTCAGTAACTTCATTGCAGAAGATGAGAGTAGACGTTACTTGTGTAGAATAGAAGAATATGTGACTAAGCTAAGGGTTAGTCTTGATCTTGGCTCCTACTTTCAGCAAGTAACAGATGTGCACAAAGTTACTAGAGGTCACAACTGCACGTGGTTGTCTCCTAAATCACAACTACATGTACGCACACACACTCACACACCCCCACACACCCCACACGCGCACGCACGCACGCAAACGCACACACGTCAGTACATGCATCTCTAAATTTCTCTTTTGCTAAGAATATTCCCGATTCTCGGCTTAGAGGAGGAGGTGCTGGATGATGATTTACGTGTACGTACGCAGTATACCCATGTGGCTATATTTCATCCTCCTGCTCCACATTCTCTCCCTCATCATAGACCAGTCAGTTCGTCTTTATTTGCCTCCGGTATGAGGTCGGCATCGAGAGGATCTGGACGCACTCAACCGCCGAACAATACACTTTCTTGTGGGATTGGATACCTATATATACGGCACTATGAGATGGCGTTCCATCGTATTTGGGATGTAAGCTTCCCGGATACCTCCACAATTAACTGAGCATTAACATACCTCGAATATCAGAGTTTTCAAGACGTTAAAGGATATTCCTAGTGTTCATACTGCACACAGAGTCAGCCAAGCCAAGCTTGCCAACGACATAAATAATCCACGAAGCGATGTGTACCGATCACTGTCCCTAAATGGACCAAGTTAAAGGCTTCTGTTAGGTAAGAGATATTTCAGCTGATCAGGGGCCCAAACAGCTATATTTCTTCTGTTCTAGGGATAAATAGAGGACGTTGCTTATGAAAGCCAATAAAGAATATTTACTATCTCGAAGGGCTCTTTGGCTGGATTCTATTCGTGAAGGGACTTACTCTCACGTATGATATATCTGAGTCTGTAAGTTACATCCACGAAACACGCAAGTTCCCCTATTGAAAGAGCTCTTACTCCAGCGAATCATATACTAGTATGTGATTGAGCAAAGTATCGAAGCTGGTATATTATTAATCGTATATGTGTAGTACAATCATAGACCATCACTCGCGTTCGCTCACAGGCGCGGAAGATTCCACCGAATTTCTCAATACCTGGCTGGTCACATATTACTTTCAATTTGGGCCAGACATATACTGTCAAAAGACCTATGAACTCAACGGCACCAGCCAAGCCTTTCCCGACGCTTTCTCATCCGGAGAAGACCGAAACTACATGTATTGCAATTGAGCCGACCTCAACTTGGTTTTCCGGGATTCCAGCGCAAATGTCTTACAATCATACTGGGGTCAGCCATAAAACTCTCGGTATTGTCCGCCGGTGTAGGCCAAAAGTAATTCTAATCACATTCTGTCACTCGCACGGAGTTGCTAATTCGACTAGAGAGGTTAGTGCCTAATGCAGCATGCGGCCTCCCGGGGTCAAAAGAAGAGCGTCCCGTAGTAGCCTAATAGCGTTCCCGGAGCCTTCCGTTAACAAATGGCTATCTTTCGTCTTGAATGAAGGGTATGAACAGTGCACAATGGACGTCACCGATATGAGCTGAGGGAGAGATTCTTTCGATCCGTCATGTTATTTCTTCCATGACTCGAGCTATATACAATACACGATTCATCTCGATTTGACTGAGATAAGAATAGATAAACGCACCATTGCCATCACTGGTCTTCGAAGCGAATTGTCAAAATATAGCCTGAAATATACAATTTCTGAAACGACTTACTCTATATATGTGCACTATTACACACTTTATCGCCGAACTCGAGTCAAAGTTGCTGTTTTCTACAAACGCTTGCGAATTAAACTTATATGGCAAATAAGCTGCATATGCATATCCGCAGAATTCACATTACGAGCAACAAGGACTTCTAGAAGTTGACTTCAGTAATTCTATTCATGGATCTTCGTGTTTGTCTCAGACGAGCAGGTTTGCGTAGACATGGTGCTTTATGAAACCATTTCCCCTGCAAGCTTCGAATATTACTCATTAAATCGAAACAATTAGCAATTATTTCTCAAAACAAATACTAAAAGAATTGCGATGAAAATAAGAAGCTTCCCTTCGAGTGAATATACTGTACCGGTACATAGAACTACCATAGTAATATAATACCTGGGGGGCTGGTGTTGATATCATACCGGTAGTTTGAATTTCTCCATGTGAGAATCAACCGCGGGGGATCCGGAAAAGTTAGTAGGCACACAACGCATTGATGCATATATGCAAGTCTCACTAGGGTTTTTTTATCTTTGAAGTCTTTATCAGTTCCTTAGCTTCTGGTATCTTCAACGGGGAAAATCAATTGAGGCATCTAAGGTTGTGTTTCTGTTATTCAAAATAATGCCACGTCACGGGCCATGTATGGTGCCCAGATCCTACCAGCCAGATAGAGCCCTGGTTCCCCGCACCAGAACATCTAGGTAACAGCATTCGATAAAAACGCACCGTTTATAATGATATAACGTTAATTCCCGAGAAACAATTGTCGATTTTTCCCGCCGATAGCCCACCAATGGCCAGGCGCTCTATCTACAGGCAAGGCTGACTTGAGACTTGTCCATAGCTTTTAAAGCACCATCATCTGAATAGAGGGGCATACAATGGAAGTGTTCATATAACCCCCTCATGAACTTTGCTTACTGCTTTCGAAAGTCATCCTTTCCATCGTCCGATCGTTTCTCGGACTTAAAACACGTGGGCCTGCCCGCATGCTAGGTAGAACACCACTCCCAGAGCTGCAGGGAGAGAAGGACAAGCTTTCTGCAGACCCAGTCGTTTAGCAACAAGATGTTTAATGTATGTTTATAGCTTTGCAAGTAGTCGAGATCAATATCTATAATACACGATAAATAAGCACCATTTTTATTCGCGATGATCGGATAGATTTTCTTTGCAGAAAAAGTCGCCCACATATGCATATTCGGGTATCTGCCTTCTCGCCAGGCCGATCAGATATCAGACACATACCAGGTTTGGTCATGCAGGAGCAAGAGAAATACTGTTTCGTCCCCCCCCCCTTCCTATCTCTGGCTCGGGTCATATTGGTGGATCACAATTCTAGCGGGGCCTGAATCGATGTAGCTACTGTGAGAAAGTGTTGTCAACGTATGTATGTGTGTATTTATGTATGTATGTATGTATGTACGTGTCATACCCGCTAAAGCACTTCGTTTGAACTTGTGAACATGTGCATTTATCTATTGGTAAGTGGCATATTGAAGTAACGAGAGGGGGAATCGAGATACACATATCTGTCTGCCATGGCAATATAAATTCCTCATAGACATGTATGCTTTTTTTTAAAAATTCGGATTCTTGTTTTTCATGTTCAGGAAGAAAGTACCATTTGGGTATATGTCCAGAAGTTATGAGCTGAGGCCCGTGTTCCCGTTCCAATACTTTGTGCATCCTGCGATGAGCAACGGACCCTGCCTGAAGTCAGAACCAGCCAATAACCAAAGTATTGGTGGTGATCCTCCTTATCGATAAGGCTAACGGCATCACCGAGACCTGGCAGAAGCTTGAAGATTGGTTCTTATAAATCTAGGTTTATCTTGATATCATATGCTGTAAATAGAACCAACAGGAACAACAGCAATAGGTAAAAAAGAAACCCCCCTCCCCCCATTATATGCTCGAAACAACTAATTTAAAGCTCTCAACCAACCCTTGGAGAACTTCCACAGGATAAAAAGCAACAAAGCAAAAAGAAAACGAAATTAACACGCCAGAGAAATGCACAAAAAAGTCAAAAAACACACAAATTCTCTCTAGAATAGTTGCTCTAGAATAGTTATCAAAAAACGAATATTCCCCCAATCTCCCCCCACTACTTCACCAGCAAAATATAATTGGAAAACAAGGAGGATTAAAAAGCACACAAAAATTCAATACCCCCAATAACGCCTTCCGAGCCGATCGATGCCCATCGTAAGATTCCACCAACCAAATTCATTCATTAGTCCAGCCATCCCAATCGTATCCGCAAATGATGTCCCATAGATCCCCCCGAACCAACCATAAACCATCTAGATACGGTACGCCCACTACCCCGAAAGGAAGCATTTTCAAGAGTTCGCCTAATTCAAGGCAATATTTTCTCAGGCAATGTTTTCTCAGGTAATGTTTTCTCAGGGAGTGTTTTCTCCTGCAGTCTTTTCTCCCAATCGCCCAAATCCACGACCCCTCGGTCACTTTTAGCCTTGAAGTTCTCCGGAACCTTGATCACTACCATCCCACGCCGTATATTCTCAATCTCCGAATCCTCCAATGTCTTCAGCCTCCAGAATACTTCCCGGATCCACTCCACCCCTGTGAACCATTTCTCATATCCTCCCATAACCAGCTCGTTGAATTTAATGTAGGCAACTGAGTCGATAAACAGGCTGGTGAGCTTGAAATCACGAGAAGCAACGCATGATGCGTAGTACTTCCTAAGATAGAAGAGTTCTACTAGACGTGACGCACGGATATTCAAATCCTTCTGACTCGTCCTCGACGTTGGCGGGGGCGGTAAAGGGGGAGATGGTGGTGATGGCGTATGTGGTGGGGGGTCGAGTGCCGATAGGATCCCTGCTTGATCTTCGCTGTATCTATTCATGTTGGTTGTGTGGAAGTTGTTTATATAGTCCTCTTGTTCACCATCTAACAATGATAGTGCCGCATTATTAGAAGGCGGGGGAGGGCTAACGCCCTCAAGGCTCGTCCAATCGTAGTAGTGGTGATTCCACACTTCCCCATTGTCGCCAAGCCTTCCCAAAGACCGTGCAAATTCGTTCCCTTCCCATCCCAAGTCGTTTGGAAACCTTCCCGTGATTGCCAACGGCACGACACAGGCGAACTCCCAATCTATGACTCCTGTGATTTTGAGTGTCTTATCATCAAAAAGGACATTCCGGATCGCCAGATCGGAATGATGAATACACAGCGTTGCTAATTCCTTTGGCGGGATAAATAATCCAGTCAGTCCGCTCAGCAGCTGCAGGATTTCCCCGAAATGCTGGGGATTTGCTAGAGATGGCGGGGACTCTGAGTTGATTGCAGAGTCAGATGAGAGCGAAGACCAGTTCTGGATCGCCATGAGTGTTTCACGTTCCAGACGCGCTTGCCACAAATCCGGCATACTGGAATATGGGCCCTTAGAGGGACATGTTGTCCCGTTCTTGTCTCCTCCCATGCAGGTTGCCGAGACAATCTCACCGACATAGAAGCCCGTGCTGTCTTTCTGGCTATATATACTTCCAATTTTTGTAAATTCTGAGGGTTTTGATAGCTCTGCCTGGACCAGAGCTAGCTCTTTAATCACCTTCATCTTGTTATCGGTGCTGAGTCGGTAAAACCTGCCATCCTCGGCCATGTTCTTCCCCGGAGATATCTCACGCAGGATGTATGGGGCGCCTACAGGATTGGTGAATGACAGGTCCCAGTCATAAACCTTTGGAATTGGGATGTTATAGAGCGGCGACGAATAGAGATATTGCATGGTGGCGATCTCAGATTGCTTGATCTGCGGGCTGAAGAACTTCTCGGGCGAGTTGGATATGGAGGCGGCACATTCTGTCGTATCGGAGAATTTGAGCCTGTACAGTGAATTGTGGGATCCACGGCCTGTATCGTGTGTGGGAGGTAAGCAAGTCACTCATGCAATTTGAATATGGTATTCATAAAAAAAACGTGGTGGCTCTAGTAAGATGTGGTATCTATAATAATGGGAAATGATTCGGGTTACATGAATATGATAGGCAAGCAGTCGGCACAAATGGTTGTTGGCAAATAAAGCAGGATGATATGTGGGTAACTGTAGGTTCCTTGGATCCTCCTTCCTTCCCGTCTACCGCTTCCCGCACTGTTGCTCCCGCTGTCATGTATGTACCTGCCTGCAAACGAAGGAAAGGGAAAGGGGGGAGGGGGGTTATGTAACACCCAGCATGCAAGGGAAAATGAATACGTGGGGGATATGGGGTAGGGAATTAAAGCTCAGAGAAATGTCGAAGTACCTAGCTCGCATATCCCTATGCATTTCTCCTTGCCCAGCTTCTGAGCTGCGCACAGTGCCAACGCTTTCAAATCCCAACTGGTTTTCTCTAAAAGCGATATGTCGTGTGTAAGATCGTGTGTAAGATCCTGGGGAGGAGGGGGGGTTTGGGGCCGTAGTGAACGTGTGATGGGTAGTGAAGCCGCGAGAGAATCGTCCCGTCTTGTAGCAATACTATTATCGCTACTAAGGTCCTTAATCATGCCGTTGAGACCTGAGTCTAAAGTGTCTCCGCGGCGATGGTTCAACTGTGGTTGACAGAGTATGGTGCTGGAGTTCCCACCACCTTGGCTAGACATCACTGTTGTAGCGCTGGAGGGGGAGGGGGTGCGCGAGGGCAAAAACAAAAAATACGATAGTTGCCGCAACGTTCCAGAGTATGTATGTAATGTATGTATGCTATTCCCGAGGGAAAGAATGCTGTAGAATAGTGAGAAAGGGTAAAAAATCAAAAAATCGAGACTGAAGCCCTGTCTGAGCTCCTCCGCCGCCACAAGCCCTGTAATTATCAATATCTAAGGCAACGCAGCAAATAAGTAAGACGGAGAGATAAGTAGGTAGATCGAGAGCGAGTGGGAAATCCGAGAAGGTATGTATGTAGTAGAATTCGAATTCAAGAAATTAAAAAAGAGAAAAAAATTCCCCAAAAGAAATTCCAAAATTCCAAAAAAGACCCAAGTAACGAATGACTTAAGTACTTTATTGAACCGACCACACACCACACCAACCTTTTCGCTTCCCAGGTGAAAGGTAAACTATCCTGCGAAGCGAAGAGAAAATATATTCTGGCTGCCACGCGTGAGGACCCTGAAGAAGCGTTGCATTGCGAAGGAGGCGGTCGAATCGACGGGATGCAGGCAGGGATCTAGCTAGCTTTTCATCTTTTCTTCACATTTCCCTACAGCCTACCAGCATACCCCCCCCTTCCCTTCCCTTCCCTTCCCTTCCCTTCCCTCCGCCCCCTCCTCCTCCTCCTCCTCCCTCCTTGCCTTGCCCTGCCTGCCAGTTACTTGTATGTAGAGTATGTACCCCATGGGTAGTGATATCGCCCCCCTCCCCCCTTCATCGCTTTTTGCGTCTGTCTCTCTGCTGGCGCCAACGACTTGCAGCGATCTTCTAATTGCTGGGCGGTTGTGAATTTGCAATCTAGAAGGGTCTTTTGGATCCCCCCCTCCTCAACCAGCATCTATTTTACTCTTTTACTTTATCACGGAGTTACTTCCCCGCTTGGCGGGGGGTAGATTGGGGTTTGGATGTCAAAACAAAGCCTTGCACGGCAAAAATACAACATTCTCGAACGCCCCAGCAGCCCGTCCCACGGGTTCCGTGGGAGCTCGGAGTATCATTCTTAAGCCTACATACATACGCCTTGTGGTCATTGCACCGCTAATATGCTCTCACGTTGTAATACTCTCGTTGTGCCTTCAAATGTATGTAGATAAGCTCCAACTGCACGGTGTGTGAGGTGGGGTGCTACAAATTGTACATGTATGTAAGGGGTTGAATCGTGATGCCTGAGTAGTACACTCTGCCCTGTCCTACACACGGCCTTGTGCTCGCTGGCGATTGAACAGGCAAAGCGGGTATCATATTGTTTTCTTTTATCTTCAGCCTCCATCGAGACGGGAGCTTGGGGAGCAAATTCGGGCAGCCGGGTGGCGCATGCAAGACATGTCGACATCGACACACGTAGGTATGCTGCGGCTACTGCTCTACTCATATCATGCCTACATAGAGAAGTAGAGGAGTAGATATTCAACCGTGGGGCCACTGTGACCAGATAGATCTTCTCGAAACTAGCACATGGGGCAGGATATGGTGAAGTTACAGATTGACCTCGCAATCTGAAATCCTCCATGGCTAATTTTGTTCCCCCCAGAAGCTGCATTTGACACTTGGACAACTCGGAGTTAACTGGGGTGCTGGGGTCCTCTATCCAGTTCTACACGCACACCCTAATACAGCATCAGGCCGGTATGTGTTCCATCGTAAGACCACATCTAGGATGGAAGACGATGCGGACCAAAACTCGACCAATCTTCTCACAGAGTCACTGCAAGGACAAACATAGGTACCACACTACTCTAGTATGTCAAATATCAATCTGCGACCCTTCGCTGACTCGCAGGGTGCCAAGTGTACTGCACATCCGATCTAAATGGTGTATATCTATCGGCCCGAATCGGTGTTCTCCAACGGCTTGACTCTATTCCACGGGAACTTGACAGTGTAGGATGGAATCGGGAAGGTGCACACTTCACCGAACTGGCGTGTGCCCACTGTCCGATGAGATGACCTACATACATTGCGTGTATGTATCAACATCACCACCACCAGCAGCACTGAGCCACCCCGTATCGTGAAACTTTCGCAGTGCAACATGGAACAGAAGCACCATCAACTCTATCAGAACTAACACGTGCTTCTTCTCCAAAACCGCTCAAAGCGCGTGTTTTGAGCGAAATGTTCAAAGCTCCAATGGAGTGTCTCTATCCAAAAAAAAAGTGTCAGCTGCTACATCCCCTACTCAATAGGAGTAGACATACCTTCATCCATGGCCATTTATGTCCTAATAGAGCATGCAAAACCTTGAGATCATTGAGAACAATCAAGAATTGTTGACGAACAAACCTGCTTCCTCCAACCAACGACGTCAGCGACAAGACAAGCTTGTCGGCGCGACCCGGGGAAAACGACGTCATTTCAGGTCGGGGGCAGCATGGGTTCACCTTGTTCTCGTGGAATTACAAATTGCGTGCTACCTCCTAGAGAATTTACCCTCTTTCGGGGACAGCCTTGTGTGCAGAGTGCTCACTTGTCTTGCTGCACATTTTGTACGCAAACTCCAACAAGCGAGTCGAGACTCCAACGGAGTGGCTTCCGTTTTATATGATACATTGATCGGCCCGTTAATTCCAACTCTGAAATTTGAAATACCGTGCTTCTGAGATTAAACATCTCGTAGCCTCCATGGACCGGCCTATTGGTATTTGCATCCTATGTTGATACCACATATTCATCTGGAACATTGGAAAGATAATTTCTTCCGCCAATAGGAAACAAAAACGCGCAAGCTGATATCCACGTACCATTTCTCACAGGGCAAAAAAGAGTAGTATTGGTATCAAATATCAATTTTTTGGTCCGAGTGACTATCCATGATTCGGAAGATTAGATATCCGTACATGGCTAGGAGAAACCTCTTCAAAGCCGAACGCTGGATTGCCTTGACAATCGTCGGGTTTTACTTACCCCGGAGTCTAGAAGTGAGGGTGAAAAAAGGAAACAGGATCACGATATTACGTACAACCATTTACCAAGAGACCGGGATGCCATACTGAGCCAAGTTTCAGTTGCGGAGTAACGTGCCAAATATATGGTGTTTTTGATACGCAGCAGTTGTGACCACCTAAACCAAAACATACAGAAACAGAAAGAGAAACAAATATTGAGCTTCGGTGTACCCACACCTTTCGGAATTTGACGACAGCCGATCTTGGACTTCTAGCTATACGAGATATACACTCAGGCATCTAGCGTGTCCATGAATCATTAATTCAGAGCCTTTCAGTCGCTACCCATCTCGCGATGTTTCTCTCAACTGTGTCAACAAGGAATTTAGCTACGACCCTCATTAACTGCCATATATCTACTTTCGCAGCCGAGATTCTTGGCAACGGTGAACCCTTCATAACCCCTTAGCGAACCCCGGTACTGGGACGGTCAGCTCGGATATACGCCATTCGGACACATCTTAATTTCTTATACGTCACTCACTTATATGGGATATTAGCTTATCATCCCTGGAGAAATAGCTACAAGCAAAATCCCTCCAGAATCTCGATTCACGATATATTGCTACACTAAATTTACAATAACTCACTAAAAGGAATAATATGAGACAGGAATTTCGGCAACTGACTGATTACCAATCTTCTTAGTAAACAGCCTTAGCTGATGACTACACCAAGCACCATTTTCCTATTTCGACAATTCTGGCATCCCTCCCTCGCCGCGGCACGGTTCAGCTCACATGTTATATTTCCCTCAGCTCATTTACACTTTAAGGGTCCTCTCCCCATTCTTTGGGTAAAAGTGGGTAAGCTCTAATGCGTACTGCCTGACGCACATAACATAGGGCTCGTGTGTGTTCAAATATAAATTAAACACCCATGTGAAAAGCCGGCGACCAAATACTTACATGTAGCTATGGATACTTTATAGTAAAACATGCGTACATGACAGATGCCATACCAGGCTGGGTGTAGGCTGATGTATTTAAAGTACTCTAACGGGCCATATATATAGAGCTTCCCTACCGGCGTACGTAGTTAGCAGGGCGCCTAGGCGGTTTGATTGGGCTCATGTCTGTCATCCGATCATCTCGGGCAGCGTAGGGAAATTTCAGATTTCAGATCAGCTTACACTAAACAAACGTCAACTCGATAGTACTCACAGGGAGGTAAATATGTTAGCCGAATGGGCACATGCAGTATATATGGGAGGGCAGTCTATACTACTACAGCTCGCTACACAAGGTACGGGAGGGGAGGTACGGGAAGGGAGGTACGGGAGGTACAGGAACCATGACCTGTACTTTTCTGCATCCTGAGCCTTTTTCTTTAGCTCGATACGATCTGTTTAGATGATCATCCTATCGCTACCTCTATTTAGAGGGATATTAGGAGGCTTACACGTATTTCAGATTACAGATAACTATCTATCTTAAATACGCTCTAGATAGATAAAAGATAAAAGAGGGGCGGAGGCACTAGTACCGGGCCGAAGTTTAGCCGGTATAGCTCCGTTCCTGGAAGTGAAACGCAACTGTATCCTAACCCGAACTCGGTGGGTGTCAGGTCGGGTCATGTTACCGCCATGGAGGCATGTGATTTCTTTTTGGAGGCGCGAGTGATACCTCATGAACCCACCAGAACAACGAGTGATTCGCTGTGATAAAAAATTTGTAAAAAAACGGGTTAGGGTGCTTAAGAGATATTGCCCCTTCAAAGAGGATATAAAGGCACTGGGCTAGGGAGCATTTTTACTCTCCCTGAACTCATGATCCTAAGATCTTGGATTTTGCTATTCTGGGGAGGGTATAAACCCCCCAACCACCATATTGCAAGCTAAATAGTGGAAAGGGAAAAAATATCGCAAAAAAAGAAAAAAAAGAAAAAGAAAAGAAGTCCATAAAGAATCTACGGCTTTTGATACTTCTACTGATCCAACCACCCCTCATTCAAGATCTGCTCCGTAAAGTAACTCAGAACGATGGTAGCCCCAGCCCTCAGGATGCCGTCCAAAGTCTGCATCGCCATCTCCTTGAGGTCGAAAACCCCCTTCTCGGCCGCAGCATGGATCATGGCAAACTCGCCGCTGACCTGGTATGTTGCGATGGGCACGTTCTTTGCCAGGTCTGCGGCGTCAGAGATGATGTCCAGGAACGCCGATGAAGGCTTCACCATGATTGCGTCGGCGCCCTCGGCGAGGTCGCGGAGGATCGCGCGGCGGGCGAGACCGCGGCCGGTGACGGGGAGCTGGTAGCATTTGCGGTCGCCGAACGAGGGCGCGGAACCGGCGGCTGAAAGGTGGTTAGTATTGGAAAGATGGAGGAGGAAGGAGGGGGAGGGGCTTTAGTTTTATATACCATCTCTGAAAGGGCCATAGAGGCAGCCCGAGAACTTTGCAGCGTAGCTCATCACCATAGTCTTATGCGCGACATTGGCCTCCATAAGACCCAGCTTGATAGCCTTGATGCGGCCATCATTCATGTCACTTGGTGCCACACAGTCCGCGCCCGCGAGCGCATAGTCGACGGCGGTCTGTGCAATGCGCTTCACGGACTCCACCTGGTTGAGGGTTCCGTCCTCGTGCAGGATGCCGCAGTGGCCGTGCGAGGTGTATTCGCAGAGGCAGACGTCGGTCATGACGAACATCTCCGGGAAGGCCTTCTTGATGGCTTTGATGGAGCGTACGACGGGGCCATCGGGGTCGGAGGCTTTGGAGCCGGTGGGGTCTTTGGCGGTGGGGGCGAGGGGGACGCCGAAGAGGATGACGGAGCTGAGGCCTTTGGCGACGAGGGGGGCGAGGAAGGGGATTAGTTTGTTGACGCCGCGTCTGGAGAGGGGGGTTAGTAAAATGTGAATAGGTCTTCTGAGGAGTGGTGCATACCGGTATTGGTTTGGGAGGGAGGGAACGAGGGTTTCTTCGTCATCGTTGTCAGTGATGAAGACGGGGTATACGAGCATGGACTGAGCAGTAGCTGAGGTGTTAAAAGTCTGCTTGAATAATGGCCAATTGATTACGCCCTTTTGATTAATTGAGCTTGCTTACCTTTGTCAATTGGCGCTCAGCTTGCCACTTGCGGGAGAGTGGGTGGTGGTAGCCACCTTGGAGAATTGATGAGATGTCTGTCATAGCTTACAGAGATGGAAGAGAGGAATTGGGAATGGCTAAGAGTTTTTTTTCAAGAGATAGAGGTGAAGTTGTTTATCGAGCTGCTGACTTTCCCGAGAGCCGCGATCCTGGCAAACAGAATGTGGGGTGGCCTTGCCAAGCCAGCACCCATACCTGCAGTACAACATTACATGTACATGGAGTTACTAAGAGTTTCTTCAGTTAATAGAATGCAAATAGTTCCAAAAAAAAAAGAGACCTCACGACGTTCACATTCCAAAAAGTGGGTAGGGTCTCTTCCGTTCATTATCGAAACCAGAAATATTGCTCTCGGATACTCTCAATATTCTAGGTGGACGGCAATACGCAATTTTAGATGTATTGTATGCCCCACCGTCACAGCTCATCACTCGCACAACCCTCACCACACAAATGAGCTACATACATATGTAAATACCAGCCATCTTCTACAACTCTACTTCTGGATCTCCCACAGCGCCTTCGCCACGTCCTCCACCACCTCCCTCTTCACCAGCTCCTTCCTCCACCTCCTCACGCCCTCCGTCCAAAACAGCGACCCCTCCGTCTCCAACTCATCCGCATACCACACTCCCGCCAGCCCACCATACACCGCCGCCACCGTATCCGCATCATCCCCCATATTCACCACCCTCACCACCCCCTCCTCAAAGCTCTCCGTCCGGAAAAACACCCACAGCGCCGCCTCCAGCGTATGCAACACATACCCCGTTGTCTTCACGCTCTCCACCGGCAGCTCCAAAAACCCCGACTCCCTCCGAAACACCGCCCCCAACCTCTCATCCTGAAACTCATACCCATACAGCACCTCCAGCAGCTGCGCCTTACTCATCCTCTCCCCGCGCGCCACGGCCCCCAGGATGCTACCAACTAGCAGCGTATACACTGCACACGCATCGCGACACATCCCCCCCGGATGCGTCACCTCGCTCGTCGCCCGTGCGACCTCCATCGCCACCGTCAGATCCCGCCAATATACGAGCCCCACAGGCAGCACCCTCATCAGCGAGCCATTGCCCGCCTGAAACCACCCGGCGAGCTCCTCGCGTATCTGCTGCTGCACCGCCGCCATGTCCGCCTCCTTGCCCGCGCCCTCCCAGATGTGCAGTGCTGCGCGCGTAGTCGTGCCAATGTCGAAGCAGCGGCCGATAGCAGAGAGGTAGCCGTCGCGGTACCATTTGAGGTAGAGCTTTGCCTGGTCTGCTGGTGTGGGCGGCTTGCTGGGCGAGGTGATGGCCCGCGCGAGACAGAGTGTCATGGAGGTGTCGTCGGTCCAGGTGCCCGGGGGGAGGTTGAAGTTATGGTTGGGCTGCATGGTGCTGATGTGTGGGAAGGTGCCGCGGGGTTTGAATTCGGCGGGCCCGCCGAGGGCGTCGGAGAGGGCGAGGGCGAGGAGGGAGATCTGGACTTTGGTGGAGAGGGGGGAGAGGGTTAGGAGTTGGTCGGAGAGGGGGGTGGGCGTGGTGGCCATTATGAGGTATGGTGTGTATCTGGGTATGTTCTTTACTGTTTTTCTTTACTACTGATATGATAATGAGGAGCAACTAGGACTTTGTTGAGGAACGGGCGGTATGGTATATAGGCAGATGGTGGGCCATTTAGACCCTTATATATGCACCCCTTTGTCCAGCAGGGCTACCCACCCATAACAGAGGCTAGAACTCGGGTGCGAGAAAAGAGATCCCTCAACACAAGCCACAAACCAGCCGTCCCCATTAAACGGGCAACATCTTTAGATGAAGGAGTTATCATGAGGTCAAGCACGTGCACAGCCCCTGCGCTCTCGAAAATTAAAAGCCATATCATACATCTAGTTACACAAGATCTTGCGCCACACCGCATAGCCACGAAAAGTTTGGTATTCGCTTATCAGGCCCAATTAACTGCTCGCATTTGTCTCAGCCCTCCGGCACCAGTATTCAGCCTTGACCCTTGGAAGTTGGCGAGGGTGTGGGGACGTGTGGTGGGTCGAGTGATGGGTTGTGTCTGGGCTGTGATGCGGTACGGTGCGGTGCGGTCGGCTTGGTATTGTAGAGTAAAGCGATTGCGTATACAAGTGGTGGTTTGATATAGGTTGCCACGGGTTTGTTGATATAGTTAGGGCCTGGGTACCACAACAAAGCAGAAAGTATAGTCGATGAAAACGCGGAGCCATAAGCTGACTCTATATCTAGCGAAATTTTAATGGCTAACTGTTCTTTAATTTACAACTAGGGCTTTAAAGTACTATGGTGTGGTATGAGATAGAAAGACAGCGTGCACATGTAGATAAAACTCCAACCCTAATCTAACTTAATGGCTTTTGGTTTATTTAGAGATTACACTATGCCGTGAGCAGCAAACAAATAAGAGCTGGCCATTACGAGTGACATGCTGTGAAGGGATGCATGCGCCGCCCGCCTTTCATGACGCGCCCCTCTTATTTGGTGGATCCCGAAATCGTCACAACTACTAGTATTTTGTCATAAAGAATATTTCATCTTATAGTGTCTTTTTTGAACTGCGAGAGGGCCCACAGGAGCGAGGGTGCTAGCCCGGCTAGCGCCAGTCGGTAGGAAAGTATCATATGGAGTTTAAAAGAAGCAGGGAATTTATAGCAACTAGGACCTGCCAGGACGAGTGTAATTTTGGCCGCTGTCAGGATAAGCCAGCGCCGAGGTTGGAAAAGTAACTGCAATTGAAGGTTTGGTCCTTGTACTGTGTAGTACCATATTACATACATAGATAAACCGGGAACACTGTTTAATTCATCTGTGGAACCGCGCGATAGATACATAGCCCGAGAAGCATATTTGACCCTATTGATATTACCCATAACGAAAAAAAACCTGTATGCAATACACGTAATAGGAAAAACAAAGAAAAGGCTCGCTTCAGCTCTAGTAAATAAATATACATCATGAAAACGAAACAAGAAGAAGAAAAAAAACACTGCGTCAAATCTTGGAAACGTGCACCCCGCTTCGTTCATATCCAGAAGCATTGACCAAACCGATAACATGCCAACAGCTTAGAAATAGGAAATGCATAAAACACCAATTGATGAATTCCTATCGTGGTAATGGATGTGATAAAAAAAAAGGAATAATTAGTTGCCCAAAGTTAAACCTCATCACTCAATCAAGAAAGTAGCAAAAGCAATAACACCTCGACCCCAAATTAAGGAAATTGACATCAACAATCCTATCCCACCCATATATATATCAACGCCAAGACAAATTATGTTTCTTTTCTTCTGCTCCTTCGGACTTTCTTCGCACTCGCTTCCACCTCAGCTTCCTTGATTGCACTCATCACCGGTGGTTTCCGTGCTCGTTTGGCTTTGGGGGTCACGGGGACGTTTTCTTTTGAAGGGGGTGACGGTGCATCAGTAGGTGCTGCAGATGCTGCAGATGCCTTCTTATATCTAGAACTCCGGCGAATGGTGTTGGTGCTACGATCAGTCTCATCGGCCGATAGGTCAACAGAGCCTTGACGGTTGACGACGACTTTTCTATTGCGAAGGGTGATGATGTCCATATCACCCGTAGCCTCTGGCTCGACGGAATTTCCCCTGATGGAAGGGGTTCTCTTGGCTCTGGAGAGTCTAATCGGCGGTTGCTCCTCGGGTTCAACAGAAGGTTCCTTAATAGAAGGCGTCTTCCTAGCCCTGGTTGCTCTTATTGGCCGCTCCTCAAATGAGAGCAAAGGCTCGACTGAGGCTGAGCGTCCCCGACGGGGAGCAATAGGGGCAGCCACCCTCTTCGTCTGTGGGAGAGATTCAGGTTCTTCCGCCACCATCTTCTCCTCCGCCATCTTCTCCTCAACCCTGTATTCCTTCTCTTCCTCCACCTCGGGCTCAGCGACTTCAGGTTCGAGAGAGGTTTCTCTGACAGAGACTGCTTTTTTGGCGGCTGATCTTGTCGTTTTGGCTGCCTGCTTTGTCGGTTCAACTGAGGCTTCACGTGCCCTTTTTCTAGTCCGCTTTGGCTGTGAAGAAGGCTCAACGACCTTCCCATCCCTCAACTCCTTCCCGAGTGAGATGTCAACTTCCTCAGGTTGGATGGCGGGAACTACACTTCCATCGGGCAACTCAACAGTTTCCTTTGGTGGAATATCAGGATCGAGTGCGGTGGCAACGACAGTTTCAACGATCTTGAGCTCGTCTTCCAACTTTTCGTCTTCGAGATATGGTTCCTTGTCCTCTTTTTTTGTGCTGCCTGCTGAAGTCTTCTTGCGAGTGGTACGGCGTTTTTTGACTTCCGGCTCTTTGACTTCCATGTCCTCCTCGTGTTCGCTTTCATCTTGTGGGACAAAGTTGGTATCACCTTTACGCTTCTTCGCAGCAGTACGCTTTGATGCACGTACTGCACGTCCTTTCTTGGGTTTAGGTGCAGGAGAGTGAGCGAGTTCGTCGACCATTTCAACATCTTGGTTTTCTTCCGGAGCAATGATATCAGATGTCTTCCCCGCCCTTTTCCTCTTTTTGTTGATCGCCTCCGACGGCGGGGGGGTTGCGGTTGTTTCACGCTCTGAGGCTGATGTGTTTTCTCCAATCTCATAACCTCCTGTGACCTTGGCAGGCTCTCGTTCTTGTGCTTCCTCCGCGCTATGCTCTTCCTCATCTTCTAGTACTAGGGCTACATCATCCTCGCCAAGACCAAGATCTACCGTGACATTCGCATCTTCCGCGATACTCTCCTCATCAAGAACAGTCTCGACGTCAGCCCCAGTACCCGTTGCAGTAACCTCATCCACCGCCGGTGCGGGCATTGAAGAGGGCGGCGTGAAGCCAAAGAGTGGTATTGCTGGCAACATCTCAACTGGTACAGTTTCTGATGGAGCCGCAGACGGTGGCTTAAACCCATGTAACGATGCTGCTGCCAATTTCTCACCGACAGAAGAAGTGATGGGAGGCTTGAACCCAAACGGCGGCGCAGATGCCAACTTCTCTCCACCAGCAGAAGACGAGGAAGTGATAGGCGGATTAAACCCAAATGATGGCTTGCTTGCCAGGGCAGGGTATTCAACCTTCTCTACAGCAGACTCAGCCGACACTTCTGCATTCATGGCGGTAGGCGGCCGGAAAGCAAATAATGGCGCAGTCGCTAACCTTTCTCCAGATGATTCCGACGGACTGGAGCTAGGTGGCTTGAACCCATATAACGGTGCTGCTGCCAATTTCTCACCGACAGCTGGAACCGAAGAAGTGGTGGGAGGCTTGAACCCAAACGGCGGCGCAGATGCCAACTTCTCTCCACCAGCAGAAGCCGAAGAAGTGGTAGGTGGATTAAACCCGAATGACGGTTTGCTTGCCAGGGCAGGGTATTCAACCTTCTCTACAGCAGACTCAGTCGACACTTCTGCATTCATGGCGGTAGGCGGCCTGAAAGCAAACAACGGCGCAGTTGCTAGCCTTTCTCCAGATGATCCCGATGGAGTGGAGCTAGGTGGCTGGAACCCGAACAATGGTGTGATCGGCAACTGATCACCCGGGGGTTGAGTATAAATGGTGGATGTATTCAAGCCAAAGAGTGGTACTGCAGGTAACCTTTCTGCTGATGATGTCTCTGATGGGGAAGATGTTGGCGGGGTGAATGAGTATAACGGAGCCGTTGCCAGCCTTTCTCCAGCCGTTTCCGATGTGGCAGCAGATGGTGGTTTAACCCCAAACGGAGGAGCAGTCGCCAACTTCGTATCAAATGACGAAGGTGCAGTAGGTGGCATAGATCCGAACATCGATTGGTTTGGAATCTTGGGGTATTGATTCATGATCTCAGCTCCCTCTTCAGGTTCATCAACATCTGTTTTCTCTTCCGCTTCAGGCTGCTCTCCCCCTACACTCTCATCCATTGGTGCCTCTTCTTCAACAGCTCCTTCCTCTTCCATCTCACTCGCGCTATCCTCGTCCTCCTCTCTGATGCTGTATTTATGGTAGCTCTCCCTCTTATCACCTTGCTGCCACTCGATAATCTGTTCTTCAACAGTGCCTTCTCTGAAATCTCTAACCATAGAAGAATGATCATGGAATGAATCAGGAAGGATGGTAGGGGAAGGTTCGCCCTCGCCCTCGTCCTCGCTCTCATCAGCTTCATCGCCATCGCGCTCGACGATAACGATACTCTCAGAGTGAATCGAAACCTCTTCAACACAAGTCTGCATTGTTGTGTCAGCTTCGTCTTCCCCTTCAGCACAAGTCTGCATTGTTGTATCAGCCTCTTCGTCATCCTCATCTCCGGGTCCAGCTTCAATTTTAGTAACTTCAACTTCTAATTCAACAGTAAGCTCAAGGGATGCTGGCGATGATCCCTCCTCTTTTTCGGGGATCGTGGCTGGGGCTTGGGTCGTTCCTAACAAAGCTGGGTCTACCAAAGGGTCTTCAATCTTTTCGTCTAGCTCGGCCTTGTTCTCCGAGATTTGGTCGACTGGTGTCTCATCATCTGACTGAGGCTCGGGAGTAGCTTCCTTGACAATAAGGCCCCCATCCTTATTAAGTCTCAAACTTCTCGATAATTCATCATTGCTCATCATGCGGTATGAAGTTTTCGGGGTTGAGAGTTGCTCCTTTCCGTGGTGGAAGAAGGAATCTTCTCCTTCCTTGGCGGGAGTGAAAACAACTTCTCTAGAAGCGGAAAAAGGATTATTTTCGTGTTCAAGATGGAGATCAACACCAACATTTTCCTCTTCCTCAATCAGAGGCTCGTCACCAGCAGCTAACCTGAGTTCAGGCTCAACAACATCCGGAAGAGCTTCTTGCTTCTCGAGACCTGTGTCGTCCTCGGCCTCGGCGTCTTCCTCTTCCTCTTCAAGAGCCCTCTTGAAATCTGCCTCAATCTCGTGGTTACCCTCTTCTTCGTTTTCCTCTTCTTCATCCACATAGTCAGGATCGTCATTTCCCGGTTTCCCGTTCAACTCTGAATTGGTCAACGCCCTGGTACCCTTCTCCGGATCTTCCTGGAACCCGTGGAAGACACCTTCTGCACTGATGAACCCAATGGCCTTGTCATCTGTATCGGCAAAGAAATGGCCGCTGTCGTCACATCTCCCAATGTGTTTATCGTATCGGTTAAACACATCAGCATCTTCATTTATGTAGATACCCGGGTTTTCCACCACCGAGGGCTCTTCGTTGTCTGAAACCAATTGGAGAGAGTCTGGCTGCGGTTCAACATCCTTGGACTCATGCTGTAGTTCCCCGTCGGAGGCATCATCATCAATGATAACAATGCCCGCTGGACTGGTTGGAGTTGGGGTGATAGAACGAGATGGGGAGTGTTGATCAGCGTCCTGCTCCTGATGTAGAGAAATTAGAGTTGGATCCGAGTCTTGTGCAGGCGAGCTAACAATAGCTTCTGGGACTACATCCCCCTGACCTTCACCTGGAAGTTTGGTTACTGGAATAGACTTCTTGGTCAGCGTGGATGAATATTGGCTAGACCCATCAACCACGACGGTTGAGTCCAAACTGTAACCGGCATCGCCTTCTACTGCTGAAGTCTCATGTCCATAGCCCTCATGATCAGTTTCATCCCTTTCGGTCTCTTCCTCGATGTAGCTCGGTTCCTTTTCTTCTTCTTCATCGCTGGAGTCCGCTGGCTCGTCTCCAAATTGCTCGATGACTTCCTCGGCTTCGTCCTCCTCAAGAAACTGCCTTGACTTATAGGCCGAGCTTGGTGCAATTTCCTCACCTTCCTCCTCCTCGTCGTCATAATCTGCAGTTTCTTCCTCGTCGTATTCCTCATACTCATCCTCTTCAATCCCTTCACCGTCTTCACCCTCAGGATCTTCGCTACCGGGAAGTTTGCGGGGATGATCGAATAAAAATTTAGGCGCGGGGCTATCCAAGCTTGGTTAGACAAAACACATTTTGAGAAATGATTTGAGGGAAAATACTTCATGTTTACAGTTCCATCCTCGTCTTCGTCTTCATCTTCGTCTTCGTCTTCATCACCCTCCTCCTCTCCTTCCTCTTCTTCTGCCTCTTGTATAGTTTCTTCATCTTCGCCCTCACCCTCGGACGAGGAATCAATACAAATTACTTCTGTGGGTTTGGACCTAGGTCTGTCCTTAACCGGTCTCCTCTGTATTTCCTCCTCTTCCTCCTCTTCCTCCTCTTCTTCACTTTCCTCGGAAGATGCCTCACGGCCGCCGTGATTAATATTTTGGGCCTGGGAGGTAGATTGCTCTAATAGGTCCTTAAACCTCACAATGGGTGACGATGCAATAATGGAGGGATTTTGATTTTGGGTCGACTCTTCCTCCACAAAAGTAGCTTCATGGAACCCATTCGGCGTGTAATCCACTGGATCGAGAATTGTATCTTCGGTCACAAATGATGGAGCGCCATCTGCATACCAATCCCTCTCCATATTTTTACCTTTGTCTTCCGTTTCACGAATCTGTTGTTCTCTCTCTTCGCGTTCTCTCTCTTCCCTTTCATCTTTTTCACGTTGTATTTCCGCTTTGAAGATTTCATCTCTTTTGATTCTTTGTTCTTCCTCAATCTTCTTCCGAATAGCTTCCTTTTCCTTCTCTTTCCGCTCTTCATTGCGATCGGCGCGGTTTCCAGCGAGTGCTTGTTTAGCTTTCTCGATTGAACTAGCGAGGAAATTTATAATGCCATCAGCTCGAACAGCAGTCTCCCCAGGAGAAGGTTTAGACACGAGCCGCGATTCGGGCGCATTTGGACTAGAAGCAGTAGGACTTTGTGCACTAGTGCCAAAAAAGGGTAAATGCAATGTGCTCGTATTGCCCCCAAAATGATACATCGAGGGCGAGCCTGGAGGCCTTGGCGATGGCTTTCGTTCAGATCTAAAATTGGATTTATGAATTCTACGCGCAGGAGTGGGGGTCTGCACTGCTGTAGCTGGAGAGGTTGCTACACGCGATCCATTGACCGAGTCTGCTAAGCCTTTAGATGAAGGTGGGTTTTCAGATGGTGGCATCGCTACGGGCACGGCAGGGTCAACTTTAGCAGGAGGTCGAGCTGCTGCCTCTGCCTGCTGTTTCCGCAGCTGTGTAAGAAACCGAAAACTAGACTCTGTTGGCTTTCTGTTCCGCATCGAGCGTGCTGCAAAGGGCGATTGCAAGGGCTTTGGAGCAAATGAACGAGGTTCTAGGAGCTTCGTCCTATTGCCATCCACGGTGTTTGGAGCGCCCATGTCCGGTGCTGCAGTACGAGATTGGCCAGGAGTAATTGGTGCATTCATACGCAAACGCGGAGCGGTAGAAGGAATTCCTCCTTCGGCTGACGAAAAAGATGTAAATGACGAATTCTGTGACTTGTCGAACATGCTCCGGGCATTCTGCGGAACAGGGGTGTGAACTACGGTTGTTCGGCGTCTTTTTACGGGTGTTGTAAAGTTTGTCGACTCCGCTGGATGCTTTCGTGATATTGAATTTGAGAAGTCCATGATTTTTATTTATTGTGGTTGGAAATCCCAACCACTCTGATTTCCTTTAAGTGTTTGGAATGGTGTGACGTTGTCAAACGTCAATCACGTAAGGCCACCAGTTGGGATGGAGAATTCGTGATGAGCAATGCAGACGGATACTGTGACACTCCTCTATAAACCCAGGGTCTATGTGGCTGCTGGAATGTGTACTTTTGTGGTGTGTTTATTTATTAGGGAGGTCCAGAGACGCGGCAAGTTTCCTTGAAAAGTGAAGGACCGCGGCAATGGTTGTCGTTAAAGTAGGGAAATCGTTACCCGGACGCGACACCTTACTTGGCTGGTACGTGACGATACAATTAAAAGCGGTAGACCTATCTTTGTTGATCAAGATTCGAGGGAAAGAGAGAGGAGAAATGTGTGTGGGAAAAGAGACGATAAATGAATTAGGGGTAGGCGGAAGAGAAGAAAGGCAGTGAAAAATGAATGAGAAGGTCCCAAATAGGAAACAAAGAGCTTCGTCTTCTGGGAACCAATTACAGTCGAGTCTCGATAGTAGCATACCCGATAATAGCATATTTCGATTGTAGCATATATTTGGGCAATCCCAAACGAGTCGGTACAGGCAAATTTGTTCTCGATAGAAGCATATTTTCGCATATTCTCGATAGTGGCATACGAAAATCTGTTCCCGACCATATGCTACTATCGAGACTCGACTGTAATCCATTGAAGTCCCATCCATTCTACGTAACCAGGTTCCCCATCCATCACCACCCACACTCTGGTACCCAATGTTTTCTCATTCTAGGCATTCTTCCAGAATAGACATGGTCGATCTTTGCCTTACTCACAAGCAGTTAGCCGAAACACGTCTTTTTCAAGACAGGCGAGATGCAGAGTTTCCTAAGAAGACAGCTGTCTGCATGTCAGTAAGGCCAGTTCTTTGTTCCTGCAGCCACATTCCTCTCGAGTCGGCTTCCCCCCCTTCCCGCCTTACATTTTTCCTCAAAATTCTCATGAAAGTTTTTCAGCCCAGTTCTACGAAATGATCCCCTTGATTGTGGATCGTCCGAGAGGGAAATGTATATGCAATACGAGTACTACACCTTGCTGTACTCAAGTGATCTACTAGCACCAAAACTCATAAGTTTAATCGTCTTCACGAAGGGTTTCAACTCTACGCTAACCTAGAATTTTGTTACGGACATAGCGCAGTAGTCGAGTGGCTTGGTGACAGCTCATATCTAGAGTACATGATCTTACAGAGTACATGTACTCGGGGCAGGCAAGAAGAACCTGAAAATGCAAGCTGCAAGCAGGGGCTCAATTTGGTGTAGCTTTTGCCAGCCGCAAATCACAAGTCGTTACCATAAAAAGTCATTTTCAGGTTCTTCTTGCCTGCCCCGAGTAGATACATGTACTCTACAGTATGGTGCTGTAGTTTGGTGCACAACGTATCTACATGTATGTAAGTACATGTATTGATGAAGCTCCATTTACGGGCTATGTGGCAAAAAAAAAATTCTCTACACAGGCATTATCGGTAGGACAGGTATGGGTTCCAAAGCTCCGACTTCTTTGCCATAAGATGCCAAGACTTTGAACCGCTTTCAGAATGGTCAAGCCAAGCCAAAATTTCATTTCTCCACAAGCTCAACCGTTGCAATTGAATATCCCCCAGTCACCCCTCGCAACACCCCACCACTACCCGCCTAACACAACTCCATCAGCCTGCAATCCATCAATTCCTAAATCACAGAAATACCAAAAATGGATATTCGCGTTTTACAGCCATCCGACATTCCCCACGTACAGCTAGCAAATATCACCAACCTACCCGAAAACTACTTCCTCAAGTACTACCTCTACCATGCTCTTTCATGGCCGCAACTATCTTACGTAGCGGTTGACCTTTCGTACGCCGACAACCATCCTGGGGAACCGCCAAAGATTGTAGGCTATGTGCTTGCTAAGATGGAGGAAGAGCCAACAGATGGTGTGCAGCATGGGCACATTACTAGTTTAAGTGTCATGCGCACCCACCGGCGGTTGGGGCTGGCGGAAAAGTTGATGAGGCAGAGCCGTAAGTTCAAATATATCCGTGAAACGTCTTTTGGGGTGATAGACACTCACGTAGAACTACGCCTGATAGAGAAAGCCATGGTCGAAGCCTTTGGCGCGAAATATGTATCCCTCCACGTCCGTGTCTCCAACAAGGCCGCGCTCCACCTCTACCGCGATACGCTCCAATTCGAGGTCGATAAAGTAGAAGAGAAATACTATGCAGACGGCGAAAACGCATACTCCATGCGAAAAGATCTTACTTTCCTTGAAGAGCCCGAAAGTGAGAGCGAGGATGAGGACGAGGCCGCTGGTGAGGATGTCGACATTGACGGCGACGTCCCGAAAGAAAAGAAGACAAAGAAGAAGAGGAATGTCAAGGTTGGACGAGGCCTGGGTGTAGCGGACTTACAAGAAGTAGACGGGAGGGCCTAAAGCCTTTGAAATGTGAAAATAAGGAGGGGATAGGAATAAAAGCACTGCTTTCTCTGGCGTTCTTTGGATCACGACTGTTTATGAACTGGATGGATGTTGGGGCATATACAGCCGACTTCCGTAATTGAACTGTTAGGGAGCCAGGAGCCTAATCACACTATAGGACGGTGCAGCAGATATTAACACTCCCTCTCCAGACTACCTTCTAAAATATTCCGAGGAATGATAATGAACATTCTTTACTATTTTGGTTACCGACAATAATTTTAGGCTTTTCCAGCATGATATAACAACAATCAAAGCATTTCCAGCAAGTTAGTTTTCCGAGTGATGGATCATGATTGCATTACGCAAACATACATGTATATTCAACTATGGATTTCCATATACGTTTTTTTTCGGAGTATTTTACAGTTATTAGAAGACTTTGATATTGGGACTCTATTAGTATATATATCAACCTCACGGTTCTAATCCTACGAACCTTATAGTGACATCACACATGTACCGGGGGTTATGGGTTAGTCTGAAGAACTGGTTGAAGCTGTAGAAAATGATACTTGGCGCTAGAAAAAGTACTTGAATAGGCTGCCCCCCATCTTTTGCATCGCAACCTCCGAGACCGCAATTTGACTGTTGTTTGCACCCAGCTTCATCAGAAAACACTCCCCACAAGTGCCTATGAGCTCAAAATATTATCTAGGGGAAGCTGGGAGCCAGGGCTATTCTGCGGTTATTTTTTTGTATTTTTAGCAAAATATTTAGATTTTTGAGTGAAGATATATGAAAGTTCTTCAGACTTTTTTCCCCCATACAAATTTGGTACGCTAAGGCCGGTGTGATTGATGATAATTGGTTACTCCCTATAAAATCCCTATATTTTCAACCAATGAAGCAGAGTTCATCAGATTAATGGTGAATACCCGGTACATACATACATGTACCTACATGATATGAAATGTAGGTATAGGTTAACTACAGGGTAAGGGTTAACGTCACGTCAAGTCATGTACCTACACAACTATATGTACATGTAATCACTCTTCATCACCTAGGCCTGTAAACAAAACGTTCCAGGAATACGTTTCTCAGAAGAAGAAAAAAAGCCAAGTGGCAGCTGTTTTCCGCGAAAAAAAAAGAGACTTACCGCCCTCCGCTATGAGCGCTGCTCTAGCGATATGACGAGATTGAATAACCATCCATCATATCTACATGTAGTGATTACATGCAGTATACTACTAGAGCCAAACTATACATGTATGTATGCAGCTTGCTCCCATTAGTCCATTCAACTCCATGTATGTTTACACTGTTTTTGATTCTAGCAAGCCTTTGTTGTAGTATTTATACGTATTGTGGTGTATCCGGTATTGTTGATCTGTAGATATAACGATATATTTAGTAACATATCTCTATACATATTATGTATATGAAGGAAGGTTTTGAAGATGCTAATATTGCAAGGTACATGTAACTTTGTATGTATGGGAGCCCAAACCACATCTTATACACTTGCTGGTAAATTGATTTTATGAAAGATTATGCACATCTTAAGAAGAGGTAGCATAACCAGGCCAAATTAATCGTATGAGGGCTACTCTACATGTACATTTAGTTTTGTGGAAGCTATATTATTAGATACATGTATGGTAAGTATATACTCGTCTACCGGGTAAGAACCAGAAAATGTGAGTGGCAAAGTCAGGGATTATTTGTATGGAGTGGCAATATTCTGCCATATAAATAATCCTTGACTTTGTCACTCCCATTTTCTGGTTCTTATGCTAGTAGACGAGTATGTTCTTGTGAATACATCAACTGATTCTCTTCTTTGTTGAATTTTCATGTAATGCTCATATGCATACGTTACTTGTATCATCATATATGTGGCCATCAGGATGTAGATCAGTACATGTATCGTGTATACGTGTACGTGTGCGAATATTCTAGCCTCGCGCCCCTATAGCTCCAGCTAGGCATGTAGATATACAAGTAGTCGGGCTTACACTGTATTTGAGTGTTTGAATTATATTTAATATCCTTCCTTTCTATTAATATATAACACAGCAAACCAAGTACCACCGAGATCCCTTCGTTATAAGTGTTAATCTTCGCGCATCGCCGAATCCCATCTTTTGTCGTCATAGGTTATCACTCGACATTTCTGCACTTAACTTAGCTTCCGTTAGAATTGATCCGGCAAACTGGAGGGGCTCCAGGAGGTTGTAAACAGCTGATGGGTTATAAAGGTATTAGAACTTCGCCGTCTGGTTTGAAAGTACGAAGTTGCTGATCTCTAGTGGGTGAAACGAGCGCCAGTCGTGAACATGAGCAACCCAAGTTCACGTCATGCAAGCTAGGATTGAATTTGAAACAGACGAAGGGCGATCATTGAGATAAGCTGTGCCATTCATCTACCGTAGTACTAGTGTTTTAGGCCGTTCCGAACCCCGAAAACCAATAAAAAGCATGGATGATATGGTTCTGTGTTCATTACGCGTGGAGCCTTCTTTTTATTTCTTGGGTGGGTCGGAAAATTTCCTTCCCGCCGTGGGGTTTATTTGGTTCCTTTTTTTATACGTAAAGACTCTTATCCATAGGATATACATGATGTGTTCCCCGAGGAGACCGCGTTGTCTCACATGTCCTATTCTCCCCCCCCCCGGGGGGCGTAAATATAGGTATTCTAGAGTGGAGGTTATGTGGCGTTTTTAGGGGTGGTAAAGGTTCTATGAATCCACCTTCTGTTTTCTATGTAAAAGTTCTTTCGACCGGGTGTGGGGTAAAAGCTGATGATATTCCTGCCTGTGCGAAGTTTGTGTTGCCTCCGGCCGGGCGATGACGCCGTGAAGCCAGTTGGCCTGTACTCTTATCGCCTTAGACATCAGTTTTAATTGAATCTCACCATAGTCACCCGAATACTTGATTAGCGGCGGAGTGACGACGACGTTGACGGGTAATACTGGCCTATTTGGTAACCCCAAGCCCCAGCCGAAACCTTCTGTAGAGTACGTAGCTTATGTACCCTCTAAGGTGCTTACTTTAGAGATTTGCAAAAGTGTAGCGCGCAGGGTCTGAAACTCCGAAATTGAAGATTCTAAAGCTGTCCGACCCCGCTGATTTTAAAGTGGACGTTCAGAGCCTTGAGGCGTTGACAGTTGCACAAGAAAGATGTGGGGTGGTTGCTAGCCGCCAAGCAAATGAAGCAAGTCCTCGGATGAAGGCTCCAAGAACTGCAGTTGAGTGCATCACAGGTTCAAACTTCGGTAAACAATCTCTGCAGGACCCTGTGGTGGCCCCGAAGATCTGGAGAAGGTAGTCTATGCATCGTCTTTAATAAGAACTGGGGCTCATAGAACGTCCGCAGAAACGAGATAACTATGAGAGATTTAGCTGAATTATTTATATACATACTTTAAAGCCTAGTCAACTCAAGTAATTTTCTACAACTGATAAGCGATAGTCGTCATGCTCTGCTGGTATCTAGGTAATGGCTTCATTGGGCCGCGACATACAGAGCTACATGTTATGGCAATCATTGAGGAAAAGAAACTTTCATAACCATCTAGCGTTTTTGCTCTTTCCTGAACATTGATAAATTATTGTTTGGATCCTGACGGCGAGGTGAGCATGACAGGTTTCATAGCGTGGGGCTGTTGTTCGGATCGAAAAGCTGAGGGTGATCGTTTTTTCCCAACCTGCAAATTATTAGAACTCGTGAATGTTAGATGGTCCCGACAGCTCCCGAAAACTCAAGCTGGATTTCGAGGAGCGTGTCGGGGCTCGGGATGTGGGATGATGGTGCAGAATGAGGATGTGCACATGCCATGTGGTCAACTCACCGCAAGAATTTGAGTGAATATTAGCGAGAAACAACACTTAACGGTGAATGTACGGAGCTGAATATGGGGTTGTAGTAGTAGTGAGAGGGATCCTCTAAATCAATAGATTGGAGCTTCTCTATCCGTGGAGTGCTTGCGAAGTGGTTGGAATAATCAAGGATATCATTGGGTGTGACATATTGCACCGCCACAACCAAATATTTCCCGCAACCTGTTCAGTAGGCATCTTAGACTACACCCAACATATCCGTAGATTCAAGGCCTACGGTAGATGTCAACGATACGAGAAATATCTCGGTGATTCTAGGAAATGTTGGGCAATTGCGCCGCAGAATGAGCAAGCTTGAGCGGATTTCTAGATCTGGGGCGCTGCGCAGTTGCTTGAGGTATTTGCTTTCTACTAAAGTAGTTAAAGTACTCGTAGCCGCACTGCCCACCCGCGTCAATACATGTATTCACCGAAATATAGAGATTTGTAGAGTACCTATCGAAGTTGCTCTCAAGGGGACTTATGAGGTCATAAGTGCCCAAATGATAGGTATGTTATAGCTAGGAGGGGTCGGTAGGTAAATATGAAATAATTAGAAAGGGATATATACCAATAAGTACTCTAGATTTCAGGAAAACCAATCTTGGAAAAAATAAAATACTCATAGAAGGGGATCGAGGTAAATGCTACTGCAAACACATACCTAGAGTAGAGTATGACTGTATGAGAGGTGCCAACAGTATTGGTACTGAGGTGCCGCTCTTGTATCTTACTCGTTATGTACCCATGCGACTCAGTAAACCAACAGATAGATATGCTGTTATCGGGCCTGCATTAGATAAAGATTGGAACCAGAGCGTGGGGAGGTGAGATAACTTGGCAGGCGCTCGGTCCGTGGTGTAATTCTCAATGTGGACCATAGGTTTCAGATGCTCAGTTCCAGGGCGGTCGACATTGTTACGGAAGAGGTGCCGTTAACGGCTCCACAGTCGCCAGCTAGAGTAAATGTATGTATGTACGTTGCGCAAAGCAGTCCGCCACCGCTTGGTCCACAGTATTCGCAATTTTCGTCCACAAGCGCTATAGTGCTAGCTCATGATAAACAGTAAAGAGCCTGGAGGGATAAGAGTGAGAATTCCTCCCAGTTACTTTGGTTTCTAAGTTGTAACCGGCCAGAAGCAATGTTGTCTTCCCTTTTACGATCGAAGAGAAAAGAACGGACAGAACATTCCCCATTTTCTTCTGCTTATGATGACCAGAGGAGTGACTATTTTCAAATTTGCGATGAAACCGCAGCTCTTTCGCATCCCTCTTCATCTTCTGAGTCCTCGGAAGGGAGTAATACTGAGGATACTCCACTTCTTCCAATATTTTCGGCCGCAGAACTTGGTATATTTACCTCTTAGGGTTTCATCTTATTGTTGGTTAAATTAACACTCACAAACACATAGATTCGATACCAGTTTATTCTTTGGTTCATTCCATTCGTTCAGATATCATCTCCCGTGTGGATACGACCTTGACATGGGATCAGCTACGGTCACCTCAAGTTTCTAGCTTTCTAGTAAAACCAATTCTAGCCTCGTTAATACAGGGACCTGAGAGAATTTCAAAGGGTATTCTCTATAGTCTTCTGGCAAATTGTTTCCAGTTCCGAAAGGAAGCCCAGGAAAACCCAGGGAATGCATCTGTTTCAAAGACGCGCGCATTATTAGCGGAATTGCTAGCAATTAAGCTTCTCAAAGAGTTTTCACCAAGGGAATTGGTAGGAATAAAAAGCCCGGAATTTGTTTGGTATATGCCTTTAACCATTACTCCAATAGATCGATGCTCTGAGTTACGATTTCTACCCCCTTCAGGGCCAACCAGCTCCTGCTTCTTTAGTTCCTGGGGATGGTCACATATCATTTGCTCCTACGCCGCCAAGGCTGCAGAGAGCAAGTAGAATATCAGCCCTAGAGATTTCAATTCGTGCTGAGGTATGATTACTGAGTGTGACCCTACGATCAACCTCCAACATCAATGGTCACAGGAGGGTGGGGTTCGAAAATTTGCAATTAGAGTATAGACTAATCTTTCTTTAGGCAAAGAAATTTCTTTCACATCCTCTGGTGATTCAACAATTGGAGGCGATATGGACTGGAAAAATAGTTTTTCATTCTGCTTTAGACCAGCTCCACCGAATGAAGAATACACGAAAGTACTCAGTAAATACCATGTCTAGTATGATGCCTTTCCGCAGGTCTGCCACGCTATATGATGCTCGCGATGCAAGTCTTTTCAAGCTCTCGAGATTGAGGGTTCCAAGATATAAACATATCACTTCAACATTTTCACTTGCAATTTTATTATTTCTGTGCGTAAATACGATCCTATTTGAATTTATGAAGCTAATTATAAAAATAGATATGTCATGGTCCTCGTACAGAGATCGCACGAAATCACTGTTCTGGAAATAGGGTTCTGGCTTTGGTCTTTTGGGTTTATGATGGTAAGTAAAACTCAATATATCGGGTTGCATAGTATAATCTAAACATTCGGTTTACAGGATGAGATTGCGGGTTTCACTGAAGCTGGCGTCTCGCTGTATTTTATATCGCTGTGGAACTCATTCGACATGGGCATATATCTCTTATTTATGGCGTGAGTTTCTCATTACCTCATCTTCATAATAATACCTTTCTAACAATCTTCAAGCTTTTATGTCTTACGGATAATCGGTTTCTTGGCACCTGAGAACGGAATGAGTATAACGAATTGGGGTTACGATGTTCTGGCGTCTTGTGCAGTCTTTCTGTTTCCTAGAATATTCTCTGTGCTGTAAGAACCCTGAATGCTTTTTTTAATTTTACAATCTAACTAGTCTTATATGAATAGTGATCATTATCGATATTTTAGTCAACTTATTATCGCTTTCAAGATCATGGCGGTAGATATGGTTGCACTATTAGTTTTAATACTAATTTCTTGCTCTGGATTCTTTGTTGCTTTTACACTTGCATTTGCGAGGGACTCTTACTCGGCTAAGGATGTCTCGTATGTGGCCAATTTCCCCTTCTGTAATCACAACTAATCACTCGACTTGTAGATATGCCTTGTTCCAGATTTTAATGGGGTTTACGCCAGCGGTACGTGTCCATCCGGGCTGTATAGCTTTATGGAGTTGCTGATAATCAATTATAGGCTTGGGAAGTTTGGGAGAACTACAATCCCCTTGGCAGGATCCTTCTGACAGCATTTTTGATAATATGCCACTTCTTGATTGTCACTATCCTCATCACCGTTTTGACAAACTCATTTGCTGCAGTAGCTGCCAATTCACAAGAAGGTATTATTTCTAGTTCTTACGTATGATATAAACACTAACCAATCACCGACAGAACATCAATTCCTTGTTGCCGTAAATACCCTCTCTCTGGTAAAATCGGACAGTCTATTCTCATACACAGCACCACTTAATCTTCTCGCCTGGATAATTCATCCCCTGAGGTTCTTCATTCCATTTCGGTCATTCGTTAAGATGAACCGGACCGCCATTAAAATTACACACTTCCCAATTCTGTTGCTTATCTTTCTTTATGAGCGGACGGCCCTTCATGATTCGCTATTCAACCAAACAAATGCGTTTTCAACAAAGTCTGCGTTCCCTGAGTTATCGGATCGTTTCGATACTAGCTCTAGGAGGCTCCGTGGCGGATCAGTTATGGGTAGCGAGCATCAAGAAGCGGCGTTAGACGAGGTTTTTCGAAGGCCTTATAAGGGCTCGTTGAGGATGCGCGCAAGCAAAGGCGATGTTAGGAGTATTGGGACCGGAGGCGTAGTAGATTCGTGGATGAATGGTGTCGTATCACCTACTGGTTCTTTGACTACAGATATTGAGGGCGGATTTGCTACAAGAAGGCGTGCTTTAACGAGACGTGGACGTACTCTTCGTAGGATAGATAGCTATGGGACAATCGAAGGGGTATGCCCAGGGAATATGCGGGCTAAGGATTTTACTGGTGGGACAAAATCTTTTGTTTCAAATCCAGAGGAGTTTAGGGGGAGGACCGATGGTGGACAGCAGTTAGGAGAAGGAACAACAATTGCTGAAATTTTGACTGAGGGAGACGCGGACAACGAAAGAAATTCCGAAGACGATGAAGACGACGAGATAAACGAAGACACGGAAAACCCTGATGCTGTAATCCAAGAGTTAGGTCGATCACCTAGTCCGCAGAAAACAATGACTCCACCCAGACCTAGAAGCCTCGAATTTCCCAAACATGGTCTTCCGATTCGCCCAAAGAAGCACCATCGTACAGGCACATCAACAACTATTTTAAACTCTCAAACAATGTTGCGGACATCTGGGGAAAATTCTAGCGTTGAAAACATTCAGGCCATTCCGATGTCTCGCAGAGTGAGCGAACGGATTGGAGATATCCAAGCTGTCCCGATGTCACGAAGAGCAAGCGAACGGTTAAGTGTTCCTGGTGAGGGCTCCCCCGGAAGAAAGTCCCCACGTTCTTCCAGACCGCAGACTGCCAATAGATCACGCCCTGTCCTTTCTTCGCGAAGAACGATAGATAGTTCAAGTTTGATTAAGGACCACGAGGAGCGGAGAAGAAATTCCGACACTATGGAGGAACTTGCTCGCCAGATAGATATCGCAATGGTCCCATCCAGCTTTGCGACCCAAATGGCGATGGCTACTGGGACCAGAGGCGGTGTTGGTGATGATATGCTTGGTAGACTAGTTTTGGCGAGAATTGGAACATTAGAAGAGGGTATGAAGGATGTTAAGGATATCTTAAGAGAGGTAAAGAAGTTAAGTGCTAAAAGTAAAGACAAAAGCGGAGAGAGGGGCAAGGAGAGGTATTTAAGAGAAGAGGAAGCTGAAGTTAGCAGGCCGAAGGAAGATAATAGTGCTGGCCCTTCGCCTCGATAATCACGCATATGCACGGCTCTTGTAAATAGTACTCAATATGAGCACATGTTAGATACCAAACTTTAGAATTTTAAGTATTTAATGCAATTATATTTTTGGTTACTTATACAGTTTTTTTGCAAAAAGCACAAGATGCAATCCAGGAGCCAGATATCGCGTGTGCCATGGACAAATCTTTAGTTGAGGATTAATGTAAAAGAGGGACGCCCCACTAGATGGATCAGGGCGGGCGAAAGTAAGTGATAAACAGGAGACATAACTATTAGGGAGTTTGAGGGGATCCACAAATTGCAAGCTTCAAAAGAAATTTCGTTAGCCACTATTGTGATTGCTAACACAACGTTATGGTGAGATTAGCATATACTTGCTTACTTTTACAATCTTACCCGAATTTCTTCGATGTATGAGCGCTGCTGACATTTCCAACACCCAGGCCCCTCTCCAACATTCATCTTCATCCTCATCAGCAACTCAGTAAGCGCACGAAGTACCTCCCACTGTAGATCGGCTTCTGTATACGACGACGCGGCATGCTCCATATACGAAGCACGCTTCTCCAGAATCTGAGTCCGTAGTTCGATATAGTTTTCCTGCGGAATGTTTACCACCTCTCTAACGGAGAGCCATAATGTTCTTTGGCTTTCAGGTCCGCCCAGCCCAATCTTTCCCATGACAATCGAGATGGCGATCTGGTCCTCACTATTCTCGTCAATGAGACTCTGTTTGAAAAGATACTTGATAAATTTCAGGATATCTTGAGTGTCTTTTTGAGTCCAGTTTTCAACCACAAGTGTCATGAGGTGTTCTTGTAGAGAGATCATTTTGGCGTAGGGGAACTTTGGTCGGTAAGGCTGGGGTTGAGATTCTATAGTTGCTCGTGAGAGTAACTTGGGGCTTATATATGTGGTAGAGTTTATAATCTAAATCTGTAAATAGTATTGATAAGCTATGAGTAGAGCCATTTGACTAGCCATGCATGGGTAACTCACCTTTTATACTATGGGCGTGGATCCTTGCCTTGAATCCTCTGTTTTGGACCTGTGATGATATCTAGAATTAACGCCCACTCTTTTCATGTCATATTAACGCTCTTGAGACCAAAGAAGACACCGTATTTCGAATTCCTCTAAGGATAGATTAACGGCCTCTAGGCCAATAGTTATTAGGCATGACCTATCTGTACCATTGACACTTTGGATTAGAGTAATACAAATAGACGGATAGAATGCGGATGAAGATCATCTGACCACGACTGATGTTTTATGTTATGCTGCAACCCTGTAAACATGTATGTATGATGCGAGTAGTTGAACCACTGAAATTGCTAAATTTACATAGTACACTATCCCTTACAAGAGATCCTTAGCCTCGCAGAGACCAATCACCTATCCTCGATTTAATGTGTTACCGGAGCCCCTAAAATAATGTTAACAGTAGCTAAAGGATGAACGGAAAGCCAAGGCCTTGTGGAAACGAACCTTGGATTGGCTTCTTTAAACTCGTCCCACTCTCTTGCTTTCATAGTCTCTGCATCTGCCTTCTCGTAGTTGTCTTCATCGGGCTCTGGTATTATCCCGCTCTTCTCTCCCCCACCCTCAATGATACCCCCCCTTTTTCGCTCCTCTTCTAGGTACTCATCGATGGTCATAGTCGGCAAATTATGTCCGCTTTTGAATACACCTGCTTTCAACCTTTCTCGACTGTCTAGTAGAGTAAATGGCCGTAATGGCTTTCCAGAAGAAGACAATAAGGGCCCTCCTTTCATGCTGGATGCTATATTAAGGTCGAGCTTTTCGCTATAGCTATCTGCAGGGTTTTTACGACCCTGTGATCGGGAGTCCTGTTCAGGAGGAGGTTGGGGAGTATCTGAGGGTTTGGGAGCACGTGAAAGAATGTCAAGCTCGAGAAAGATCATTTCAAGGCCCTGCAGTGCCTTCATAATGGACAATGAGATTGAGGCAAGGTGAAGGGCTCGGACATCAGTTTCATCAAGATTGTGAGAATTTTGTGAGAGTTGCTGTATTCGACATCAGCGATGCCACTCCAGCATTGTATCACAATAAGCAAAGTTACCTCAATTTTTGCTTTAAGCTCTTTCTCGGCTTTATATTTTGCAATTTTCTCATTTCTTCGGGTTGCGGGGTCCGCAGGAGAAGACGAGACAGCGCCCTTCTCAAACGCACTTTTGTCGGTTGTAGAAAGCAAATCATAGGTATCGCATAGTGATAAGAATCTATTGTAAAGCGTTCTAGAACGCTTTAGGACAGTTTCTCTATCCTGCGCATTCTCCTTTAAGCTCAGCTCCGCAAGGTAGAAGTCGACGAGCATGTATCTTCAATCGGTCAGCAACTATTTATCTTGGGCACAACGCCAATTGCGCAAACCTAATTTCACTCGAGCTCACATCCTCCAGCCCTTCGTTTGAGCTAAACAGAGAAATTTGATCAATGACGTCTTTGCATTTTTGATATGAGGTGAGTGCAGCGCGTAGCTTATCTTGATAGGCGTCGCTTTGGTAGTCGTACGATTCTTCGATTTCTGCGCGAAGACGCGAGGCAGTATCAAAGATGGACCGTAGAGAGGTAGAATCTTCTTGTTCGTTGAGAGCCATTTTGATGAATACGATGATGAGGGAGCATGTGAGAGTCGTCTGAGGCTTGAACATTGAGCCCCTCGATCTTATCGTATCTAAGATCTTATCTCTTTGAGCTTATCTTAGCGCGGTTGCTGGGACCCTTGATGTCATGGGAGATCGCTTACCATATTGAGCATCTTCTTGTCATTTTTATCATTTCCTTTCGCGGGGTGCCTGAAAAAACAATCCATGTTATACTGCATGTAGTTTTAGGCAAACCTTTTTTTCTCCACAACCGAAAACGACAACGGCCCCGTCATGATAACTTTTGGTTAGAGTTGAAAATCGTCCCTACGCCCTTGGTCTCTAAAAAAAAAGATACCTATATGTATATTACACTAGTATACACTAGTACTGTGCTACATGTACCAAGAAGGTTGGTATAATCAATACTGCTGTGTCTATTAGGTTTATACGATCTCTAAGATGTCAATCGAATTCGATCCTGTATCTCTACGGTATCTATTGCATACCCCCATTTTGTATCATTGCGTAGGGATCTTGGAGAGCAAGGTAGAAACTTTCATCCCTTACAATGATAGCATCTAAATGTTTAAATCCGTCCATCGATAGATCTTTAAATTAAATGCGGTTACTGGCGCATAATTACATGTAGCTAACAGTTGCCGCTTTAGTGACCATGCGGCTTATTGAAAACGGAGACTGGTTCTCCATGTGATTAATTCTCTTCACTACATGTACACGGCGTACTGCAGATTTGGCTAAGATACCTTAACACTGATAGAAGATCGGTTCTAGGCCTGCTATTTTAAGGATATGTAATTAACGAAGGGTCTTCTACACTGAATTCGACCTATTAAACATTCTTTAATATACACGGAAGTTACCGCAGAGCTAGAGGCTATTAAATTTGTTAGTTCTCCCGAAAGGCTTAATTCTATGTCAATGGATTATTTGCGGCCAATCAGTTGCTACGTTAAGCGTTGATGGCCTTAACGCTGATTTTTTTTTTCAGTTGTCACTCTTCAGCTCGGGTAAACTACACTACATGTACTCACTAGATCTAGATGCCTTAATCAATCCTAATATAAAACCCACCCAGAATTACTTGGATGTGAGATTACCTACCTCCCAACTTTTATGCCACAACCGCCATCACAACCACCACAACTCAGCATTCAGCATTCAGCATCCAGCAGCCGGCATCCAGCGTTCAGCGTTCAGCGTTCAGCGTTCAGCGTTCAGCATTCATCACACCTTAGCTACCGTCCATTGACCTTCCCCTGTTGATTCCCTTCCCCGGTTTCGGTATCTTTTAAAATGGAATCAACTTCCAATCAATTAGGCAGCCCAGGCAATATGTTTGCACATGATAACCCTTCGCTTGAGCAAACCAAGTCCAAGAAAAACGTCGATTTCCTTTCTTTAAAGCCGTTAGATATGTTTAAAATTATGGGTACACTGAGTTCTCAGAATCCGCACGATCGGGGAGCTGTCTCGACGAGTGGGCCGTTTCCCCAGAAACTCTGTGGCTTCGATGTTGGATCTCGGGGCTCAGTGAAAGATTCAATACCCAATGGTAGTGAAACACCATTAAAAATTGCGCCAACCAGAGCTTGTGATACCCTTTGTGACTCCGAATTGGAGTCGGGGATAAAAGATATTTTCGCTAACACTCAAAACAACACGGTACTAAGCCCCGAATACTGTGATTCGACCTCATCTCGAATAAATTTGCATGATGAAGGAAACCACAAAACCGGTCATCCCAAAAGGTCTCCTCAATCCGGTTCTAAAGATCGTTTCTTAGCGTCTAACAGAATCGGTCCCTCTATCATTCCGACTTCTGGTCTCAACCTCCCGTCAAGACAGGATATTGAAAGCTCTTACACACCCAAGAACGAAGTAAAAACTCCAATTTCGAGTTTCGGTACCGTTTCAACGTCTGGATTTTACGTGATACCCAAAACTCCTGTCGTTATGAACCTATACACACAAACATCCGATCGTTTCGCAGAGAAAGTACTTTCTTCCGACCTTCATTTAGAAATCAACCAAAAAGAGATCCAAAGCTTGGTACAGCCTTCTCAGCATAGGGAGCCAAGTCCTGCATCCAATCATAAAGAAACGGCTCCAATCTCTCTTAGTGTATTGAAATGCAGACCTGAAGCTAAAGCATTTCCCCGGCAGACTTCGGCACCGCCTGCCAAGGAACTCTCTGGCTCTTGGTTGGATTCTGGTTCGGATGGTGTGAAAACTATCTCTTCAGAAGTCGGTGGCCCGGTTCTAGGAAGCGCAGGCTACTCCTTCGTTACAGAATCTAGATTCGCTACAATTTCTCAAAAGCTTAGTAAAGGTAGCAATAACGGAGCGGTCATTCCAAAAGATATTGCGACTGAGACTCCCAATCAAGATCGACCTAAGCTTAGCCATGATACATCGCCCAAAGAAATGCTACAGGAACAACAATCAACGGAACATCTTATTCAACCAAGGGAAGTACCAAATATCGACATCAGTGGCAATCCGCGTTTCAAGAACTATTCAGGAACTGAGGAGGGGGCTCCAATATCGATGTCAACAACAGCCTCCGGAAGCGGTTTCGGGAATCCTTTGGGGTTTAAAGAGGCCCCAGGTCAATCTGTAGCGGACTCCTTGGATATAGTGGATGACGATTCTAATCGCACATCTTCAGGAGGGGATAAAAATGAAAATGAAGAAAATGCGGAGATTCAAGCTTTAGGAAATCTCAAAGATATTGTGCTCGTTAGCCATAAGCCATATACAAAACGCATAACTGCTAGGCGTCGAATTCGCCAAGGAGAATTTGCTAAATGGTTGGTTAAACTGCCCTCTGGTGCCCCGTGATAGTACTGGAATTAATATATACCAGGTGCGAAGAGAAATCTAAAGAAATCCAAATCGAAGCAATAATTGAACGTCATCAACAGGATGAGGAAAAAATGTCCGCGAGAGCAATGATTACATCTCACAAATTCATTATCTCGGACCCTCGTGAATATCAAATGGAGCTTTTCGAAATTGCCAAGGAACGAAATATCATCGCAGTGCTTGATACAGGCTCCGGCAAAACCCTTATTGCTTGTCTTTTAATCCGACATATGGTTGACCAAGAGCTTGAATCTCGTATGCTTGGTCGTCACCGCCGTGTCAGCTTTTTTCTTGTCGACTGTGTAACACTTGTTTTTCAGCAGGCGGCAGTTTTGAATTGCAATATCGATGCAAAGATTGGCAAGTATTGTGGTAACATGGGAGTTGATCTCTGGAAAAAAGATATTTGGGATAAAATTCTTGATGATGAGCAGGTTATTGTCATGACGGCAGATGTGCTTTACAATTGCCTCACGCATGCATTTATCAAGATGGAAGATATAAATCTTCTTTGCTTTGATGAGGCGCATCACGCAAAGAAAAGGCATGTATATGCACGGATAATTAAAGATTTCTATATATGTGAGCCTGAAGATAAGAGACCGAAAATCTTCGGCATGACAGCTTCACCAGTTGATGCACGAGTTGATGTTGTTCAGGCTGCCTTGTAAGTACTCCAATCCTAAATAACTGTTTAACCTAATTCCTTATGTTTAAAATAGAGAGCTTGAAGAACTTCTTCACAGCAAAATTACAACTGCGAGTGACCTGATGCTGCTCCAGAGCTCTGTTAACCGCCCTAAAGAAGAAGTTGCAGCATACAGCAAGCTTCAAGCTCCATTTCAAACCCCCCTCTGCTCAAAACTCTACAACAAATATGGTAAATACGAATCCTTCGGAAAGATATTTGCGTTCTCCAAGCAGTGTGCTTCTGAACTCGGCCCTTGGTGCGCAGATCAAGTATGGAGATTTGCACTGTCTGAACAAGAATACCGCAAGCTCAAACGTAAAGAGGAACGCAATGTGAATTGTCAAAGTAGTCAGGATGGTCTCGATCTTATCGAAAAGGATATACAACTCCTCCGGGAAGCAAAGGGGGATATTCAGAACCATATTTTTGACACTCCGGATCCAGAGACCACTGATTTAAGCTCAAAAGTAGTTTTACTGCATCGGTTCCTTAGGCATGTGTATTCCGAAGAAAACAACAACAAGTGTATCATCTTTGTCAGTAGAAGATACACTGCTCGTGTTCTGGCTGCACTATTGAAGGAAGTCGGGAGCCAGCATATGAAACTTGGTATCCTTATTGGATCAAGTTCTTCCGGTGCCGGCGATGAGAACGTCACTTTCAGACAACAAATGGTAACCGTGAGCCAGTTCAGGAGGGGTAAATTGAATTGTCTCATTGCTACTTCGGTGGCGGAGGAGGGCTTGGATATACCTGATTGTAGTTTGATTATTAGGTTAGTGACGTGATTCCCGTAGTCACTCTTGATTTATATTATCCCTATACCTCTTTTCTAGAAGCTAATTTAGAAATAGATTTGATCTATATACCACGATGATTCAATATATCCAGTCGAGAGGACGAGCACGTCATTCAAAATCTCGCTATATTCATATGCTGGAGGCCGGCAACGAAGAGCATAGGAGAATTCTCGGCGACGTACGAAGCGCAGAGAAGATCATGCGAAAGTTTTGTCAAAGCCTTCCGGAAGATAGGTTACTTAATGAACCACCCAATAGCGGAGATCTCCTTGATGAAAACGATCGTATTTACATCGAGCCAGAGAGCGGTGCGAAGCTAACCTTTTCGTGTGCAATGCAAATTATAGGACACTATCTTGGTAGCTTGGTAAGTCCTAAAATATCTCCCCAGGTGGTGGCAATGCTGAGAATAGTATAATAGCCTCGTGATGGCGAAGATTTATCTCCACCTATCTATAAAGTTCGCCATCTTGGAGATAGGTCGTATATCTGTGAATTATTACTCCCTGCTGGATCGCCAATCACTTGTGTTGAGGGCGCAGCTATGACTACTAAAGCCGGGGCAAAAAGAGCCGCTGCATTCGAAGCTTGCTTGCAACTCAGAGCTAAAGAACATCTAAATGCTCACCTCCTCCCAAAATATAGAATGAGGGATATTCCAAAGATGGCCAATGCACACTTGGCCTTGGATTCCAGCAAGACTCAAAATTATGCATCGAAAGAGAAACCTACATTCTGGACAATCCAAGATAGTACACCTCCTCTACAAGCTTGGATAACCGTATTTCTTTTATCCAATCAACATGAGATCAATGAACGGCTTCTGCCAATAGCTATCGCTACCAGGGAAAAGCTTCCTAATATTCCAAGCTTTCCTATATATTCCGATAGAGGTGCCCTTTCAGATGTTATTTCATTACGTCTAAATAAACCTTTGGATGTAACGGTTGAGAAACTTGAATTGCTCAGCAGGTTCACCATACGTTTGTTCTACGACTTATTCAATAAACTCTTTGAACAAGACGACTCGACGTTTCCATATTGGATCGCACCATGCAAAAGCGGAGAGTGGAATGAGGAAACTTTAGCTGACGATGTACTTGACTGGGAAATGATGACAGACATCATGTCCTCCCTACAATTAGAGTGGAATGACAAAACACCAATCAATAACTTCGTTGATAGGTTTCTTGTCGATAGAAGGCAGCGGAGTAGACGTTTCATTGTCTATGATTGTGATCCAACGTTAAGTCCCAAGGATCCTGTTCCAATGCAAATGGTTCACGGATCGGCAATCTCCAATATACTTGACTACTCGTATAATGCTGGGAAAAAGGGTGCTGCAAAATGGAAGTACATAAAATGGAAAATCCCGGAGACAGAGCCTGTACTGATAGCTGACCGACTGCTGCATCGGCTGAATTACTTGGACCCCCCTAGTGAGAAGGACGCGAATACGTGCACCGAAGCTTGGATTTGCCCTTCGGCTTTTCAAGTTTCTATGGTATAGGCTTATAATTCTTGCTAAATATCTTCATGCCAATTAACATAATTTTAGATACCGTGTCATATTATACATATGGCCATGATATTTCCGTCTATCAGCACTAGAATCGATGCATACCTTCATGCTTGGGACGTCTGCAAACTACTAGGGATGGAAGACTTGGACCTTGGGCTGGCTTTAGAGGCTATTACAAAGGATTCTGATAATTCTCATGAACATAATAAAGATCAAGTGAATCCAAGGAAAGGGATGGGAAATAATTATGAGCGCTTGGAGTTTTTGGGAGATTGTTTCTTGAAAGTAGTAAGTGTTGATACTTCTTTTATGTTGTGGAAATTTAGCTACTAATCCTTGCTATTTTAAGGCATCTTCCGTTAGTCTTTTTGCGGAAAATCATGAGAACGACGAGTATCAGTTGCACGTTAAACGTATGTTACTCGTTTGCAACCAGCACTTATTTGAAAAAGCCAAACGAATCAACCTGCCAACTTATATCCAAACGGAGGGATTCTCGCGCCGCTGGTGGTATCCAGCTACCATGAAACAGATTTTAGGAAAGGGTACTGGTAAGAAAATTAGTAAGCCAGGCAGTCTACATAGGCTCGCCGACAAATCTATTTCCGATGTATGTGAGGCCTTGATAGGAGCAGCACTCATTGACAAAGGCCTTGATGGCGCTACCCGGATGGTAACTGCCATCTTACAAACACCAGAACACCAGCAGAAAGAATGGGCCGATTACTACAAAGGATATATTAAACCTGGATACCAGACTGCTCTACCCTCTGCTTCACAGATAAAATTAGCAAGGGACATTGAGAAACAGATTGGCTATAAATTTCAATCTCCAAAGTTACTTGTGTCTGCGTTCACACATTCAAGTAATCCTTACTCTTGGGAGAAGGTGCCATGCTACCAGAGGCTGGAGTTTTTAGGAGATTCTCTACTAGATCTGGTGTGTGTACGGTATATCTTTAATAAATATCCAGAGGCAGATCCCCAATGGTTAACCGAGCATAAAGTAAGTTTACTCTCCTCGTATATCATGTTCCCGGAGTACTAATCTTGTAAAGATGGCCATGGTTTCAAACAAGTTTCTCGGCGCCGTTTCTGTTGTAATGGGCTTTCATCGAAAACTTAAGAGGGTTGGCCAGCATTTAGATATTGCGATTCGAGACTATGCGATAGAAATCACAGAGGCCAAAGAGAAATCGAACGGAGCAGTTGACTTCTGGACATCAGTAAGTCCGCCACCAAAGGCTCTACCTGATATCCTCGAGGCATTTATCGGTGCCTTATTTGTCGACTCCGAATTCAACTACCAGATAGTTGAAAAATTCGTCTCTGATTTCATCCTTCCATACTTCGTTGACATGACTATTTATGATAGTAAGAGTCCTCCCCAGTCTGTTTTGTCTCTATATCCAAGCGCTAACATGTCATTCTAGATTTTGCTGGCCAACACCCGACCACCTTCCTCACTCAGCGCATGACAGACTTGGGTTGCACCAATTGGGGTTACGAAAGTGAGCAAATCAGGACTGAAGAAGAGTACTTTATTTTCACTGGGATTTTGATCCATAGCAAGGTATTCGCGTTTGGGAAAGGGCCGTCTGCAAAAGCTGCAAGAATTTGTGCGAGTGAGGCTGCACTTGAAAAGTTAGATAGTGATGGGTTGATTGAGTTCCAAGGCATCTGTGATTGTAAAATTGTGGGAGAGAAGGAGATGAAGGATTTGGAAACAGCTAAGGGTAGTGGAGTGAATGGTGAGGAGGAAGAAGTTGTTTGGCTAGAGGAATAAATTTTGTAACTCCTAAATCTCGATTTGATTAGTACATAACATAAATCGCAAATACCGATTAAATACATGTAGCTAGTGGTCTGGCAGGATTGAAGAGCTAGCTATAGGAGAGGAAAAAGCACCAGTGGCTCCGCGATCCGGGGGATCCAATGTTATGCAGTATCCGACATTGAACCAAAATTAACACCTAATTAATCTACATCCGTATACTATATCTAGTAGCCGAAAAGGACAAACAAGAAAATTTTGCAGGTATAATGGGAACACACGGATAAACTGTTCTTAACGCCAAAACAGTTAAAGGTCTCGAGAGTTCATCCGATTGATGATCTGCCAAAGGAATACATGTACAGTTTGGAAATTTGGGCATTAGTAAAGATGAGTGATAGGCTATGATTCAACCGCTGGCTGCTAGCTGACAATCTTAATATGATGATCATTGGGATATACAGTACTCACTAAAGAGTGTATTCATCAGTCATGATCAGTAAATCTAAAAGTACGTGTATTTAATGCGACACCCGAAGGGACGACATGACATGTCTTGTGCTGTGGAACCTCCGACATGGTAGGAAATAATGTTTGACACTACATGTACTTCATGTAGTCTCGTACCAAAGGAACGATCAAAGTGACAAAAGTTTGGGAACGAGACTACATTTGGCACCGTTATAACCACAACTACAATAGCTAAATCGCTATCAATAGTCGACGCGGTACTTAAAGGTGTGTATATAATGTATATATAACTCAACTGACCTAGTAACTGTGTAACAATTACGCCATAGTTTATACTGTATGCGACCATTCTGTACCTAGAACCAGAAATGAAATGATTTTTTTTTAAAAAAAAAAAAAAAAAAAAAAAAACAGTAACTGTGTAACATTCATTAGAATTGGGCATGTAGAGTATCTACATGTATATTGAGAGTGCTGTATGCATATGTAGCTTAGTTACTAATTCTTGAAGTCTAAAAATCACGTTGTGATGAAGCAAGGATAGGAGTAAGACTCGTCAATCGTATATAGATGTATATACCCTTGGTGCGTCTCATGTGTATGTATCTACTCTACATAGAGTAATTATCAAGCCCAAAACCGTACTTGATTCTCTAGGCCGTACATGTATCTACTACTTAATAATCAACCAGGGCTGTAAATACCAGAATTGTTAGACACATGAACTAGTTAGGCAGTGAGTACTGTGCCTACTCTGCTGCGAATAGGTACTCTAGTGGCAGGTATCTGCATGACAGATGCCTTAGCGTTGCATAAGAGATCTGGGCAGGGTTCTCTGGGGCGTGCACATGCCAACCTGATATACTCGCGACCAGCAACAAGAACCCGAAAATGCACGTCCTAATCTGCAATTTCCATTGGAGTAGAAGTCAAAAATACACCAAAGACTTGCAGCTGCATATTCGGGTTCTTGTTGCTGGTCGCGGGTACTAATACACCCCTGCTTGTGGCCCCCTAACCCTATTACAACTATTTCCTGCGTCGATAAGCGGAACATACAAACACGCTTCAGATCGTAAATAAATGTCGACATCAACAAAAAACCGTGTGATCCAGGCACAAAAGACTGCATAGACTTTGGCATGAAGGGACTAAACTGTTTTAACGCATCGACAATCATTTTCGGTTACTGTTAAAGGGCTTCAGACCTACTATCTAGAATCAATAGTACGCTTGCACAGCCCTGACTCTGGAGGGTCCAGTCACGATAGAAATTGAGAATAGACGTCATTGATTCTACAAAAGTGATCGTAAGTAATTTAAATGTGGTCCCTTGCTGGGATTTCAGCACTAGATCCCCCCTTACCATATGAGAACTTCTTTACTAGTGAAATATTTACTACATGAGTAACTGTATGGTCTAATGAGAATTTGGCGCAGGCGAAGGGATAATAAGTCCATTGAAGGGGCTGAGGGTACCTAATAGTATCTTAGCTACATACATGTACTCCACATACTTCGTAGCCAGCGGCAAGGGTCTGTTCTAAGCTCACAGAGCAGAGCCCGGAGGTCTATTACACCGCGAAACCATGTACATGTATGTACAATGTCGTCCATTATGCGATTCAGAAATTTGAATCAACTAACGAGCATGAACTACATGTATGATTAAGCTCTCCGGATAGATCATTTTCCGTTTCCATACGAAATATGAACTACATATAGCAAGTACATACATATATAAATGTGTAAACCCTCTCTTCATCATGTTGGAGATAATTAAAAGCCTACACACTTCTCTAGCTCTCGTCATAAGTTTCCTACTTCCCTCCCTCCCATCCTCATACAGTTACTCTAAATTCCATCTGTGATAAATCGAATCTCGAAATGGAGCTTCTCTCAACAATATCCTCTACCGTTGGCAGTGTGACATGGGGCCCTCTCGTAGGCCTCTCAAAAAGATCAATATTGATGCTGCTGGAACGGATTGAGACAGGCTCTCTTATTATTGAGACCCAAGATGGAGAGACTTTCTCATATGGCCCTGGCGGTTCTCCATCGAGTCATCTCGAGGTTAAGAGTGATATGTTCTGGGTCCGACTGCTCTTATTCGCAGATATGGTACGCTCCTTTTTTACATATACTTATCGTCATTTTTAGTTGTTGGAAATTGACCAGGTTAATAGGGGTTTTCGGAGGCTTATATGCTCGGGGAAGTCGAATGCTCAGACTTATGTTCCTTCTTCACCGTAATACTTCCAATTTCTTTTTCCACCTTCCCAAGCTGACAGTCCTCTTATAGGTTTTTATCAAAAACCGTGCCCAACTTTCAAATGCAAATACCATCTCCTCCACGGTGTTCAATTCCTTGACCTCCATCGTAAGATCCACAAACACAATGACGAATTCCCTCCTTAATGTGGCAGCACATTACGACATTTCCAACGACATGTTTTCCGCTTTTCTCACACCTGACATGACATACTCATGTGCCCTCTTCGACACTTCCATTCCCAATGACACAAACCTGGAAGCAGCGCAGTACAAGAAGCTGAACAAAATCATTAGCCTCGCTAAAATCAAGAGCACTGATCATGTTCTCGAGATTGGTACAGGCTGGGGATCCTTCGCCATGGAGGCAGTGAAGAAGACAGGGTGTAAGGTGACTAGTCTGACACTCTCTGTGGAGCAGAAAACATTGGCAGAGAAACGGATTGCACAGGCAGGATTGGCAGATAGTATTACAGTGCTATTGTGTGACTACCGTGCGTTGAAAACGCCGAAAAAGAAGTTCGATAAGGTTGTATCGATTGAGATGTTAGAGGCTGTTGGAAAGGAATACTTGGACACCTATTTCGAGGTCATTCATCGGGTTTTGAAAGCCGACGGCGGGATTGCAGTATTCCAGTGTATCACTATGCCAGAAACTGTAAGAGGAATTCTTCCAATTGCTTACCATTCTTAAGGGGCTTTAATTAATTCTTGTACTACAGAGATCCGACAGCTACGCCAAAGGCAATGACTTCATTCGCAAATACATCTTTCCAGGGGGTTACCTACCTTCCCATACACAGCTGGTGAACTCTATAAATAGGGGCTCTGCAGGCCAGCTTGTCCTTGAATCCGTAGACAATATCGGTGGGAATTACACTCGTACACTCCGGATTTGGTGCGAGGAATTCCTGAAGAAATTCGATACCCGAATAGCCCCTGCATTAAAGAAGCAGCACCCGAATATGAGGAATGACGATGTGGAAGTATTTAGAAGAAAATGGGTATATTATTTTACCTATTGTGAAGCCGGATTTAAGAGCAAGGTGTTGAACGATATCATTTTCAGCGTTGGAAGAGAAGGGGCTACAGAACTATATGAGGGGATACCATTATAAAACCGAGCCTGAAATGTGGGGGGATGATTAATAGATCTTGCGGGCGACAAATAATGAATTTTCCTAACTGGCACGATATTGAATTTACTTGTGCAGCGAATGATGTTTGATCTAGTTTAGAAGATTAGCTAATTGCAGTTTACATGAGTAAATTAAACAAGGGATTCTACTTGTAGTTACATCTATCTTATTGTCTTCCTTTAGCTACGTTCATATATCAGGCGAAATGACGGCATCATATGCGTAGTAATGGTTCTTTCTGATCATGAGATGATAATCGCACATAAAAAGTAATGATTAAAGCTCAGATAGGTACAAGTAATTTTAGCTACGCATTCTGTTTCTTCTTCTTACCGCCAGTTCCCTTCCCTCTTTGTTTATTAGCATGTCCTGGGTACTTGGCTGCATGCAAGGTCTCAAAAGAATCTTTCTGCAGTCTATAGAGACTCATACATGCACGAGCATCTTCAATCTATCCGTCGTCGTATTGTTAGGTTGAGTCAATTTCACGGGGTTATAAGAGATCACGTACCGATGAATGCTCCCCGCCTTGAATCTCATACCCCAGTATCTCCTTCGTGAGCCTTTTCAGCCCTGGCGTTCTCCCTTGGCTCATCTTTCTGAAAGTTGGGTGCCGGCTTGTATCGCGGATATCACGCTTAGGATGTGACAGCATAAGTGCCTCGAGATCGTTGTGGACAGCATGTCCAACAAGGATACGGTCCTGTAAAATATCTGATACTTTCTGTTGAACTTCCTCAAATGTGATGGCTGCCATATTTCAATTCGTCAGCGAGGAAACAACCTCGCAGGAGGTTGTGGGTTCATACCGGTTTTCATACTGGCAGGACTGACGCCGGAAACCCAAGTTCTCCAATCTGTGACTGGTTCCTTCGGCTTCACGAAAGTATCCATTACCAAATGTCCGTGGAAGTTAACAATTGACACTCGAGCTAGTGCACTGCGTTCGTTCTCTGCCCCACCAACGCCAACCATTTCGCAGTCAATTGCGACATATTTCCCCACTTCTGTTCTATGTAGGCCTGGTAATCAGAATCCTTCCCCCCAGAACTATAGTCACTGCCGGTGGTGTTGATAAGTTCGACTGACCTTGATGGGTCCACCTCTGAGATGGCAACTGCCTCGGCGGACGTCTTCGTGGATTGTGGGGCTGTCGTGGAGAGGTTATAGGCCCGTGTGATATCAGCGACGGGGATACCATTGTCCTCGGCCCATGATGAGAGAGAGTTTTTAGTTGCAGTAGAAGTTATTACTGCATCAGACATTTTTCGAGCTATGAACTTGCTATCACGGTTCTTCGTCACCTTGCTATTGCTTCCGGGCCTATTTTAAACATAGAATAAGTATGCATATATTATTGGAGGATATAAATACAGGTATTGCGTATACAAACTGGACCTTATATTTTTGACGCTTTTTCGGGCATCCTCTGTCACGGCGGTCTTTCGCTTTGGCGGTGTATCTGTTGAGTCCGTTGAAGTCGCACGACTTTGTAGTTTCTGTTGAAGTATTTTCCAGTTACTGGAGAGGCCTGAGGGTGCCATTTTAAGTCACAATTGAGCAGGTATCATGAAGGAAAGCGAAAGCTTCATGTACTGCATGGTAAGTAAGGTGTCGCGAAAAAGGCAATACCACGCTAATTCTAGAAAAAATTACGGCGGTGCGCAGGCCAGTCGCGCCTCAGGTCGACCATTAAGGCGTTACCCGGCACATGAACTATCAAAACTTGAAAGGTGTTGAGGGTAAGTGATGCCGAATATTTTATTGCCCACGTGACCTACCACTCTCATGCTCCACACCAATGCAGCGGTCACGTGGGCAATAAAATTTCCGGCATCGCTAGTAGTTTGATGGTGTGTTTTACAAGGCGAAAAAGAAAAAGAATTTTTTAGTGAGGATTCATCAAGATATATTGAAATTGTTCCTCCTGTACTAATATCGCTACGCAAAAACAATCAACGCCGACCCAGTACTAAGAGGCCGAAGAATATTTGAGGCGAGAAGGATCAAACACTCTCAGCCTATTCGAGCCTTTAATTCGAGAAACCCCCAAACCAGCCCAGTGACATAAGAAAAACGAAAAGTTCGTACAGTCATCATCTATGTATTACGCATGGAACTCACTGGCATGAACCCATTGGTTCATCTACTGCCTGGCCCAGATCAAGACCAAGGTCCATTAAGGGAATATCTTTCTTTTCACTCCGCATTCTTTGTTCAGACCATGCTCTCAGCCTTACTAAGCGGCGTATTCTGGCTTCTTTTTGCACACCCTGTGCTTCGAGAATAGCCTCGTTTACTTTACGGGCGACCTCTTTCCTCAATGCCGGATCCATAAGTCCCGCGAGAGGAGGAGCAAGACTAGCAGGCGGGAAACACAGAAGAGCCATAGTTCGTTCGAGGTCTTTTAGAAACGCTGGGTTGCCAGGTGCTCGAGGTGCCAGCTCGTTTGTAGCAAAGGCAAGCGCCGCAGATATGTCACCATCTGGATCTGAAGTGCATTTGCGGATCAACTCAATCAGCTGGAGGCGAAGAAGTGAAAAGTGTAAAGATGGATTGGTGTCTAATATCTATTTTAGTTGAATCGGTCAGCACCAATTTAATGTTTAATTTTGAGGTATAGAATAAGAAGGCGAGGAGATGTGCTCATATTGAAGACTGAAGTTTTTGAGTTCGGGTTATCATCACCGACCCGAAGGTCTGAGAGTGGTGCATGAAACAGTGTTTAATCATAGCGGAGAACAAGAGTGTTTGATATGTAGATTGTACTAACCTCGGGATTTAATTCGTTGATGCGTTCTTTCGCAGATTGAATGTCTCCCCTATGTATAGCATTTCGTATCTCCACTCGTTCTTGGATCGATTCTAGATCGATCTGCGGGGATATATTTGCTTCCTGAGCAAATTTAACTGCTGCAGAATTATAACCTTCTATGACAAGATAATTCATGACTAAGGCATTCAGATCACTTTATGGTGGTTAGCCTCAATAATATCCGACTGATTACGGAAAGAAAGAATGGATGAAGAGGGGTAAGGTATCAGAAACAAGTTAACATATTCTCTAACATGGTAATTTCAGAGAGATTCCCAACTTGAATGATTCATCATACGAATAGGGCGCAGGCGTAGAAATGGGACCAAAAATAAAATGAAATGAAGAGAACATACGTTTTGGTGACCTTGACCTCATCGACCCTCTTATCCCAGTCGATAGTAAACGACTTTCTCGAGGGGGTGGCCGTTGAGGAACTCTGGTTTAAGGCTGATGATCAGCACGCGCAAACATGAGGCGATGCGTGACCAGCTAGTCCCATGGGGCCAAAAGGGAGAAAATAAGAGCAGACATGATGCCTACCATAGTTTCTGCGCTGCCTGACCTGGACCGGGCAGGCAAAAAATGTTTTGCGGTGAAGGAGAGCGGAGGGAAAAAAACGGCGGGTTTTATGGTGGAGGTTGGATGTAGAGGCTAGGAAGGAGTGGGAGATGAACGTCACGAAAAAGAATGGTGGTGCGCCCAAGCTAAATATCCCAACCCTAGCCCTGCAGACTTGGAGTGGGTGTTGTCGACACTGCAACTACATGTACCCATTTGAATACGTACGTGCTTAAAAGACTACTAAATAGAGGAGCACTCCCCACCCTCTTCTTCTACCCGCCGGTATTTCTAGAGAAAGCAAAGTTTATCAGAATGGTAGTTCACTACAGCCCACCTTGGGCGAATACCCATGTTCGTATATATCCTTAGTTTCCCCGAGTCTTTGAACTGGAGAACAAGGCTTACCGAAAGCCATATAGATAATCGGTATTGCGGGTTCTAGCGGCTCTGGGAAGACATCCATAGCTGTCAAAATTGTCAGCGCTTTGAATTTACCCTGGGTCGTGATTCTGTCTATGGTAAACTTGTTGCACCTCCCCCGCACTTTCTAGCAAGCCGATATAATTGGCTTGTTTCCTCAAATGAGATTAAGGCTCACGTTTTGAATTTAGGATTCTTTCTATAAACCACTGAATCCAGAACAGTCTGCCCAAGCGTTCAGAAATGAATATGACTTCGACTCCCCAAATTCCATTGATTTCGATATTCTTGTAGAGAGACTTCGGGACTTGAAGCAAGGGTAGGTCCAAAAGCGATGTTTCTCGGTTCATGGAATACTTTCTAATTAAAAAATATGGCTTAGGAGAAAGGCGGAGATACCCGTATGCTTCCATACGTCTTCACCTTAAATGGGATGGCATGTGAAGACATATCATTAAGAGAGGTCGATCATTAGGTCTATTCCTTTGAGAAGCATCAAAGAGAACCGAAGACGACCACCATATATTCATGCCATGTTCTTATACTTGAGGGCATCTTTGCTCTCTATGACCCTAGAGTTCTAGAGTTACTAGATATGAAAGTGAGTACATATGTAGTTCTGATGTCTTACGTGTTTTGAGCTAAGTATAGGCCAGATTTTTGTAGACACGGATGCAGATGTCTGTCTTGCAAGAAGACGTAAGATTCGTGGGTTCCCATCAGAAACAACACGCTGAATAACACAAAACAGTTGCACGTGACGTCAAATACCGAGGCAGAGAGTATGTCCATCCCTACGCTGATTTAAACTGCGATATAAGCTGACAAAATTCAAAGTATTCATGGGGCGATCAAACAATGGACTACCTGGGTTAAGCCTAACTTCGTGCTTTTTGTTGAACCGCAGAAGAAGAACGCTGGTCTGTGGAGAGATTCATGGTTATATGCCCAGCCCGAAAATACTAATATAAGGCAGATATCATGGTTCCTCGCGGGATTGAAAACACAATCGCGATGCAAATGATAGTGAAACACATTCAAAGGGCCCTCCTAAATAAATCTAAGGAGCATGTCAAAGCACTCCGAGCTCTCGGTCAAGGCCACGACGCAGACGAGCCACTCCCACCAAGTGTCAAGGTCCTTCCAAACTCGCCGCAACTTCAAGGTATGCACACAATTATTCACGACACGGATACATCACGCGAGGATTTCATATTCTACTTTGATCGTGTCGCTGCTCTTCTCGTAGAAAAGGGCATGGACCATCTTGCTTTCAAACAAAAAGAAATAGAAACTCCTCAAGGGAATAAGTACTCCGGCCTGGAACTTTCTCGGGACGTCAGTGCCGTTGTCATACTCAGATCCGGGGGTGCTCTTGAAGTTGGTCTTACAAGGGTTGTCCCGGATGCCAGGATTGGAAGATTACTGATTCAGTCTAATGTGCGTACCGGAGAGCCAGAACTACATTATCAGAAACTTCCATCGACTTTGATACATGACAGCGTCTTGGTTTTAGACCCGCAAATCACAACCGGGGCAGGAGCCTTAATGGCCGTGACAGTTCTCAAAGATTACGGAGTTGAAGAGGACCGTATTGTCTTTGTAACTTACTTGGCCAGCATAGTTGGCTTGCGTAGATTAACGAAGGTTTTCCCGGGGGTAAAGGTAATTGTCGGGAAAGTCGAGGACGGTTTTGAGAGGAGGTTCATCGACGAGAGGTACTTCGGGAGCTAGATTTTTTTCCCTTGTTTCTTTTTTTTTTTTTGAAAGCTCTGTTCATGATCATATAACAAGGTAAATGTATATTATAGCAGTGGCACATCAATGAGAGTTATACATAAGTTCTATACTGTTGAAACCCAGTCGCCCCTTCTCAAGGCCAGGGACATTCGCATAAAAGGTGGCATAAAAGCTTGCGTAAAAGGTTAGATAGAAGACGAGAAACCCAGTGTCAAATGTAAAGAGCGGCGGTAATTCCCCTCATGTTTCTGTCACTCCACATGTACATGTATATTGATTTAGTGTAAGATCATAATACATATGTATACATATATACAGGTACATATATTTAGGAATAAATCGAGTGATATAAAATGATCTTTAATAACAGATTCACAAGCTTGACCCAAGCATCCGTCTAAGACCAAGAGCACTCATAAGTCTGCTCCTCAAACATACACGCTCAGGAATCCAAATCACCAGAGCTGAAGCTTTGAGCTAATTGTATCTAACTATGTACATGTATGTACTTCACAGTGAATGGTTTCAGCCACACGCGGCTTGTGTCTGTGTGGTGGGGCTCTAAATCTCAAGGTCTTGGCGGAATTTCTCAACCTACTCACAACCTACAAACTAACTTTCTTCCCCTGACCTCAACTACATACCACAACATATCTCATCTTTTGTCTTTCTGAGATTCAGTTTCAATGTCTGCAACTAGTCTCTTAAACCCTAAAGCGGAATCAGTTCGTAGAGGAGAGGCTCTTCGTGTTAATATTGCTGCTGGCGAAGGTACGCTTGGGTTTCCCCCACCTTAATCCTATCAACTGCTAATGCCTTAGCAATAGGATTACAGGATGTCCTAAAATCAAACTTGGGTCCTTCGGGAACTCTAAAAATGTTGGTAGATGGATCCGGTCAGATTACATTGACAAAGGATGGCCAGAAGCTTCTCCGTGAAATGACAATTCAGAACCCTACAGGTATGAAGCCATGATGTTTGTCCCTAATATATCTCACCGGAAGTATCTTACTAAATTTTGATGGGAGATAGCTGTTATGATCGCTAGAGCAGGTAAAATAGCAAACCCCAACGGCCTTAAATCCCGAATTAGAGGCGGGGTAATCGATATTTGCTGACCTTTATTCTTCAGCAACTGCGTTGGATGATATTGCAGGTGATGGGACTACAAGTGTAGTACTGTTGGTTGGCGAACTGTTGAAACAAGCAAGAAGATATATTGAGGAAGGACTACACCCTCGAATCATCACTGAGGGTTTTGAAATCGCTAAAGTTGAGGCTCTCAAGGTAAGTAAATCCCGCCATACGCAAAAATTGCTTCCATGGAAAGCTAACAGTCATTAAAAGTTTCTTGATGACTTCAAAATTCTTCGTGAACCTGATCGGGAGCTTCTTCTTTCTGTTGCACGGACTTCTCTTTCAACAAAGTTGAATAAGACACTTGCGGAATCTCTGACCCCCAGCATAGTTGACGCTGTCTTAGCTATCTACAATCCGCCCGCCAAGCCAGATCTTCACATGATAGAGATAATGAAGATGCAACACCGTACTGCCTCTGAGACCCAGCTTATTCGTGGCCTTGCCTTAGATCACGGTGCTCGTCACCCAGATATGCCAAAGCGCGTTGAAAATGCATTCATCCTCACTCTCAATGTTTCTCTAGAATACGAGAAAAGTGAAGTCAACTCTAGTTTCTTTTATTCCTCCGCCGCTCAAAGAGAGAAGCTTGTGGAAAGCGAGAGAAGGTTTGTGGACGAGAAGTTGAGGAAAATCGTCGAATTGAAGAAAGAAGTTTGTGGGGATGACCCTAAGAAGGGCTTTGTAATCATCAATCAGAAGGGTATTGATCCTTTGAGCTTGGACGTTCTTGTTAAGAACGGAATCTTCGCTTTGAGGAGAGCAAAGAGAAGGAACATGGAACGTCTACAGTTGGTTTGCGGTGGTGTTTGTCAGAATAGCGTGGATGACTTGTCCCCTGAGGTCCTTGGCTGGGCAGGTTTGGTTTATGAGCATACCCTTGGGGAAGAAAAGTACACTTTCGTGGAGGAAGTCAAGAACCCAAAATCAGTTACTTTGTTGATTAAGGGTATTGGCAGCCCGTTTCCAGTTCCATTCAATCCTCTGCTTACCAAGCTATACAGGTCCCAACAACCACACAATCACACAAATTCAAGATGCTGTTCGTGATGGACTAAGAAGTGTTTACAATATGATTGTTGACGGATCTGTTGTTCCTGGGGCTGGCGCTTTCCAGGTCGCTTGCGCTGCTCACCTCACTGGAGAAGCTATGCGCAAGCAAGTTAAAGGTAAAGCAAGGACAGGTGTCCAAGCCTTTGCTGATGCATTATTGATCATCCCGAAAACTCTTGCCGCGAATGGTGGTTACGATATTCAAGATTCCTGTAAGTCGTCATCTTCAAAATCTTCAACGTGGTTCGTATTAACAGGAGGAATAGTGGCAGCACTTCAAGATGAACAGGTAGAAGGGAATATTGTGGGAATCAATCTTGACACCGGCGAGCCGATGGATCCAGTCGCGCAAGGAGTATTTGATTCTTTCAGAGTTTTGAGAAACTCAATTGCTAGCGCTTCTAGTATCGCTAGCAACCTTTTGCTCTGCGATGAGCTGCTCAAGGCTAGGCAGATGGTATGTTCAATACATGCTAGGATGAGTTTCAATATTTACTGATTTTTCTTCTTCTTTTAGGGCGCAAAGACTGGGCCTGGGGCTCCTGAAGAGTAGGATCTCCCGCAAAACAGGGCATGCTTTTTCTAGATATCAGAATCTATAGGAAGCTTTTACTTTAAGTATGATATTACCAAGGCTTGATTGTGATGCTAGATATCCAGAATAAAGATCATGAAACCATGAATTTGTCAAAACCGATACAAAACAAGTTGTCAATCGGGATCCGTCAGGTTAGGACCGGCCTTTGCCTACCTACCCGGTAATCGATATTTAAAACCTTGAATTTGAAACCATAGGTGATCTTGAGCGTTTCAATTTGCCCAAAGCTACCCTGCCTGGTAGATCCCACAAGCTGCTTATGTAATATCTACAATTGTCCGTATTTACCAAAATAAGACTTAGTAGCGTGTATACTTCTCAAATCTCTACTTTGTCCTGATGACTTTCAACTTCTTCGGTGAATGCTATATAGGCGAATGCGGTTAGAGCTAGCTACAAGAATTAAGGGTGGGTTATTGGTATCATACGTAAAAGTTAGAAGCATATGCTTTTGGCTTGAACCCTCTTTCGTTTGGTTCCTGAACAAACCATTCATAACCTGAAACCACCAGTGATTTTAACAACCGGGTAGTTGATAAAAATCGAAATATAACAAAACATACCTTGCTTCTCTGCAAAATGAATTGCGTCCTCCTTAGTTTTGAAGAAGATGTGAGTGCCCTGCATAGGATCACCGCTAGACTGCCAGCCCATCAGGCTGTTCTCCCATCTGTGACCTGCGTGGACATCAACCATATGATATGAATTCATAACCATTCAGCGGGACTTACCCTTCCCCAAAACATCCCAATCCATTCTCCACTGCCTTCCATTCCAGTTTCCGGACTGGGTGGCGGGTTTTGCTGGTTTGAAAATCCTTACTGTCCTTGATCTAAGATCAATAGGGGCGCCCGAAAAGGCACCTACATCAAGAGGCTCGTCTGGCCCACGAACTTTGGGGGGGACTGGCACAGGGGAGTAGGCGCTATAATTGGTATATAATCAGCGCGCAAATTCGTGACTAAAGCAAGAATAACTTGAATATACCTCGTTCCGTGGTCGGGGACAAGATCGATATCTCTCTCTGAGGTAACTGCAACGCTGGTGGGGGGGTTTGGCTGTGTAACCACGCCTTTCAACTCGGTGGACTTGTAACGAACGAAGTTGGAAGGATTTCTGGTAGGCGCTACAAGCATAGCAGGCCTGCGAGTAAGAATAGCCCATGATGCTCTAAAGGACGACATTGTTGAGCTGTGGTTTCAGTAATTAGACAGTCTATGGGGTGGTGGTGGGGAGCTGGGGATTAATATTGGGCGGCGATTAAACCCTTGAAGATTGAGGTCGGCGGGCTCGTTAGTCAGCAAGCGGCCATCACCACCATCGGTTCCGTTTCTTCTTCGGAACCATCGAAAGTACCGAAACAACTCCATCCCAAACCAAATTCTGTCCTACAAATTTTCTCCGCCCACCCTAGTTATTCAATCTTGTCGCGATGTCGATTGTCTTCCGCCGCTCCATTTCCACTCTCATCCCTCCGAAGGTCGCTTCGCCATCTGTAGGTTTTACCCCACTCCCGCTAGTCTCGGACATATGGCTAACGCTTGAGCATTGTAGGGTGTAAGTAATTCGCTCTCTTCAAAAATATCAAATATATCTTCCTTTCGGCTTCCAATATTCTACCCTTTTATTTATTGCTAGCCAATATCTCCCCTGAAATTCCGGCAATTGACCCAAAGCATTTAGATCGGCGCTGCGAAGGATGCCTCCAGAATGGCCCGCGTTGTTGATTTCTACGGAAAACTTCCTAGAGGTATGTTGGAACATTTGGTAGACCCCATTGTTAGGGGACGCTAATTGATATGTTCGTGTAGGTCCTGCACCGGAAGTCAAGGCCACTGGTTTGATCGGAAGATACCAGGCCAAGTACTTCGGAAAGGAGACCAGCGCGGCTCGTATGCCTCTCCCGTATTTGTATTATATCTTTAGGGGGTGACTGACGAACCGTTATTTGATTATAGCCCTCGCTCACCTTATTGGTGTTCTCATTGCGGTATGTCCACCTGACTGGCCCGATTGAAATACTTATATACTGATTTCTGGGGTACTGCAGATTGGTTACGCCCAAAACTACTACTTCCATCTCCGTACGACTACAACCCAAATTTTTATTTTATTTTGATAGGATTGTGACTTTTGCTAACTGGCCAATTTCAGGCCATCACAAGAACAATGCTCACTAAGCGCCTTGGCCCATGACGTGGGTAAATGATTTTGAAGGGTAGTTTTTAAATGGTTGGAGACTATTGCCCTGTAGTGTAAATCCGCATTGATTCTCAACTGATATATTATCTTAGACGAAGTTCAGCTACTTTTTTTTTTTTTTTTTTTTTAGTACTTCTAGCTTGATACCACTCCTGCTGGAACATATGATAGTGTAAATTCCATTTATCGACAGCTCCAAGTAACATTAATTGCATAGGTCTTTTTGTAACCCCTTTGGCCTCCTGTGAATCCTTGCTATTGTTGGTGGTATTGTTTCTTTGGTCAGGCATACCACACTCCATGATCAGTACTTGCGTGTAACGTCCCATAACCCATGGTATATGGAAGGCCTTAAGCCCTTGAGTAATATCAACAATTGCTGTAGATAATTATTTATTCATGATCGACTGGAGTGCCTTGGCGGTGTACACGTTGGGTAAGTAGGTACAAACAATGCAGTACCGTACTTACGTATTGTATATACATAGAAAGTTCGTTCAGCTGTTCGCCTCCAGGCATCTCGCCCCACCACTACCACATCCCTCCTCTCCCCACCGCTTCTCGAACCCTGGTGGAATAAACAGACGAAAAAGCAAGCATTCCTGCGCCTCTTTTCTCTACATACCTCTCCCTCTCTTCCTGTTTACTTCTTCCCCACCACGCCCCCCCCGCCTCTCCACACTTCAAGGTTAGTACTCGGGCTTCTCTAGCGAAATTCACTTGGTTGCTATCACTCCTCTTCTGCATACACACTGCAACCTTCTCAACCAGTACTTTCTTATAACTTCTTTCGCGCTTTTAGTGTCTTCACCGTTTCCAAAGCGCCGAATAGCACTGGTGATCACGCCTGAATTTTCTGAATAGGTTAGGACTTCTAAATTATACTCCTGCAATAGAACTTGTCACCACTGAGTTACTGCATATCGCCCCACTACCTACCTTACACTTTCACACTTTTTTGGTCCATCACGGGCATCAGATCCCTCCCACCTCCCACTACTCCTTGTTATATTCCCATCTGTCCAGGAAATAATCCTAACCAGAGCTTCTGCGCCGTTCCTGGCCTAAAGTTGAAGCGGCAGAAACACAACTTGTTATGGCAGATTCGCGTATCATCGGAAATGTGGTACAACCTCTAGCGCGGTCGGTTGTCGAGCCCTCGACGACCGGCGTTGATGCAAACAATTCCATTAACCAGCTCACCGACTCCGGCGAGTCCACTACAAACCTCGTACCGATTTTCCCACAGCAAAATGCACCTCAAAACGATCAAGATAACAAAGAGAATAGCCATACACTATCTCAAACACAAAAAGCGCCAGAAGGAAATACACCCGTGAGTTTTAAAATCTCTACGTCTACCAGCTTGAATTTGGCCTGCTGATATGTCTATTTGCATAGGGTCTTATGAACAGCAAATATGCAGGAACAAAGGATACAGACACAGACAGCGCAGGAACCTCTAGACCCGGGAGTATTTCACCAACTAAAATGGATTCCATCAAACCCAAATCAACAATTAGGAAAACAACTTTTAAGAAGGTTTCTGTAAACAAAGTGTTTTTGAAGGATTCGGTTCCTACTGCAGGACCTGTGTCTAATGCTCTTGGTTCCACAACATCCAAAGGTATGAACCCTTGCATGATATGATTTTTTTTTTAAAATTGTACCTAAGTTTTGTTTGTAGCATCAACGGCTTTCTCCGTCCCTCAGCCAGCTTCTCGCAATGTGTTAAGTGCTTCGAAATTAAAGTTTGTAAAGACTGGTGCATCCTCCCAGACTTCGAGGCCTGGAAGTACTGGACCTGCTGGTTCTGCTGGCTCAAAAGGAGATCAAGCTCTGCCTGTGTGGAATAAAAACCTACGTAAATACTCCGATATATATATAAAAGCATCTATTTCAGTTTTACTAATAAAAAATAATCAGCGACACCTCCGCCCCCTAAAAAGGATGTCACCGATGAAGAGCTGAAATTAGAATTTGGGATTCATCTAGCGTCAAGGCTGGTTTCAGATAATGAATCTAAAGAAGCTAAATGGGCTGATATAGATGATGATGACGATGATTGGGTTCCGGAGGCTATCGCGTGGAACGATGGTATGAAGGTTACCATGGATGACACTACGGCGGTGACTACAGCGGCGAACACGGAGACAACGGTATCCCCGCCTACTACTCATATTGAACCAGTGTGTCTAGAGCCTGTCCAGGAGGTTGCACCCCCGAAATCACCAGTGCCTGTTCCGGTTGTTCCAGTTGCTTCAATGAAGGAGGAATCAAGACCCAAAACTCTTATTACTGAAAAGCCTTCTTCGAAACCCACCGAGACAACTTCTACTCACCCTGTCCGGGCTTCTCCTTGGGCAAAAATGCCTCCCCCAAATGCGGGTCTCCCAATTGTTTCAAATCATAATCTTCGAAACAACGATTTCCCTCCTCCTCCCCCTCCCCGTCATGAGTTGAGCGTGGAATCGTCAGTACAGCATACTACAACTTCCTCTTTTGGAATGAAAGAAGTCTCGGCAGAGGTTTTCGACCGGTCATGGCGCGATAGGCCAGTCAATCATAGTGCACGTGAGCGTGAGTTATTCAATTCTGAGACTGGACAGTTAGAGCCAGTTAGAGAAGCTCGTAACGGAGGGGCGAGGCAGAATCGCAACGATCCCCCGATGCACAAGCATTCTGTTCTTCAACGTCCTTCCGGTCCGGCTGAACCATCTGCAGCATTCCAGCAATCGCGCAGCAGTATGAGTTTCCATCGGCCTGAAGATTATGGGCGTAGAAGAGCGTCCTCGAATGTAAGCGGAACTAGTGGTAGCACTGGCGGTAGGAGACCATCTTTCTCTACCGGTAGGTTTAGCTCAGATCAGCCGCCCACGCCGGATGATGCTAGATTTCCAGGTCAAGATCTCAGGCGTGGTTCGTTTGGCTACAGCAACCCGTTTGATAACGAAGGTCCTCGTGGAAACCACACTCAATCAGGTCCATACAGCCCGAAATTTCAACACCCATCACCGAGAATGGCAGTTATTTCCCCGGTAATGAACCATGTAAGACCCTCAGTTACACCAAATGTTCAGCAGATTCAGCCTTCAGCCATTCTCCCAGTGCCTGTTGTAGATCCCAATTATGAGGACCCCGTTATCGCACAAGAGCGGATTATGAAGGAATCTAGCCAACTGGCAAGGAAACGTAGGCAAGAAGAAGAGGCTAAGGAGGAGGCTGCAAAACAAGAGAGACTGAAGATCAAACTTGAGGCATTGGAAAAACAAGCAAAGCTTCGGGAGGAGGCGGAGGCTGCCAAGCAAAAGGTTATTCAGGACAAACGTGAAGCCGAGGAGAAAGCAGCTGAGGAATTAAGACTCGCCGAAGAAAAGGCTGCAGCAGAGAAGAAAGCCACGGATGAGAAAGCTGCCGCTGAAATAAAGGCACAGGAAGAAGCTCTGGCAAGGAAAGAGTCTGAGGAAAGATTGGCGTCAGAAAGGGAACGTCCTCGACAAGGACAATTTCCAGATCGCTCAGCTAGGGAGCCGGCGGCATCTTTTATACGTAGTCGGTCCCCTGGCAATACATCAGGAATTCCGACAGGGCCTCAAATGCAGGGGAGAAGACCAGCGGGGCACATGCAAACTCAAAACCGTGAATCAAGGGAGCAGCCCTGGAAGAGTGTTTCTTCTGGGTCCGATCGATATACTGGTCAATGGGGAAGTTCGGGAAGTAATGGTCAAGCCCAAAATCCTACTGATGGTAATCCTTGGGCTCCTGTTGGCGAGAAACCACGGTTTTCGGGGTTTAATGGCGTTGGAAATGGAACTTTTGAAAACCGTTACTCAGGATTCTCTGCAAGATCAAATGCTTCACCCGCCATGCATGGTCAGCAGAATAGAGATGATGGACGGCAGGGTGGGCGGCCAGGCCGCTCCGGTCATATCTCCCTGGGATTTTCCCGCGGAACCCGGCCAAATGATAATATTTCTCAAGAAGATCGTTCGCAAGCCGTGAATCGCTGGAATACAGTTGCAAGCACTCTTCAAGATGATGAGTATACAGAAAGGCGGAAGAATAGGGAAGAGAGGTTGGCCCGGGAGGCTGACGAAGCCGCCTCTGGGATAAAGAGGGAGCCTGTAGCTCACCCAAAGATTTCCGAAACCTGGAGGAAGGTTGAAATCAGTGATGGTCAAGGACAGGTTGATAGGAAGCTTGTCAGCATCTCAAAGATAGTACGTGATGAAGCATCAGCGATTAATAAAGATTCGTTGACAGGACCACCTGCGATCATTGGTACAGCGGCTCAATCAACTACAGGGAACTCACAGCTTCAGAGGGATAATATTCCAACTGGGCCTGCCGCAGGTCGACCAACGTCTCGTTTCTTCCCCGCCGCTGCGAATTTGGTGGCACAACACTTAGGAAATCCAAGTATGCCAATAGATGAGACGACTTCAAAGATAAACCCACCAGGATCACCACCCCCCCCAATGTCTTCCGAACACCCTGTACATGGTGATATCAATTCGCGTGTTGTACATCTTCCCCCTTCGCCTCAAGCTCAACATGCTAGTGGAAAAATCTCGCCCAGCTCTCGTCCCAATAACAATTTTCACAAAATGGATAACCCGAAATCACCACGTTACCTTCCTTCTTGTGACCAACTTGAACTTGTGCAGCGGAGAATTCTAGAGTCCATGGGAAAATCTTCTTTGAAGCAGCAATCCTCACAGCAACAATCGGCCCGCCCTCATATGCAAGATAACAATGTCCTTGCATCCAAGGACTTCTCAGCTACAAAGCCTTCTTTCGAAGAAATCCGAGGGAATATTAATAAGCCCTCGGTTTCACTTCCCGGCAGTTCTCATGGCAGCAAAGATTCTAGCGAGAAGGGTGAGGTTTCGGCAGCAGGGGAAGCGCAAATGGATGGTGGATGTATTCTCTCGAAACCCGATGATGAAGAATTCTTTCATGGATTGTTTGAGCGAGATTTCGGGTCTACGCCCACTGTCAAGATCCCACACAACCACACTCCCATCTATAACGGTAATCCTTCCAAATCGCCAATGTCTCCAGTGCAGAAGTCGCGCAAAACTCCTCGGCTTTGGGTGCAAGCACCTCAGACTATCAACGCCTTTGACCCGTTTGATCCATCCGGTAAAGAATTCGTTAATGTGGAGGGGAAACGGTTTATTCCAGTTCACCTTCCGGGAGGGAAAGAATCTGAGGTTTTGTGTAAGGCTCCGGAGGGGAAGCATCGCAAAAAGTACTCGGGCTCCCGTAAAAGTTCTGGAAAGTTCAACGGTGGAAATGGTGGGCATATGGGCCGTGGTAGCAGCATGGGCAAAAGGGTGGCAGAATCAGTACAATAAACATGATGGTATATCCTATCACGCTGTATTGGGGTTAGAAGAGAGGATGGTGGGTATGATATGCTCGTGTCTGAGTACACTATGAAAGAGCAGAGTATTAGTTTCTTTTCTTGCTTGGTGCTTGGTGCCTGGATAGGGATGGGTGGGAGTTCTTTTTTCCTTTTTCTTCTTTTCCTTTTGCTTACAGATCTTCTCTTTTATTTTCTTCCCTCTCTCCCGCCTCTATGTTAGGTCTTCTTCTAAACCTACTTTATTCTATATTCTATCTACTCTTCTACCCTTACGCTTCCGGTTTTGGAAGTGGTGATCATTACTATTTTTGATTTGGGGGGTGTGGGGGCTAGGTGCCATTACTTTCTATAACTACTACGGATTTATGGGTTTGCATATTATGTTATCTGCCAAGAGAATACGAAGAGTTTATTGCTAATGTTTTATTTCATGTGGCTGGAGTAGTGAAATGCTTAAGTGCTGCATGATTTCTTCCGAAATTTTCTGATAGAAAGCAAGAACTGTTGTAGAATATTTTATTGGCATTATTATTCCATACCTTCCTCTCCTTCAGAGATATTGAAGGCTTGCCCCGGCAGCAGATGCCACTGCGCCGAATGTGATAAAACATCATTCCTCCCAATAACTTTTGCACCAATCATAAAAGTCTACCTTCTCAAATCCATCCCAGACCTCGCCCCTTTAATAATCAACTATACCAAGCGTTTCCTTTCAAGCTCTCTAGCTGGTATCCCTCGCGATCTTATTCAGCTCCCACTCTCTAGTCAGTTTTTGGGACAACATCTGAAGATCTCCGATAAGTCCTTGACAGGCCGATAATAGAGCTTCCTTCGGACTTGTTTCACCGTCTGTCTGTATCCGCAGTTCGAATTTTGGAAATAGCGGGTGGGGGGTCTTGTAGGCAGAGAAAATTACGTGTTCGTTCTGAAGAAGTGTTGCACGAAGCAGATTGCCGAGAGTGTGGTCCTCTTTGTTGAATGTGAAAATTGCAGCGTTGGGTTGGCGCGTGTCAGGTTCCATTGTAACTTTGGCCTCTCCATCAGCGAGGAGGAACAGCTCGAATCTAGATTGTGTTAGAAATGAAAGGTATAGGAGGGTCTGTGTCGAGATGAGTGATTTTTTAGAGGGGTTCTGACCTATCTGGGGCGTTCATGACGAATTAATTATTTTGAATGACTGTAATAAAAGCTGTAAGAACAGTAGACGAGGGGGGTTGAATGGTCTCAAGATTGACGAGATGTCAACTGGCCAATGATAAAATCTTCTTGGCGGTAACCGATTGACCTTAGATGTTCAGCCTCAAGGTTAGATCAGTTCCAAGTTTAGTATTTCTAGCCCTTTAAACATGCCATGCTCAGTCAGCTTTAACTTGGCCTTACTTTATGTAGTGTTATGTTACACAATAGGATAGTCTAGAAGTCAATTCAGCTTCAGAGCCTGGGGTATATGTTGCCCGTGCCGGAGCCGATCAGATCTTTGAGTGAGCACTTAGAAACGGTTGCGTCACTGTTGCAGCTTCTATTTCCTTGTTGTTGTTGATACACGGTATGTGCACAGCTTCATTCTAAGGAGTATTTGTATCCTGTGTCCCCTCCTCACAAAGCTGCACAAAAGTGGGGGGGTATACCTGTTCATATCTAGCTCTTCCCTGTATTTTTGCCTGGTAATATACATCTCTCCATCTGTTACCATTCTCGGGGACTTTATCTTCTAAATCTCTGTCTGGCTTTGTTCTTTATACTTCTTTACAGGGGAATTCAACATGCTGAGACTGCGCGCTCTCTCGCAATTTCGCTGCTCTCCTCGTGTACGAACGAACAGCTTCCGTGGTTTCCAGTCACTAGCTTCTTCAACTCGTCAAAATACATCACCACTTTTCTCTGCGGGTTTCAGGCCCCAATTGAAACCCCTGTTATCAACAGCTAAACACCCACAATCGAGAATCATAGCTACATCAGCTTCAAATAATCTCATTCCACCCCAGCGCAGTAAACTTGCAAGATTCGTCATTAAGACATGCATATACACGGGCTTTGCAAGCCTCGCGGTAACGGGACTTATAGTGGCTTTCTTCATCTACGATGCTAGCACATATAAAGTCGAGTCAGAGACGTACGACCTCAGTTTATCGGAACTAGCATTGAACCCAAGGAAGGGTGGACCAAAGAATTTACCGATTGCAGAAATATTGGTGGGTTATATTTACCCGATTTCACCCGCGTGCAGTCGCCGGTTCAGTATTTGACCAAATCGCTAACTTTGTTTTGGTATGGCAGGTTGATGATGACGATAGCCCCGAAATGCAAAAGCAGAAAGATAAACCTAAGCTTGTAGTTCTTGGCTGTGGCTGGGGTTCGGTAGCTCTGCTGAAGAACATTAATCCGGATAACTACCATATCACCGTTGTCTCGCCGAGTAATTATTTCCTCTACACACCTCTCCTCCCCAGTGCTACAGTGGGGACACTGGAAGTACGTTCACTAGTAGAACCAATAAGAAGAATTACAAGTAGGATCCGGGGCCACTTCCTCAAAGCCAAGGCAGAATCTGTCGACTTTTCGCAGAAACTTGTGGAGGTATCACAGACGCTACCAGATGGGGAGGAGAGGAGATTCTATTTGCCATATGATAAGCTAGTGATTGGTGTTGGTAAATTTATCCATCCCAAGAACAATGAGCGATATGATTTGATATAACTAATACATATAAAGGATCACAAACAAGAACTCATGGAGTCGAAGGCCTTGAGCATGTTGAATACCTTAAAGATATCAACGATGCTAGAAAGATCAGGAGTAGGGTTATCGAATGCTTTGAGAGAGCATGCCTTCCCAGCACTACGGACGAGGAGCGAAGGCATCTGCTATCCTTTGTGGTCTGTGGGGGCGGACCAACTGGTGTTGAGTTCGCTGCAGAGCTGTTTGATATGCTCAACGAAGACCTTACACTAATGGTAAAATACCTTTTTAAGTTTTCATCTATATATGAAGAACGGTATTAACTGGAAACTCTAGTATCCTAAAATTCTCAGGAATGAAGTCTCAGTTCACGTTGTTCAATCCCGCTCCCATATACTCAACACCTACGATGAAGCTCTCTCTCGTTACGCAGAGGTAATTGATGTATTCAGGCCCCCAGTCAGAATCGCATCTAATTCATATTGTAGGAACGTTTTGCCCGTGATCAAGTAGACGTCCTCACCAATGCCCGCGTTTCTAAAATTGAAAAAGATAAAGTAATATTTACACAGCGCGATCCCGAAACCAATGAAATCGTAACAAAGTCACTCCCGTTTGGAATGTGTCTCTGGTCTACTGGCGTTGCCCAAACAAGCTTCGCCGAACATATCGCATCACAGATTGAAGTACAGAAAAACAAACACGCCCTCGAGACAGACAGCCATCTCCGCCTACTTGGGACTCCATTGGGGGATGTTTACGCGATTGGCGATTGTAGTACAGTTCAAAACAATATTGCAGCCCACCTTACAGACTTTTTGAAACAAATCGCATGGGAGCGTGGAAAGGATCCAGAAAAAATGGATTTGGACTTTGGAATGTGGAGAAGTATGGCAACGAGGGTGAGAAAGAAGTTTCCACAGGCGACAGATCATTTAAGGAGATTGGATAGGCTATTTGAGGAGTATGATAAAGATAAGAGTGGAACTCTTGATTTCGACGAACTGAAGGAATTATTGCAACAAATTGATAGTAAACTTACTTCGCTACCAGCTACAGCACAAAGAGCACATCAACAAGGGTACTACATATTTCTTTCCCCCCTCTCTCCTCTTCCTCGCACTCATTTCACTAATAAAATATTAGACAATATCTCGCCCGAAAGTTCAATAAATTTGCCCAGGCTGCTCCTGGACTGGAATTGAACAATATTATTAACGGAGATTTGGATGAAACCACATACAAGGGTTTTGAATATAAGCATCTAGGGAACCTTGCTTATATTGGAAACGCAGCTGTGTTTGATCTTAACGGATTGAGCATTGGAGGTGGGCTTATCTTTGTTTACCTCTGGAGGTCTGTATATTTTGCACAGAGTGTGAGCTTTAGAACCAGAGTTTTGCTAGCTATGGATTGGGGGAAGAGGGCGCTGTTTGGTAGAGGTGAGTTCAATTTCGTTCTTGAATTGCTAGAGACTGGCGCTAACCATGAAGCAGATTTGATGAATTTCTAAACAAGCGACTTCTCTTGGAAGATGTAAACTTATTTTATGATGGTAGCGGGAGTTGGTAGATGGTGATATAATTATATAGTGGGATATGATTATTTTGGGAAGGCGCAACATGCTTGGCATCTTTATTAATCATTGGCTATCAGTGTTATCGGCTTCCTGCTCTCTGCTCTTGCAGGGCATTGTTATAGGGGCAACTCAATTTCGTAGATACAGCACCACAACCAGTAACAAGGAAGAAGAGAAAATACCCCGTATATTTTCAAGTAGAATAAAATAGTTAATATTTAATCATTAATACAAGGACCGATCCATCGCTTACCTGAAGGGCAAAGGTCTTCGGCAGCGGCTCCCATATTACAATAGTATTCCTTTTTTCTCTTTCTCCAATGGATCCTCCCCCCTTGGTTTGCGAATGGCTCTCCCGCTGCTATGGCACACACCACTTCTTTTCTTCTTCTTTTTTTTTCTTGCAGTTTTCATTAGAACAAGACATTCCACCGCCATAGTCGATGTCAGACATATTTTTCTTTGAGACGCTCCTGCTATCCTGTTATCTTGAGACCGTATCTTTCCTATCAAATAAAGCCCTTCCTCCGCTGCCACATGCCACATTTCATTTCAGAATTCTTCATACTACATACCGCAGTCTTGACTTCATATCTCTCCCGCCATTATTACTACATCGACCTCAGATTATGTACCCCTTAAAGAAACCGAAATCATACCGCGGTATCATATAACTACGTAGTTACATCGTAGTGATATTAGAAGCTAGCGGTAGATGTAAAAGGGAGTGATATTCTATGAATCTATAAACACTTCACGTAGTAGTCAGGATAAGGGTTCGATGTTGTGGGGTGTGGTGTAGCGGAAGTCATGATGGTTGTTAGTGGTTGGTGGTTTGGTGGTGGGAGTGAAGCACTCGAATGGGGTTGATAACATGTTTCTGGGTTACTTTAGGATGGAGAAGCTTCCTGTAACGCTTTATATGTATATACATCACACCACTGCCAGCTATGTACATATGTGCGGCTATAAATCTTCTGGTCTCGGTGGTTGATGGCGGCGGTGTTGGCGTTAGATATCAGCACTATTATACGAGCCGACTCTCGTGCTGGCCGCAGTAATAGTCCCGAATCACTGTTTATATCCCTCAACTGGACCGATTTTAAGGGCTAGTTCTTTTTTTCTTCTTTTTTCCTTTTTTTTGGGGGGGGGCCCCCCATGACAAAATAGATTTGGCTGTGCTATGCTTGGTTTTGACTTTATAAGTACATCTAATTTGAAGACATTGATTCTGGTAGGAGAGAAGGGCGGTAAAGAAGTAGAACAAAGTTATCCACAGTTCACTACAGCCCTCCCAGTCTCTTAGGGCCGTTTCTGCCCCGGGGTATTCAGTCGAGTCTTGGCATAGATAATTTCGTCCATGCTATCATTACCCCTGCTTACTAACTAACCTTTGGTGATTATTGGAGTGAGGAGCAAAAGTTCTAATATGTACTGCTTGTGAAAAAACAAAATCAGAATCTTGAAGAGAGGTGGCAAGGTATTTTTTTCTTTATTAATTACACGGGAAACATATAATAATATTAAATCCCGGATCTCTTCTAAGCAATATTAATATATCCCCAACCCTTACATAAAAGAAAGGAAAGCAAAGCACCGGAGAGGGCAGAAATATAACCCCCTATTAAAATCAAACACCCCCCCCCCCCCCCACCAAAGCTATCTCCCTCCCCTACTCCAGCTACTCCAACTCCTCCACAAACCGACACCACCTCCCCAATACCCCCTTCACCACCACCGACCTCCCCGCTCCTCCGCCTCCACCCCTCAACACCGGCACCTCCGCCTCCATCCACGACACCTCTCCGCCTCCCACATCCTCCTGTACATACCCCTCACCCAGCACCAAAAAGCGCCCCGACTCTGCCGCTGCGTCCACCGCGAGGGACAGCGTGTTTGCGATGCCCTCGCCACTGAATTCACCTGTGGTGTGGTGGTGTGCGCCGATGAGGCCCCAGATGGCGAGTAGGGGTGGATTGCTGTCGCTGTCGGGGGAGGAGGGGGCAGGAGGGGTGTATTGAAGGAGTGTGAGGAAGGTGCGAAGCGTTTTGAGGTCACGCAGGTATAGGAGCTCAATGTGTTCGGCGGCGGAGAGGATGTCGAGTGTGGGGGTGGGGTAGGTGGTGTATTCTTCTTCTTCTTCTTCCTCTTCTTCTCCTCCGGATTGTTGGGATTGTGCTGCTGTGTTGGCGACCTTGGTGGGTATTGGGAATCGCTTGGCTGTTGGGGAGGTTATCATGCTACCCCTGTGTGCCGCTGGGGAGCTCTGGTAGGGCTGAGATACTGGTGGCTTGTCTCCTAGTGTGGTGAGCGGTGAGATCTCGTGTGGTTGTGGAGGTATGGGGGAGCTGGGTTCCCGGATTTGTAGGAGAACCTTCCCGCGGGTATTCGGAGTTTCAGGGATGGATATATTGCGGGATTTATCTTCGTTTTCTTTTGTAGCCTCATTTCGAGCTCCTGTTTCTTTACGTAGCTTCTTCGTGCCAGCTGGGTGATTGTCTAGGCCCCCTGGAGATTTACCAATAGGGCTTTGAGACCCTTCTTGGCCTTTGGGTGCTACGACACTCTCACCAGTCATAAACAGCTCTTCGTCATCCTCTTCCGGGGGCGGAGAACTTAACGGTGAGCTTGAAGGTAAAGCGGTGGGTAACTGTACTGGCGATACAGCTTCCTCCGTTTCTGGTAGGGCGGGTGGAGTGCTATGTTCGGGGGGTTTCGTCTCAGTGACTTTTGATATTGGTGACTTCTGGTCGTTGGCAGACTGGAACCCCTGGTCAAGGCCCGTGGCCCCGTGATTAAGCTCCTCTACCCCATGCCCTTGGACTACATCCTCTGCCTCCCCCAGCTCTGGAGTTTGTGACTGGGTCATCTGATGCTGTGATCCCGAGCCCGGCGGCTCATGCTCACCCAGCAACCTCTGCTCACTCCCATCACTCTCGCTCCAGGGCAGCTCAGGTTCTTCCTCTCCGCTCAGTGGAAGATATTCCCGATCGTCATCATCCATCAATTCGAAAACGCCATTCTCGTCCTCGATGCCCACGAAGATCAGATACGTCTTTTCCTCGTCCTTTAGAGGTTGCTGCACACCGCCGCCGCCGCCGCTGCCGGCTCGGTGGTGCTCGATGATGGAGGAGATGAATTCGCCCGGGTCTCTGCACTGGATGGCGAGTGGTTGGGTGGTGGCCATGGTTGGCTGTTGGGTTGTGGGGTTACTATTGGGTTGTGGGTTTTGTGGGTTGTGGGTTTTGTGGGTTGTGGGTTTTGTGGGTTGTGGGTTTTTCTTGCTCATTGGGGGGACGGATAGCTCCGTTGTGGGTCGCTTATCGATAAAGAATCGAATCTCTGGGGTGCAGGTGCCTGATGACATAATGTGCGGGCCAGGGACAGGAACACTTTTTTTTTTTTTGACGGAACGGGCAGGGGTTGTGACTAGCTGACGGGGGGGCTGCTGCATGGCGGGAGGTCTTAGTAGCATTTTTCGAACACAGCATGCACCCACGCCGGACAGTAGAGCTTTACACATAACGTATTCTAAACGGAAAAGCAACACTAGATCTCTGGATTGCATGTATTTACTTATATATGTTGGCAAAACACGTACCAGTGGGTTTGGGTTTCCACTTGAGATATGCGGGTCGGGCCTTTCCTTGGAGGTACATAAGTGGGCCCTGGGGCGGGTCGGGCCGGGCCTCTAGCTCTTGGAACCAGATGCCAAACCGCCTGCCTGGTCAAGCTAAGATTCTTAAGCCAGCTACATAGCTCAATAAATACATGTATACAAATTCACAACTCAACTACACTATGACACCCCCCCACTTTGTATCGTCTCTCGACAAATTCAACTCAGGCAACATGAATCCAGTTGCAGAAAGATGACCCGGCTAGTTTTTGCTTGCTGGGCCCTGCAGGCGTGATATTCATAGAGGACCCGTATTGCCCTTGATGGGTGCTACGTGCAGTCGAGAAAATGGATGTTCTTCATTAATTACCCCCCCACGATCCCTTCCTTCCGGCCAGCATGATCTTGAACATTTGCTTCCTTTTCACCCCACAGCAGGCTGCTCATAACCACACTATTACCAAGTAGCTCTCCCCACCATCGATCCTCCATATGCATATTCGAGACGCAGAGCTACATGTAGTAGAGGAAGCGAGTGTAAATAAAACACGGGGCATAAAATACTCCACCCGCGCCGAATAACCACGTGGCGGGCGGGCGGGGGAATGTAGGATACCTACATGTATCACCGTACCGGCAGGCGTGCAAACGCCCAGCTCAGCTCCTCCCGGGTATCATGGTCATTAATTCAATTCAATTGCACTTGGGGGCTGTACCGGCGCCATGTCCCAGTGAGGGGAGGGCCCTCCGCATGCCAGCTTATTTACATAATCTAATTGTCCCATTGCTGGAGCCTTCCGATGCTTCTACATAAGTACTACAATATAGCCGTCGTCCACTGTAGTAAGATCGCCCCCCCCCCCCGGGGGGGATAGATGGCCATAGTGAATCCACCACTCCACTCTCGCAGTAGGTACAATGTCCACTCTCGAGCGATCCCACCCCAGATCTTCTACGAGCAGGCGAGAGTGGCTCAGCTGGTTAGATGTGAGAATACCGAGTGATTACTGATGATCCATATCAGCTCCCTCACATGTAGGCACCTTTCTCCCTTGCCCTACAGCATACCTGATCTCGTAAATGAAAAAAAAGTATCTATTTGTAATAGCGAAGCTGTTATTCTCAAGCGCCGATTCCATAGACGCTAGCTAACGCGAACCGCCAAGCCACGAGTGACATTACATGAGCCCAACACAATCAACAACCCCTCGTTCATTCCTCAATTGCCAGCCAGGCTATCAATCAGTACATAGCTAGCTATTGTAATAGATAATGGCTCTGACCAATCCAAGTAACACGCACGCTCCATCTCGGCGCTGGACAAGAAACGGAATGAATGTGAACGCCAACAACAGCAACAAGTAAAAAAAAAAAAAAAAAAGGGGTGGAATTAAGGCAAGTCATAGTTTGGCATTTCTCTCTCTCTCTCTTTGACCTCCCCCCACAAAGACCGGTCCATGCATCTCGCCTTCCCGTTCCTAGGCAGAAAAAAAAAATAGGAGGAAGAGAGGGGACGAGATAAGATAGTAATAAGCTTAAGTGTAGATAAAAAACAATCCCTATGCCTAGCAATCAGAAAAAAAAAGAATAGAAAATCTACAAAAGAAAGAGAAAAAAAAAAAGGGAAAGAAAGAGGCCACAGAAAAAAAAATCTAATTCTCCACAAAATCATCCTCCACCCTCCCACCCCCCTCCCCCAACTCCATCAACAGCTCCCTCCCCGCCTTCCCGCCCACACTCCACCTCTTCCCCACCTCCAACTCCAACACCTCCTCCTCCACGCCCTCGCCATCCCCCTCCTCCCCCTCCTCCTCCCCGCCACCCACATCCACCAACACCCCCCCAAACCCGCTCCCCCTCTTGACCCCCTCCACAAACGCCCTCACCCCCTCAAATCCCGTCCCCTCATACACCTCCACCGCCCCGTCCAAACACGCCCTACTCACCGCGCCCCTCCCAGCAGCCAACCACTCCCCCGCCGCCAACATGCGCCACATGGCCGCCTTCCTCCGCCGCGCCCCCCACGCCCCCGTACCCACGCCCTCGCGCACACTGTAGCACGCGCCAACCCGCTCCGTCACAAGCGCATGCCCGATGCCCGGGTTCGCGTGCATGTCCCGCGCATGGATCGCCCACGTTGCCGCCTCATCGGCTGCGCCCCCGCCGCGCAGCCGCAGCAGCTCAACAGACACCAGAAGCGCCCGCAGCGCGCAGTACGTGCTACTACAGCGCGACCGGTACGAGTAGACGGCGAGGTCGAGCAGGGGGTAGATCTGGTCGGCGCGGACCTTGGTGGTCAGGCCCGTGCCGGTGAGGATTAGTGATATCGCGGTCATTTCCTGTTTGTTGTAGAGGGTCAATGATCAGTTCTCAGAGGGGGGTCCGCTTTGTGCGGAGGGGGGAGAGGGGAGCGGGGGGGGACGGACCTGGGCGCCGGCGTGGTATTTCCACGCTTTGTCGTTTCCAAAGTCGGTACGCAGGAGGTCGTACACGCCATTCGCAAGCCGCCAATCGCGCAGCAGGAAGGCATAATCAGCCAGCTTGCGCATCTGCGCCTCGGGCGTGCTAGGATGGTAGCTTGCCGTCAACGGCTCATAATTACTCGCACTGGTACTCGTCCTGCTGCCACTACTTCCAAAATACCTCTTACTCATGCTCAGGAAGCGTCCCGAGAGCCCACGGCGGCGCGACGCCACCTGGTCGTTCCAGGTGGCGACGCACCGCTCCATGAACGGGATGATGGAGACCTGCGCCATCTCGCGGATCATGGTTGTGAGTGCGGCGGCGTCGCTGTCGGGGAGACAGAGCGCCGGCTGGTCGTCCGAGTAGTCGGCGTCCGTCGAGGTGACGGAGGCGAGCTCCTCGGCGGCCGAGATCCAGTTGGGCTTGGGCACGATGACGGCGTCGTCGTCGGATATTACGGCGCGGCCGCCGGAGCGGAGGCGCAGGAGGTGGCAGTGGAGGCCAAAGTGCTTCTTCATTTGGTCAAAGAGGCTGTTGGATCTGCAGAGGTGGGGGGTGTGAGACAGTCAATACGACCGAATGCTTCTACAGAGAGACAGAGGGAGGGGGGGCTACTACTGACTTTTTGATATCGTCGCGGTCCTCGTCATGCACGAGCACATAGTACCGCAGATAGTCCGTATTCACATACGCCGGCAGCTGTACCCTACTCCCCGACGTGTACAGATTCCGCAGCGTCTCAATCGGCGTCGTATTCCTCGACGAGATTGCAATAACACACGCCACGGGGTGCGAGAAGGTCTCATGCGGGGCCACGGGCAGCGCACTCAACAGCCGTCTCAAATACAGCATATAAAACTCCCTCCCCGTCCCCGCCAGCTCGCGGTCCATATGCAACCCCACCAGCTCCTCCACCTCCTCAATACTGCCCCCCACCCACACCTTTTTCTTCTCCCCCTCGGCCTCCCCTCCTCCTCCTCCTCCCGCCGCTGCCGCCATCGCTGCCGACGCCGCCCTCGACAGCCCCGTCTCCCACTTTTCTCCCCCCGCCGCCACGTCCGCCAGCGCCACAAACCGCATCCCAAAATCATCATAGCTGCTGCTGATGCCCTGACTATCCCTGACCGTCACGCGGCCCGAGATCTCCTCGCCATAGGGCCGCAGCATGTCCTTGAAGTCCGCAAAGCCCTTCTCGCGCGCAAGCGCGTTCGTGTCATTGCTCACGTGCACGGCCACGTGCGGCACAAACGCACGCAGGATCAGCGACTTTGCGTCGGCGTCGGCGGGCGCGCGGGCGGCGCTGCTGGTGGCGCTGGCGGGGTTGAAGAGGCTGTTGAGTGAGGAGACGGAGCTGTGGGCGGCGGAGGTGGACGTGCGGTAGATGGAGGGCGGTTTGGGGACGGAGGTGGGCAGCGTGGGGCGGCGGATGGGGAGGGTGGGGAAGGCCGACGTCATGGTGGGGGGTCGGCGGCCCGGGTGGTGGTGGTGGTGGTGGTGTTCCAGTTGTGGTGAAGCTGGGTAGTTTGATGTCTGGTTGAGTGAGTGGTGGTGGTGGTGGTGGTGAGATGCTACTGGTTGGTGGTGAGATGCTGGGTTATAGGTCTGAGAGTGGTGGTGCGTGGGGTTTTGTCGGATTCTGGCGATGCTTGGGAGCCTCAAGTTGACGAAAGTGGAGTGGCGGTGCGTGCTGTGATGGAAGGGGTCCCACCAGCCACAGCAGAGATGTCTGTCCCTGCATCGGCGGTCGAGTGTGCGTGGGGACGAGAGGAGAAAGTTGCTGCTTCTAATATTGGCAGCATTGAATGCGTTATAGCGCCAAGAAGAAGAAAGACAGAGTCATATCAGGTCACTCGGTTGTCTCTGCAGCCCTCACAACACTACAGACCGCCGAGTATTCACTAGACCACCCTCAACGCAAATCTAGGCCAGCTTCAGAGAATTGGCCCAGTAAAGTGTCTCCCATTATTATTGGCGTATAAAACTGCCAAAATAAACATCCATGTTACAAAAGAAACCTCCCCAACTTGTACTTAAAAGCCAATACTTCTACCCCCCCCCCCCCCATAATACAATATGCAGCACAACCCTGTATCACCACACACACACACCTAAGCAGTACTTGAAACCGCACCCAACCCATCCACCTTCCCCCTCACATCCCCGGGCAGCGGCCACACCATCCACAGCGTCGACTCCTTCACAACCTCATAGAACCCAACCGTCTTGTCGTCGTCAAGGTACTTGCAGTTGAACTTGAGCCGGAAATAATGTGTCGGCACCATCCCCTCCTTGTCCTGGATCTTGGCCTTGACCGTCTTGATGGAGTCGGAGGGATTGACGTCGAGTGTGATGGTCTTGCCACAGTCTGTGTCATGTGGTGGGGTGTGTGTAGTTAGGATTCTGCAAAGAGGCAAGGGAGGAAGGGGGGGAGGAGGAAATACCCTTCTTGATAAAGATCTGGATCGTGAGCAATGTCATGGTGGCACGGGTGGTGATATTGGTGGTTACATGTAATGTAGAGAAAACGCGAAAAGTTGGGCAACTGCTACCTATGATGTAACAAGTCCGGTACCGAGAAAGTTTAAAATCTGTATACATGTATATACATCTTTACACCACCGTGGAGAACAGAAAACGGATGGAACGAGTGATTCCGAGTGACTCGCTGTCTGTCTGTCTTGTCTACCCATCCGGATTGAGGGCGGCCCGCAGACTGACAGATGCGATCTTTGCATGATGATATTGGGGACTCGACTGTTGTGCAAGATACCGTCTTCTGCATGTCTCCTGTAGGTATGTATACATGTATCGTATACTCGAGGACGCCGCCGACGCAATTGGCATTCCGAAACAGAAGGCCAGCTTGGCACAGAAAGCTTATTTCACCTCACGCATCCAGCCAAAAGCACAAACACAAAACCAGCTGTCCACTCACCCACCAAGCAGCCGAGTGACCATTGGTGATGATGTCGGCCACCACCGGGCCCTCTCGACGCTTACGCGGCCGCCAAGATGCGTCCAAGCGGGAAAGGCTTGGAGACCCGCGGGAGTGGACGGGAGTGGACGGGAACTCTAGGTATCTGCGGGTTATCGCTCAGGGAAGGAATACTTCAACTCGCTCGTCTTCTGTGTGGTGCCGAGAGACAGAGGGAAATGATTACTGTGCGGGCAGTGCAAGGCCTTGGTGGGCCTTCAAACTCCAATGCACCTAGAGCTACATCATACATGTCCCTCCTTGCCCAATTAATGCATCTTGGCTGTTGCTTTAACCTCCGCCCAGAAGGGTGCAATTGCCGGGGTCTGTCACAGGGGGTGGAACTCGGGAGTCGGAGGAGGAGGAGGTGCTGCTACATACATATATACTCGTGCACCCCCACCACATCTTTACCTGGGGCAGCCTTTTTCACATCTTATTTTATTATCATCTACACTTTTTTTGCCCCAACATGGCTCGTCCACGGATAATACTACCCACAGTGCTCCTGGCAGCGCTGTGTCTCGGCCTATACGGCTTCTTTGGTATGCCTACCTTAATCCTGCTCCTAACCCGGCGCATGCTACAGCTAAAACTAACAATTCCCCCTCCAGGCCGCAGCAAATCCGCCCACCCCCTCGAATCCCTCTACTCCCACCACCACAACCCCACCACCGCCGCACCCCCACCCACCCTCCGCACCACCTCCTTCAGCCCCACCGACCAATCCCTCCTCGCCCGCAAACCCCGCTATGCCATCACCTCAAGCGTGCAAACCGCCTCCTTCACCCCAATGGCCCTCATGCTCGGCTACTCGATCCAAAAGCACAACGACCTCGCGGCGATGGACGCCGAGCTCGTGCTGCTCATCCGCGAAGACGCCGTCGACGGCGTGAGCGCCGAGAACAAGACGCGGCTCGAGGCGGCGGGCTGGACACTGCGCGTCGCCGAGGAGCTCACCTTTCCCGGCGTCGACAACAGCGCCATCCGCGCGCACCACCGGCACAACCTCAACAAGCTGCACCTGTGGACGTGGACCGAGTACGAGAAGATCCTCTTTATCGACGCCGACGTGGTGTGCAAAGGGTCGCTGGCGGAGCTGTGGGACATGCCTGGCGAGTTTGCGGCCGCGCCGGACGTGTGGTGGGATGTGATTACGGATAGCAGGTTTAATTCGGGGGTGGTGGTGTTTAGGCCGGGTGTGGAGACGTTTGGTGATATGATTAAGAAGGTGTCGGATCCGGCGTATCATCAGCCGAATGATGCGGATCAGGCGTTTTTGAATGCGTATTATCGGTTTAGGTTCTTTGGGTTGCCGTATAAATATAACTTTAATCTCATTATGGTGTGTTCTCTCCCCCCCTCATCCTCATCCTCCTCCTCCTCCTACGATTTTGTGCAAGTAGCTCGGGAGTAACATGTTGGGTCTAATATTGTGTGTGTGGAATGTAGTATCAATACCACCGCGAGGCGTGGGATATGCTGTGGGATGAGGCGGTCCTGATCCATTTCACGGTCAAGAAGCCGCGGTCGAATCCGGACGAGCACTGCCACGAGGACTGCGCGGAGTGGGAGGTTCTTGAGGTTTGTTTTCCACCTCCCATGTATATTACTGTTTCCCCCGGAATCAATTACTTATATCTACGGATAGTGGTACGGCCAATACTTTCGCGAGATGCGGGCCTATTATGGCTGGGACAACGAGCTGCCGGATTATCAGTAAAGCTAGGGAAGGGGGACAGGTTCTTCTCTCGGGTCCAGGCGGCCCGATCGAGGAGGGCTTTCTTTGTTGGAATCTTTTTAACTTGGCTTGTGTTCTTTTTTTTATTAATAGGGTTGGTACTGGTACGGGTTTTTTCAAATTCTTTTTTTTTTTCAATTGCCGGATGTCCGGTGTACAAATGCATTTTTTCTTCTTTTTTTCTTCTTTTTTTTTTCTTTCTTTGTGTGGTTATATATGTAGCTAAACCACATAGACGGAGCACTTGCAATTAAATGAGGGGGATTTATCGTTTTTCCCTTTTACTATGAAGGTCTTGGGCTTCTTCTTCTTCTGCATATATGCGTCCGGATGCAGACAGACAGAATTGGACTCTGCATGCAGTGCAGTGCAGGATTGGCATTCTCTGCTCTGCTCTGGAAGCACAATGAAACCCCACGGGGAGGTATTGAGTCACCACTGAATATATCTCTAGATGTCTATGTAAATGTCACTCTCTTTGAGGGCTGTTGTTTGAGATATCACCCGTCCTCCAATCGATATCGGCTTACCAAACACCCCTGCCCGCCCAGCCCTTTTCTGCTTAATTGCCCTCAACACGTCGCGCCCGTCCGTCGCGTCGCCCCAGCACTCACTTAACCTCACCACACTGCACTCACCACATCCACCATCCATCTCGTCCCATTCCACGCAAAACCAAAGAAACTCTTCACCACCCACCACCCACCACCCACCACCACCACACAACACAACACAACACCACCATGGACACCCGCCTCCCCCTCCCCCAGCTACCCGCGCTGACGCTCCTCCCGCCCATCCCAGACCCGACCGACTGGGACGCCACGCTGCTGCCGCAGCTGCACCCGCTGGACGCGGCGCTGCGCTGCCAGGTGTGCAAAGACTTCTTCACGGCGCCCGTGCTCACAAACTGCCAGCACACCTTCTGCTCCGAGTGCATCCGCCGCGCGCTGCAGTCGGACCGCGTGTGTCCGCTGTGCCGCGCGCCCGAGCAGGAGTACCGCCTGCGCAAGAACCAGGTGGTGGCTGACATGGTGGATGCGTTTATGGCGGCGCGGGCGGGCGTGTTGGCGCTGGCGATGGGGGGTGGGAGGGGTGTGCGTGGGGAGGATGGGGGGGAGGATGTGGGCGAGGAGGGGGGGAGGAGGAGGAAGAGGAGGAGGCGGTGTGTGGTGAGGGCGCAGGAGGAGGAGGAGGAGGAGGAGGAGGAGGAGGAGGAGGGAGAGGATGAGGATGGGGAGTGGGAGAGGGATGGGGAGGAGGAGGAGGTTGTGGAGGTCCCGTCACCGGGTTTGTGTCCTCCCTCCTGTCATGGCCACAGCATTAGCAGCACGCACCCCCATACTGACTGCCAGCTCCGGAACTAGATGACGGCCTCGTCTCCTGCCCATCATGCAACAAGCGCCTCAAGCTCGAAGCCGTCGACCCGCACCTCGACATCTGCCTCACCAACCCCCCGCCCCCGCGCACCCTCACCCCCAGCACCCTCCCCACCACCACCACCACCGCCGCCGCCGCCGCCGCCGTCCACCGCCCGGCCCCACTCCCAAAGTTAAATTACTCACTCATGAAAGATAAAGACCTACGCTCCAAGCTCAGCGCACTCGGCATCCCCTCGACGGGCGGGCGCAAGGCGCTGCAGGAGCGCCACAGCGAGTGGGTCACCATCTGGAACGCAAACATTGACGCGAAGCGGCCGCGCAGCAAGGCGCAGCTCCTGGCGGACCTGGCGGCCCGCGAGCGCGCGAATGCGAGGCCGAGTAACCAGATTGTGAAGGAGCGGTGGAGCGATGAGAGGTGGGGGGAGGAGCATAGGTCGCAGTATAAAAAGCTGGTAGAAGAAGCGCGCATGAGGAGGGGCCAGGCGGCGCCGGGGAAGGTGGATGGTGAGGGGGTGGGGGTGGGGGTGAGTCGGGGTGAGAATAGTGGGAGTGGTGGGGATGGGGAGAATGGGGCGGGTGAAAATGGGGTGTTGACGGTGGTGACGGTGGGGAGAGGGGAGGTGCCGGGGGTGTTTGGTAATGTGATGGGAGGTCAGGACCTGATGGGTGTGGATCCGCAGATTAATGGCAAGAGGAAATATCAGGAGATAGATAACACCGTCAGTAGTAGTAGTAGCACTAGCAATGCCCCCAATGCCCCAGCAGTGACTGAAGTGGTACAATAAGTTCCTCGATTGATGTTTTATATCTCTTTTTCCTTATTTCTTTTCTTTTCCTTTTTTTTTTTTTTTTTTTTTTTTAATTGGCCTCTTTTCTTTACTCTTTTTCTTCTTTTTTTTTCCTCTCATGATAAATAAGGACTTTTTTCCTTTACTTGCGGTCTATTGGGAAGTACTTTAATCTCGAAAGAAAGAATAACTGTATATATATTACATTGATTGATAGAAGAAGAAAGGGAAGAAAAAGCAATGTGCAAAAAGAAAAAGAAAAAAAAAACGCAGGCACATGAAGGAGTCAATGATCGTTTCTTCGTTATTTGGTCAGATGGGCGCCAGTGATAAACCACCAAACGACAAAAAAGAACCTACGATGCTGAAAGTGGAATCTTGATCTCTTCATCGACTGCCTGAGGCGCTATCGTGCCCACACAACCTCGATCCTCCTCCTCCTCCCGCAGTAGCTGCTCCTCCTCCTCCCCTTTCAACGTCAACTTGCCCAACTCCTCCATCACCTTCCTCCGCCTCTCCTTCTCCCTCTTCTCCTTCTCCGCCTCCTTCCTCCTCTCCTCCTCCTCCAGCAGCTCCTCCATCTCCTCCTCCACCTCGCCATCCTCCAGCCCCACCTCACCCAACACCCTCGTCACCTCCTCCACCTCATCCACCTGCTCCCTCAGCTCCTCCACCACCGCATCCACCGCCTCCACGCCGCCCGTCTCCCGATTCAGCGCCCGCAGCACCTTCGTGCTCCTCTTCAGCTGCGCCACCAGCTCCGCGTTCCCCGTCGCCTGCTCAATGCGCCCCAGCACCTCCTCCAGCTGCCCCAGCGCGCCCACCCGCCGCTCCAGCGTCGCCTCGGCCAGCTTCTTACTCTTGAGCGCGGCCACGGCCACAATGCGGTTCTTGCCCTGCAGCGCGGCACGCGCCTTGTCGGTGCACGCGCTGATCCGCTCGCTGAGATGGTCGATCTGGGAGTGCAGGTTTGCGATTGTGGCCTTGAGCTCGGCGATGGTGGTGTCGGTGGGCGTGACGGGCGTGGGCTCCTCGTTTTCGTTTTTGAACTTTATGGTTTCGCCGGCGAGGGTGGCGGCGCGGAGGTCGCGCGTGAGGAACTTGAGCAGCACTTTGAGGTCGCGGTCGGTGTAGGGCGTGTTTGTGAGGGGGTTGGGGTAGGTTTTGAGGAGGAGGGGGAGCGTGAAGAGGCGGTGGGTGCCGTTGGGGAGGAGGCTGATCTGCGTGAGGAGTTTCTGGGCGGATTCCTATTTTGAGGGGACCTTTGTTAATATCGATATCCCTCTTCTCTTCCCTCCCTCTCGATTACGCCGCAGATAGCTAATCTCCATCCATATAACCACCACCACCACCACCACCCGCTACCAAAAGACTCACCTCAACATTCTTCAACACCACAAACCCCCCCGCCCTCACCGCATCCCCCTCCCCCTTCCCCTTCAGCCCCGCCGTCTCCAACCCCCAGCTCAGCAGCCCCCACGGGTTGATCCACGCACGGTAATACACGCTCTCCACCTGGGCCATAAACACTTTCAACGGGAACCACTCCCTCTTCTGGACGGCCTCGGCCACCACACACCCGATCCCCAGCGGGCGGCCCCATTCGCGGGTCGCCAACGCAGCCACCAGCTCCTCGCCCGTGCGCACTACAAGCGTGTCGGGGAGGACACCGGCGCGCGCGGCGCCGGCGAGCGCGGAGGTCCAGGCGGTGGTGTTGGCGGTGAAGCCGGAGGGGTTGTTGGTGCGCAGGTGGCGGAAGTCGGAGTAGAGGGAGGGCAGGCGGGCGGCGCGGAAGGACTCGTGCGTGAGGAGGTGGGTGAGGAGTGGGGTCTGCGTGGTGCTGCTGCTGCTGCTGGTGGTGGACATGACTGTGTGATTGATGTGGTGAGTGTGGGTGAGCTTGGGTTTCCTTGTTTGGGTTGGTTGGTGGAGTTGGGTGTGAGCTGGCGGCGGTGGTGGTGGTGCTGCGTTGCCTTGGTAACGGGGGGTGCAGTGATGATCTACTGGTTTGAATATCTGTCGGGGAAGAAGAGCTTGTATTTGCACTGATAATTCTACAGACACCGTCTCTAAACCTAGAGCTCCGGGTGAATATCTTGCATGGATATTGAAATTCAAATCGTCTGGTTCAAGACTTGGCGCCAAGGGGTGGGGGCGTGTTATCGCTCCGCGGGTGCTTCTTGATCACTGACCATCACTCGCCCGCCCTGGGAGCTAAGTAGCTGCGTCGTGGCGGGTGGGTTGGTTGGTTGGTTGGTTGGTTGCCCTGGAATACACGCGCGATACCGAGGTGAATGACTAGGCGCGAGGATAGAACTCTGGAAAGGGACGAACCACATCGATCCAGCTGGAAGCTACAGGTGGGTGTGAGTTGTATGCTATTTAGTTGTACCGGTACATAGCTGTGTTGGCATAGCTACATCCACATGGGTACATGTACATAGTAGGCAGCTAGCCATATCGTGGGGAATCGCAGCAGCTATCACGGCAGCTGGCATAGAAGCCCCCCCCCCAAAAAAAAAAAACAACTTAACCAAACTTACCAAGCAGAATACATACAGTAACAGGGACCAAAGGGAGAACGATCGAGGGTTTACCGGGGTCTAAACTGGGAGAAGAGGAGGAAGACATATGCCACTCCTCAACTCAAGAGACTCCCGATATGGGGTGAGCTAGCTATAGACCGGTTAACAAAACCATCATTCAGCATCAAAAAAGACACCCGCACACCTCCCACAACCCGGGAAGCCGACATAACTCTTCCCGCAGGCATCTCCTAGTCCATCTCAAATATCTACCCATCAAGGTATGTGTGGCAACCGGTAGATTCCAGCACCCGAAAGATATATTCCTTCACAACTTATCACTCGGCGCGCATGCTATCACTCACCCTGCTTTGCCAGCAGACATGTGCCAGTATGACGCCATCTAGCGCAACCGCTCGGCTATCTCGGATCGCGAGGGTCCATCCAGCAGCCGATAACGGCCCGTGACTGCATGGCTGGATCCTCAGGATCATCGGTGGAGTGCTGGATCCTCACTATCATTTGTGTAACACGCAAAACAAGGAAAAAAATCACTTTCTGGCCAAGTATGGACCCCGAACGAATTCACCTTATAAAAAAATTGAATTAGATCCGAGTAAGCATAATATGAAGGCTCTGAAAAAATCTCAATGCAGCGTAGAATTCCGGTGCTCATAATCATACATAGTATGCCTTATAAAAAAAAAAAAAAAAAAAAAACGATACCGATATCAATGCTATTACAGTGGTATTGGTTGACCATGATACAAAAAATACAGAGGGGAAAGAACCTTAAACCATGAGCCTGCTGTGACGAGAATCGTATACAAGAGTTGAGGGACCAAAAAAAATAAAAAAAAACTAACAATAAAGAAACAGAGATGGGGTAGGCACTTGGGGAGAGGGTGGGGATGGGGAATAATGTAGTGTTACTGCTAAGCGCTGCGTTTCATAAAAGAAGAAAGAGATAAAAAACCAATGATGCCAAAGGATATTATGCCTATAAGAAAGAAGGAATAGTTTTTTGGTATGCACAAGGAAAATGAGTGTCAAAAATGCGTAAATATAGAAGAGACTTTGCCTTTCGCACTTTAATTCATAAGGCCAAAAAGAGTAGAAAGAGCAAAAAATAACGGGACTTGGTAAAATTCAATCTTATCGAGAATTTACTTCCTGCCCTTGGGCTTGTAGGTATCCGCGTCGAAGCCTAAATAAATATTAGGGTTAGTGTTTGTAATGAAAATAAATATAAACAAGGAGCGACAAACCGTAGATGGGAGTTCCGATCTGTTTATAGATAAAACGTAGTTAGTAAACCGGGGAAAACTATATAAAAACTACAGGTATGAGTAAACATACCCTCTTAAGAGCAAAAATGACCTAAAAAATAGTATTAATTAAAAACTATTCCAAATCCAATCTGTCAAGGGAGAAAGTTTACGTACATCTGTAACTGTGATGGTCTTGCGCGAAGAGTGTTCAAGATAGATCACACAGTCTTGGAGAACCTAAAAAATGCACTTGTCAACCAATGCCCTGAATATTAAACCACACACTCCCCACACAAGAAAATGCACATGGTGAATATTTATGCAGCGGTGCGCCTTGGCCAATGAAACGGGAAAATTTCCAATGCTCATCCAGCGCAAACACACCACCCACACTTTTTTTCCTCCCATGAAGTCAAACCACTGCAAGGAAGGGGTGGTACATACGGTCTTGAGGCGGGTCACCAGAGCGTGCCTTGCCTCCTCGTAGATCTGGGCGGAAATACGCTTTACTCCTCCACGTCTGGCCAGACGACTATTCCCCCCCGCAAAGACGTCAGCAATCAACCAAGTAAACCCGCATTACCCAAACCTCCATCGCCCCCCTCTCAAGACAGGAGGGCAGTCCGTAACAGTTAAACATACCGGATATCGGGCTTGGCTACTCAAACTATTAGCTCTCTGTCGCACCACAACTAATAATTCCCTTGCAGAAGTTATTGCTTCCCAACATTCCCGCCCCTATTAACAAGCATGGGAACGGAGGGCCATACTGATTCCCCTAATAGTGTCCTTCATGACTTTTCTGTGTCTCTTTGTGAGCGCCTTTCCTAGGCCCTTTCCGCCGACTCCGCCGACTCTGCCTTTTCCAAGTCCTTGGCCGAGAGTGCTTCGTGCAGCCGCCGTGCTGCTGGAGGCCGCTGCATTGGGCCGGCGGGGAGTGGGTGGCATGGTTAGTGGTCGTTGTTGTTTGTGTTATTGGTGTTGATTGTGGGTGATTGATGATGGTTGGCGAAGAGGGTCGCTAGGTATTTACCATGTAGTGGGATGGTGGTTGCCTGAGGAAACGCGTTGATAAGCTGGTGCAGTGCCACCAACGCGCGTTTCTAAGCGACTTACAACCGTTGCCATGTCTGTGCGACGTGTAACGTGTAACGCGTAAAGGACATTACAAATGCACTTAGCCGCCCAGAGAATGTTGGAACATTCGCTTCACCTCTCCTGATGATGGCATTAACTTGTATTAGGTGTGCCAAAATGACATGAGTAGAGTAAGTATAGTAATAAAAAAAGAACCCGATTTCCTCGCCCAACCCTTGGCTATTATCTTCTCTAATACTTGCAGAAACAAACATATGGTAGCCAAAGATAAAACAGATGTAGAAAAATTTAAAACGTCAAGGCATAATCATTATGTTGGAAAAAAGATCCAAATGTGCCGCGCCAGAACCTCTCCCCCAAAATATCATAGCTTTTAAGCTACAGTTCGGAGATGAAGGTTGCTTCGTAGAAGAGCTTTCCTTCCTCTTCAATGACCTCATCGCCAATCTTGATTTTCATGGTCGTTTTCTTACGATACTATAGTTGGACGACCATTAGCTTTGATTCGGCGCTCCTCTTCCCGGAGAACTTGACATACCTGGTACATGTATGGCTTTGTGCCTGCTACGTTTCCAGCGATTTTCTTGATTATAGCTGGTACCTCCGCCATAATATCCACACGATCAATCTTCTGCCCCAACTCTTCCTCATGTACAGCCTCAACTGCCTTCCCATCCTTTGTTGTGGCGTTCCATACAAACTTTACAGCTGTAGGTTCGGGTAATTCTACGTCATCTAGCTGCGAAGCTACGTGTTCACAACTACCCTTTGTTCCGGCAGCCACAAGCTCACCATCCTTAGAGAGACCAATGATGTTTACGGTTGTTGTGCCGTAAGAAGCGGGGGTGGTAAACTCCATCATGATAGCAGAATAGGTGGGACCCTGGAAGTTTACAAAGTTCCACTTGGCAGCTGTACCAATCTTGTCAGTTCTTTCCAGGAGCACAGCGTACAAGGCTTACGAGGGGGTTTGGGGGAGGGGGCATACCAGCGTGATGTGGCTTCATCCCTTGCAACGCCATAACATACATTGCTTTCCCTTTGAAGTTAATCTTCTCATCTCCGACCTTGATAAATCCTTCCAACGTGTTTCGGGGCCAGAACACATGTCTAATGGCTCCCCACGGATTTGCTGGGTCTGTTCCGAAATTTGTGCGCCCGTCTTTTCCAATCTTGAACCCGGGTGTAGTTTGAGTTACCACAAGATCGATGAAAATGGTCGGGTCGACGGCGCTCTTGATGGTGTAAGACTTTCCGTCGTCGCTCAGTATGCAAGCAATGTTGTCGGCATAGAATGAGTGCTTTGTATCATCAAAGTAGTCAGTGCTTATGAGAGGATTGCTGGACCAAGTTATACGCCCATCTGGATGGAAGATTTTGGTGGACACCTGAGCAGTTACATGGAGGTTTCTATTGGTCATCAGCAAATAGCCGAAGCGGACTGTGATGTGGATGTATACTCACGCAACGTTAGAGTAAATGATCTGTACAAGCCCCATGTGCCCGCTCTCAGCTTCCAGGTAGAAAGTCTGGGTCTCGGCGCTTGTTGTGTCGAGACCATGCCATCTCAGATCATCTCGAGTGATCTCGTAGGTGGGGTTTTCTGATTCCTGAAGAGCAACAGATTGGATGGCAGATGGACCATAAATTGGCTCAGCAGTACCGAGAGCTGCAGAAATGCTGATTTGGGTAAGAGAATCAGCCGCTTGAAATGGCAGACAGAATAAGAAAGCTGACATAGATAGGAACTTACGATGCTTGTGCAGTGCTTTTAACCCAAGAAAACATATTGATTGTTGTTGAGAAAGATTTTTATTAGAATTCTTACTGAAGTTGTATTGTTTATCGTACGAGAAAGAGATCAAATACTGCAAGGTAATGGTCAGGAGTAAGGAAAGCGGAGATTGACGTAGATTGGTGGCGGTATGTATGCTGTATCGTACTGTAGGTAAATGCAAGCACGAGAAAAGAAACTTGCTTGCTTATGTACGTAAAAAGGACCCAGGCTGGAGGAAGGAAAGAAAGAAAGTTTGGCGACGGGCGGCGACTTCGGTGCCGTAGTAAGTTCGCTGTTCCTGCAGGCTAGAGGCGGGGTTACTTAACCCACCAGAAACACCTCTCGCTTCCGATGGCCCAGTTAAGCTTAATTGGGTCAAGCCAGGAGGAACATGGGTTCATGGCCGAAATCAAAATCAAAAATCATGCTTTACAAAAAACCCCTCGTGTCTACTCTTGTGATCCGTGGGCCGGGATCTCGAATTCCCGTTCACAGGCAATCACTCTCTTGTGCTCTGTGTACCTATACATACGGGATACGGTGTACCGTGTAACTAGATGTACTCACAAAATCTCCATTTCACCTCGGCCAATCCGGCTTCCTTTCGTTTTAAATTCCCAACAGATTATCAAATTTCTCAAAGGATACGGTAAGTACGCCCACTGAGAAAGTCCGTGTGGTATTTAATACTTAAGTTAACCGGAAAGATTATGCCGTTGTTCCGAGCTACGCAAATTGTTACTACAGCTACACTTTAGACTCTATGTACCCAGACATATAGACAATCTAAAATTCAATCCCCGAATTTAGACTACCGGTACCTTCCGAGGGAGAAATCAAGCATCATGCCACGCTCGGAAAGGGCTAGGGTTTAAACAAGCTAGAGAGGCTTTACTTCAAGTGTTGACCATGTTGGGTGTATCCAGTACCTTGGTTTACCTGCCGCAACCCTGTACTCCGTCCAAGTGGTGGAGCTGAGTGAGGGAAACAACAAGCAGGAGATTTTTAAAGTAAAGCCAAGCCAAACATGGGCCTACATATTAAGAGTGTAAGAGAGCCTCGCAAAACATGTATCTAGTAAAGAGTTGCATGATGCTAATTTCCAGAACTCAGCTGTCAATGGAGATATAGAAAAAGCGTAATAGGCTACGCGATTCATATATTCCCCAGGGCAATCTGCATTCACTGGTAGACTATGCTAGCCCAACAACCTGGGACGAGCTCCCATCGACCTTCCTTCGCAAAGAAATCGCACTCAATCTCTCCCAGCCCGCTAATCTTACATATAGAGAAGAAAAAGATACGCCAACAAAAAATAAAAACCCTTAAACCACCCATAGCTTTTACAGGAAGAAGGAAAAGACATCAAAGAGAGAGAAAAATACAGCCTGCTCATCAGTCAGCTCGCTCCCCGCTTATCGGTAATACGCCGGTACAATATGTGAAAGGTCCAGAAAAATATTTAAGAAAATAACCCCCTCTACCACCTCTAAAAATGAGTGCTTTGATCACTTGCCGTGCATCGGACTCCCTAAAGATCTCTCTTTCACTTCCGTTACCTCCACTAGTGCCTTGAGTCCACTATTTTCTTTCCTCAATCTCCTAAACTCATTATTAGCGTCTCTTCACTACCATCATCTGGATAGAAATAAAACGTACATATTCTCTCTCTTCAACTTCCCCTGCTCCACCCGCACTTCCTGTAGAAGCTTCAAGATCTCTGCCTCCCCTCGCCCTTGTTTCAGGGCTGCGCTCATTTTCACCAACTCCTTATTGAAAGTCTCAAACATGACATCGTTCTCATTTAAGCAATCGTTCCACACCTCCACAAGCCCCTCTAATTCCCTGTTCTTCTTTTCAAGAGTAATTTCGAATTTATTTCTTTCGATCTCCAACTTATTCGTCACAGTCTCTAGCTTATTAGTCAAGTCATTTATCTCTGGAATTCGAGACTCGAGCTGAGAGATTCGCGATGTGAGCTCTTTGATAGCAGCCGAGTGAGCAGTACCACGACCGGAAAGACGAGAGGCTATGCTCAGCTCCTCGCCAATTTTGTCGATTTCGCGCTGTAGCCCGCTCTCAACTCGAGTGATGGCCTGCTTTTCTGACAATAGCCGTTCGCGAAGCTTTTGTGTGCTCTGCATTTTGAGACGCTGGGGGCCAGGGCTTGAGGTGGCCCCAGTGTTACCGGTGGTTCCACGACGAGCTGAAATCTCGTTGCTCCGGTCACTGAGGCGGGAGTTAGAGCGGCCTGGGGTTGAAGGTGTATGTGGTGGTGTATTTACCCTCTGCGGGGGGCTCACCGTAGTACGACTACGATTGCGGAGCCCATTGCTGCGGGTCAGACGAAGGGGATCGGGGTGATCTGGTGTTCTAGGGGTGAGGCGAAGGGGGTCTGGGTGGTCAGGTGTATGCCTGTTGATGCGGAGAGGATCCGGATGATCAGGCGTATGCCTATTGACACGGAGGGGATCCGGGTGGTCTGGGGTATGCCTATTAGGGCGAAGAGGGTCTGGATGATCGGGCGTATGGCGATTGATGCGTAGAGGGTCTGGGTGGTCTGGAGTTTGCCTGCTGACTCGGAGGGGATCAGGATGATCTGGGGTGCCTGTATATCTGCTGAGACGAAGTGGATCTGGGTGATCAGGTGTACCTGTGTGTCTGTTGAGACGAAGAGGATCTGGATGGTCTGGTGTGTTGTATCTGTGAAAACGCAGAGGGTCTGGATGATCAGGTGTGTTTCGACTGAAGCGGAGAGGTTCGGGATCAGGGAATCGAAGAGGCTCAGGGTCAGGGAATCGAAGAGGTTCGGGATCAGGAAAGTGGAGGGGATCAGGGTGATCGGGAGTTGAGCTCATTGGTGGTAGAATGGGTTGATAGTCAGGGTGATTGGTGAGGTCACTCAAGGAGCTTCTACGCTTCCTTCGAGGAGCACCGCTGGGAGTGCTAGGTACTCCCAGATTGGGAGGTTCTACGGGGAGTGGTTTTTCCGGAGACGGATGTGGGGGAGGAATGACTGATGAAAGGGGCCGTAGAGGCGGCAGCGCCGACGACATAGGATTGCTAAAAGCATTCAAGAGATTTGGACTGTCTCGTGAAGATGGCCTGCCCGCTGGTTGGACATAAGGTCTAGCATCATAATCTGTCGATTTACTCCTTGCTAGGTGCCCCTTATGTGTATCCTGTCCTAGCCTGCTACTCTTACTGAGCGTCCTCCATACACTGCTCTTACCATCAGCACTGTACGGATCTCTTGTTGGGTTATGGCTCAGCCCAAGTCTCTTCCGCAGCGACGTAGTTGAATAAGAAACACTGGTGACCGATTTGTGTCGCTTGACGAACGCTCCATTTCCATTAACCGCTTCACCTTGATTGCTATTCATCGTATCTGACGCGGTGCTCCCATCAGTTGGTCCTCCTAGGTAACAGAAAGAATCATGGTTACCGTTAAAAAGGCTATCTGCTTCCTCGACCAACCTATCCACGAGCGGCATGAAATCGAATGGGTCCGAGTCCTCGAAGACCAATAACTCAGTAAATGCCTTTGTGAGGAGTCCTTTATCATCAGCATCTTGAACTCGACCCTGCATAGCTCTAAGTAATATGACTATGGTCCGAAAAGCCCTTTTGTTCTGCGGGGTCCAGTCTAGCACAAATATCTTGAAAAAGTCTTCGAAGTCCCCGGGATATAGCTCTTCGCTTTTACTCTGTAGCTCAGCCAGGGCCTTTTCTGCAATGACAGGCCCCATTCCATCTTTCCATTCTCCGCGGAGAAAGCGACGGAATGCTTCAAATACGACGTCGACACCAAGATCTATCTCTATTTTCACACTCTTTGGATTGTGAACCATGTCCTCGAGAAATTCCTCTACTGCGATATTGTCAACTCCGTGCATTTCACGGAGTGGGTCAAGGTCGGCATCAGCAGAGGAGAACATCCGAAGTGCAACAATGAAGGCCTCAAATGTCTCCTCTAACCGCTTCAGTGGGCTTTCGTTCGCCATTGTGATGCTCACATCCGTTTTTTCCTCATAGTCGTTGATGTCTTCAAGACTCCAGTTTTCAACTCCCATGACGGTTTGGCGTTTCTGAATGGTACTCGGCGTACGTTCTACTTTCGGGGGAAGCATTTGAGATTGGGTCCGGTCCAGAAGAACAGGTCGCTTATTAGGGGAACCCGGGACACCGTTAGCAGCATTATTGTTGTTGTTGTTGTTGCTTCCCAAGAATGAACTAAATAGCTTCACCGGGCTCGGCGGCCTAAGCCTACTAAACCTACTCTCGCCATCAAATGGAACACCCGAAGCTCTCAACAGCTTCCGGTTCGCGGACATCAGCGCCGATGTCAACGGGGGATGTTGCGGGAGTGAGTGAAGTCTGAGTAGCGATGACACCCTCTTTGTAAAAACCGCCAATAACTCCTCCGGGGGTACTGTGTCAGTTGAAGAATAATCGTTCCAACTCCTGAACTCAACTCGCACTTTATTCCCCGCGATTGCCTCCACGGATACTGCAATATCAACTCCCTGTTTCCCTATCCTTTCAGTGAGCTCCTTTCCCCATTTCCCACTTCCTCCACCCCCCCCGCCGTCATCAATATAGACAACTACCCCCCCTTTCCTCTTTTCAGCAGTGTATCGGGTTTCACTGCCCCAAACGCAGGACCAAAATCCTAGACCTTCGGATTTGGTCTCTCGAAGGCCTATCACGCCTTTCCCGTTAGTAGAGACTCTACGCTCCAGTTTGGCCTTCACGAGATCTTCGGCAAATTTAGTAGCACGCCCTTCGTATGCATTTAGAAGCCTCATTCGTCGTAGCCCCATGCCTCCTGCACGCACATCCCAACTGTCATTTAAATCTTTTGCCAAGGTCATCCAAACAATATCTCCGCCGTCACTTTCTGCAATCCTGACATCAGAAAGGTCCATCCAGCCTGCGAATTGAAGATCACAGCCTGACCCTTCTCGTTTGGTCCCACTTCCGATCACAGCCATAGCTCCACCAGGCCTATCAACTTCTGCCATAATTGCACGAGCCTGCATAGAATTTGGTTTTGGACGACGTAAAATAACCAGACGGTCTGCGAAAAGCAGCATGGTGGAAGGAATTGCGTCAGCATTCTGGTCATTAAAGGGCGGCAGGACGTCAAGGAAATCAATCCCAGTTATAAGGCGTCCGGAAGGCTTCAGCGTAGAAGGCCAAGAAACTATTATTGATTGTAGACGCTTTGTTGTTTGGGAACGCTCATCGATATCAGATGATTGCAGCGAGCAAATCTCAGTAATTATTTCCCGAGCTTCCATTAGTATGATCAAAGATGGATGGTCAAGTGGAATGGAGTTAAGCATATTGTCTATGAGGAGCGCGTATCGAGGCAGTCTTTGAACAGGCTCAATAATGAGTGATCGAAGCTTCTGTTCGCCAGTTTGTTGAACCCTTTTCGAGAATGATGAATGCTTGTCTTTTGAAAACCTTCCAAGCAATTGTGCGAACTCGGGAGACGCTCGTAGATATTCCGCATAACAGTCCTTAAATTCGGGAAAGTGTTTTAAGCAAACTTTCGCTACTTCTTCAATCCCCCCCAACTCTATCTCGGCCAAAAATCTTGTATTAACCTCTAGGATCTTGTCGAGGCATGGGGGAAATAATGTGTCTAAATCCCTTGCACTTGGAAATCCGGATTCAGCTTTCTTCTGTGTAAAACGTGCGCGCAAAGGTATCACGAGATTCTCAATTAGATCCCGTAGCTTTGCGACATAGTTAGCTTCTGTATATCGTAGCTCCTCCAGCTCACGTTCTAAAGCTGCAGCATTGATCTTCAATTGAGGTCTTGCGGACGCAGGCCTGCTTGCAGCGCGCTTCAGTTTAGTAAAGGGTAAATGAGTCGGGTCTCCGAAATGACTGAGAAGTTCCTCAACCCCATCGCTCATAGCCTCTTCCGTTACTTCCTCCCCATTCGGAGATCTGATGACTAGATCTACATCCAGCCAGCTGACAAAGCGCTCGCTCAGGGCCGGCATAATATCCCCCACTAATCCATCCATCTCCACCTCTTTGAGCCGCGCTGCGAGATCTCCAGCGTGCATCTCGTCAAACGCGACAGCCTGGCCCTCGCCATTTTGTGGTAGGTTTGATTTTGAGCGAAGTATCTTCTCTTTGATCGCTTTGGGAAGCTCTGAAAAGTATTTAAGGACTGCGATTGCGAGGCCACGGTATACTTCGACTGATTGTTTTGGTAGTGGGAGGTGGTTGACAGCCGCATAGAGGGGGGAGGACGGAGAGAGGATTAGTTTCGGGTATGACTGGAGACCAGCGCAAGTGAGGATGTGAGCTTCGATCCTGGAGGTTGCAGCGGAGGAGGTTAATGAGAAAGGGTTGTAAAAGACAAGGACGTGGCCGAGGACGGGATCGGAGGTGCAGTAGGGCGTGCAGTGAGAGAGGTGCGGCGGGGGAGATGAGAGTGAAGCCATTGGGGCTCGTGGGTTTGAGGGATGAACCTCGAAATCAGAATGGAGAGGACTGGGGGACCTGGGGGGGGCCCGGGGGAAGTTGTTGGTGTACCCCAGGTTTGTTGTTGTTGTGGGAGCACTATCAATGTGCAGGAAGAACGTGAGTTTGGGGGGGGTTCTGATGACGCAGGCCAGGCAGGAGAAGTAGAATTAGACACCGTTCTCTGTCTGGTCTGGTCTGAGTCCACCAAGAAGCTGTTCGTGTGTCATCCAGTTTGATCTAGGGGATTGTTTGACATGACCTTTTTTACATGTAGGTATCCTAAATAGGTATGCGGGTTCGTGGAGGAGGGCAGGGGGATGGCTCTTCCCACAGTTTATCTCTTCTGTGAATGTGATGCAGCAGCCAGATGTTGAGCTGTGCTCTTGCTGATCCCGACAACTCTACTGCCTTGCCTCCTTCATCCTTCCTCTCGGCTGCCCTCCTCCACCTCCACCACCGCCTTCAGTTTTACTGCCCCGCCAGCAGCCAATCTAATGTGCGTCCAATGGACCCTTTTCCCGCCAAATCAGCTTTTGCATTGATCAGTTGCAAGGGGAAAACAAAATATTCTGAACCTTAAGATTTGCAGCACCTTGCCGTGGTTCAACAGCATACAAGCGGATAGTCAATCGATTCATAGGAATAAAGGCTCTCTTATCCTACATATCTTCATCTTTCTTTTTTCATCTTTTTCTTTTCTTTTTTGCTTGTATTGCAGAAACAAGCTTAAGTCTCGATCAATCTAAACCCCGCAGCAAGCGATTCAGCTCTATCATGGTTCAGCTGGCTTTGGCTCTTCCCCGGTTGATTGTCCCCTGCAGGTCAACGACGATCCCTGTCACTCAACCGCGAATGGTGACCGGCGTGGTCCTCGGGTGTGAAGCGAGGGTACATGTAGAGACAGTAGAGGGAAACTTTAGACAGAGAGGTGTCTACATATATGTAGATACATAGAGTATGTAGAACACCACGTTACTCTTGGTCTCGATTCGCCTAAGAGACCCCCGGGAAACGGCCCGTAAACACCAGTTATCACTCATTAACAGTAAGATGTGAGTGACAGGCTGTGATGAAGGGGCCTAACTGCTTTTTATTCGAAGCAGAAAAAAAATATGAACCGCTCAAAGGAAAGATCAAACCATGGATTCTCGAGGTTTAACGATACGCTGGGGGGTTTATAATGGTTGATAAAAATACTCAACACAAAAAATAGAAAACGATCCGTTCAAGTTCCGGGATAATACATAATACGACTATAAAAAATTAAATATTCCAAAGATTCAAAGTCCTTCATAATTACGCCTCTGCACCTCCATTATCTACCACACTATTATCGACTGATTCCACAGCAGTGGTAGAAGTCGCAGCAGAATCGACCTCGGTCTTCTCTTTGGTTGCACTTCCTTTTAATCTGTAGTGCAATAAGATATCTCCGTGACTCTTCCACACGTACGAACGTATTGTAGCCAGTGTCATTGATGGGTCCAGAACCTACACGGGGCTATTAGTCTTGTGGATGATCTGTACGGGAGACTAATAAAAAACCATACTTTATCATGACAAACCAACTCTATAAAATCCTCTGGTTTTGGTCCTTCTTCCCCTTCCTTAGTTATGGGCACATAGCTAAGTTGCGTAAACGGAGGCTGCAATCTTTCGGCCACATATGCCGCGATCTTTTTCGCCCTTAGCATCCGGTTCGCATTCAATCTTGAGTTCTTTCCGTCTGGTATACCGTCACTCTGCAATGCCGGTAAACGGTCGCTATATGGAACCAATACGAATGAAACCTTTACTATCTCTTTCAGCGGGATTTGGTTGCGTAATATCAACTCTCCTAACCACGCTGGTGCAACTCTCTCTAGGAGATCTGCATCCTCACCAACTGTTGCTACCGTTCCACGATATAGATCAGCTACACCTCCTGAATCCGGACTGTCATCTTGAACGAGAATTGTGGTATTTCCGGGTGGCTTCAAAATCGGCGTTTCACTTGGTAGAGATGGATTTATCCCCGATCTGAACGGCCCCCCATCACTTGGTGGCATAACCTGATCGTATGTAATTCTCAATCTTTTGATCACACCTACTAAGGTATCGTCTAATGGGTCATGTTCTAAGAGCCCACCGAGATCTGCCGGAGCTTCTTCCACAGTTGCAGGCGGCTTATTGGTAATATCGGCCGACATGCTCCTTCCCAATTTTCGATTACCAAAGGATTTCCAACGTCCGAGGAGTGACATATCCTTTTCATCTTTATCCTTTTCGCCAGTAGGTGTAAGTGGGGTATCATCGCCGCATGCTTCACCTAACGAAGGTCCAGACTTTTCTTTCTCCGGTTTGGCACCATTGCCGGAGGAGAAATAATCGCCACGGTCCATTGATGGCCTTGATAGTGGAGATAATGAGCCGCGATTTTTCGGTTCTTCTTCTTCTGCTGTTGGTGGTAGAGTATTGGCGTCTCCTGTAAAGGAAGGATGATAGGCAGGTGCGGGTGTGGCAAGCCCAATTGTCATGCCAGGTGTCTGAGGAAACGAAAAGCTATTACTGGGCTTTGGAGTTGTGGCGCTACTAGGAGACTGTGGGCTTGCGGCGTCAATCATGGAAAACGTAGGAGGGGGCATCGAGATGGCTGGGGGGGCGTTTGCCCGGCGTAGTTTTTCTCTTTCTGCTTTTTCGGCCTCAAGCCTTTTGCGATAGATTTCATCACGCCGGATTTCTTCCATAATAAGGTTGTTAAAAAGGTACCGAAGGACCCATTTCCCAAGGTTTACTACGAGGTGTTGGTCAGTATGCGGCGTCAGTTTTCGACGGTATACATGGAATATTCTTACTTCTTTGGTCGTCTCTAAAATCCCCTGCGCTCTCGACATCTGCTTCGTCGGCATACATTTCTGCATCAAAACAATAATTTTCCTCGAGGACACAGGATAGGCGGCCGGTTCTCGTGTCCACTTGACACCAGTTTGCAACGGATTCGACTGTGTTGATTTCCGCTGCCACGTCGTCAAGGTGCCGTTTCCCAAAACTCTTTACGGGTACACATTTCAACAGATCCCACATCATTACTTCCCCCGCTGTATCAAGGGTAAGAACCCTCCTCCTATCATTTAATAGAAAATGATTAATCAATCCATGCTGCCCCTCTATTGTCTCGTCTGGAAGTTCATTGACAGGCACCAAAATCCCAGGGTCGCCATCAATGGTCTCAGCAATAGATGCAGCCTGGGTAACAGAGTATACTGTGACGGCATCGGGGTCCCTCACATTCGTAGGGAAACTTGATGTGCTTGATAACCTTAGCAAGGCACTAACTGGTATTGTTGGCTTTTTGGTAGTTGGCGAACTCGGTATCACTGGAGAGGATGCAGGACTTAAAGGTCGAGGGCGTACACTTGCGGATGATGTCAATCGCGGGCGTTTGGCGTCCGTTGCAATCTCATTATTTGTATCAACATCCACCCATCGGTTTATACTGGAGCTTTGGGTGGCTGTCCAGAGATAGTCTCCTGATGCGGCAACCTTGTTGACAGGCTCTTGCTCCTGGCATACAGCCACACAGATGCCCTCCTCAATCTCGCTTGTCCGTACGTCGGTTTTTGCAACGAGTCCAGAGCGGTCGCTTGAGTGGAAGATCTCAAGAGCTGGGTGAGAGGAGTAAAGAGACCACACACTATCACTGTGCATACTGAGTGTGTGAAGACATCTACCTGCAGTTAGACTCCATATTTTGATTGTCGTGTCCGAGGATGCTGTTAAAATTGTGTTTCCTTGTTCGCTCACAAGAATAGCACGAACATTGTCTGTGTGTCCAAGAAACTTTGTGATCCTTTTGCCTGACCGTGGATCCCATACCCGAACAACACTTTCGGGCCCACCACTTGCGAGGATTCCACCTCCAGCACCCCCAATACCGAGCGAATAGACCGAGCCCTTTGTATTCAACTCGTCGCCAATATCAATCTGTAGCTTTTCGCCGCCACCGTTAAGATCCCACAACTTAATTTTTCTATCTAGCCCCCCACTGGCCACCCAGTCCGAGTGCACTCCTGGGGTTGCCAAACATTTTACATAGTCGCTATGTACACCAATTGTTTCTGCTGACTGTTGCTCAGCATGTGGTCGCCAGAGTTTCACTGTAAGATCCGAAGAAGCAGATACTAAGGCAGTGTTAGACTGACACAGCGCGATGTCATTAACCCAGTGTGTATGCGCTTGTATTTGTGCACGGAATGTGGATGGTGGAGGAGGCGTGGGACGTGGGACGAAGGCCGACTCGGTGGTTCGCTCAGTGAGGTCAACCCCGATATTCCAAGAGCATATAACACCATCGCGGCCAGCTGTATAACTATAGTAGTATATCAGTCTTGATGGCCTACGGTAGATTTCTGCAAGAGAAAACTAACAGGATTCCTTGCTTGTCTACTGCAAGACTGTTGACGCCTAAACGGTGACCAGGAGAGTTCGCAAGAGGTAGAACTAGTAGGAACAGTGAGCGCGACTCGGAAACATACATAGCTACTGTAAAAAGAAGGCGGGGTTTCCATCACAGATAAAGGTTTAAACTAGAAGACTAACCATAACTGATCCGTTGACGAGCCTTGCGTGCCATCTTTGGTCGATGGAAGTATTGGGGTAAATTGTGGGGTTGATCAAATTGGAAGATATGATAATAGGGTTTATTACAGAATATTGGTTCAGGATTTCGAATGATCGAGTTCCAGGAGTTTCTCGAAGTCGGGGGAAGCCCCTCGTACGATGTATACCCGGCGATATTCGATATTTCACTTCCTTGACGCCGTACGGTGGTAATACGGCGACACGAGCTGGGAACGAGGACTGGAGGAGAGGCGCGGTATCTACTAATACCGTCACATCAATAGTGCTTTCTGGATCAATGGCGGGTCATCTGTGCGGGTGAGACAGTATGACCCTGCCTGGGAGAGACAGCATGATCTTGTACCATTTACCCTGGTTGCCACTAGGGGTTGGCTTGGTGTTAACTCCAGTTATACCGTAGGTACATGTACCACCACAAGACCTATTAAAGTATATGTAGGTACATGTAGATTCTTATAAGACTTGGGGTTAGCCCGATGTTACCACGCGTTGTAATCTGGTATCATGTGAAACTGGGAAATTGGTCATTGGCATGTAGGCCTACGTCTGACAGTGCTGGGTCTGGTAACTATGACGCTAGATCCGTGACTTTAGGACGGAATTTACCCTTCATGATAGTTGTCCCTGCCAGTGAGAGCTGACTACACTACATACCCTTTCTTGTAGAGATTGTGGCGCTGAGAGTTCGTTTGTTGGACTTGCATGAGTCAATTAATCTAGTAACTTAAGCGTTCCCCCTAGCTCCTATAAGGGTTTACTATTCCATTAGTTTTTTCAGCAGGATACCAGCCGAATCCATTCGTAAATTCAGTAAGCTCTGGGACGTACGAAAATGAATGTTTGTTCTTTCTTTCTTTCTTTCGGCAGGCTTTTGGCATGGCCAATGCAATCAGTCGGTACCCGTCATTTGCGAAATGATCTTTCGTCCTGATCACCTTTTATATCATCCCTTCCTCTGTCTTCAAGGTACGAATGTTTAGCCATGGTGGGCAGCAGTATTACTACATCAAGATTTGATTTGTTGCTAATGCCGCTCTGGGTATCATTAGCACCTCTCTAGATCTAGCCGTGAAGCGTTGTGACCTGTATCAACCTCTTCCGGGAGTCCTGATTTCCTGCTTGGGGCGATCGCCAGCGCTAAAAAGCAGTGAAAATTCCGACAGCTTAAGGGATAGGAGACGAGGGGTTGCCCGTGTGTTACCACCCGGAAGGGTGGAAATAATGAGGTTTTTTATTCAAGTTATTCAAAATCCTTCGCAGGAGTGACAGAAACATGCCCTAGGGGCGTTACAGCTTAGACCTTCAACCTCCCACAGTGTAGACCCGAGCCTGTTCAAATAATCTAGTTTATATCATAGGAGATGTACTGTATATGATGCTTTAACCTAGTACGTATGAAATTGGAAAGTGGATCATTGGCATATAAAATTTTAAGCTAGTAACTTCAGGCCTTCCTTTTTTTCCTTTATGAGAGTTCATGACATTCCTTCAGCAAACTCTGGGACGCGTACGTATGTATTTACTCTTCCTCCTTTCCTCCTTTCCTCTTTACTTTCTTTCAACAGGTTTCTAGCCAATTACTACCCGTGATTTGCGGGGTTATTTTTTCGTCTTGACCGTTTATATTGTAGGTCAAATGTGAAAATAGGGGATTCATCATTAGACTAGGTTCGCCATTGACCGGGGAAATACTATATGCCACATGATTCCAGCCCCCCCTTCCCCTCTTCTTGTAGAGTAGATGGCCTGTCAAACTAGAAACTTGGAGAGACGCCTTCTTTACCAGGATTTGATCTCGCGCGTTTGCGCGCAACATGACCAAGTAAACTGAGTTCATTATCAGTTGACGGTACGTTACATCTTGGCTTTGCTTTGTTCAAATGTGCACTCCAAAGAATATAAGACACCCGGATACCTCTCATGGAGAACTACATGTACATAAGTAATAAGTAAACTTATTATGATCTGCAAAACATGCCAGTGATCAATATGGGCTTTATATAGGCTTTTTCGATTCAATTGGTTTTCTATGAGGTTTATAATTGCCATAAGGCATATGTAATGTACTAGAGTACAAGTGCTCTACATACATTTGTGCAGTTGTCAACCATATTCCCAATCTGCATCCCAGTCCGCCAAAAGTGGTTGCTACACAAATCTAGCAAATCAACGTCAACGGCGGCGTTGAACCCTGTCTCATCGAGTTGGTGCGTGTATTAACTTTCTGACTGTCCCCTGGCTTTTTAGGTCCCATATCGCTATCGGGACAACAGCCAACCACGTTCTCCTCCATCAACCTCCCTTTCCACACAGGAGGTGGTAGTCATCATCGGCCTTCTTGCTCCAGCTCCAACCACTTCTGCGTTACCTACGAACTTTCTGCCCATATCATCTTGCTCTTACCCCCGCTCACATACACTAGGTTACCATACTGACTTTATACTCTCCCACAACTCATATGCTACACTGACAGTGCGAAATTTACCAGCTAGATTTCATACCAAAACCAGAACCTAACAGTTTGGACGTGCTATACAGCTTTAACCATGGACGGCCCAGTCGTGATAGCTAGTAATACAACATTAGTCACTTCCTCATCTACCACCTCACTCCTACCAGCTTTCAACCCAATCCTACTCATCGACTATCTCACAGAAGTTCTTTCCGCTACATTGGGCGCCAGCAAACGAGACCTTGAGTCTGATGGGAGCATTTTATCAGATCCCCGATATTCAGAGACTCTGTCGAAGTGTTCAAGATTTGCTTCAGAACCGATTGTAGCTCTCTATGCTTCTAAAGATGTACTGGAAAAGGAGCCTTCCCCGGAGGATGTTTCATGTATGTCTGTTTCTACTCCCTTATTACAACTCTTAATTAACATAACCCTAGCACCTATATCCAGCCCGGCCTCGGTTACCTATGTTTACTCCATTGCATCGGAGATGTCCTCATCACCTAGTACAGTGGCCTCCTTAGCTATTATCAAGCGACCACAGCCCCTGGATCCTACTGTACCTCTTCATTCACAACTTCAGATTATGAACCTTCCTGGTACAGTAGTCTTGAACAGTGGTGCACAAGGATCAGTATCCCCTTTTGAAATTCTACACTCTGTTGTACATCTAGCGTTGGGGCCGTATTTTGATGCCTATACCAAAGGCCAAGAGACTCAATCACATGGCCGAATAAACAGGTTTGCAGATGGAGAGGCAAAGACAGGTATTCCTGTTACGAAGAAGAAATTGGCGGAACTCGAACTCTCACTTTTGCATCTACAACAGAATATTGAGATTCCCGAGCTGTCATTGGCTCTTCATCAAGTTGTCCAAGCAGCAGTTGATGAGGTACTTAATATCTCGATAAGAGTAAATCATATATAAACTGATCATGTGTAGGCTCTTCTCAAGAACACGCGGCCGTCGTTGGAGCTTATTCCTGCACATCTCCTTCAAGATAGCACGTTCTTGAATAACTTGCAGTCTACGGTTAATGCTTGGATCAAATCGATACAGTCAATCACAAAAATGTCTCGTGATACTGAAAGCGGGACTGCCACTCAAGAAATCAATTTCTGGCTATCAATGGAGAGTGCATTAGAGGGTATCGAAGAACAGTTAAGGAGTGAAGGGGTGCTGCTCACCCTGGAAATCTTGAAGCATGCAAAGCGATTCCACGCCACTGTCAGTTTTATCGCTGACACAGGGCTCAAAGAAGCAACCGACAAAGGTTGAATTTCTTATTTTTTATTCCAATTATTCTTCCATGCAACCTGTATTAACTGTGGCTCTTAATCAATAGTACAAAAATATAATCAACTTATGCGCGATTTCCCACTCGATGAATTGTTATCTGCAACTAGCCTACAGAAAGTCCAAGATGCAATTGTTGGAATTTTCCTCCACCTCAACAAGAAACTCCGTATTTGCCCGTATCCGATTCGTCGAGCACTCCCACTTGTCGAGGCCATCTCGGCAGATTTGGATTCACAGATTCACACCCTACTCAGTGGACGTCGGTTGATGCACTTGGAGTACAGGGATTTTGAATCACTCATGAATGTTGCGGAGGGGGTTTTCAAAACTTGGGAAGAAAACATTAAAGAGTTTACAAACGTTGCTAGAGAAGTTACTCGAAAACGATCGGAGAAATTCATACCTATCAAAATCTCTGCTAGACATCTCAAGACCCAGGAGCGGCTTGCATATATAAAGGCATTTAGACACGGTCACGAGCAGCTGCAAAGGACGATTGCGAATGTTCTCGGTCCAAAGTCATATGAGAACGGCATTCCCGCCATAACGGCGGGAACTACTGTGGCAAATGGGGTCGCTGTGATCGAAGATATCGGCGATGTAGATGCCGTCGACGAAGTCGCCCAGGCATATGCTGTGTTGAAGGATGTCGATGTATTGGACGTTACGCCAGAGGGTACCGAAATCTGGATTGCCGCTGAAAATGCGTATAATGAACGGACATCACGTGTTGAGAACTCGATTATTGCAAGATTGAGAGACAGACTTGCCACCGCAAAGACAGCGAATGAGATGTTTCGCGTATTTTCTAAATTCAATGCTCTTTTTGTTCGCCCTAAAATTCGGGGTGCTATCCAGGAGTACCAAACACAGCTCATCGATAGTGTGAAGCAAGATATAGCGGCCCTTCATGAGCGTTTCAAGCAGCAATATGGTCACTCGGAGGCTCACGCGATGGCCCAGTTGCATGATCTACCTCCTATATCCGGGGCGATTATCTGGGCGAAGCAGATTGAGAGGCAATTGAATGCTTATATGAAAAGGGTAGAAGATGTTTTGGGCCGCGGTTGGGAAATGTACCATGAGGGTCAGAAGTTACAGGGAGAGAGCAACACATTCAAAAAAAAGCTAGACACAAGACCGATTTTCGAATCGTGGTTACATGATGTTACAAAACGAAATCTATCCATTTCTGGGCGCCTTTTTAGTATCACAAGGAACAGGGCTGCCGGGAATACACTTGAGCTCATAGTAAATTTCGATCAGCAGGTTATCGCGCTGTTTAAAGAAGTTCGAAATCTTATATGGCTCAACTACCAGGTCCCGCACTCGATTAACAACATCTCCAAGGAAGCAAAACGAGTATATCCCTATGCAGTTAGTCTGATGGAAACAGTAAGGACATATGCACAAACAAATAGAAATATCATGGAGATGTCGGATGTATCGATTCTGCTCAGCGGATACCAAAATGACGTCAACGGTCTCATCACAAAGGGTATTCCCCTGAAGTGGGAATCATTTGTACATTCTTATGATCTGCACCTGAGACAATTGCAATATCTACCCAACGGGAACATCGACCCAACAACATCACTAGCCGGAAGAGAGAGTAAGCATGTTCAATTTGTCCGCGACTTTGCTGCGGCGGTGTCAATACTTCAGAGCAAGACCGGAACCCTAGGAAGTATCCACGACACGACTCAAAAATCCATGGCCGAACTGCGAACCTGCCCATATGACATGGACGCTTTCCAGCAAAAACTCGAGATCATCCAGACCGCCGTCGATCAGCTCAACCTAGAGAATTATGTCAACCTTTCACATTGGGTCGGAGAACTAAATAGTAAGATTGAGGAAATATTTCTCAGCAGGCTCACAGAAGCGATTGTCTTGTGGATTGAGGTATTCAAGGATGCCAAGGGTGATGAAGGCGCAGACGGAGATATTCAGAGGAAGAGATTTAGTAAAATTGAAAGCGAAGATATGGAGATAGTTTCCAAAGAAAATGGCGCCTACAACCCGAGGATGAAAAGACTAGTGCATGAAATTAGTATCAGGAATCAGGTTATTTATTTAGACCCCCCATTGGAATTCGCGAGGGCAAGTTGGTACAGTCAATTGCATCAGTGGTTGGGGATTGCGTGTAATCTGAAAAAGTTGAAGGCTAGTCGGTATGAGATGAATATTAACTTGGCGGCTGGAGGAGACTCAGAGATGTTATTTTCTGATTTGGTGAGTGGTTATGATATTAATAAACTCATATATGTAAAGGATTCGGCTGATAATGTTAGCCTGCGAACTGTGCTTCTACACTATCTGATGCATACGAAGCCATTGAGCAGAAACTTGCAGCAGTCGGTGCATACGTGGATGAATGGCTCAGGTTCCAATCACTTTGGGATTTGCAATCAGAGCAGGTATATGATATTCTAGGTGATAACCTGACTAGGTGGTTGCAACTTCTCCAGGAAATCAGAAAAACTCGGTCTACGTTCGATACTTCGGATGTAAGTCGTTCATTTGGTAACTTGACCATCGATTATGAGCAAGTCCAGACCAAAGTCAATGCAAAATACGATCAATGGCAACACGATATCCTCCTCAAATTTGCCAATAAGCTTGGGTACCGTATGCGGGAGGCACATGCTGAGATTGGGAAGGCAAGGCGTGATCTTGAGGGACAATCACTTGAAGCATCATCGACTGCTCAAGCCGTGGCATTCATTACCATCGTCCAGCAATGCAAGAGGAAGGTCAAGACATGGGCACCTGAAGTAGAGCTATTTAGACAAGGGGAGACCACGCTATCGAGGCAGAGATATCAGTTCCAGGGTGATTGGTTGTTTGTTGACCAAATTGACGGCGAGTGGGGTGCACTGAATGAGATATTGGCGAGGAAAAGTAAAATCGTACAGGATCAAACAGATGCACTCCGAGCAAAGATTTTGGCGGAGGATATGGTGGTAACCGACAAAATAAACAACATTGTTGGAGAATGGAACGACCAGAAGCCGGTTTCTGGGACTATTGCACCCGAGGAAGCCTCCCATACTCTTAAGGAGTTTGAGAGCAGGCTTACACAACTTAAATCAGAGTCTGAGATGGTTTCAAAGGCCAAGGAGGCTCTCGATATTGCTGCTGGTCCCGAAAATATCCTTGTCTCCATTCTCGAAGAGGTGCAAGACTTTAAATCTGTTTGGTCTGCGCTTTCAACTATTTGGAAGAGTTTGAATGATCTTCGAGACACTCCATGGTCTTCTGTCTTGACCAGGAAAATTCGCCAGGGTCTCGAGGGACTCATCAATATGACTAAAGAGATGCCGAGTCGTATGAGACAATATGCTGCATTTGAGCATATTCAGAATGTTCTCCGACAACTTGTCAAAGTTAACCCCTTACTGTCCGAGATGAAATCTGAAGCTGTTAGGGAGCGACATTGGAATAAGATATTCAAGGCATTGAAGCCGGGGCAAAGAGTCTATCTTAGTTCGCTCACACTAGGAGCTGTCTGGGATTTGAACTTGACCGCCAGTGAGCCTGTTATTAAGGATATCATTGCCCAGGCTCAAGGCGAGATGGCGCTGGAGGAGTTCTTAAAACAGGTTTGCCATTGTATAACTTATATTTACGAATTACTCGCTGATATATCCTTAGGTTCGTGAAACATGGACTAGCTACGTTCTAGACTTGGTCGGGTATCAAAACAAGTGCCGTTTGATTCGCGGATGGGATGATCTTTTTGCCAAGTGCAGTGAGAACCTGAACTCGCTACAGGCTATGAGACATTCACCTTACTATAAAGAATTTGAGGACGAAGCCTCGTCATGGGAGGATAAGCTCAATCGTGTCCATGTCCTGTTCGATATCTGGATTGATGTGCAGCGACAATGGGTTTATCTTGAAGGTGTATTCACCGGAAACGCCGACATAAAGCATCTGTTACCTATCGAATCATCGCGGTTCCAGAATATCAACTCTGAGTTCTTTACCGTCATGAAAAAAGTGTATAAGTCACCTTATGTCCTCGATGTTCTCAACATCTCAGGTGTTCAGAAATCGCTCGAACGTCTCGCAGAGCTTCTCAACAAGATCCAAAAAGCTCTAGGAGAGTATCTCGAACGTGAACGTGTTCAATTCCCTAGGTTCTACTTTGTTGGTGATGAGGATTTATTGGAAATTATTGGCAACAGCAATGATTCTGTCAGGATTCAAAAACATTTCAAAAAGATGTTTGCTGGCCTCAACGGACTAATTCTGGACGATGATTCTACAATTCTTGGATTTACTTCAAAGGAAGGTGAAGAAGTCAAACTGAAGAAAGAAATTTCACTCATCAAGACACCAAAAATCAACGATTGGCTGACCGCGTTGGAGAATAACATGAAGCTCACTCTCGCAGAGTTGTTAGCAGAGGCCGTGAGAGATTTTAAAGAGATCTTTACTGCAAAAGAGCTAGATCAAGAAAAATTTACGGAATATATTGCAAAGTACCCTGCACAGATACTGGTTCTTGGAACACAAGTTGTGTGGACGACGGTTGTGGAAAAGGCGTTGAATGACGGTGGAGGGGATTTATTTGAGCTATATGAACAAGAGGTCAGGGTACTCGCATTGCTTGCTGCCACTGTGCTAGGGGATTTGGGTGCAATTCAAAGGAAGAAGTGTGAACACCTGATTACCGAATTTGTGCATCAACGGGACTGTATCCACAGGCTAGCGAAGTCTGGGGCTAACACTACGGAAGATTATGTCTGGTTATTGCAGATGAGGTACCACTATGTGGAAGAGGGAGATTATCTGAACAGGCTTAAAATTCGGATGGCTAATGCGGAGTTGGAATATGGATTTGAATATCTTGGTGTGGCAGAGAGGCTCGTCCGCACACCTTTGACGGATCGCTGTTTCTTGACATTGACGCAAGCTCTTTGCCAGAGGCTTGGAGGGTCTCCATACGGTCCCGCTGGTACTGGTAAGACCGAATCTGTCAAAGCGCTCGGTGTACAACTCGGACGATTCACTCTCGTCTTTTGTTGTGATGACACTTTCGATTTCCAGGCTATGGGCAGAATCTTCTTGGGTATTTGTCAGGTCGGTGCTTGGGGTTGTTTTGACGAATTCAATCGACTTGAAGAAAGAATCCTTTCGGCAGTCTCACAACAAGTCCAGAATATTCAGCTGGGATTGAAAAAGGCGGTTGAAAATCCGAATGCGCAGATCGAACTCGTTGGAAGGCAACTGAAGGTTCATCAAAATACCGGTATTTTCATTACAATGAATCCTGGGTATGCCGGCCGTTCGAATTTGCCAGATAATCTTAAAAAGCTCTTCAGAAGTGTTGCAATGTCCAAACCAGACAAGGAACTCATTGCAGAAGTCATGTTATACTCCCAAGGTTTTGCCCAAGCAAAGCCACTTGCGAAGCAGACTGTGCCATTTTTTGATCAGTGCGCCAAGCAGCTCTCAAAGCAAGCACATTACGATTTCGGGCTGCGTGCATTGAAAAGTGTGTTGGTCAGTTCGGGCGGGTTGAAGAGAGCTAGGCTGGTAAATGATGGTGTTGGCGCGGATAAGGTGTCAGATGCGGACTGGGAGGCGCAAATTATTGTGCAGAGTTTAAGAGAGACTATTGCGCCAAAGTTGATTAGAGATGATGTGGAGATTATGAAAAGGTAATATTCATCGTTTTTCAATGAATCAATCCATGCTAAAAGCTCTTAGGATTGAGAACGATTCTTTCCCTGGGATTGAGTACATTCCTGGGAATTTATCAAAACTGGAGGATGCGATCAGAAATATTGCTGCGGCCCAGAATTTGGTAGTTACAGATGTTTGGATGACGAAGATTTTGCAGCTTTATCAGATACAAACCATTCACCATGGTGTCATGATGGTCGGAGATTCGGGTTCAGGAAAGTCTGCTGCGTGGAAAGTATTACTCCAAGCTTTACAGATTGTCGAGGGACAAGAAGGGGTACATCACATTATTGATTCAAAAGTCATGTCGAAAGAATCATTATACGGAAGTCTTGATTCAACAACAAGGGAGTGGACTGATGGGTTGTTTACAAGTATTTTGAGGAAAATTGTGGATAATCTTCGTGGGGAAGATTCGAAAAGGCATTGGATCGTGTTTGATGGTGATGTCGATCCGGAATGGGTTGAGAATTTGAACAGGTATTCATTTCAATCTATTTTGTTGATGTTTGTAGCTCGTGTTAACGTTTACAGTGTTTTGGATGACAACAAACTCTTGACATTACCTAACGGAGAACGTCTCAATCTTCCCGCCAATGTTCGTATCATGTTTGAGGTTGAGACCCTGAAGTATGCAACCCTAGCTACTGTCTCACGTTGTGGTATGGTCTGGTTCAGCGAAGACACAGTTACATCGATGATGATGGTCAAACACTACCTGAAATCTTTACGAACAATCGTGTTTGACGACCTTGACGAAGATAACACTATTAGCTCTGGGCAAGTCTCCGTCAAAGCCTTGTCAACTCAATCGCATATGGCTGAGCTGCTCACTCAACTATTGGAAAATGACAATTTTATTACGGACACATTGGCGGAGGCTAAAAAATATAACCATATCATGGAATTCACCGAGGCTAGGGTTCTTAACACCATGTTTTCGTTGCTTAACAAGGTCTGCCGAAATATGATCGAATATAATATCCAGCATGTCGATTTCCCACTCGAGGATGAACAGGTGGAGGCTTATGTTTCCAAAAAACTTCTCTTGGCAATGGTCTGGAGTTTTACTGGCGATTGCCCATTGGCTGACAGGGAGATTTTTGGCCGATACGCGTGTGGCCTGACTACAGTTGAGCTTCCACCGCTTGGCGAAGGAGGAGCGATCATTGACTACGATGTTTCATTACCAAGAGCTGAATGGACACCTTGGCAAGACCAAGTGCCACAAATCGAAATCAATACGCATTCGGTTACGCAAACTGACATCGTTATTCCCACTTTAGATACTGTCAGGCACGAAGATGTACTATACTCCTGGCTGGCAGAGCACAAACCGTTACTCCTCTGTGGTCCTCCTGGTTCAGGTAAGACGATGACATTATTCAGTGCTTTGCGAAAACTGCCAAATATGGAGGTAGTCGGTCTTAATTTCTCCAGCGCTACGACACCTGATCTCCTCATCAAAACATTTGAACAATACTGCGAGTACAAAAAGACTTTGAACGGAGTCATGCTCTCTCCGACACAAATTGGAAGATGGCTGGTTATATTTTGCGACGAGATCAACTTACCTGCCCCTGATAAGTACGGAACTCAGCGTGCAATCTCCTTTTTGAGACAGTTGGTAGAGCAAAACGGGTTCTGGAGAACTTCAGACAAAACTTGGGTTACGCTGGATCGTATTCAATTCGTCGGTGCTTGTAATCCCCCCACCGACGCTGGCCGTACGCCAATGGGGGCGCGTTTCCTTCGCCATGCACCTCTCATCATGGTCGATTACCCAGGAGAAACATCTCTGCAGCAAATCTATGGAACTTTCAATAGCGCAGTTTTGAAGATTATCCCTAGTCTTCGTGGATACTCAGAACCTCTCACCAAGGCCATGGTGCAGTTCTACCTGGAGTCGCAACAGAAATTCACCCCCAAAATCCAGCCACATTATGTTTACTCTCCAAGAGAATTGACCAGATGGGTCCGCGGATTATATGAGGCACTTCGACCTTTGGAGACACTTACTGTGGAGGGCTTAGTTAGAATTTGGGCGCACGAAGCGTTAAGGTTGTTTGAAGATCGTTTGGTTGGAGAGGATGAGAGGTTGTGGACCAGTGACGCGGTAAAGCGAGTTGCACTGCAACATTTCCCGGGTATTGACGAGCAGAGAGCACTAGGGGGGCCAATTCTATTCTCTAACTGGTTGTCGAAGAATTATGTGCCTGTTGAACGCGAACAGTTAAGAGATTTTGCCAAAGCAAGATTGAAGACTTTCTGCGAAGAAGAGGTGGACGTGCCATTAATCTTATTCAATGACGTTTTGGAGCATGTTCTTCGAATTGATAGAGTTTTTAGACAGCCTCAGGGGCACCTAATCTTAATCGGAGTTAGCGGAAGTGGAAAGGTAAGTAACAGTGATTCTCTTTCATGTTATATCTGCTGATTATCTGAGACAGACTACACTTTCCCGGTTTGTTGCCTGGATGAACGGCTTGAAGGTTTTTCAAATCAAGGTTCACGGTAAATATTCGGCAGAGGACTTTGACGATGATCTGAGAGATGTACTTCGACGATGCGGCTGTAAGGGTGAGAAAATCTGTTTCATCATGGACGAGTCAAACGTACTGGACTCGGGCTTTTTGGAGCGAATGAATACTTTGCTTGCTAATGCGGAGGTCCCCGGTCTTTTTGAGGGCGACGAATTTGCTGCTCTGATGACGGCATGCAAGGAGGGAGCTCAGCGACAAGGGTTACTTTTAGACTCGCAGGAAGAACTATACAAGTGGTTCACTCAGCAGATTGTCAAAAATCTGCACGTTGTTTTTACGATGAATCCGCCCGAGGAGGGACTTTCTTCCAAGGCGGCAACTTCGCCTGCGCTATTCAATCGTTGCGTCCTCAATTGGTTCGGTGATTGGTCGGATCAGGCCTTCTACCAAGTCGGCATGGAACTCACTCAGTCTCTTGATTTAGACCGCGCTACATACAGAGCACCCGACAGCATCCCAGTAGCCTATCGCGAACTCATATTACCACCTTCGCACAGGGAAGCTGTTGTCAATGCCATGGTTTATATCCACCACTCACTCCACCGATTTAACTCAAAGCTTCAAAGACAACAAAACAAGACAACGTTCCTTACTCCCCGCCACTTCCTTGACTTCGTCGCTCAATATGTCAAGCTTTATAACGAGAAACGTGAAGATCTGGAAGAGCAACAGCGCCACTTGAATGTTGGTTTAGAGAAATTAAAAGATACTGTGGATAAAGTTCGTGACCTGCGTGTCAGTTTGGCTTCAAAACAGCTTCAGCTTGAAAAGAAGAGTGCCGAGGCAAATGAAAAGCTTCAAAGAATGGTTGCAGATCAACAAGAAACAGAGCAGAAACGTGCGGCATCTCTTGAAGTTCAGGCAGCGTTGGAGGTGCAAGAGAGGGAGGTTGCAGAACGTCGGGAAATCGTTCTGAATGACCTTGCCATGGCTGAACCGGCGGTTATCGAGGCTCAACGATCTGTCAGCAATATCAAGAAACATCATCTTACCGAAGTAAGGGTCATGGGTAAACCTCCGCCAGCAGTTCGTCTTGCTATGGAATCTGTATGCACTCTTCTGGGCCATAAGGTAGATAGCTGGGCCGGTGTCCAGGCAATCATCAGGCGAGATGACTTCATCTCTAGCATTGTCAACTTCGATAACGAGAGACAAATGACTAGACCGCTTCGTCAGCGCATGATGAAAGACTATCTTTCACAACCAAACTACTCCTTTGAGGCTATGAATAGGGCCAGTAAGGCTTGTGGGCCTCTTGTGCAATGGGTGGAGGCTCAGGTCAACTACTCAGAGATCCTCGATCGCGTTGGGCCCTTGAGAGACGAAGTGGATCAATTGGAAGAACAGGCGAAGCAAACAAAGGCCCAAGCTCAGGAAATGCAAGACACTATTGCTGAATTGGAGCAGAGTATTGGAAGGTACAAGGAAGAATATGCTGCTCTTATCAGCGAAACCCAAGCCCTCAAGACCGAAATGTCCCGAGTACAATTCAAGGTGGATCGTAGCGTCAAACTTCTGGATAGTTTGTCCTCCGAAAGAACTAGATGGGAGGACGGAAGTAGGTCGTTTGAAACCCAAATTGGGACTCTTGTTGGGGATGTTCTTGTTTCCGCGGCTTTCTTGGCCTATAGTGGGCTTTACGACCAGCAATACCGCAAAGCAATGTCGGATGATTGGCTACATCATCTTTCATTGTCCGGGATCGAGTACAAGCAACATAATCCAATAACAGAATATCTTTCCACTGCAGATGAGCGACTAGTGTGGCAAGAAAATGGCCTACCGGTAGATGACCTATGCACAGAGAATGCCATCATCCTCAAGAGATTCAACCGCTATCCTCTTATCATCGATCCTTCTGGCAGAGTTACAGACTTTTTGGTAAACGAAAGCAAAGAAAGACGTCTCACTGTTACCAGTTTCCTTGACGATTCCTTCACCAAGCAGTTGGAAAGTTCACTACGTTTCGGTAACCCTATACTCATCCAAGATGCGGAACATCTCGATCCAATTCTCAACCACGTCTTGAACAAGGAGTATCAAAAGACTGGTGGTCGTGTTTTAATCCAGCTCGGGAAACAGGAGATCGATTTCTCTCCATCATTTAAACTATTCTTGTCAACTCGTGATCCTTCAGCTACTTTTGCTCCTGATATTTGCAGTCGCGCAACATTTGTCAACTTTACAGTTACTCAGAGCAGTTTGCAGACACAGTCTTTGAACCAGGTCTTGAAATTTGAGAGACCTGACGTCGATCAGCGCAGAACAAACTTGATGAAACTCCAAGGTGAATTCAAATTGCATCTCAGGCAATTGGAGAAACGCCTCCTTCAAGCATTAAACGAATCGCGAGGAAACATCCTTGACGATGACCGTGTTATTGACACTTTGGAAACGTTAAAGACCGAAGCAGCAGAAGTCTCTCGCAAGATGGCCGAGACAGATGGAGTGATGACCGAGGTGGAGACGATCACGTTGCAATACCAAATCATTGCACGCGCTTGTAGCGCTGTTTTTGCGGTGCTTGAACAACTTCACCACTTGAATCATTTCTATCAATTTTCATTGCAGTAAGTTGATACCGTAGATACCATAAAGGACTCAAAAACTAATTATGATACACCATAGATATTTCCTTGACATCTTTCATACAGTTTTACATGACAACAAAGAGCTACAAGCTGAGAAAGACTATAATGCCCGCATCCAGATTATTCTCCGCTCACTTTTCATCACCACATACCAGCGCACCTCATTAGGGCTCCTTCAGAAAGATCGTGTTACCTTAGCGATGCTCCTTGCTCAAGCGTCTCCTTATAAAATGGACAAATCTCTTGTTGACAGAATCCTGGATGAAGGCCTCCCTGGCGTTGACATCTCCACTGAGACTAACCGAAGAGAAGAGATCATGGGGCGTACATCAATGCTTCCAATTTTCAGAGATCGTATTGGGGATATCCCTTCACAGGACTGGGAGCGGTTCTTTGAAGAGGAAATAGCCGAGAGCTTCATTCCTACCATTTGGGATGAGAACTTGCCAGGTTTGTGACCATACCCCCATTTTTATTTAATTCTTATTAATCTCATATTTGCAGAACTTGATAAAGAATTGCATAAACTCCTGTTAGTCAAGCTTTTCAGAGTAGACAGATTCGTTCCTTCTGCGGAGAAATTCGTTTCTGTGGTATTTGGGAAAGAGCTTCTAGACGCTTTCGGAGATCTCAAACAGGTTGTCTCCGAAGTTTCCGCTACCACTCCCATTGCTCTAGCTTCGTCTCCTGGTTTCGACGCCAGTTACAAGGTGGATAGTTTGGTGGAGCAAGTTGGGGCAACATGCACCAACATCGCCATGGGTTCCAATGAAGGGCTTGCCACAGCAGATAAGGCGGTCAGCAATGCTGCCTCTTCCGGATCTTGGGTTCTAGTTAAGAACGTCCATCTTACTCCTGCATGGCTACAGTCCCTGGAAAAGAGGCTTGACGCACTCCGTCCACATCCAAACTTCAGGCTATTTCTTTCCATGGAATCGTCACCTAAGATCCCGATCAACCTCTTGCGTGCATCTCGAGTTCTCATGTATGAACAGCCGGCAGGAGTCCGTGCGAATATGAAGGATTCGCTGCAGTCTCTCTCGATGCGTCCAGCAAAGCAACAGCCAACGGAGAAGGCTAGGGTCTATCTACTTCTCTCCTTTCTACATGCAGTTGTCCAGGAGAGACTTCGTTATGTCCCCAACCTTGGATGGAAAGGATGGTGGGAATTCAATGATAGCGATGTAAGTTCTGCCCTCAAAGTCTCAAGACAAATACATCTCACTAACCCCTTCATAGTACGAATGTTCTGCCCATATCATTGATACTTGGGTTGATCACGTTGCGGCTGGTCGTACAAATGTCGCACCTACAAAACTTCCCTGGGACATGATCCGCACTCTTATCACAGAAACATATGGTGGAAAAATCGATGATGAGGGTGACTTTACTCGTCTTGGTCAACTAGTTAAATCTGTCTTCACCCCCGATGCTTTTAATACCGACTTCAAACTGGTTGATATCGCCGAAAACCCTCTCTATGTTCCCGAGGGGATTGGCATGCCAGAATTCATACAATGGGTCAATTCTTTGCCAGAGAGGGAGCCACCCACGTACTTGGGATTACCGGCAAACGCGGAGAAGTTACTGTTGGTTGGTCATGGAAAGGCTATGATCGAAAATTTGGATTCCATTACAAATATGCTAGAAGAGGGGGAACAGGTTATGGCAGACGCAGCGTAGATATTTTCTTTAAAGTTCTTGTTTGTACGAATGTTTTTTGTAGAATTGCATGGTGGCTTTCTTAATGTCATGGTTTTTCGGTGCTATTACACGTTATATAGGAAGATCTAGGCTTTTTTCGGACTTTGACTTGCATGTTTGTGGAGAAGTAAATGGTTTTATGGTATCTATTGTCAATAAATAATCGACTACTTCATAGGTTGTCACTCGGTACCCTTCTGTACCACCTCTTTGTCGTCTATACTCAAAGCGACCAGCGAACGCTTATATTACTCCAGTAACTGCTCTACGACCTGAGTGCTAGCTACCTACATGTATACACCCTAAACAAGAGGGCAACACACAATCAAAATATTAAGTAGCTATAACAGTCACATCTACCTTCCTTCAGAATGCAATTGAATCCGAGGATTTCGCTTGATAAAAGGAAATTTATTGTGCATGATTACTTTTTTGTTGTCCCCCAAATTCCAGAATGACACTGGCAAGAATATGATACAGTCGCCCACCGAGCTTCAATCTTACAACTATGCGAACAAAACCGACTCATCCAGTTCCCCCTTTGGCCTACCTGGCTCGAGCCCCAGCTCGCCCCTCTTTGTCTCTAACCTCTGCTTCTCCTCAGTCCTCGAGTTGTATCTCTGGGCTTTCTTCTTTCTAATTTCCGAACGGACAGCATTTGGCGAAACAAACTCCTTGTTCTCATAAATTACCGGCCCACCAAAAGAACCCTCAAGAATGATAATCGGTGTCATAACGAAACGGGGACCAATCTCGACAAGGGAAAGCTCTGTTTGCTCTGATGATTTTTTGGATTTAGGTTTATCGGCTGCGTCTGTGTCATCGGTTTTCTTTGGAGCCTCGACCTCCGATACCTGATAATTCCTGAACCAAATCTTCCCGTCGGCAATTGTAAAGCTAAGGACATGGTCGATGAAAGGCTTGCTCTTCCTCGCTCCTTTGGGAACGCCGAAGACATGTAGAAGGACCTCTTTTATCAGTTTCATGGCAGGTGTTCGATCAAACGTTGCATCAAAGCTGAGAATAGGCCGAGAACCCTTTAGGGCGTTTCCGGTGAAATGAAGCTCTTCCATTGTATGCACTATGAGACTCAGTAAAAAAATTCGGAAAATCGACTCGATAGGATGAAATACAGTTTTGTACGTGAAGCTTGATACAAGGACCATTAGGCGCTTTGCTCATCCACATGTAAAGATCCTGCCGTTTCCGCGCTTCAAAGAAAAGAACGTTGTTGCAGTTATACAGATCTGCAATCTCGTTCAAATGATATAGCTTTGACTTTGTGTCTAGTTTAGCGTCTTTACGGCCGTGGGGAAGCATAGCGACCAAATCATTAAGAAGATGGCGATGTCTAAAAAATTTGTCAGTGCTCAGGTAAAGTAAGGTGCCCGCCCAACAGAAGCAATTTACACACACCTGTAAGTTACTCCACGAGATGTCAAGACTAGAACCCTCTGCTTGTTCTTTTTGGTACCTTCTTCATCTTTTGGGGCTTTGGTACCGGTCTTAGAAACGGACTTGTAAACAGATGCCATTACGAGAAATTGGGTGGATTTGAGTTGTATGGTTGTGGTAGAAGAACTGACTGCAGAGTTCTGTATTCTTAATTTTTACGGCAGGGTTCATGTATGGCCGGGTAACCCACCCCCCGTTAATGTGGCCGCTACTACAAGCTAGCCTAAATACACCGCAAAAATCAGTCCTTTTCAAATAGTCCCAGAACCCACAATTTTAAGATATAACTTATCCCAAGTAGTAAAATACGAACTAATAGTTAAGTAAATCATACAAAACTCTTAAATTCCAAAACTAATTATTGTAGCATGGATCGTAGAGCATTTTTTTCCGTTGTTCTCGGAAAATGTGCCAAGACCTCAAGTTTGTATGGGGTCCAGCCAAATCCCCAAATTTTTTTGGGAGCAGGTCCAAACGGAGTTTTGTAGGCAAATTTGTATAGCAACGGGAAAACTCCGTTTCATTTATTTCATAACTCCGTTTTACAAGAAATATTTGTGTTTAGCATACCAATTTTGAACCTCCGTTAGGGCTTTGAAACGGAGTTTTTGAAAAGTACATGTAGGTATTACCTACCTTTCAACTCCGTTTTCATTACAACGCTCAAAACCCACCAAATATATCCACCTTGACAACCAAACCACACTGCTGTTTGGGAAACCTAAACTCCGTTTTCAAAAATCTCCGTTTGCACTCGTCTAACGGAGTCGTTGCATAACGGAGTTTCATAACCACGAAACTGCCAAACGGGTCCTTAGTGTATATCTTGATATCATGGGTTTGAAGGTTAGAGAAGTGGGTAGTTTTGGTCAGTTTTGGTGTGTTTTGGCGCGAAAACGGTGATTTACGTCCAAGAACTATACATAGATATGTGTAGTATAGCGCAATAATTCTTTGCAGGCTTGAAATGTTCTTTTGGATAAGATCCATGCGATTAGGTTACTTGACTTTCTAATAAGTTTGATCAACCTCGGATTACAGCCGTTTTCATAAAACTTGGCCGCATTGCCTTTTCACACACATCATATAGATCTCAGACCGACTACCTCAAGTAGACAGGTAATTTATATTTCCTAAACATGTAAGTATCTGAAATTAAAGGCTTCCCTAATAATGCCATCCGGATTGCCCAAGCAGGTAATCGATTTAAGCTTCTTAAAAGTTGACGCGGCCAGGTTTTATAACTTATAAGGCCCGAGTACATAATAAGTATCCCTTCGGGGTCAAGTAAGACTCTAATAAGTCTTTAAGTATTTTTTTTCCAATACGGCTCTAAAGAATTCGAAGTTATAGGTACACGTAGTAGTAATTTTGATTAGGGCTGAGTAAAAATGTTCTTATTTTCAATTGCTAATTCACTTAGCATGCGCTAATAGCTCAGTTGGGAGAGCGTCAGACTGAAGTGTTCAGTCAAGTTAATCTGAAGGTCACCCGTTCGATCCGGGTTTGGCGCATGAACCAATTTTGTCATCTTTTTATTCCCTTTACAGCAAGATACTGTATCTGGCTACGAAACAATAGAACTTCAAATATGGGCCAAAACTGTGGAATTGTGGCAACAAGAGCACCTACTTCCCTCATAGTATCTAAATCTTTCTTTTATTATAGCATCTTTTCACATCTTAAATTGCGTCTCTTCCATCCAGGGAAAAATCGAAATACTTGGATGAGGTACTAGTATTTAATCCAAAACCTTACTAAATACTTAATGTACTTAATGTGCACACCTTGTGTATAAACTACATTGTATAGAGTGAGAATACATGACATGATACTTACTTACATGTAGTACATATTATGTGGTTTAATCATACCCTTTGGACCAGACACGTAGTTCGTATGAGTCCCTTGCTGATGCTTGGTTTGGTCTCCCAATTCTGCCCCGTCAAAGGGTGCTCTTCGGTTCAACCCTCATTTAGCAATCGAAACACGATTTATCTCATCCACAGCCGAACTTTATCCCCGCATTTTCGATGGAAAGTCTGAAAAGAAGTGCAGGAGTTTCTTTAGATGACCTCCCGCCGGAAATCAAACAAATGATTTTGAAACAGCTCGCACAATGCAGAAGAGACCTTTCAAGTTGCCGTTCTCTCAACAGGGTCTTCGAAGTTCTCACAAGGCCGGTTCTCTTCGAAGTCATACACGTCAAAACAACTTTCAAGAGCCTAAAAAATCTTCTTAGTGTGTGCTATGGACAACCCCGGATGAGTCAATTTGAGAATACAGATATATGCAGATTCAGGCTAGAGCTTGAAGTAAAAGAGGTGATATTTCACGTCACCGACTGCAACAAAGAAACCTGGAACCCTTATGTCCAAGCGGCCCTAGCACATCAACAACGTGCGGGTCGCAATGAGCATTTATGGAATAAATATAAGGATGTTGATGATAGGTATTTTGCGTTCCAGCGCTCGTCGTGGTATAAGGATATGCTCATGGCGGCGTTGTGTCGCCTCGAGAGTCTACATACTATGAGGATTATACATTCAGTTGAAGATGTGCAAGAGTTTCCTTGGAATTATCAAGATTCCAATTTTCGGCACCATCTGCAACGACTTTCCCTAAGTTTGGTGCATGGTGACCAGGGGGAACTCGACTCTTTGGCTGTTTTCAGAACTCTGATGAATGCTGCCTGGTCTACGTCATTCTTCTCCAGGTTAGAGCTAAAATGCTTCACGAATAGTGGTGGGATCGGACAGGACCTGTTTCACGATCATGAAACCGTTGCACGTGCAGCTACCCTTTTTAAAAACCTGAAGATTCTTGAACTTGAATTCAGCCACGAGGTTTGGTACGATGATGATAGCCATATGCAAAAAAACCCACTTTTCAATCTCATTTCTCAAGCGACAAAACTTGAGAGACTTAAACTCAGCGGACTTTTCCGGACCAGTGTCAGTGCTGACATTACATGCTATATCGGACCCCCCACTTTCGTCTGGAAATTTTTGAAAGATGTACACTTGGAAGGTTTCAGTTTCACTCATGTGGAAATCAATGGATTTTTGAGAAAGCACAAGGGGACATTGAAGAATGTTGCGCTCTGGAGGTGCGCCCTTTTTGAAGGCACTTGGCCAGATGTCATGCGAGTGATCAGACATGACGATCTGAGACTAGAATGGTTTAGTTTGTACTCCACCTTGACTGAAGTTCATTTATCGAAGGGAGAGTATATTTATTCTCAGGAACAGAATGATACCATGGTGAGATATGTTTACGGAAAGGGAGACCTACTACCGACTAGTGGAGAGGCACAGTGGTGGCCCAAGCTCTAGAGAAGCTAGCTATGTCAAACTCAGTTTCAAAGGCCTAGTACGTACTTGGTATAGATAGCATGTTGTGATTTTTGTCAGTTGAGTTTCGGGGTACTTAAAATGTTTTTACTTTAAGTATTTATATCTGCTCAGAACGCTGAATCAACACTCTTATAATGAATGCGAGACGATCTTGTCCACCTGCGTGTAGGCCACATATGTACATGTAGTATTGTGAAGTAGGTTATAAAGGGGTCCCTGCTGGTACGGCCCGCTCTGGGACCAAATGAGAGCAGTGAAATAAGAAATCCTAATCCCATAGAAGTTGAAAAAGCAAAAAGATTGAATCGATGCGCCAAACCCGGATCGAACGGGTGACCTTCAGATTAACTTGACTGAACACTTCAGTCTGACGCTCTCCCAACTGAGCTATTAGCGCATGCGTGGCTTCGAAGCTACAAGCACAACTAGCTTAATACATTTGGCCAAGATACTTATATTTGTGACTATAATATTATTTTGTGACAAGGGTTTCAATGCGCTAATAGCTCAGTTGGGAGAGCGTCAGACTGAAGTGTTCAGTCAAGTTAATCTGAAGGTCACCCGTTCGATCCGGGTTTGGCGCATCGATTCAATCTTTTTGCTGCCTTTTTCAATGTCACTGTAAACAACTATGCTCGCGAGAGGGTGCAGATATTTCACATCCAAGAGTTGCGCCCCCCACCCTTGTGAGACATGTCTCAGGTACATAGAGTACCAAGTAACACCGACCCGGCTCGGCACACACCAGTCAGAGGTTAAGTAATGTCCACGTGCCCGAGTGCATTATCATGATGCGGATCTCCCCTGCCCAGACGGTCAAGTCCACGTAAGAAAAGCTTATTTTGTCTTGTCCTTTTATTTACGATCTGGCATCATCGCTGTGTGTTTCTCACAACCATCCCATACCCTGCTGGACCTCCTCATCCTCCTGACTCTTCTCAGTCAAAAATCGTCACGATGGCTTCACAATCCTCCGAGTTAGAGCCAGTGCCGGAGTTGACCATCTCGTCCACCACTTCCGAAGATGAAATGCTCGCAGGCCACAAGCTCATCACCGACTCGGTTGCGCAACAGCGTGCTACGATCGTACGCTCGCTCCTATATGGACAGCCTCATCTCACGATCCCGCCATATATCCTCTTTCTCTCGTGGTTGTGCTCAAAGAATAATATCCCGACTGCGCTGCTATTCTGCGCGGGTTGCACCATTGCCATCTTGAGTGCCGTTGGAAGATTCACGGATGGGTATATTGCTGAGGCTGAGAAGTTGGGGAGTAAACGCGGTTATGAGGCGATTATGAAGACTGAGGGACGTGAGATTATCGTTGCGAGGTGGGGCCCGGAGAAGGAGGTCATCGGTGTTGCGGTGGTAAAGATTGGGGAAGAGGGGGGAGTTTTGAAGGCATTGGCGGTGAGGTTGAGATATCGCAAACACGGTGTTGGAAGGGGGCTCTTGGAAGAGGCGGTCAGAGTTGTGAGGGCGAAAGTTGGAGCAGAAGCGCCGGTGGTATTTGCAGAATATCATCCTAGTGAGTTACCTACATGTGAATTAATTTCTTTGTGAAGTTAGGCTAATAGTTGCTTGCGTAGACTCATTTAGGCTTGCTTCAGTACCGAAGGTATTTAATACTGTATTTGACAAGGAGGAGGCAAAGGTTCGTGCTATGTTGAACGACGTGGCGAAGATACAACCGGTATAGGATCCAAGTTTGAAAGTCTCGTTATAAACCATATTAGAAATAGGCCTACAGCCTGAGACTCATATCTTAATTCCTCCTTGAGTTGGCCGAATAGACCTCCTCGAATATAAGACCTCTTTACGATAATAGAAAGAGTATCGTATCAATCCATACAAAATCATAATGCTTGGCATCGAAACGTTGAACGAAAGAAGAGAGAAAATAAATACCTACATTTCCTGCAAAGAAATAAGTGGAGGAATTGAATAGTGAGAGACAGCAATGAAATATTTAAGAGACCATCGTTTTACGATCTCTCACTCCCGAGACCCAAACCCCATAGCAAAAAAAGAAATAGAAAAAATGTAAAGTAAAAAGTAAAAAAAGAATACAATAAAGTAAAAAGTAAAATCGTATCTACAGAATACTTCCCATTTTTCTTTAGTCCATCGTTGATGGTGATAACTTCACGCTTCGACTTCTCTGCGGTTACGGGCACTTTTCCTTTCTCCATACAATATAATTATCCATGAGTGTAGGCCCTGTGTTACTTCAATTAGCTCAGCCTACAAATTAAATCCCAAAACTTGAGGATCTTACAAGTACTCTCTTCCTCATTAAATCCTGCCGGGTCCCATGGCACGTGCTTATTGAATGGTAGAAACTGCTCATACTGGTCCCTGGTAATAACCTGCAAAGAGCTCTGGCTTAAAAAGTCCACAAAAGCCTTTCTGTGTGGGAAGTCCCCCTCCTTCTCTCCACACTCATTTGCGTTTTCTTCAGAAGGTGTCCAACTCAGCGAATATCTATTCACATCCAGCAAACTCGTAAACAACTCTTGTGCTACCTCCATCGTAAGATTCTTGACATCTGCTGGTTTAAAGTAATTGAAACAAAATTTGTAGAATGTGTCGAATGTTTTGTTTGAGTGTGACGGCGAAACCTCTTTAAGCATCGAAGGTAGTTTTCGAACGAGTGTTTCGTTTGAATCAGCACTGGGGAAACTGTCAGCTTTTATGGTCTCCAGGGAGATTGGACGAAACCTTACACTAAAGTGTTCATCCCATACAAAAACTCTTCCTTCGAAATTATGAAAGTCTGCTTTGCTTTGCATATCCAAGCAATGACATAAAAGACAACGCCTTCAGCCGAGACACCGAGCTCCTCAAGCCATGCTGGAATAGTTCTGTAGGTGATGTTTCCTGGAGACTCGGGATCTACATGGAACACAAAATGTTAACCATGCCGATCTCCCGTAGTACACAAAAGTACCACAAACATACCCTCTAAGCTCTCAAACCAATTCTCACAATTTCTAAGTGAAAACGGCTAACCACAAACCAAAGCATTAGAAACCCGTCATTTAATTTAAAATCCATGTAAAGAGCTTACCGTATTGACTCTCTTCTTTGGAGTAGTTGTTGTCGTCCTTGCCTTCTTCGTAGGGCTAGCAGCAGCCTTCTTCTTCGGCCCCGTTTTAGCTTTAGTTTTCACCTCCGGGGCCTCCTCCGAATCCGAGTCGGACGGGACAGGAGCTACTTCGGCGACCGTGCGTTTCCGCTTTCCAACTGTGCTAGCTTTTTTTGAATCTCCAGTAGCGGCGGTGTCTGTAGCGGCAACGCCAGCCTTGGTTTGTGATCTCGACGATCTGGTAGAGGCTGTTGGTGATGGTGCTGGTGCTTTTGTGTTTTTCTTTGGAGGCATAGCTGTAGAGAAACGATGATGAAGGCAAAGGGAGGGGTGGAAGGTAGCACTATGGAACGAAGGAAGGAAGGAAGGAAGGGTGAAGAGAGAAGAGAGGGGAGCAAAGAACAAGGAGATGCTATTATAAATGTCACTTCGCAGCAGCTAAAAGCTAAATAAGTGACGGCGGCAGAATCTTAGTGACAAATGAGGCTCAAGCACGCCCCAAGTGCTGGTGGCATGTACATACATCTACATACAATCAGACGCGTTGCTGCACGTATCCGCGAGGGGCTTCTTCGCGGCCCTGGGAAGGCTTTGGTGGAGGGGAGAAATGACCAAATAACTGCTCTTTCGGATACAAAGGTGAGGACGCTGGACCGTGCACTATATAGATATTGCTAACTACTCAATTGCGAATTAACAGCCAGATAGCTCAAGATATAAAATCCTCAAAGTTTTCAATCCTCAAAGTTTTCAATCCTCAGTACTTAGCCTCATATATGGGCCCCAACCCCAAGCCCTCAACCCTAGCCCCAATGCTACAGCCTTGCATGGTGTAACATCTCGGAAGGAAGAAAAACATTAATTCACCAGAGCCTCATCCCACGATATCCGGCGGCACTCTCCACAATGGCAAAGAAGAACATCACCGTAAACCAGATCGTCAAGCTCATTGTCGGCGCTGGCCAGGCCTCGCCCTCACCGCCTGTCGGTCCTGCTCTTGGATCCCGTGGTGTGAAGTCTATGGATTTCTGCAAGGTAGCCCCTCCACCACAGCTATCTACCCAAGTACCTATACTTACAGACCTAGGAATTCAATGCCAGAACCGCACACATCGAAACCGTACGTCCACAGCCTTGACCTTCCCTCTCCGGTAACTAACCCACCGTAGGGCATACCGATCCCCGCGCGCATCACAGTTCGGCCCGACCGAACCTTCTCCTTCGAACTCCGTACCCCCGCAACGTCATGGCTCCTCCGGAAGGCCGCCGGGGTGCCTGAGGTGAAGGGAAAGATGAAGGGTGCACATAACCCCGGAAAGGAATTTGTGGGCGAGGTCTCACTAAAGCATATCTACGAGATTGCAAAGATCAAGAAGAGTGTGAGCAACCTCCCGCGCGCCCCCACACCCGGAGGAGAATAAAGAGAAATGACAAGTTATACAGGAAGAGCGTCTATCCGGAGAATCATTGGAGGCATTAGCAAAGTGCGTTATTGGTACAGCAAAGAGCGCCGGTATAAAGGTCTCCCCGTGATCGCTTCCGCGGTTTTCTATATGTATAATATGTTCAGCCACCCCACCAATCATCAATTATCACCCGGTGAAAAATTCGATTCCCTTTTTTGGCCGAAATGTACCAGGCCTAAGTATGCAAGCCCCAGGGGGGCCGCATATGTACATATGTATCATTGATATCCGGACCATTGATAGATTATGAATCAGGCAATTTGCAACAAACTTCAAAAGACCTGTTCAATGACGACATCCACCGTTCTAACATTTTGTACAAGCTCGTCAAAACGAAAAAAAAGAAAAGTTTACTACAAAAATGAATATGATTAAATCAAGAAACCCCCCAAATTGTATAGGAGTATAACAATAAAAATATCGAAAAATCAATGTCCAACAGCAAAGCGACCACACTCCTTCAATAAAGAGGGGGAGAAATAAGATCCAGGAAAAAAGCACCCAGCCCACGACAAATCCGAGGAGATACGTAAAAATGATAGAAATATAACCAGAACGGTCTATAACAATAGAGAACCCCACAAACCTTTTAAGCACTTGATAGGCCTATGAAAACAACCAAACCGAACCAAAAAAAAAAATACCCAGGAGAAAACCCGCAATGAATTGATGGAGGGATCATATGAATTTCTCCCTTATTCCATTATAAACACTTACACGCCTTAATCGATGGATGCAACTAATACAATGGTATACACACCCAACTGCTCTATACCCGTGTAATATCTTTATTTCGTGCTTTTTGTCGTGCTCACATTGCTCCCGCCCGAAGTTCCCTCGAGCGTATGTGTGTGACCGGGCGCCTTGCAAACTGTTCCACCCACCTCTTGGGTGCAGTATTGTAGGTTGCCAATCCATTCATCATACCAGATCTCTTCGAGGGTCGCACGCCTTTTAGGATCTAGATCCAACATCCTCCCAATAATATACCTGGATTCTCTGGGTAGAAGTCTCAAGAGACGATATGGGCCCTTAATCTGTTGCCCTGATCCTTGGACTGTAGAAGGTGCAGGGTTGTTGGTGGTGCCCTCGACCTCCTTATTATTATTCCCTGCCTGAGCCACAGCAGCAGTCCGGTTTTGATGGCTCTTTGACGTGGGTAACGGAGGTGAGGATGATTGGGCATTCTGTGGTGGGTCTGGAAGCGATGAAAAGAGCTTGAAAGAGTTGTCTGATTGCCGAGGCGCCTTCCAGGGGAATCGTCGGAGCGTCATACAGCAGAAGATAATGGCAAGGGACCAAATATCTGCTGGCTGCGGGTCGTATTTGATCTCGTTACATACCTCAGGTGCGAGATACGGATCTGACCCAACGATACCTAGACATGATATCAGTAAAATTCATTTGTGGACTAATCAGGAAGATGAGTTACTTACCACAGGCTTCGACGATGTCATTTTCGAAGGGATAACGGAACACGCTGGCACTCCCAAAATCGATAATTTTTAGAATACCATACTCGTTCATAACCACGTTATCCAGCTTCAAATCCCTATGAGCAAGTCCCATATGGTGAAGATATGTAACTCCACTGAGAATCTGCATAAAACAGCACGCAACTTCCTCCCTCGACATCTTCCCGGTCATGACTGTCGCAAAAAGATCATATGGACAATATTCCATGACCTCATACCACTTTCCTTTCTCATGGACAATATCCAGCGTTTCGATGATATTACCGTGATGAAGAGTCGAGCCGATACAAAACTCCGCTGTGACCTTTTTGGCGTACTCTCGCTCGCTTTCATAGTTATGTCGGGGACGGAACTCCTTCACGGCAAACGTGACCCCATCACTAGACCGTTTCATCAACCTCACCGAACCTCCAGCACCTGACCCAAGTACTTTCCCAAAACGACCATACTTTTTGTTGAGACCATGATCATCCGCAAAGGGTGCGGCAGTTGATGTTGATGACTTTGAGCTTTTGATAGAGCTAGCTCCGGGAGAACGAGATCGTTTCTGAGACGATTTGAAAAACCTCTTCAACTCACCCATTGAGCCTTGCTTTTGCCCTGAACCAAGAGTCGAGTTACTGTCATTTGAATGGTGTTTCCCAAGGGAATGCAACGAAAAGTGGGAGTGGTGCTTCTTTTCAGGCTTAAGTCCACTTGATTCACCACCTAAACCTAGAAGATTTGTGCTTGAACCCCGTGAACTCTTTCCAAAAATGAACCTCGGCTCAATCTCCTCAGGCTTCTTTTTTGTTTGTACAGGTCTCCGACTTCGCGCATATGGATCATCGTGCTCCCCAGCTGGAGTGAAAGGTCTCGAGGGTGGAATCCGGGTTGGGGTCTGAGAGCCGCTTCCCGAAGGTGTTCCCGACGGGCTGTCTTCCGATGGAGCCTTTGAACTGCCCTCACCACCTATGGTAAAAGTAGGCTGCTCGGATGAGGATGACCCTGGATACCCCGCAAAATACGAGGGCTGCTGAGAAGCCCCCGAAGAGGAATGCGGGCGTTGTCCTACAGGCTGCCTTGTCACCGAGCTCGTTGTAGCCGAGCTCGACCGTGGCGGGGAGGTTTGTGGGGTCATTATCGAGGGATCTCCGGGAGCGAGCTTTGTAGGATCTAGAATTTGTTGCCCGGAGCCACGGGCTTCCTCCGAACGTGTGTGCCGAAACCCGGACTTGTCATGGGTAGAGGCCGGGGTGAGTGGTGGGGAATGCATTGGTTTGTCTGAGGAGTCTGTTGTTCGTAGGTCGGGACGTCCAGAATTGCGAGAAGGAGAAGGAGATTCTCTAGAGGGGACCTGATATATGATGTAAGTTAGTATATGTAGTTTCTTAGGCTGATAACGGACGATAAGGAAAAGTCATAAACTAAGCAACAGATAGGTCACCCAGCAACTACAACATCGTTATGCAGAAGAACACTGGATTTCCATGTGCTGTAGCTCATGACAGATGCGATTGGAAGGTAGGGTATTAACATACACGAGAGGGGGGTAGCGAGAAAGGCTGATAATCGAAGAGGCTCAACCTCCGTTGCTGTAGTGAAGTGGCCTCGATACCTTCGATAACACCCTCGATATCTGGGGGAACTCCAGCAGGTCTGTGATGATGTGAAGGAGCAGAATCAAACCCCTCCGGGATAGAGAAAGTTGGTATCCGATCGACGTTATTCCCTGGAGCGGAGGAAGAAGGAGCAGAGTGCAAGGAGGAGGAGAAAGTCGATAAAGCCTTGGGTCCCTTTTCATCCGGACCCCTCCTCGACAGCTCGTCATTAGCGTATTCCTGGGTTGCCATTGCTTGCTTGATTGCTGCTGACGGGTTTGTTTGAGAGATAGAGAGGTGTGTTTGGGAAATGGCCTAGTCAGTTAGTGTTGTATTCGTCGTATCTCTCTTGCTGCCGCTGCCGCTGCTGCGGTTGCTCTTTCGTCCCACGTCTCTCCCCTACCAGCTGTTTCCTTGTCGAATCAGAGCTGGTGTATTGATTTAGTCTACTAGGATAGGTATTACTCTCTCTACTGCCCTATCTGCCCTATCCCTTGGTCCGTCTATTTTATGGTCTTTTTTTTTCTTATTCGGATACCCAGCTAGGTTTGAAAGGCGAGCTTTCGGTTCTAAAGCGTGGGGTTCCGGAAATCGACTCGTTGCAACAACCAGACAGACTGTACAAAGTGAGGGACAACAAAAAATGTGGCCCAGGACGAACTGAAGCAGCAAGCAAGGAGGGGCCGAACAATACGTAGAGGTGAGAGCGTGGTGTGGGGGAATGAAATGGAAAAGGAACAAAAAGATCTCCGGGGATTTTTCTAAAATGCAGGATTCCAGTCATAGCAATCTGCCGAACGCAGCATCCACATGCGACCGGGTCCTTGCCCTGAGTGCCGTTACTACTGTGGTTGCCGCGACACCCGATCAGACCTTTTGCGCAGAAGGACGCCTCAGGAATACAGCATGTTGCCTTCTTTGGCATAGCCTTCGTTATTGGATGGTTCCGAGCCCGGGCAAGGGAGTTCGATCGAAGAATCGTGATGCACCGTTATCGGAGGTGGTGTTCACTTGCAGCATGTGTAACTTGATATCGCTGGGGAAATAGATATGCTACATCCAAATGGCCAGGATATGGGGTGCCATAGCTTCTAGAGTGCTCTACATACTGTAATTATAAGCAGTGAGCAGCTCGTATTAGGTACACCATACATGCTCGTATGTAGTACCTGCACAGATAATATTATATTACTCTTATTATTTACCCATTGCCGACAAGCCCCCGGACCCCCAGCTAATGCATTCCCAGTGTCTTGTCATCAATCATGTGGGGGAAAGGCTGAAGTGTTTCCACAGAATATTCCGCATGATACCTCTACTGCGCACAACATCACCCCGCCGGCCGGCGGAAGTCCGGGCCCCCGCTGTCGCTACATTTTAACATTATTTGTTGAAGCATTTTCGTTGTCACCGTCATCATATCGTATAACCATCGGTCAGGATCTCTCCGAAGAAAGAAGGGGGGGTCTTCTTAAGTTTGGTAAAGACCAGCAAGCGCCAGCAAATATTTCAAGCAATAGATAAAGACTCAGCTGGAGCAGGACCGCACTCTTACGTTCTATCACTTTTTGAAACAGAGCCGTTTCAGTATCTGAACCGGCACCAAACGCATCCGACGCAAAAAAAAAAAGTGACAAGACAGGTACCAATGATAGCTAAGGGATAAATGGCTAAACCGTCGGTAGATGTGCGATCTTGAGCTCCATGCCTTCCCGCCAAGATGCGTCGTCACTTCGGGGGCCGTCGGGCCTCGGCCCTTTGTATTCCCGGGATCGACCCGAGCATGGGTTTGCATATTCCCCACAACAACTTTTTTCAAGAACGAACCACACCAAGTAATTAAGATGCAGGGTCATCATGGTCAGTAAATATAAATCCTCAGACAGAGCCGGGCTGGATTCTGAGAATTAAGCTTAACGTGCATTTGGCGACACGCGCGAATATTCTCGTTGGTCTGCTGCAGCTAGCGAGGCATCGATCTCCTGCTGTAAAACCTGTGTCGTAAAATCGACTGCAACCTCCAGATCTGAAATTTTTAAATCGACGAGTGATTTTTCATGACCCACAGGTTGTTTACAGAAAAATGCTCAAATAAGCAGCAGCGAGTGGTCTATATTACAGGAGAGGCGTTTGATCTTTTTGGCTAAAATCAGTCGGTCGATAAAATCACTTTAGAGGAAAATTGGTTGATAGGTAGTAAAATGGCTACTATTTTTAGTACCATCCCGTAAAGCGGGCACTAAGTACAAGTTTGTACTAGCAGTGATCACGAATCATCACTCGACAACCCTATTAATTCCATTAAATAGAAGTTTCTTCCCTTTAGGGATGAGATTTATGCAGACGTTTTGACACTGAACAGTAGAAAAAAGCCTAAGTCTGGTGAGAGCTTCGTGATTCGATATTGTAATTGGATACTATATCTAGAGCACATGCAAAAAAGTCTGATAGGATACGAATTGAACACCGTTGTGAAAATTTGATATTCACATGTAATTAAAGCTTTGCCACCCAAACATGTATCGACCTTTGTCTCCCTGATTTCACTAGCTGGCCTGGTTTCACCATCGATCAACATACAATACCTACTCGCGCGGCCGAGTTTCGACTTACTCACGTGACGCTATTTAACAGGTTTTTTGCGTTTCCCATAGGTCATGTGATTAAGTTGAAACTCGGCCGCGCGAGTACGTTCGCCCATCTATACCAAGATCTTACGAGCGTTGCAACGTGTTCATGATCGTGATTAATCGTTTGATGTAGTGCCCTCGGGCCCTTTTATATAAGTCACATTAGGATCTATCCTCCTTCCCTCCCAATCAATACTAGGCCCACTCACCACCCTTACCGCCAAGGTAATAGATGCCTCCTAGTCGGCCTGCCTGATGGATATGCTGGCTCCTGTGTCGAGTAGTAGGTTATGTTCTCGCCCATGCTTTGTGGGGTTATCGTAACATTGAGCATCAACGCCTTTGCTAATGTACCACTTTAATAGAGCACGAACTCTACCAGGAATCAGGTGCGGGGATAATGGCGCAACGAATTAGAAAGCGTAAAAATCGACTTCGATTAAGCAGAAGCAGCTTAATGAACCTATATCCTAGATTTGACAGCCTTGATGAATGTATAATGGGGGAGCGTTACCCCACCTTAAGCTTTGGTATCAACACCCACGCCAGCGTACATCAAGCTCAAGAAGAATCCCAAGCAAAGTCGGCTCTGTACAATAGTTAGAGCCTTGTCTAACAGAGTCTAACAGAGTAGACCCATGAGCATTACGATAATGAAACAATGCGCCTCTTGTTATCAATACCTCCACGTGAACGCCGCTCCATACATCGGTGTACCCAGGCCCATATCATTCAGAGCCCTCATCGACCCCGCCAGCCGCCAAATTCTTTGAGTAGAATCTTTCACTGTCATGAGCTTTATTTTTTTTTTTACGTTGTAGGTAAGGAGATGAGTGGATCTTTGAAGATGATGAGGGCCGGATACGGAGATCGAGAGAGCTTAAGTTTGGCTTCGTCGGAGGGCTAGGTGCCGACGTAGCTATAGAGGTTATGTCTTGCTCGCCTTATTTCCTATTTGGGTATGTATAATAGGATCACTACTAATTGCCACATTGGGGTTAAATGAGGAAATATAACAATCTGCAAGGGCTTACACAATATCAATATTTTCACTCCCCTGCGAGGCAGATACAACTTTAAACGGCACAGTATACATAAGCACGTAGTGTAACTAAGCTGGTGTTACATCCAACGCCACCCACAGAGCCATGGTGGAACGTACCTACCTGTTCGTGAGGAATTTCGCACCGTACATACGTCTTCGACCGTTGAATAAAATTTAAGGACGAATAGTAAATGATTGGCACAAGTTGAGACGGAAATAAATTGCAGTACGTCTCGTTCTACCATTCAACTATGACTACCGACCCTTAAAACAAAAGCTAGATGTATTGTACCGGGGGTGCACGTTAAATACCGAGACACCCTGAATTTTGTATGGGAATTTCCCCTAGCAACCAAAAAGCAGCCAATGAAATTTGGTCTTGGCGCTGAAATTTGTATGGGGGAAAAAAGTCACGAGACGTTTTATTTATGTTCGCTTAAAAATTCAAATATTTTCCTAAAAATACAAAAAAATAACCAGTAAATAGCCCTTTCTCACATCTCCATCCAGGTATCACTTTAAGGCTATTGAAGAGGTTTTGGTGAAGTTCGAAAAGAACAGGAGGGGAAAAGAGGTTGAGGAGGTTGCTTTGCAAAAGCTGCGGGGCACATCACCAAATACCTGCTTGGCTGCCAAGTGTCAAAATTATTTAAATCAGCCCAATCAGAGCCCTCACTTTTGAAAATTACCCAAAACGGGGTTCTCAGTACTTACCCTTAACGCCCGGTACATGTGGTCTTGAGAAATAACAGGACCTGATCAGCCTAACCTAGCCCCAACCCTTAGTTTTATTTTCTGAATCGTTGTTCTCATAGGTTATCACTCGCGAGGAAATTCTATTCGCCCTGACCTGTGCCACCGCGAATAGGGATTAAGAGGACATATTTGGTGGTCTTAAACTTTTGACTCAAGTCAATTTTGATTCTTGTGAAGAACTATAATTTATACATAGATGAGGAACTCTAGACTTCGTTTTATAATCGTGCCGGTACTATACTTGTACTACGTAATTACAAGACATTGACTAGAAATTTCCTCCTCCTCATATATATTTACTTATTCATTTCCGACGGGGGCCATAGTCTCTACCTGCTGTTGGTTGTCCTTCTCCTTGCCATCCGACGCACAGGACTCAGGTTCAGCACCACCTCCGCCTGACTTCCCAGGGCACCCTTCACCACCGCCGGCAATCCCACATTTCCCCTCCTCCTTGATATTCTTCAGCACATTATGAACCGAACACGCCACCTCCTCGCCTACCACCAACATCCCAACCATATAGCGGTAAACCTTGAAGAACTCACACGCCTGGCCGAACTCGGCGATGTCATACTTGAACGACGAAAGCACATGCTGGTCAATGCGGTCCTGACACTGCTTGAAGAGCGACTTGACACCGAAAACGTCTACACTCTGGCGGCTGGTCTTGGTCGAGGTGAAGTAGACTACGCTGCCTTGGAGACAGAGAACGTAGCTGCGGTACTCGGTCTCGTAGGGGAAGCGCGTGAAGTAGTCCTCGGCGTAGACGAGCATGTGCTTGTGGCAGGTCTCGAGGGCGCTGGTGGTGTCGGAGGTGGGGACTACGACGAGGAGGAGCAGCGGGAGGTGCGTGGGGGTGCGGGAGCTGTGGTAGGTAATGGCGCCGTTGGGGGCAGCGGCTGGGAGTGATAGTGGGGTGGAGGGCTCGGCTTGTAGAGATTGCCTTGAAGGGGGGGCATTAGTACGGTTTTTATTTATACCAACAATTGAAGGATTGGGAGTGGGTACTTACGTCTCAGTCGACATCCGAAGCCGCAGAATATCCTGGGGCTGCCCAGCAATGTCACAGAATACCTGATGCGTATACTTCTGCACCAACCCGAGCATGTCCGCTGCCAGAGGCGGGACATCCATCAAGTCGATGACCTTGAAGAATATGCTATCATGGATGACACGCCTATAGCAGACGTTTGCAAGCGCGTACCCAAGGTTAACCCTAGGCCGTCGCCCTTCCCAGCGCAGCTGCAGGAACTTTGTGTGGATTGTGGAAGGGAAGGGGAAGAACCCTGGTGTCTGCGGCGGGAGAGGCTGGTACGGGGACTGGGAGGAGGTGTGCTGGAGGATTTCTGCACATTGTTCGGGGGTGAGGATATCATTACCGGGGGTGAAGGTGATGAAGGGTGACTGCGTGATGGAGTCGACAGTGTGAGGAGACATTGGGATGTGGGGTATTGGGTAATTTGATAAATCTCACGTAAAAGGAGATAAGGCGATGGTGTATGAGGATGTGTGACTTTTTTGTACAGGTTGAAAGTATATAGGTTATGGAGTTCTGATGGAGCTTTCTCTCGGGAGCGCTTGATCTATATGTGAGCTAAGATCGGATGGAGTCAGCCGGGCGAGCTATAGTAAACTCCCAACAGCTAAGGGACGCCCTACGTCTACTATAAAATGAATGGTTCCGATGAGGATTGTTTTAGATATACATGTAATAACTAAAAGATATATGTGATTCCTGTTATAGGACTGATTGATTAATCGATCAATTGCTTCAATCATTAAGAGTATCTGCCATGAAAATGGCTATATTCCACTATTGGTAAAAAGAAAATAAGAGAAAAAACCCATTTCATCTCATCCCATTATCCATAGAAAGTAGCGTGGAGATACATACATGCATGTATGTACAAAGGAAGCTCTACATGAGCCCCCTAGGGCTCAAGCTACATACTAACCAATGATTCAATGGAACCGTCTTTTTGCGAGTGATAGGTTGTGAAGTAGGAACCTTGTTTTTTTTTTTTAATCCAACGAATCCGGATATAATACAGGATATGAGCGAACTACACCTATTTGTTCATACATCAATTGTAGACTGCTGCCTCCTAGTACTTTTTGGGTCTTGCATCATATCACCCGAGTGACAATTTATGATTCACAAACACCAATGTCATAGCTCTACTTGTAGGGCGCCGTTATATATTAGTACATACATGTAGTTACAGTTACATGTATGTGTACAGTAGAGGTTAAGGATATCGTGGTATCAGTATGACGCTAAGGGAGAGCTATCAGAGTATTTAAAGAGGTTCCCTCCGAACCTCACAACACAATCATCTACGATACGTCTGTCAAAACACCCTCTCCACTCCGTACTCTACCGGAGCTCTGATAGGTCAAGGAATAATCTAACTCCCGTACCTTCTTGTTCGGATCAATATATTAACCATAATCTTTAATTAGATGTATTCAGGATCACAATTGGAATAAACCATGCTCAAAATCTCCAAGCCTTTCCCAGATTCCAGGCCGGTCAGGTCTACCCTTATGGCCATCTATTACCACGAATAAACGAATAGACTACCCGAATAGAAACCACCTTGCACCAACTTTGACGAAGTCTGCGCTTTGCACCCAAAGTGCAACATCCCCATCCTCGCCAATCCTTACCCTTTCCCGGCCATCTCTCCGCACGCTCTACGACTCCATACACAGAGGTACATGTAATTCCCCTCTCAAATATCTACAAACCCAAAATACACCGAACTCCCGTCGCTAAACCCCCACCCCCACTCTCCATCTCATCACATTATACTCGCCCGCCGACCAATTACCATCCCCCCCCCTTCTCCCCTTCCATCCATTCAGCCCTACTACATGCCACTAGCTCGCCCTATCTTAGGCTACCTGCCTTGCGCTCCCCTGTCCCCTCCCACCCGCGCATCTTGGCAGTCCTCCGTACACGCGTCCACACAAAAAACAAAACCCCCCAACCAAACCAAACCAAACTTCCTACATACGCCAAAAAAAAAAAAAAAAAGGATCGTTTCAAATTCCCCAACCCGACCGGTAACCCCGCACGCGCGCAAGAAAAAAAAACATTCTCCCCCGACAAAACGAACTTGGGGTTTTCTTTTTTGCGGAAAGAGACAAGAGTGAGAACCCATGTCGGAGAACGATCTGATAAGGAAATTCTAGTCCGAAGAATCATTTCCCCCCCTCGTCTCTTTTCCCATCCAGCGGCACCCCCGAGGTGACCGGTCAACCAACAATGACGACTACTACAACTAATACTAGGGGGTTCACGATGGCATTTTCTTTCCGTGGCTAGTAACTCTACATATTCAATTTTTTTTTTCACGACACAGGGACAGGTTGGCTGGTTGATTGGCTGGCTGACTTGACTTTACACAAAACTACTCTTAAACACAACAACTCACAGAAAAAGAAGAGAAAATAAAATAAAAAAACGAACACCAAAAACCCCGTGCGTGCCCACACAAGCATCCACAAAACCGACCAACCAACCGAACCGAACCGACCGTCCTCTGAGATGAGTATGAATGTCTTCTTTCCCCCCCTCAAATATGATGAATAAAGTAGAAAGGTTCCGGGAAAGAGAAAAAAAAGAGGTTTACAGAAAAGCAAAGCAAAGCCAAGCAAACAAACAAAACCTTCTCCAACGGTGGAATAGAAACCGAAGTAGAAAGTAGAAAGTTGAAGAAGTAGAGAAGAAGAAAAAAAACGACAATGAATCCCTAGAAACATACATATCGAGAGAAGAGAAACATAAAAAGAGTAATATAAAGAATAAAAGGAGGCGGGAAAACACAGTATACCCCATACAAATCCCAAGATATCTCCCCGCCTCATATCTCTCTTTTCTTCTTTCTTTACACCAACACCGCTGAGGCATTCCCGGCGTTATCGTCATGGCCGATGACGCCATTGATCATCTTCTCTCCGCCTCCGAGCTTCTGGAGCTCTCGTTCACAGCCCTCGAGTTCCTCCTTGATGCGCTTGCTCTCGCGCTCCAAGTCGTGGCGTCGCTGCAGGAGGATGGCTCTCCTCTGCTCGTCCGTCAGCTCTGCCATTGTGCCTGCGCCGAGGGCGAGAAGGCTAGGTTCAATTGGTACGTCGCCCATGTTTAACTGGCTTCTTGGGTTGAGGATGGAGTTGATTGAGTGCAGTCGTTGGTCAGAGGTAAGGTTATCTGCCTCCGCAATGGACAGGCTTCTTTTTCGCTGGTTGTGGGGGGGCTGTGGGCTGTCTGCAATGTTGTTGTTATTGTTATGGGGAGATAATGGGGCCAGCGAGGAGGAGGAGTCTTGGTGATTGTGGGAGGAAGAAGAGTTCATGGAAGGGGCGACGGGGGCTCCATTATTAACGTTTCCCGCCGTCCCTCCTCCTCCCCCTCCGCCACCTCCTCCTCCTCCACCTTCAGCTGCTGCTGCTGCTGCTGGGCTCCTAAAACTCGTTGTAAAGTCGATTGGCGGTGGGAAATGCCTTGGCTGCTGCTGGCCAGGATGCGGTAGTTGTCTCAGGGCGTTCCCGCCAGAGTCCGTCATCTCCGTGTCATCGTCTGATCCGTTATTAAGGCCTACGATCGTTCGTTTCGTGTCAGTGCATTGAACCAACCGTACATTACATCTATATGCTACCCTTGGGATCTTAGGCGGGGGGGGAGATGAAAGGGGGAAGGGGAGGGAAGGGAGGGGGGAAGTGTGTTAGTAAGAGTAGCCTACACATACACCCTACATACCTGTAAGTGTGTTTTGAACCGGTGCCTGCTGTTGCTGCTGTTGCGTATGGGCATTGTCAATCCCGACCAACCCTCCTCCTCCTCCCTGCTGCACGGGAGCTGGTGCTGCTGGACTGGAGGCAAAGTTTCCATTTGCGGGGGCCACTACCCGTTTCCGCCGTTTGATGATGCTCTTTTTCATGGCCTCGGGCCGATGGACGCCGTGGAGCTTGTGGTAGAGCCCTGTGGTGGTAAAATCAGCGTCATGTTTTTTTCTTTTTTGTTAATTGCAAGCCAAAAAATGTTCCCGCAAATTGGAACTTGGGAAAAAAGATAGTGAATCAAAAAACACCCGACTATCTCCCCAGTGTCGTAATAGCAGAGAAAAAAAAGAGAGAAAAAAAGAAAATCCTCCCGATGTAAATTAGTGGGACGGAGGGAGCGAGGGGGTGTGGAGAAATCCCTCGGGCAAGGGCAATATAGAGATAGGATTGGTATGTATATGGGTATTATGTATGGCATCCATGCATCAAGCCTGGGAGGGAGGGAGGGAGGGGGGGGCTTATCAATCATATCATATCAGATGATCGAAGGAAACAGGCATGACAGGGGTCACACTGCAGGATTCAAACATAATCGACAGGGTCTCGGCTAAACAGTCCCTCCCGACAACGACCATCGTACGATCTGATAAGGGAGAGCTCTCTCACTCGGGGAAAACTGATTGGACCACAGCCCAACAACAATGATAACAATAATAATGAACTCACCACAAGCATTGCAGATAGTATGACCGCTTTCGTCTCGGCGCCATAACGGTGTTATTGTTGTACCACAGTTCTGGCAAGCTACCACCACTGTTGTATTATTCGACGGCGGTGAGCCTGTCCTGGCCGGCTGTTGCTGCTGCTGCTGCTGTTGCTGCTGTTGCTGCTGCTGTTGTATTGGTGCCTGCTGCTGCAGCTGCTGCTGAGGGGCCGGCGAAGGCGAAGGAGCATTCGTCAGTGCCGGGTCCGTCGGGACACCTGTAGCGCCACCGCCTCCACCTCCACCAGCTCCTCCACCTCCGGCTCCCCCTCCCCCTCCACACCCTCCCCCTCCTGCTCCATTTCCCACGCCGACCGTGAACTGCGCAGCCTTGCTCACGCGGTTGTTGAACGCTGGGCAGCCATTGCAGCCCTCTGCCCCGCCTGTGCCGTTGCATCTGCCCCCGCCCGGACATGTCCCGGAGACGACGTGGTCGGCGGCGACGTAGGTGGCCCCGAGCGAGGACTGTACGTTGCCGACGGTGGAGCCGTGTGGCGGGCGCTTGAGATTCGTGGGGCGGGCCTGGTTCCGCGCCTTCAGGTAGAGGCCGCAGGCGTTGCAGATTGTCTGGCCGTCGGGCGCGCGGCGCCAGAGCGGTGTACGTGTAGTGCGGCAATTACTGTAGGTAGAGAAGAACGAAGAAAAAAAATAGTAAACCGAGTTAGTCAAAAAAAACTCCCCCAAAAAGTAGAAGCGGGAAAAAAACAAAAGTGCAAAACATGGGAAAAAAGTGCAACAAAAAAGTTTTTTAGGCAGTGAAGGGAGGGGTGATGGTGGTGGGGGCGGGAAGGGGGAGGGGAGTATTGGGGGAGGGGGGGGAGAGAATAGAGAGAAGCCCATCTACCTGCACGTCTGCCCACTCGCCGTACTCATCGCAATCGTCGACGGCGCAGGACTATCCAGCGGTGTCTGCGGCTGCGACATTGGCGTGTGTGTCGGCGTAGCCGGGGGTGCTACAGCACTTGCGGCCGCGGCGGCGACCGCTGCCACCGCGACGGGTTGTAATTGATGCTGCGGCTGCTGCTGCTGTTTAGCGTGCTGTGTATGCTGCTGGACCACCTGCTGCAACTGCTGCAGTTGCTGTCGCATCAGCCCCGTGTCCTCCTCCGAGGGTGTGGCGGTAGCCGTCAGGGCCGGGTCCACTATGCTAGCTCCTCCCCCTGCTCCTGCTCCTGCTAGAACTCCCCCACCCCCGCTGCCACCGTTGCTGCTGTTCCGGTCGTGGTCCTGCGCGGCGATGGCGGTGTGGGGGGTGTGCGCCGCGTGGTCGAGCGCGAGGGCGGATGGCGTCATAGCTTCGCGGGCGAGGGCTGCTGCTGCTATGGCGGGATTTGTAGGTGTGGTGCTGGACGTAGCAGTGGGGGGTGTGGGTGTGGGTGTAGGGGCTGGTGGGTGGATGGGCACTGTTGTTGTTGTTGGTGGTGATGTTGTGATAGTTGTATTTGTAGTGGTGGGTGTCAGTTGTGGTGGTGAGGATGGTGGTGGTGGTGGTGGTGCTGAGAGATGGTTCGTTGTGGTTGTGGTTGTGGTCGAGGAAGGTGTTGGTGCAGCAGTGATACCGCTGCCAGTGCTGCTGTTGCTTATGGTGGTGGTCGGCGTCGTAGTATTAGTACTCGTGGTGCCGGCGGGCGTCGTCGTCGAGGGGGCTGCAGCAGCACCAGCAGCACCAGATGCCATGGCTGAAGAAGTCACGGAAAGAGACGAGAGCGACGCTGAGAGAAGCTTCCCCGGCATGGCGCGGGTTATATATCGGGAAATATACGAAGGAGAGGGGGAGGGGAGGTTAATGGGCGGCGGCGATGGTGGATCGATGAGAGGAGGAGGGGGTTCGATATAGTATGTAAGTGAGTGGATCAATGGGAAGGAGGTAAACCGAGTTTTTTTTTATATATATCTTCTAGGAATAAGGACAAGACAAGACTAGCTGGGGGGGGTTGTAGGGAATAATATTATGAGGAGGAGGAAGTAGAGTGAAGAAAAGAATCAGGAAGAATAACTTTGAGATCTTTAAAAAGGGATCTCTCTCTCTTTCTCTTTCTGTCTGTCTGATTTCTCTCACGAAGAAGAAAAAAATGAACAGCTGTTTGAGGAAGGCAATTTGTAAGAAAATAATGAAAAATAAAATAAGAAAAAAGAATAAGCCCACCACCACCACCACGAACCACGAACCACCACCACCACCGGCGCCGGGTTTTGACCGCGGGAATTGAATTAAGGGAAAGGAAAAGAAAACACCCTCCCTTCCCCCTACCGCGGTAGTAGCCTCACTGGAGCCTCTGGCTGGAACTTCAACATTTGGTCCACTCACGACACGCAGAATTGGAATTGTCAATCCGAATTGACTGCGAAAGCTACGGGCCGGCCAGGGCCCAGCTAGAGCTCTCCCCCAACCCCTGGCTGGGCTGTCTGTCTGTCTGGTTGGTTTCCATCTACCTACATAAGCACTCTACCCACTCACTACCTACTCACTTACATACGACGTCTACTTCAGATGGATGGAATAGATATGATTATGATAAGATTTCACTCCCATTCCTCCTCTCACTCACTCAGTCTGTCTCTCTCGCCCCCTTCCAAGAAGTCGGGGTCCCAAAGAAAAGAATCAACTAGACGGACGGGTACCTAGCACCTAGCCTAGAGTACTAGCGCCACTATCAGAAACCCCGGCACACCAAAGTCAGCAGATCTCTACGCGCGCTGATTGGACGCACGCAGCACCCCCCCCCCAAACGTGTCTGTCACGGGGTTTTCCCGTCCGGCCCTCCCGGGTCCTGGGGCTGGGCAGGGCCAGGGCAGAATTACATGTGTAGATTGTGGATGGTAGATAGGGCCGGTAGATTATCTCTATCTGATCGATCCGATGCGATTGGATTAGATAGGAATCTTTCTATCTCTTCCTTTTGTTCCGAAAAAGAAAAAAGAAAGAAAAAAAAAAAAAGGCGGTGAGAGAATTGGGAGACCGGCCAAGGGATAATTTGATGCGAGAATAACGTACGGGGAGGGTTGGAAGCGGAAGCGAGGTACAGTATGGAAATGAGGCGGCGGGGTGGGGCGGCTTTTTTTTTTTTTTTGATATGTAGAGTCAGACTTGAATTCAGCGCAGTCAGTGCTGTTTAGTCAATTGCGATACTCTACGTCTAGCTGTCTCTACGTCGAGAGTACGTCCTCCTACATACTACCTACTCTACTCTTACTCCACATCATGTGCATACAGTCGCACCTCGCTATCTCGTAATTCGATATCTCGGATCTCTTGCGGATTTGCGGGACCCTTCTCTACCAAAAACTATTTGCTGTCTCGTATATTTGCTATCTCGTAGGGGTTTGGCTTCTAGAATACGCTAACGACATAACGAGGTGCGACTGTATATGTAGAGCGCAGATCAATTGCATCTCGTGAGCCCTCCCTCCCTCTCTCCCTCATGCTCACCCATCAATTCCAATTGCAATTGCATCCCTGCGTACTCTACTGTATACCACCAGGAAGATCCCCGGAGCACCCAGGGCTCGAAAATATCCACGAGTCTACTCTACTCCACGAGTCTACTCTACTCCACATACTCGGTATACGGGTATGTATGTAGGCGGGCAGGTGGTTAGCAAAAAGGAATTATCATGTATTCTATGTATCGTCCGGCGGATGATCCACTGAATCTGCATCACATCACCACCGCTAGCCAGCTACCACCACCACTACCAGTGCTATTCATTCTACTCTACAGCATGTAACTGTCGTATATTCAATTCGTTCGTGAGCCATCAAGCAAATCAACCGCCTCAACGTTACTCTCTCTACCCCCAACTAACCTGATTGTATGTAATCCAGCAATCATCATCCACGCACGCTGCACGTACGTACGTAGGGAAATAAAAGTAAGGGGGAAAAAATAAAAAATAAAAAGAAGAGAAAGAGAGAGATAAAAATAAAAGCATAAAGGTGTGTGGGACCCAATTCCTTCCCATCCATCCAATTCCCATCCTCAATTTCCCATTACCCATATGATCATTTCGCCAATTGGGCACATCAATGCCCATGACCCCGTCCCAAACGCAAAAAGCAAAAAAAAAACCAATTAATAAAAATAAAAAAACCGTTTGAAACAACCACAAGCAGAAAAAACGAAAGCCGAAGCCCCACAAAAAAAGCAAAACCACATCACCCCCTCACCTCACCAGAAGTACATATGCTCGCCCCAACGTTCCCTTCAACACCAGGCATACTTCTCATTCAGCACCCACTCTACCTCCGCCTCCCCACTCCCCCCCTTCCCATACATCATCAGGCTCGGAATCGAATCACACTCCCTCTCAACACCCACCACGCCGTCCACCACCGCTCTCGCCGCCCCAACCACGCTCTCCGCCGGACTCCACACCACCACCCTCCCCAACCCCCACCGCCCCGCCTCCTCCACCGCCGCACTCAACATCGCCACCAGATCCTCCTGCCGGCCCTCCTCGGGCCCCAGGTCCACAACACGGAGCACATACAGCCGTGGCCCCGCGACGCTGAAGTCGCGGCCCCACACCATCCAGCGGGTGCCGCAAGCGGTGATGCAGCCCTTGATCGCGGGAGCGCCGAGGTCGGGCCGCACGCACGCGCCGATGAACTCCTCGCGGCTGTGGTGCCAGTGCATGGTGCTGTGGTCGGGCACAAAGGCGATGCGCGTTTTGGGGTGGCGCGTGGAGAGTGAGGTGCGCAGGGCGGCGGTGTCGAGTGCGCAGAGAGGCGCGATGTCGTTGTGGTAGAGGGGCTGCACGCGGGAGGGGTGCAGGCGGGCGGGTGCGGGGGTGCGGACGGGGAGCTCAATGTGCGAGGACTTGTGCGGGAGCCAGCCGAGCTTTGCGTAGAATTGCTATATTGCCATTGATATCAGCTACCATTACCAACCACCCGTAGGTACAACACCACCACCACCAATACCAGGATTCACACAGGACGGGAAGAGAGAGAGGGAGAAGAGGGAGAGGGAGAAGAGAGGGAGGGAGAAGAGAGGGAGGGAGAAGAGAGGGAGGGAGAAGAGAGGGAGACCATCATACCTTCCCAATATCTGAATACAGCACCGAGAACCCCACCTGCTGCCCATTCCTCCTCTTCAACTGCTCCCCCAGCATCGTCAGCATAACCTTCGCATACCCCTTCCCCCGGCACTCTGGCGGCGTGAAGACGCTGCCAATGCCGTATGCCACGACCTCCTCCACGGGCACGCGCTTCTCGCCGCCGACGGGCGGGTGCGAGACGAATGCCTTCTTCTGGATGGCCTCGCACGAGGCCAGGATGTGCTCGGCGGCGTCGGCGGCGTCGACGAGAACCCATTGCGTCATGCCGCCGTTGCGCGTCAGGTGGGTGGAGGCGATGTGGTTTTCGCGCGTGAGGTACTGGGAGACGCTCAGGGCGCCGGCCCAGCAGGTGGAGTGCTGCGTGCGGATGTGGGTGAGCTCGGTGGGCGTGGGGTGCCGGAGGAGGTAGGTGGTTGTGGTGGTTGCGGTGGGCATTTTGGAGTGCTGGTGGGGAGTGTGGAGGGTGGTGGATTGAGGTGTGTGGGGGAGCTATCTGTCTATGGTCTATGGGGGGATGAAGAGGTAGGTAGGTAGGTAGGTAAGGTAGGTAGGATTGTCGTGATGTCTGTTGTAGGTGAGAGTATAGTTTATGGTTATCTGATAGGCACACAGCTAGCTCATGGACAGGGCAGGCAAGACAAAGAAGAGGAAGAAGGCCAGCAGAATGAGAGACAGAGCCTTTTTAATTCTACGGGGAAGGAAGCTTTAGAAGAAGGAGAAGGAGAACAGGAAGGAGAAGCAGGCAGAAAAAGAAGCTAAGAAATAAGTCTCCGAGGGCAAGCAAGCAGACATGTACAAGTAGGTATGTAAGAGGAGTTGGAGTTAACGAACGAGGAAAGACAAAACCACCCCCCCCCAAGCAAGGCATAGAGGCCAAAAGTAAACTTTGGAGAAGTTGCAGGTCTCCCCCCCCAAAATAACACACACGGTTAACAACCCCCAAAGCGGGAAACTGATAGATGGATGATAGATAGATAGCTACACTTTCCCATGTCTCTCACGCACTTTCCCCAACTCCCTCTTCCAATCCGCTCCCTCCCATTTGCACTCCCCCTCCCCACACCACAACTCGGGATTCGCATTAGCTAAATTATAAACCCATGCCCTCCCCCCGTCCTGTGACGACCGGCGAGAGAGCTTCCCCTCCCAGACAAGCGTCGAGGGCAAGACGGCGCGCGTGACTGTGCGGGTGTATAAAGAAGCTGCGAGGACATTGGTTCATCATGATGCTGTCCATGATGATGATTATTATGATGATATTCTTCCTTCCCTCTCTTCCTTCCCGCCCTTCTTTGATCTTTCCACCGACCTTCCCACCCCTTCGATCAACTCCCCCGAGGCGTAGAGTACCTCCCACCCAGGAACCAGTGCACGGTGCGATTCTCATGGCTGGCTGACTGGCTGGCTTACTCGTATCCCATCCTCCCCAGTATCTACTCTATCTACATTCCTACCTACTCTACTCTACTCTACCTGCCTAGAGCAAGTAGAGTAGGTACATGATGTACGGTACATGTATCTAGAGTAGTCCTCTGCTCTACCGACATGTACATGCATGCATGCACAATGCAGATTAGCGGAGGCTCTGCGGACGCCAGAACCGAAGACAAGCGACGGAAGCCGGCGGTGCAGACAGCCCACCCCTAACCCTGCGATAACACTCCGGCTACCCTCGCAAGCCGGTTTGGGGCCATTGCTTCCGGGGTGCAGATTGGCTTGCAGAAGGTTATCTGTTGCTGCTGCTGTTGTTGTTGTTGTTGTTGGGGGCGTTGGGCTGAGATGCTTGAGATAGAGTACTCTACATGCTTGGGATCGATGCTTGGGATAGTTGTAGATAGAGCAGGTAGGTACAGCTTAGATACGTGGACCCGGGGGATGGGGGGGATTGGCTGCTTGTTCCCCGGGTTTGGGAAGGGGGGAGGAGGGAAGGGGAAGGGGGTGAGTGTGAGTGAGTGTGAGTGAGTGTGAGTGAGTGTGAGTGAGTGTGAGTGAGTGTGAGTGAGTGTGTGAGTGTGTGAGTGAGTGTGAGTGTGAGTGTGAGTGTGAGTGTGGATGCTTGCGGTGTGGGTCGGTGTTGTTTGGTTGTGTGCTGGAGAGGCCCGGCGGTGTCTTGAGCGCTGACGGGGACCTGGGACTCGGGTGCAATTGATTGTAGCGTAGATAGCAGAGATTGTAGATATGATGGTGATACATCAATCTAGTCTAATCATATCATATCATATCACCAGTGATCTTATCTTCACCGCCATCTGTAGCATCGTTCACGGCCCTGATATCTGCACCCCCCCCCCCCCAAACAATCCCATTGTCCCACCCTCGCCTGCATGCACGCAAAATGCATGGCAACGGTCGCTAGTGTTTGTTTACCGCAGCAACCAACAAACAACGCCTCTCCCCTCCATTTCCATTCTCTCCCCCGCCATCCATCACCAGCGCTCACTCACTCAGCACTCACCCATCACTCACTCATCACCCACTCATCACTCACCCACAAACAAACATCAATCTTTACACAAACCCCACACAACATCAACATCAACAACAGAGAGAAGGAATTGAAACACCTCCGGAATAGCAACAGCAGCAATGTCCTACAATCCGCGCCAGAGCAATGTCTTCCGCTCATCATCGCAGAACCAGCCCCCACCAAGCACCCGCAAACAGACCACCCAGCAGGCCGACAGCTACCTCATGATAGTCCGTCTCCCCCCTCCTTCACTCCCCCCACATCCTCCTCCTCCCCTTCTTCCCCACTCAACCCCCCCCACACCCCCCACTAACACTAACACCCCACTAACACCCCACCAACACCCCCCCACCAGGCCGAAAGTACCATCGTCGACTGCATCTCCGAACTCGGCGTCACCTTCTCCCTCGACGACCTCAAGCGGCCCACGCCCCAAAAGACGCAACTCGTCTTCGAGATGTTCGCCGAACTCCTCATGGGCGTCCGCCGCGAGACTGTCGAGCCCATCATCCGCTCCGCCAGCGAGCAGCTCGACCACCCCGAGACCCTCCACGAGCCCAGCGCACTAATGGCCTTCTACGCCTCGCTGCGCACGCTGCTGCAGGAGTGCGACATCCACGACTTTACCTTCAACGACCTGGCCAAGCCCGACACAAAGCGCCTCATCAAGATCTTCAGCTACGTCATCAACTTTACGCGCTTCCGCGAGGGCCGCGCCGGCGAGATTGGCGAGCACCTGGCAAAGGCCGAGAAGATACGCGACGCCATCGAGGCGCGCGCGCAGGAGAATGAGGAGCTTGCGGCGCGCGTCGAGGCGCTGCGGGCGCGGCGCGCGAGGGAGGAGCCGCTGATTGAGGGCGTGAGGAGGGATGTGGAGGCTCTGACGGAGGAGCTGAGGGGCATGAGTAAGCGGGAGAAGACGCTGAGTGCGGAGTATGGCCGGCTGCGGAAGGAGAAGGAGGCGCACATCAAGACGCTGGAGGACCGGTCGTTCTTTGTGACGCGGACGAGGCAGGAGGCGGAGAAGATTAGGCCGTATATTGTAGATAGCCCCGAGAAGCTGCAGGGCGTGATTGTGGATATGGGTGCGACGCTGGCGGCGGAGAAGGCGGAGGCGGAGGCGCTGGAGAGGAGGGCGAGGGCGCTGCAGACGAGTGCGGATAGCTTTGCGGTGGTGGAGGCGGACGTGATGGCGGCGATCAAGATCATGGAGGAGTGTGAGGCCGAGCTGGTGAAGGAGGAGGAGAGCGCAAGGAAGGCGGCGAGGCACTTTGATGTGCTGACGCAGAAGCAGACGGAGGTGCGGGAGGCGGAGAGGAGCGAGCAGGTTTGTCTATCCCTATCCTATCCTATCCTATCCACCACACACATCATACACTCCTCCCCCGGTATAATATAAAAACCCCTCCCTCCACCCATTTTACTAATATACAACCTCAACAGCGCCTGCAACGCCAGCTCCAAAACGCAACCGACAAGATTACGCGCGCGCGCGAAACGGCAGAAGCAAAGTCGTCGAGCGCACAGAAGAAGATGCGCGAGCTGAAGGAGGCCTACAAGCAGCTGTCGCGCGAGCGCGCAGAGCGCGACAAGGACATGGAGAAGAAGAAGATCATCATTGAGAAGATTGAGAAGGAGATGGCGGACATGCGCGAGAAGGTTGAGGAGGAGGTTAGTGCGGCACATGCGGAGTTTGCAAAGATGAAGGGCCATATATTGCTGTATATCAGTGAGATGGAGCAGAGTATTTGAGTTTGAAGTTTGAGTTTGGGGTTGTGGTTGTGGTTGGGTTGGGGTTGCTCTCTTTTTTTGATGATGATGGTGGTGGTGGGTTTTATCTATCTATGGCTTTAATGATGGGACGGAATTGGAATGACTGGCGTGCGCGGGGGAATTACTCTACATGGCTTTTTTTTTCTTGTCCTTTTTTTTTTTTTTTTTTTGCTTTCTTTTACTCTCTTTTTTTTAGTTATGGTTCGCTCGCTCGCCGCCGGTGGCGAGCGTTGTATTTTTTTTTTCTTCTTCCTCTTTCCCCTCCAATTTTCAGGATCATTGACCCCTTTTTTGTTAGATTTCTTTTTTTTTTTAATACAATGTGGTGTGTGTGCTGTGTGATTGGTGCACGAAATATCACTCGTGCGGTCCGGGCCGGTCGTGGACATAAGGCATCACTCGGAATGTGTTGGTAGGGATGCCTGATCGGATCTCTCGCTCTGTGCTGGCTTTGGTGTTCTGCTGTGTTTTCTTTGGACTTGATTTATGGGGGTGGCTGTTATATATGCTTGCGCGTTATGTGGCTGAGCCGTGAGAAATCTTGTGAGGCCAACGTCGACGTTGCAATCGACAAGGCTTAATTAACGCATGGATAAAGTACATGTATGTACATGGGTACAAGTAGTTGCAATAAAGTTTACTTCAATTCATCTCATGCATGTTGTAGGCAGATCGCTAGTTGTTATATACCTAGCACCAAGATTATATAGTTCTGAATCATATGCTCTCAGTGTCACTTGAATAAATCACATACCGTCACTCGGCGCATGCAAATACGAACGATAGTTTCTTCATAATTGTGTACATTACAATATCCCCAAACCGTTGAATTAAAACAAACCAAAAATAGTACTCCAATCTTGTTTGTACAGACTAATCTAATCTCTAATTCCACAAACAAACAAAAAAATATACTCAACGCCGAGATGATAACGATGAAAAGCCCATATCCAAGAGCTACATTATCCGACCAAGGATCTTCTTACCTTAGTCCACCACGGTACTTCTACTCCTTCGAGGACTACCGTATCATCCGCTCTTCTTCCAGTGTACAGATCCATATCCTCCAACCGCACCCACTTGGTCTTGTTCCAGAACTTGTACGCAACAAAAAATATCACTGACACTGGTAAGAGAATGTAGTTTATTACAAAATCTTTGGCGCTGAACGGGTTTAGGAATGCAGTATACCCTAATTAACATCCACCATTAGCCTAGCTTAATTATTTTCGCGGACCGGCCAGAAAGTTGGAAATACAAACCCTGGAAAAATATCAAGAAAATGTTGGCCCCCAACGCAGCGTAAGCGCCATACGGGTACCAAGCGGCCTTAAATGGCAGTGCTTCAATGCTTTGCCCTTGCGCCGCCATCGCCCGTCGGAAGCGGATATGCACAAACATGATCGTCGCCCACACCATAAATGTCGACAACCCACTAAGCGTTATAAGCGCCTCATAGAGCTCACCAGCGCTCCCAGAGAGCGATAGAAATGATATACAGGCCCCAAGATTCGATAACAAGAGTGCTGCCCAGGGAACGCCGCGTTTGTCAACTTTGGAGAAGATTTTGGGTGCTTTTCCGGTGCTGGCCATGAACAAAATGGTTCTGGAGGCGACATAAAGTGATGAGTTTCCTGCAGAGATTACAGAGATGACGATAAGAGCATTGATGAGGTGAGCGCCAACGTGGATTCCAGCACTATCAAGGGCAATAGTGAGAGGCGAGCGGGCGGTACGGGAGGTAGATGATAGAAGGCGGGGGTCATCATAAGGCATTAAAATGCCAATAAAGAACATCATCCCCACGTAAAACTATCATGTCTTTAGTAATTATTCAAGCTAGTAGCTCCTGCGGTTGAACTCACGATCAAGATCCTCCAGAAAACCTGCCTGATGGCTCTTGGAACGGCCCTCCCTGGATTTCCGGCCTCTCCAGCCGTGATACCCACCATCTCCGTGCCGGCGTAGAGTGTACCGGCAATAACGAAGGTCCTTGCAACGCCATTTATTCCATCCGCAAAGGCTCCCGGGTCGTTCCAATATTTGAACCCAATCTTCTGCGGCCCAATTCCACCCGCTGATATCACGATTGCAACAATAAAGAATATCGTTATCGAGATAACTTTAATCAGACTTAACCAAAACTCCACCTCCCCGTATGCCAAAACCCCTAGCATAGATAAAGATAAAAATAGAACCCAAAACATTAGGATCCACGCCCATTGTGGAACGACATCAGACCAGTACATCACAACAAGAGAAATCGCATTATATTCGTTAGCAAGAACAGTAACCCAGAGATACCAATACCCCCATCCGAGGGCGAATGCGAGAGAGTCATCGACGAAGCGTTCGGCGTATTCGACAAAGGAGCCGGTTACGGGAATGAGTGTTGCGAGCTCGCCGAGTGATTGCCTGTGTAGATTGATGTTAGTTGTGATCAAAACTGAACAATGATAACAACCAAGTATAGGGAGAGCACATGCATTACAAAAAAGACGATTAAACCGACGAGAGCAAATGAAATTAAAATTCCAGCGGGGCCTGCAAGATGAAGCGCATTTCCGGAACCCACGAGAAGGCCTGGTCCGATGATCCCTTTGATATTAGGTGTCAATAATTTAATTCCTATATTACAAGTGCATGCGACCCGGTTCTAGGATTCGACGCTATATCGTAACTTATTTGAGGTATTGAAAAGCATGAGTTACATACCCCCGATAGCTGTAACAAAATAATGATTAGTATAGTTACGCGACAGTCATAATAACCCAAAAACATAGGGACACTTTACCAATCATCTGCAAATGCCTCGACTTTAACTTCCGATGTAGCGGCGATCCGTGAGAATCACCATGTCCTGACCCTGTTTCGGATACAACTTTCGTGTCTCCCACCACTCGTTGCCCCTCCATTGCCTTTTCACTGTCTGGATTCATCATGAATCTTTACGTGAATTGAATTAAACGACGGCACTCAAGTAAGATTGAGGAGTTGAGAGTTTCTTTGGAAAGGGGACGTCGTGTCGCGATCAAATCATCAAGGGACCCGTTCACCAATACTGAGACCCACCAGATCTGGAAACGTCCCCGAACCCAACTTTCGGAAACCGTAGGAGGGACTCAAATTATTTGAATAAAATAAACAACCCCGGGGTCTTCCAATACCACAGCTCACACCACAACGGTTTGAAGAGAGATACAGTGGGCATTTTTTGAGATGGCGCAATATATATACTGGGTAACGTAATACTGTGTGGGGGTTACTATGGGAGTGTGCTCGCGCTTCGTCCCGGCTTAGGCTCGGGAACAGACTGTCGTTTCAGAAGTCGAAAGTCGAATGAGGGGCTGATATCATCACGAATATCAACTTGTTAAACCGGTCTCTTATCGGGAGGGGAGATCTGGGGTTAGATCCTAGTAGCTACATACCTGCGCGTTTACGGGACCTTCTTAATCCGGGGCTAGGGTTACACTTTACCGTTCTACTCGGACACTTTACCGGAGATACCGCCGGAGATCTATCGCAGCTATGTAGTTTATCTATTGGGACAAATATTTTCTAATAATGACCATTGAAAATGGTACGGTTTAGTACCCGTTAAGGTAGGGTACATCTGGAGTATCTACGGGTATGTGACTACATGTAGGTACATATTGCTATGCAGGTTGGGGTGATAGACCGCGTAGATAAGTTCAGAGTAAGTACATGTAATTAAACCAATAACATCCACAAATTATATGCATGTACCGACCAGTACAGGTATCTACATAGAGTACATGAAACACAATAGGTACATACATCCGTACTTCAAGTTCCCTATCAAATTCCAGACCCGAAACTCCACCACCCACAGCAATATAGCAGTGCATTGAACTGGGAGAAATACTCCGATTAAAACCTCGTAACTATATGTATACAGAGCTCCTCTGTGTCGCAACCAGAACTAGAAAGAGAGGCGTATACGCCAAGCAGTGGCTTGTAGGAAGCCACCCGATCCATAACCACATGCAGTTTAGTACAGCGGTAGCCAATAGATAAGCTTTTGAGCCTCACAATCGCACTAGTCCCCTCTACTACCAACGTCAACAAATACCAAGTTACATTTATAGCAAACATCGTAGCACCAAAATGTCTTTATTAACGCCGCCAAAACTTGTCGCCTCAACTGGAGAAACCTACAACTGCCGGATTGGAGGGAGGCAAGGTGCAGTAGGAGGCGGGAGGGAGAGTAATCTGTTTAGGAGCGCACAATGGTATAGTACGGGTCCGCTAGCTAGCTAGTAACTGTAGATACTAACTATTCAAGAGGTCTCCGGATGGTACATGTATACTTACTTCTAGTGAAGATAATGAGCTGCGAACATGGATAGTGTATGCTACTCTCCTCTTATTTGCAGTAACCTTACTAACAGCCCAATTAGTCCTGCGGACCTCCTTGAGCCATCAGAATCCCCTAAACACCTCGAGCCGTTCTCTTCAATTCGCACCGCAGAGCCTGTATATGCGGCAGCTATATATCCATATATGCAGCTATCCACACCATCTACGTGCTGTTTCATCGCATCTTCACGCGATCACCCAATACAACTCTATGATATGCTTACACCTACCACCCGCGCAAGCTATCCCCTAATCGATCCAATGACGGAGAAATATCACACCCCAGCATCACTTCTTTTCGCCCCGTCGAACCCGAATCGGTTCATTGCAGGGACCACATCGCAGATATCGTTCTTTGATATCCATCGCAATGGAGAGGGGCCAGTAGTTGCATTGAAGACAATACCTACTAGAAGGAGTACTCAGACTGGACACACAATGAAGGGCATCGTATCTGCTCTGGCAGTATGTCCCGGAAGCTCTGATGGGACTGGTGTCTTAGCGGCTGGAACATTTGGAAGACAGGTTGGTTTATATTCAGCAGAGGGGACGGGAGAGACAATTGGTGTATTTGGATTGGGCGGGGGTGATGGTGCAGGAGTCACGCAGTTAGTATGGAGCCAGTGTGAAAGGTATCTTTATATTGCAGAGAGAAAAAGCGAGGTAATTTCCGTGTATGATATTAGGGTTGCTGGAGAAAAAGTCGAGAGTTTTAGAGGTAGGCGAGCAGGGACCAATCAGAGGGTGGGAATTGATGTGGCTTATGCCTTGCGTGGTGAAGTGGTAGGCGGGGGAATCGATGGAAAAGTGAGAATCTGGGAGGCAGGGCATAGTAGAGAGGATTCACAGATCGGCAGTGCGCAGTGCGAATGGCAGGCACATAATGATGTGGTGAGTAGCGCAGTAGTGCATCCTGGAGGAGCAGTTTTGGCAACCTGCTCGGGCTCGAGAAAGCCAGAGGCCCTCGAAGAGGACGAGGGGGAGGGGAAAGAGGGGAATAGATTGGACAATAGTTTAAAGATTTGGGCACTATCGCCCCTGAGTCATGATCAAGAGGACACAGGCGATAAGGAGCATAACACTGCCGACACATACGATAAGGAAAAGGGTGAAATTACAATCGGAGTGGCTATTGGTCAAAAAAGTACTGAAGATATAGTAGGCACATGTATATAGTCGAGCTAGTACAGTACCAACCTTCTTATCTGTTTCGAATGCTTGTAATAGTATCTCAATTATCTCAAGATCTAATAACGGCGAGCGAGCATGCATGATACAGGTTCGGTTTTTTATATGGGACCTGCATCATACTGTATCACTCGACAACATGCGAACCACTGACAGGATGTATATTTCCCGAACAGCTTCATACTAGGCTGTAGCCATCCCGTCCCCGCGATAATTACTGCTTTCCTTTGTTCATCACACGACAATAAACTCCTGTCCCCGCACCAAGATTGCAGGCATCACGAGCAGACGGGTGCCTGCATCAAAAGTGAGGCACTGCATTTACACCGTACAACAGGAGGTTCTATCTGTTCGTCCATCAAATCTATAATGTATAACGGTTCTACTAAGCGAGAATGAGGCTCATAGTTTGAAGAAGGGGGCCCAGCTCGAGGGTAAGGGAAAATCTTGGGCCTGCCATACTTTCTATGTATGTGCAGCGCCATCCATCCGCTATTCTCTCGGGAATAAATACTTAGCTACCCCGCCTCTATTATTCTATCTCTTTCTGTAATCCTTATCACACTATTTTTCTCTTAGTCTTTTGTTGTTGACCAACATCGACAAGTACATTCCTTAACCCTTTGTTCTTCACAGCTCAATCCATTCTCCATCCACAATCGTGATATCGATCACACCGGGAAATTTTTAAAAATGCGTCTCTCCACCTTTCTTCAAGCTCTCGGTTTCTTGGGATTGATGAGGAGTACCAATGCTCATCACATGCTCACCAACATCATCGTTGGGGGAGTCGACCAAGGTGATGGGAATTCCATGCGTGTCCCACCAAACACCGACCCGGTTGTCAACGTCCAGTCCACTGATATGACATGTAATGTCAATGGCTTGAATTCGGTCAGAAAGGGCGTTTTCATTGATGCAGGGCAACCTGTGACTCTCCAATGGCGTACCTGGCCGGATGGATCTCAAAATACACCGATTGCTGATTCTCATCAAGGTTTGTGCATTTTTCCTACTTCCTAAAACTTTAGAATTTACTTTGTTAACATCACTAGGCCCCTGTGCTGTTTACATGAAGCGTGTAAATTCTTTTGCTGACCAGGCAAATGGCCCTGGTTGGTTCAAGATTTGGCATGATGGATTCAGAAATGGCGAGTTTTGTACTGAGAGATTGAGAGCCTCTGGTGGAAAGATGACTGTCACCATTCCAAAGGACCTTGCTGGGTAAGTTATATATGATACCTATTACCGTATCCAGATTTAAAATACCTTGCTAATCATCAAACAGTGGTTATTATCTTATACGTGCTGAACATCTTGCTTTGCACCAAGCTGTATGTATATACGTATATCCCAGACTAATTATATAGACTAATCGAGGTCTTCTTATTAGCAAAACATTGGTGGTGCTCAGTGGTACATTGGGTAAGTTCACTCAATCTTAGCTTATTTTTACTCTACTAACCATAGTTTAGATGTGTCCAGGCTAAGGTTTACTCTACCGGTGGTAATGCAAGTCCTCAGGGAGTCTCCATCCCTGGATATACTGATGCAAATCACCCGGGGGTTCACTTCGACTACTGGAACAACATGAAGCCAACATCTTATTCTATTCCAGGCCCAGCACCATATGTGGTAACCAACGCTGGTGGCGGCCAGAGGGTCCCCCGCGTGTTTCAACAGCAAAACCCAACGTCCTGCCGAGTCAGTAACGCAGATTGGTGTTCAGCTGATTTGCCTGAGTATAGAAACGAGCAAGCCTGTTGGGAAGTACGTTGGTCCCTCTCCAGTCAATATCAATTTTAAAAGACATTGGCTGATCATTAAATAGTCTTGTGGAAACTGTTGGAAACAAGTGAATGATTGCTACAACACCGCTCCACCAACTGGTCATAAAGGCTGCACCCAATTTGAGAACTACTGCACAAAGGCACAGGAGCAGTGTAGGCAATGTGGTTCTGGAACAGCATGTCGTGGATCCTTTCCCCCTGCAAAACGCAGCCTTTCTCTCCGCTCCAACGGAGAAGATACGATTCAAAAACGCAATGTCAACAAGCATGCCAGCCGAACCACTGCTCCAGTCACCTCCTCCACTCCCGAGGCCAAGCCTATGAGTAAAAAGGGAAGGGGAACTGAGATTTGTCTCCTTACCCAGACGAACTGCATAAATCACAATCCTACCCGTCTCTGTCTTGAATTTGCGGTTGCGTGTGTCCATGCGGTTGAAAAGTATTCAGAGCAGTTCCCAGTTAATGCCGAGAGAAAGTGGCAAGGCTTGTGGATGTTTCAAACTGTATGTGATTACGAGGATTTAAGCAAGGATGCCTGCAGAGACAAGTATTCAAAGGCAATGGAGGGATTTGAGTAGTGGACTAGATTTTATTCATGTTCTTTTTTTTCTTTCTTCCTTAACGGGATTCTAGATTTCTTTGGTTAGTTTCACATGTCTAGTAACGTTTGAGATGATCATAAACAGAATTTCCATGCATCCAAAGGTTTCATGGCATAACAGTGTGTACTACTAATCGCGATAAATTCAAACGCTCGGATTCTCGTTAATTGGTCAATTCCCCGGTATATGCCCCCTAGAAGCCTTAATTCATACCCCCTAATATCTCTATTAAGACCTGAACTCAGCTATATCACATGTAATTGTGCTCCCTCACTAGGTGAACCCATCCATGACCCGTGGCCGGTACTTTCAACGTATAGCCAGACCACGCCCAAACTAAGTTCCAGAGCATGTTCCGCAGATATAAATCACCAGTAAGTAACATACTTTGGATATAACCGGTTATATACACATACCATCGCTCACTTAGTTGAGATAATAAGAAAATTCCATACGAACTAGGGTTACATTATATAAGGCCGGGTTTATGCTAACGCCAAAGACATCATGTCAACACTTTGTCTTTTCAGATCTATGTTTTATAAGAGTCATACAGACGTATTATCTATTACATAAATGAGTCATTCTATCATTTATCACCTTTAGGAGTCTATTCCTTTCAATGCCGGATTATTATGCAATTAATGAATTAAAAAAAAAAAAAAAGAAAGAAAGACGGATTATTGACGAACCGAGTGATATCATATGATCGCTTGCTTAGTGTGCACAAATGTAGCTACACAGCCTGTCAAGTTATCCGCTTTGGAAGAACACATGTACAACGGGCGATCAGCCTCGTCAGTGAAATAAGCTTAAAGTTCCTTTCTCGACCACAAATCACGCGCACGATACTCTACCCGAAAAGCTTAAAGATAGTCGGTCTCCGTGGCCTCCGATCTAGACATTACTTACATGTATGTGGATATCGACATCTTGGTAAATTTCCAACCTTTAAGACATAGTATGTGGTAGCTTTTGCGGGTGGTGGGGGGCTATGTGCTTCGGGGTGAGGGGCATGTTCTCTTTTTATTCCCTCTCCACAGGGGATAAGGCCTCAAGAGAGCATAGTATAAGTATAGCTATGATTTTCCTCTGAATTCTGAATTGCAAAGATAGTGAAGCTTATATTGGAGTCAACTACGTTTTTTCATAACATACCTGGAGCTGTTTAATCCCTCCCCGCGTAATTTCGGATCAAAGTGTCAAATTTTGATAGTCAGTAGAATTACTGTTCTGGTCTTAGTAGGTCCTGAGTTCATACAAATATGCGGTTTCCTCTCCACCTCTTTTAAATCTCACAGCCACCAGCCAGGGCTACACCCCAAAGTACGTCCTTCTTCCGGTACCCCACCTCAAGTTTTGGGACGGGGGCTGGCGAAACTACGATGAGGGTATTCGGTGGTGGGTTAGGGTTTCTTTCGCCCTTTATAGATTTCTTTCATACATGTAGATAGTGTTTGTTTTGTAGGTAGGCTATAGTTAGGGTTTAATTCTTAATAATTCACATAGATAATTTGTGGATTCAAATCTGTACTGGGCTCGAGTACTTAAAATTTAAAGGTATTATGAAGTTCTTGAAAACCTCTGCCACTCCAATATTCAAAGCCTCCATATTGAAAGACTATGTAAATATGCATAAATACTTTCTCTGCGCCTCTTCTCATGAGTTATATACCATACCAAAATCAACTCCTACCAATACCAACATTACAAAAATGTCAAAACCTACAGAACTTCGATCTGCAAAGCACCAGTACTACATCAAGCTAAGAATGAAAGAGCTACAGCAGAAAATAGAGGATTTAGAGGCATCTTACGATGACCTAGCTCGATACTGCCTGTATCTAGAGTATCAGCAACAGGCTAATAACCTGAATATCCAACATGCTGAAGCAACATTCCGTGAAGCAGACAGAATGCGTATAACCGGTACTAGTACTATGACTGACCATTTTGGAGAAAGGGAGGCCCGTATTTTTGAGCAGGCTAATAACAGATATCATCTTTGGAAGGAAGCAGAGAGCGTAGAAAGTGGCACTGCGAGTAAGATACGGCGTGCGTATAGGGGGCTGGATGATTTGGAGTGTGATTTAGCGGCTATTAGGATTGAGTTGGTGGAGCTTGAAACAGTTTTGAAGGAATTGGAGAGGACTGATGTTATGGACATTGATGGCTGAGTCTAACTTGATAATTTGAGCTAGGGAGAACCATAGAACTTCATATACAGAAGATCTATGTTGGAGCCACAGTCGATGGAATGTACGGCAGAGATTTAAGGGGTTGTTGGAGCGATGATAGTTAGAAAATGAATAAAAGAGAAGGGTTAAGCTAGTGTTAGCTCTAGATTGCGAATAACCAAATTTACAGTTTATTCGATATTTTCCCGTCCATATACGCAGTGGAACTAGTAACCGCGTTGGATGCTTATATACCCAAATTTTGAGCTCACGACATGTGATAGATCTAGGTAGGTATTGCGGGGTGTCAAAAATAATGGGACGCAATGGGGCAACGAACACCGCAACGACCACCCAACCCCGCCCCCCAACGAACGTCGATATGGAACAAAAATACATTTTCAGTCTCTTGTATTTCTTATTATCATTTGTCGTGTTTGTTGTCTCTTTCCGGTGGGCCATGGTTGAGAGATTATATTGCAATGAATCCTGTTGCGTCCCATTATATTTGACACCCCGCAATATGTAGGTCAATGATTAAGAAACAACATAGGCCGGGTGCAACCTATACCCGTGCTTTATATTCCTTAAGGTAAATATAACTCTCAAAACATCAATTAGTATATTTCTAATGCATTTCCAGAGCTAAATGGATCTTGTCATCACACACATATGTAAAAAAGAAAGAAGAGCTTAACTAACGTATGTCTCGATCCTACGTATTAGTATCCCACTCACCCTCCAGTCTCTCTAGCACCCTCTCTATCACTCTCTCACCTACAACCCCACTGAAAGCCACCCGTTTCTCATCACTGCTCATGCACAAGAACGCCCTTAACCCACCATCTCTGCAATGTCTCAATACAACCTGTGCAGCAAATGCGTTAAATCCGGCTTTTCTTAAAAACCTTTCCCATAGAGTTTCATCCTCCAACAGTTTTCCTTCATCACCCTCCTTGATCATCGTTGATACCACCCATCTCGCAACCACATCATTGTCTTCTTTCAAAACTCGTATATTCACGCCTGCCCGTAGACTAGCCGCAAAGCCAACGAAGCCTGCGATAGTTTCCGAGTCGCTCCTCCCGTGTATAGTACCAAGCACTATCACAAAGAGCCGCTCATATAGCAGAGAAACGTCTAACACACGTTGCCTCATTGTGTTCAGAACCTTTCCCGGCATTGGAGCCTGTCGGATCTTCTGTAGGTTTGTAAATATGAGACCGCAGAATGTTGAAAGTATCAAGTCCGCTTCTGCCGAGTCTTTATGAGAAGACGGAATGCCAGCAAAATGGTCAATGATAGGAACCGTGAAGTCCCGTTCTATGAAGGTTGCAGTAGGGTATAGATCAAGTATTAGGCGGAAAAGACGCCTTTGAGAAAGAAGAGTAGTCGAGGCGATGAAAACACCAGGAGATGATGGAAGGTGAATCTGAGGCCGAGGGAAGGCAGGAGCTTCGGTTATTGGAGCAAGCGGGGCTATATTTCTTTCTGGAATCTTTTCTTGCTCCTGAGCTCCTTGTATCGCCATCGTTCGCGGTACTTCTTCAGAGAATAATTTGGGCTTCTTTGAAACTCGCGAGCGCAGTGCCATGAACGTATCTAAAGGATTAGCAAATAGTAGCGCTTCCCCATCCAATTTCCTTATAATCCCAACTCCATTTTTACCAGTTGCTGCAGACTGTGTCAGTTTCTGAACCTTGGACGCCTTCCGCTTCCTGTCCTTCAGCAAAGTCTCCATATCTGTCTTCACCGCAAAAACCCCCGCCTCCAATTCATATTCTTTATCTTCATGTTTTGCAAGCCCCATAGTCCTTAAGCCCTCTACGAGCTCACTCTCTATAACCTCTATATCACCCGGTATTATTCTGAACTCATCTACAACCTCCTCAGTCCCCAAATCCTCAGTTGGAACCTTGACAGCACTCCTTGCAAAGGGTCGCCATGAGAGGTCCACCCCCACACCCGCCGCTCCACCCCATTTCCTTGCTGCAATACCTCCCCATGTTTTAAGATCCCTTAATCTTTCTAGTCCATCCCCTGCCTTATCCCAAGGCAGCACTGGCAACGAGAGGTCAACAAACGGAACATTCATCCTTAGCGTGGAGTCGGCCTCCTGTAGTTGTTCCTGCGCAAGTTCCTGGCTCACGCGTGATAGTATCTCCGTATCCAGGGAATCCTCTAACGCTTCCCCGGGTGGTGTGCTTATTCGCGGGGGTAGAGGCAGATCTACAAAGCGGACTCTCTTAACTGTAGATGGCGGGGGAGTAATGAGAGCTTCTACGAGTAGCGTTTCTGTGCGTGGGAGCTTCCTAATTGGAGACTCCATCAGTGGCGTTATCTGGAGGAAGTTAGAAGAGGACTCTGAACAAGGTGAGTCGAGAAGTGAGTCCGCAGCTATAAATGGTGCGGCAAGGTCGGCGATTAGGAGTGCGGTTTCACCGCCGTCAATTGGTTTGAGGTCTAAAGTCGAGGAGAGCTTTATAGGTGAAGGGGTGATTATAGGTGATATGGGAAGAAGCGGTGGGGTCATGAGACGTGAATTTGTTGGCTATAAGCTAGGTATATGAAATTAGTATTCCTACTAGACTAAACTAGATTAATAGAAGATAAGGCGGACCTTGCAGTATACCAATTCCTGCTGGATCATGTCCGTAGTAGATGGTAGTTTCTCAGGCCTATGAATACTCTGTAGGAACTCCAGAACCTCAGACCCAAGGACCATCTTCTCCGCTTCAATGCCTCGCACATAATCCAGCACCTGGTATCTCACGTCCCTTCCCCATTCGATTCCTGAGTCTCCGCCGCTGTCTACTGGGTAGTGCTTAAAACTCAAAACATCCTCACTGATTCTGTGTACCCGTTTTCTTTCTTCCTCTGATACTGATGGCTCTTCGATACGGAGCTTGGCAGACCATCTGAAATCTTCTAAGTGAAGATTTCGGTCTTCGTCAGGAGCTCTTATAATAGAAGAGAGGTAAACCGCAGTTTCGTAGTTGAGTATAAGTTTCTCTCGCTGATCGATATCTGGCAGTACATCGTCAAGATCATCGCTAAATGAGAAAGCGAAGGGCTCACGGATATCGGTGATTGGGTCGATGGGATTAAGACGACAAAGTTCTTTGGGCAACGGGCCCAGAAGATGATCTCGAGCGAGATAATGGCGAGTGTACGCCAGCAAAGATTTGTCTACCATTGTCTAAAAGTCAAAGTAAGAGAGGATGAACTACATGTTAACACATGTATTAAAAGTTATCCAACTTATATACTGTATGTATGATGACGTATTGTTGTATGAAAAGTATAAAAGGCCTCAGTTGCAGGGTATCAAATGAACCTTTTTAGACAAAACCTCAATTCCTATCAAACAAAAATCACTGCTTAAATTTTTAAAGGACCGCTCCCGCTGATGCACCCAACATGACACAAAAAAAGGACAAACGAAATAAAGGACGAGATTTCAACAATATCTCTTGCGTCTAGTCATTGTAGTTTGACTGTCTTGCACCATTCTTGTTGACCTGCGGCCTGCCTGCTGCAGCGTTCAACTCCTCCTCCTGGGACTTTCCATTAGGGTCAAAAACTGGACGTTCACCGTGAGGGGTGACACGGACCGCATGGCGCATGTGGGGAGCAAATCCGTAAGAGGCAGAATGGTTCTAACACAACGTTAGGAGAGTCAAAGATACTAATATCAGCAATGGATGCAACATACGCAGGAACGATTATCCCAAATGGCGACGCTGCCAGCCTCCCATCTGAACCTAGCATGCAACTCCTGGGTAGCAACAACGATGTTGTTAAGGTATTCTAAGATCATGTCGCTCTCCATCTTCGGAACGCCAACAATTTGCTTGACAAAACCAGGGTTCACAAACAAGCTCTTCCAGCCAGTGACAGGGTGTGTACGGATAAGCGGGTGCTCAGTGATGACAGGCTCACGGCGAACAGGTCTGCCAGCAGCGCGAGAGCCAACAGCCTGCTCCTCGGCCGAGTGCAGCGCTGTGAGGCCCTCGAGATACTTCTGCATAGACGCAGAGAGGCAGTCATAGGCAGCATATTGGGATGACCAGAGGGTATCACCTCCGCCGCCTCTTGGGGGTCCATTAAGAAGTTGGAGAGAAGTGTATGACGGAGGCTGGATCTCGTAGGTCACCTGGAAAAGATGTGTTAATGCATCTTTCTTTTTTATGGGGAAAACGACTACAAACATCAGAATGCCAGAGGTAGGATGGCGCAAAAAGCGCTCTCTGATCAAGACTCTTTGCATCAGTGTATACAACGTGGACCTCTTCGAGCCCGGCCCTCTTAGGCATGGCGGTAGTCGCATGCTTATGCAGAGTACCAAAGTATCTTCCAAGAGCCAATTGGTCTTCAATAGTGAAATCCTTCTGGTCACGGAAGAAAACGACACCTCTAAACGCAATCAAACGAGCAAGGTCGTTTTTCTGCGCATCGTTCAAGTCCTTAAGCTGCACGCCGTGGATTTCCGTCCCAATTTTCGGGGTGTAGTCAAAACAATCGGTGGCCGCAGCAAGAAGGTCTTTATATTCCGGGTCGCCGAGAAGTCCCTTGTCGCTATATGGAACCTCTTCTAGGGGAGGCCATGCGACGTCTGGGAACGAGGGCTTGAGGTCTTCATACTCATAATCCTCTAAATCTTCGACTTTGGTATATCCGGGCGTAAAGCGAGGTGCTTGCTTGGTGGAGTCAATCTCGTTGACAGACTTGGTGACAGAAGCCACACTAAAGCCGTTGGAGGCATCAACCACACCTGGTGCCATTGTGAAGATAGTTGAATGGAAAGGATAATAAGAACAAGTTTTGAAGTCCTGTGAACCCGAAAATTCTCAAAGTCGGGCACGACGTAGGTGGGTACGCCCTTTTTATACCAAATCCACCTATCGCACAATGGGAAAGGCGAATGACGACTTCGCCATTCGTTTTAGTCGCGTGCCCGTAAGTCCTAGCCTGCAGGACATCTATGTACATCTCTGTAAATCCTTGCTGGTAAGGTCGATTTGCATTTTGATTTTTGTCCCTTATTTAAAGTTCACTCTACAATTAGGCAGTGCTGGGAACGAAGTAAAAAAACCTCCACCCAGAGTTGTCATTGCGCTGGTAGAGTATCATCCTTTAAGGAACCCTCTCGTGAAATCTAATAGTCTAGAGCAGAGGATGAAAATTTGTCGCCGAGGAATTTCTCTGCCCCGTGATGAGATGAAGCATTAACTTGTTCTACCTAGCTTCACCTTAATCCCAACAATCCACAAGGTGCTCCCCACAACCCCCCGCAACGCAGGGAGGCCTAGAAGTGGTCCGGGTCCGATTTCTTTACCCGGAGGCTTGAATTTCTCAACACATGTGAAAACCTGAAGCTGATAGCCAGTGATTGGCTCGACTAACTTTGGCCAACCTTATCGCTTATATGCGCACGGCACATGCTTAACGCCTAGAGTCCCACTAAGTCTCAATCACGAAATCGCACGCAACCACTCCACTTAGATTCGTGCTCGATTTCTCAGCAGTTGTAACCTGTATGTAACTGCGATATAAAGTAAGGAGGCCGGCTTTTGTCATTAAGTCAAAACTGCGTCAACCACCATTCCCGATATCCGAAACGGATTTGATGTCTCCGATGCAAAGGACAGTGGTTGTCAGCGCGCACTAACTAGCGCGCTAGCCTCTTTCGGTGTTAAAAGTTAGAACCAATCATCAACCACCCAAGCCGCATGAACCTACACTGAGCTGCGAGACATATCATGAAATTAAAGCAACCTCCACCATCAAGACGAGCACGGGTGTTTGATGAGCTGTGACTAGCAAGGCGCCCCCTTTTCTTTTGAAGTACAGATGCCTGCAGTTGCATACAAGCATTCACAACCGAGTGACAACTTGCAAAGGTGCTCTAGGCCTAGGTTTCTGCTGGCTATTGCAAGTAGATGTGCCATGAAGCAAAATGTTGACCGGGGAGTGGCAAAATCTGCATATGGAGTGCTTAAAATTGGACCACAAAATACTCTGCGCATTTCACATAACAATTATTGGGATGTGTACCACGATGCTCCCCTTGGCAACAGCAGTAACTCATCGCCTACCAGCACAAGAACCAAGGATTATTTCTGTGGGGAAACATAATCCATTGGCTGGCAAGACTATTTATTTAGCCTAAGGGATTAGTTGTCCAAAAGAAGCACCGTTATTGGAGGTGCAAAAGAAGGCGGCGTTATTCGATACCAAAAAATTTCTACGAATGCTTCTTCGATGGAGTGCAAATCTTTGGAATCGCGATCCACGCGACCATCGAATAGGCATATCACAGTCGATATCATCAAGAAATATTTTCAAGGGTTCAAATTGCGCAGTTTATGACTACAGATCAACTAACTCAAGTATTCAGCTACCGGTATCTGCACGGGTCAATCAGTAATAATCAGTCCGGATCAACCTGAAGGACCGCGATAACTGTTATTCGCTGTTCTGTCTGTGGTAGAGGCGGAACTAATGTATTCCGTGAACAATGGTTTTCGCCGCATTTCAAAGGCTCTGAATCCGAGCCACCCTTATATCCAGATCCGATTTACAGAGTTAAGTCTCGAATTAGAGCTCAATTCGGGTCTAAAGGACACTTGGACATCAACAATTTACAATCATAAAATATCACTCGGCCTGTGATTAAGCGACTCTCGGTAAGTTTAGAGACTACAAGTGCCCTATTTCCAAGACTCCAAAGCCTAAATATAACAGGTGTTAGTAGATGGCATAGTAACACCTTTACCTCAATGCATAGGTATATTCATGTTCTAGGTAAAGGGGGAGGCACATAGGCTATCCGCTAGGTTACCAACCCTTGGTTTCTCCAACATGTGTGCATGATTCATGTCCTGGAGTATACGCACTAGAATATGTGGCTTAGGCGGTCAACGAAGATTTGGAAATGATGTTTCTATAAGGCCACTGGAGCATTCATGGTTCGTTAGACGTTAAGACTGGATTCTCCTCAATCACAAGGATTACTTTTTAAGGTAACGGTGGCCGGAGCAGGTCTGGATGCGACAGCAAAACTACTTGCTAGAAAGTGATATATGTGTCTATTGTAACTCTGCAATTACGTAGAGCACCAAAGACACTATGTTGCGTCCTAACACCCTAGCTATATCCTCATCTGTTCTATAACTATAAATTGACCTCCTATCCTACCAATGGATCAACCCTCCTGTTTACCCGTCGATCCCACATTTCATGGACCAGAGACGTTCATGTAGAGTGGCGAGTGATCATTCATGCACAAGAGTGAGTTTCGGTAGTCAACAAAGAGAAAGCTTAACAACAGCTGTCTCACTCGAACAACATTAGATCGTCCAACTAGCCTTGCAATTGAGAAGGGCCGTTCAGCAATATATAGTGGCTTCTAGCAGGAAGTGGAACCTGATAAGATGACATCTATCAATCAAAAGATTTATCTCTGAAATGCACTCATAATAACGTTTGATCAGGACGCCACATTATCTGATGCAGATAAGGCTGGGTGTGACAAGGTCTTTGTTGTTGCATGCCAAGACTGTAGCTGTCTGCTGTTGAGCCTCAACACCAACAAACGTCTCGCGACCCACCAAAATAGAGTGAGTCCGGGAGAGAGATACACACATAAACAAGAGAAACAAATCACCACCACGCATCCATCTCTCTTTTCCAGGATTATATTCCTCGTTTTTACTTTCCAAATACCCCTCGCCTTATAATACTCTACCATCATGTCTCTTTTCGGCCGCATCAACACGTCCACCCCGGCCACACCATCACTTTTGTAATCACCACCCCCTCTGTCCCTCGCTCACGAGAGATTGATTGATGCTAACACCGTATCCATCTACAGTGGGACCGCGAACTCACAACCTCAGCAAACCCCCTCACTATTCACCTCCACCCCCACTCCAGGAGGCGGTCTTTTCGGCGGCGCGTCAACCTCAAACCCACCTGCCACCTCATCCGCCCCCGCCAGCGGCGGGTTCTTTGGGGCAGCGCAGCAGGCTCCGGCCTCATCTGCAGGTGGAAGTCTCTTCTCCCCCGCGCCAGCAACAGCGCCAGCTACAGGTGGCGGCCTATTCGGTGGGGGGGCAACTACTTCTGCGCCTGCGAGCGGTGGATTATTTGGAGGCACCGCGCCTGCTACTACTAGTGCTCCGGCTGCAGGTGGAGGCCTGTTTGGTGGTACTGCTCCGGCAGCAGCCACGGGCGGTGGGTTATTTGGGACACCGGCGCAAAAACCGGCTGGGTCGCTTTTGTGGGTACTTCCTTGCTGGCTGGATTGGGTGAAGTTGTTGGGAAGGTTTGAGCTGACTTGGCGGTGCTTGATGTAGCTCACCGGCTCCGGCTACTGGCGGAAACACCCTTAACACGGGAAGTGTTTTCGGGCTAGGATCGAGCACGGCGCCGAAGCCGAACTTGTTTGGAGGAGTGCCTACCGCGCCTCAACAGCAGCAGCAACAACAGGGGCAGCAGGGACAGCAGCAGCAAAACACGGTTCCAGCGGCAACAGTTGATATCACCAGACTCACACCCACAACACGATTTGGCGATTGCCATGAGAGTGTCCAGCAGGAGCTTGAACAGCTAGAGTAAGCCACTGCCATTCCCCTGAGATTGTATATCATATTGACTGGGCTGCTATCGCACTTAGGAGACACATCCAAGATCAGATACGCGCGGCTCAAGCGCTCAGCGCTCTCTTCCCAAGCCATCGCGCAATCGTCGAAACTATCCCCTCCGATACCAAAGTGCTCGCACATAAACTCTCCACTACCAAGTCTTTCCTCTCCGCCGACCAATCTGCCCTTCAGGCTGCTCAACAACACCATATTGCGGACAATGAGGCCGCAACGCTCTCGATCCGTTGCCTTGACCTCTTCCGCCTCCCGCCACAGCAGCGAACCCAGTACTTCCAGCGCTCTGAGCAGGAGAACGAGGTGACCAGTAACGGCCCCATGATTGCGTACTTTAACAATCATGCTGCAGCCATGGAAAAGAAGTTCCATACCTTCTTGGAGAGTGTTGGGGAGGTCGAGGCGAGCTTGCGAAGTGTAGAGGAACAAGCAGCTGTCGGCGCTAATGGTGCGGGCATCAACGGGGAGGATCTGACCGCCGTGACTGGAGGCGTCGGGGGAAGACAGGATGCCAGAAGGCTGAACAGGACGCTCAGGGAGTTCAACGACGCGTTGAAGGATGTGAGTGCCAGGATTGTGGATGTGAAGGATGGGTTGAGGGAGTTGAAGGCTGGGAGGAGGTAGATATCAAAAATATTAGTATGCGTGTTTTCTTTTCTATTCTTCTGTTTCCCTCTATATCTTTTTTCTTGTTCTGTTTCTTTCACTACCCTATAAAGATGCGCTGGTACGGGTGACGGCGAGATAATCAATGATTTTGTGGTTTTCTCTCTTTTTTTTTTTTTTCCTTCTCGTGGGACTATTGAATAAATCTCTGCGTGGGAACGGTGGTGTATGAATATCCGACGATGCGTTTTGACATGAAGTTTGAATGAAGCTGGTTCTGTGTGCGGAGACATGTAGTATCACTCGCGTGGCGTTTCGCAGCTTATCATTCGCTCAGAAGTGGGTGTGTGGCTTGCTGCATGGACTATGATTGAGACCAGTAAGACGTCTTATTAAATATAACGGCTGCTGTCTACAAATACCCTCTACGCCTACCAGTTGCCAATTACCACAGCCAACTACTACAGCCAATTACCACATGTAGCCCCCCCATTCATTGGTATCAAATCACCACTATGTAGCTCGACTATCGATTACCACTAACCATCCCCTACTCACCCCCATCCTCCACCCTCACTCATACACTCCGTTAAACTACCACCTCCCCCCCCCTCCTCCTCCTCCTCCTCGTACCATCTTCATAAACAGCACCCGCAAGCGGCGATACCCCCTCTCTGCCCGCTCCCGCTTTTTGACGAGGTAGTGCAGCACAATGGCCTTCTGGGCCGCCGGGGGGACGCCCGTCTGCTGCCAGATGTCGCGCGGGTGCAGCCCCCGCAGGCGCAGCGTGGTGGCGGCGGCTTGTTGCGCGCGCGGGTAGACGTGGGTGTGTGCGGGTGTGGTTGGCTTTTTGAGGCGGGAGCGGGGCGCGGGGGGGGTGTGTGGAGTGAGGGGTGGGGTGGGTGGGCATTGTGGTGTGCTGTGGGGGGTAGGTGGGTGTGGAGGATTGGGGGTTGGGGGTTGGAGGTTGGGGGTTGGAGATTGGGTTGGGGTGCTGGTGGGTGGTAGGGGGCCTGGGTGGACCCTGTCTGTCGCTGTTGCGGTGTGAAGCTAGACTTGTATTGTAGATGGTAAGGTGATGGGAATCGATCTATTATGATTAAGGTGTGATATTATTGCACTTTTCGGGTGCATGGTGTGTCACTCGTGATGGATGGATATCGATTTACTCTTGCTAATACATATCTCCGGTTTGGCTCTGGAGATTTGTGACTGCTACCCTCGTAGAATAGCCCAGAGTTGATATTCCCCTCCCATTCCCCAGGCACCGCAATTGGCCCCCGCTGTTTGTGTTTGTGCCACCACACACGCCAGATGCAAATGCGGCTCAACACGCCAAGCCAGCGCCATCCCGCGCCGAGCATCTTTGTTGTGACGACGAAGCTCAACGACAGACATCTCCTCTGCCATCCCATCTACATCTACACTTACATCTACATCTACACTCTTCTCTCACTCTGCCTCCAAACACAGCTCTCTCTTGCAAACCAGATACCAGATACCAGAAAGAAGCAGCAGCAATGGACCAAGTCGACGAAGACGAGTTCTACGGCGACACCACCACCACCACCGCCGCCACAACCACAACCACATCCACCCCCGCGCAGCCCACGCCCCCCACACAGTCGCAGAGCACACCGGCGGTATCGACCCCCGCTGCCGACACGCCCATGGTGCTTCCGGGGCTCCCGGGCCTCACCGCGTCGCTGACGCCAACGCCGGGGGGTAATGGCGGAGACACGCCAATGACGACCGCGGGCGCGGATGAGAGCCTGGAGGAGGGCGAGGAGGAGGAAGAGGAGGTGGAGGTGGAGGATAGCGATGATGTATGTGGCCACCACTTTCCGCTGCCCGCTGCTCGCTCGTTAGCTGTGTATGGCTGCTAACAATTGGCGTGTGTGCGTAGGAGATCGAATTCGTGATTGAGCGCAAAGACGGCACCCGCCCCGAACCCCCCCCGCAGCCCTCGCGCTACAACCAAGTTCGCATGGCACCCACGCGCCCCACCCCCGCGGGCCCCTCCACCCACCCCACCCCGCCCACCGGCCCCTCCGCCGCCGCCGCCGCATCCGCCTCTGCCACCCGCACCTCCTCCACCCGCAACCCCCACCACCACCGCTGCCCCCCCTCCCCCAGCCTCAACCTCCAAGCTCGACCTCGCCGCAAACCCATCCTACAACGGCCACCCCATCAAGACAATCCCCCTCGACTCGGACTCGCTCCTCCCCGCCGACAAGCCCTGGCGCAAGCCCGGCGCCGACGTCACAGACTACTTCAACTACGGCTTTGACGAGTTCACGTGGACCGCCTACTGCCAGAAGCAGGAGTCGCTGCGCGACGAGTACGACCCGCATAAGCTGATGGAGCAGATGATGCTCCTCTCGGGAATGGGCATTGGCTTGCCGACGATGGATATGCCGGATATGGGCGCGATCATGAGTTTTCCGGGCGGCCCGGGGCAGCAGCAGACGGCGCCTGGAGGTGTGGGCGTAGGCGTTGGTGTGGGGGTTGGGGTTGGGGTTGGGCCTGGGGGTGACATGGGTATGGGGGACGCGCCGTATGGTGGGCCCGGTGGATTCGATCAGACTGCGGCGGCGTATGGGAGGGCGCAGGTCGGCATGTATGGCCCTGGGGGTGGTGGGGGGGACGAGCAGGCGGGTATGGATTACTCGGTGTATAATCGCCCGCCGCAGGGGCCTGGGGCGGGGATGGGGGGGTATGGCGGGTATGATCAGGGGATGATGCAGCAGCAGCAACAGCAGCAGCAACAGCAGCAGCAGCAGCAGCAGGCGGGGGGGAATAGAGGGTATGGGCCGGGCCCGAGGGGCGGGGTGGGAGGAGGGGGTGGTAGGGGGTGGGTAGTGTAGTGTAGTTAGGTAGAATAATTGCTGGTGATGGGGCGGTAACGAAAAAAATGGGAGCTTTGGGGCAATTCTTGTTGGTTCAGTGTTGTGTAGTGGCTTTCTTCTTTCTTTGCTCTCTTCTTATTTTTTTTTTTTTGACCCGTTTGTTTGGTGTGTCTTTTTTGTGTATTATAACATCCCCTTTTCTCTTTTTTTTCTTTTTTTTCGTACCTTTCTACACAGGCCATTATAAAACCTAGCTAGCTAGTTGACATGATACACGCCGCCATGTTTCGACCCTTCTTGTTGTGCTGGGTGGAATGCATGGCTGCTGCAGCTAATCGTCGCTTTTTTTCCCGAGAGAACGAGGGAGGGCGGATGCAGATGCGGGTAATAGACGTTTTTTTTTTTTCCCCTCTCTCGCGTGCTATATATGTCTGCTAGCTTGATCTATTCGTACGATTCTGACTACCTATCGCCTGAACGCAAGATTGGGAGATGCCCAGCATTGTGTGTGGGCTGGGCAGTAACTATATTTGTATGTAAAAATACATTCTTGGACAACTTTAGTCCTAGCTAGCTAGGTAAATAGCTATCTCATTGCTGTGGCTGTTTTACAGCTGGCTCTTTAGTTACTTTTATGGTACTGGATGGATAGATAGGTGGTGGAGCAGTAAGTAGTAGTAGTAGTAGTAGTAGTAGTGTGAGGTTCTTTTTTGATGATTCATTGTGGGTCAAGGTTGATAGGGTTTAAATTTGTGTGGTCACAGTATAGTATGTACATACTTACTGGAATCAATCTGGTCGGATAATCAAGACTTCTGTTTAATTTTTCTAAAGAGTAGATTATTAAACCCTGGGGTACATATTCTAGCTACATCTAATCCTTATCTGGCGTAAAGGGTAGATTAAACCTTTAATTGCTCTTTATAAAGGTTAGGCAGGTCACGATTTATACGCGGGTGACTAATGATTGTTGGGGGAGGGGGGGAGGGCAGTATATCAAGGGCAGGATAATTCGCGGGGGGCATTTCTAAACCTCGCGGCAGTTCCAAATTTCGCGGTAGTTATACGCAAGGAAAAGGCTTAAAACCCTTGACTACATGCAGGTATCGCTTTGTTCCGGTTTCTGCCAAATTGACAGGTAGTACACCACAAAGTGAGTTGCAACAGCAGCTAGAAAGCTACCCGTGGGAATTAAGGGACTACATGTAGTAGATACATGTATTTATAACTTTTTTTAAATGGCTAGTAAATAGCCACACTACATGCGGGGGAATAATTGGCGCACACTACTCCCGCGGACAAAGCATCACGCGGGGACGAGTGATAAGCCATGAGGAAAAACCGTGCCTGAAATATGCACTAGGGGAACCTATAAAAAGGTACAAGCTAGGAGGTAGGAACAGAGAAAAAAAAAGAGAAAAAACATATACTTCATGTGTGCAAACCCTGTGATACCAAAACAACCATTAACTCCCCAAACATTGAAAGCCTTTGAAACAAATGAAACATCCCCATATCCCTCTCCCCATATCCCTGTCCCCATAACCTCTTACTACACATCATCAAGAAGCCCCGGGCTATCGATAACAATAAAACTCAGGTGGGAAATATCCTCGGGATATCCTTCTGGAAGAATAGCAACAGACCCCCTCTCTGTGAAACGACCTTCTTCACGCTGCACACAGACGGCGTTGAAAGCCAGGACCGCATCTGAAACCCAAGAGCAAGGAACAAACTTGCCCGGTGCGCCGCAGAAATATACCGTAGCCGTCCCCGAAGTTACGAGAGGGTCGCAATGATGCTCGGCTTGGTTACCAAGGCCTTGTGGTGGGACACAAGTCTGGTTCCCCCTGTATTGAAGCTGCATATTGGCTTCAAGGATGTCCGAATATGTTGGTAAATTGTCATCGAATGAGGGTGGGGTGCCATTAGACGAAGGTAAGGTGCCATTAAACGAATGTAAGGTTCCATTAAACGAAGGTGAGGCGTCATTGGATAAAGTGACGCAACCAGCAAATTCCGCGCCCAATTCAGTTTCCCGACCAATAGAGTTGCTAAAATCTCCGGGTAGCTTTGTGGCCCAGGCTGGAGCTCTGTCGAGGTTTATAGGATCCCGGCGTCTGAGGGTGTAAATGGGAGCTCGCTGTCGAAGAGCCATGCTCGATCTTTTGATACGGCGCCTTGGGGTGACGTCACGAGGGGTCTCAGAGGTACCAGCGGTAGAAGGGCAAATAAAGAGAGCGATAAAGAAAATAATCGTCATAGGAGTAAATATGATGGAAAATTTGGCCATTTTGTGATAGATTGGCGTGGTTTCTTTTCTTTTCTGCTCGATTGGCGAATAAGGAACGTACGTTGATTGGTGAATATAGACGGCTTTACTCGATAGCAAAGCAATATTCGAGAGCGAAAGGGCTTAGCTACTCGATGGCAAGAGGTAAGATGGTGGTGGGGAGGGAGGGAGTGAAGTTGAACGGGAAAGGAACCATGAACGGATGTTAAAGACAGAAGATCAGGACAAGTGATTAAATACCTGTACTAACATGCGGGGGAATGTGTGGTGGGTGCGTGGGGCATGAAGTACATGTGGGATCGGCCAGATTGATTTTTTTAACGTTGTTTTGGCACTAGACTTTGCCGGATTGCCATTGTGTGTACGTAGACAGAGTAGATACCAGCCGCGTATACACTAGTAGCTGTGCCGATGTCAGAGGACATACGTATAGTTTTAAATTTAGACTTATCACCCCACATCCGCCCCATAGTTGAATAATAATCTCGTCACAAAGACATCAGCCCTTTACTTCTACGCCTAGCTAGTAAAAAGACCTTTTGTCTTGGGAGAGAATATTTGTATCGATTTTAAAGAAGTAAAAGTGGAGTCCTCCATCATTGACTTTAACCAGCTCAAGCTGACTTTCTTGTTTCAAAGCTGTGTGGGGAACCGTTTATCTATCAGAGGGAACATGTACAAACAGCGGATGAGGGCAGACCAATTTCAAAGATATCGTTGCTGTAAGGAACGGTGCGTGGCCGTACCTACATGTAGTATGGGCTAGACATGCAGGTACACTCTACCCCCTGCAAACAGTTGGCTCCAGTACTTGCATTTGGCCTCATACACCGTCCTACCTGTTGATAAACGCCTCTTTTTTGCCGCAAGTCCACACCTGACATCATACAGAACCAGCTGTCGCCCCTGAAGATCACACAGTACACCTAACATGACGTTGTGTTCATTGGCGATCTGTCATCAACAGGGCCTGTGGTCCTACAGGATCAACTCTTGTTGCCCTGCGCTACACACCGTGAGATTCCTCAACGAAAGGGCGATATCAGCCCCGAACCGAAAGCCTACTCTAGATGGAGTTTGAGAGTGGTAAAGTTCGGTCTCGCTGGGCCACCATTGACTTATGCAAGGTTCGACACGCACGAGTGATACTTAGTGCCCCACGAGCTTAGAACAACCCTAGCTTGACCGTTGACATCGGAATTCGGAAGACAAACCAGGGTTTTAAAGTTCCCCAGGAAATAAATAACCCAATTGGGCTAAACGAAGTGAAATTATGCAGGGATTGAACAGAACATTAATCAAATATGGAAGATACCCCGGTCAAAGAGCCTATATTTACAAGGCCGCAGGCATAACCCGGTTATCAAGTAACAAACGGGTATTTCCTATGTTCTGACACCTGAGGCAGTTTATAGAAAGTTCCCCACTTTTACTGTGCTTAAGGCACTAACCGCACCCGCCGCTCTCTACCTCCATCTCCGCCGCAGCTTCGTCTCTCAACTTCTTTGCCGCCTTGCCTTTTCTGTGAACCCTCACATCTGCTGGATCAAAGCCACCGTTGCCCCAGTTCGCCCATTCAGGTGTGGCTTCACCGATGTAGTCTTCCGGACCAAATTCTTTCCCTTCCTCGAGCAACTCAAAGAAACGCTTGTAGTCGATATGTGTGTGCCATCTTCCATTGATGAAGAAGCGGTTAGAGCCAATGAGAATACAACAACTACATGTATTGGATAAAACAGGTTAGAATTTGACACGAAAAAGTTGTACTGGGAAAGACAGATGGGAGATTACCTGTGAGCATGCTCAGCTGCAATACCATACTCCAGTCCTCTCCTTTGCAGCTCTTTGTTCAACGCCTCAACGAACGCTACCACTTCCTCATAGAAGGGCACGTTCTTCATGGTGAGTCCAGCCTCTCCTGCAGTCGATGTTCCACAGTATGTCACGCCCTTTACTTCTACGAAACATGGTACACCCTTCTCAATGAGATCCGCATAGCCCACGACCTCGTCATCGACATTGAATCCCTTAACAAGCGTCAGCCTGAAAACTGTTCGCTGCTGGTTTCTCTTCTCTCGAAGAATGTCAAGACATGACTGGAAACGCTCCCAGAAATCACGGTGAAGGGGTCGATCAATTTTCTTGAGACTATCACGGTTGGAGGCGTCAATGGAAACGTAGAGTTGTGTGACAGGTCCAAGGGCAGCAAGCTGAGCTGGGTGCTGGGCATTGCAGACAAGGAAGGAAGAAATCTTGCTAGAATGTAGTAAATGAAGGAATTCATTGATCTAAATCGACAGAGGTCAGTTTTAACCACTAAAAGGAAATATTCTTTAACTTACGTATGGGTAGAACACAGGCTCTCCGACAAGACTCAGCGCGCAATGCCGTATCTGGAACGCCTCGCTGAATCTATCTGCCCTGACTCCAGGAACACCCTTCATCATTTTGATTTTACGGTAATGGCCTTCTACGACGCCCTTAAAGACCTCATCGGCAGGATCAACCTTCCACCTCCATGTAGTTCCTACAGGATTTGTACCATGTCTCCAGCAGAAGACACACTTGTTCGAGCAAGAAAGTGAGGGCGTGGTTTCCATGCACAAATGGGATTTAATCCCATAAAAGGAAAACTTATAACAGCTACCTCTACCACGTAGGGCGGACTTTGTCCATCGACAAATCTTTACACCAGAGTGGGAGCCGACAATGGTATATCCTTGTTTCGTCAGTGCTTCATATGTCACTCCACCGTTTGGAACCATTTCCTTTCTCTCTGGGTTCTGCCCTTCTCCCTTTTCAAGAGCAATCTTTCCAGCTGGTGTTGTAAAGTCAACCGGCAATGGCCCTTGACGGAAGCTCTTTACCACATCACCCTTCTTGGCGACGTCTGGGTTCTTTTTAACAACCCCACCAAGGTCTTCCAAATCGACCATTTCATCACCGCTGTTCGGTGAGTCTAGTTCCTGTTCCGCCGCTGAATCCTCGTCTCCAGATTCGACAGCTGTTCGCCAATCTGTAACATCACCGAGCTCCCCCGTTGCAGCATATTCCCGCATTGTGTCTTCCAAGTGAATCCTCCAGGTGTTCAAACTCTCCTCGGCATTTCCGGATTCCTTTCCTTTAGCACTGGCTGGGTTTACATCACCCATCCCAACTGGAAACATTCGTCTACTCCCTTTTCTCCCTCCAGTGAGCTTGCCCATCCACTTATCCACCTCTACTGCGTCCTTGCAGAACTTTCCCTCTTCTGCTGGCCATTCAGAAGAATCCCCAAATCCAAAAACTGAGAATCCAGCCAATGAGCGCAATGGCGCAGTGTCTATCCGGAAATCGTGATGCGTCTCTTGTAGATGTTCCAAGAACGGAGCTACGGGTGAATCCGTTTCGTAGCTGGGAACTACGAGAAGATATACATATTTAATCTTTTTCTCACTGTCACTCTTAGGAAGTGAGATGAAATAATCATCGAGCTCGATCTCCTCGAGATCTAGTAACTCTGCTGGCAAGAATGATCTTTGGAGAGGCACTGATCCAAGAGAGTTCGAAGGTGTTGGGATAGCGAGTGAGGAGTAAACACCTTCGCCATTGGTCGAGAAAAGAGTATTTTGAAGCTTCTCGGCATATGTCCGGGTCGAGCCAGTAAGACTTGAGTAGAATATTAGTACCTGAATGTCAAAATCACCCTCTTCCTTCTCTTTCAGGACCTCTGGTTTTCGAGAGTTCTTCCCACGGCGGGTGGGCGATATCTTCTTCTTGTTTCCTGTAACTCGTTTAGGACCAGTTTTAGCCAGGCGACCGGCTGAATCCTGTGAAATTTCATCTTTTCCATCCAATTCCGCCACCTCTTCGCCAACAACCACTTTATTGTCAACCAGCTTTTCATCTGAAGACGGTGTCGGTGTTCCGCGCCATTTTTCAGCGGGCTTGAGGGTTTGCAAAGAGGCCGTCTCTTCCTTTTGTAGCTTCTTTATTGAGGTGTGAATTTTGTACACGGCAAGTCCCGCGACGACGGAGATGACCAACGGCAGGCGAAGCGTATGCCATAGCTCGACAAGCTCTGTTCCCGTGCTATTTAGTACACTGTACAGGCCGCCGGAGAAGCTTATGTGCATACCATCTGGCAGTCTAAACTCTTCGTTGGAATTGGAAGACATCCCGGTGTTGTATATGAACTTGATTGAAGGGCCTGCAGCTGTAACAGTAAAGGTTTTAATTTTTTTTATCCTGGTTACCCTATTGGCGTTGGAGGGGCTGAGGGGGCTGACTAATATAGAAAGTAGGCCAGGGTCTATGTATGTAGCTGTTTTAGGAAGGGATAGGCAACAATGATGTCATAACCTTTCAAAATAATGAACTACATACCGCCAAAACTCGAAAAATTGGCTATCTCCGTCCAGGGATTACCGCTTGGATGATTGGTTGAATGGCATCGATCTGCTTTAGAAATTTCCCATACAAGTAATTTTGATCTAGCCAATTTTTCGAGTTATGGCGGTACATGTATCCCATGGCCTGATGAGACATGCAGATTCGGGACCCTCCAAACTAGGCAGGCTTAGACTGTGGCCCAGTGCCTTTGCCTCCGTGGCGGCGAGCTCAGCCATATGTAAATCCCATGGCAAAGTCACTGAGCCACAGTCTAAGCCTGCCTAGTTTGGAGGGTCCCGAATCTGCATGTCTCACCAGGCCATGGGATAGTTGATAGTAGTTACTACATGTACTTTCTGACCAATTTATACTTCATGGATAGTTCAAAAATACGCTCTAGAAAGTACTTAACAAGTGAGATTCTAGTGGTAGTGAAGCACCGAATCAGAATGTATGAAGAAGTATTGAATTGCTGTTAAAATCGACAGTATTGACTACGGGGGTTGCGAACAGATTTTGTTGTGGGTAGATCTAGATCTGAGAGTCCTGGGGCAAATATATCATGGAAAAAGGTAACACACGAAGCAACAGCCTCTGTTTCCTGCTAGTTCGAACCAGGGGTAAGACGAAAGTAAGTAGGAGGAGCCTGTATGCGTGATCTTACCTACCATTACATGTAGTTATTACATGTATGTACTTGTTTACAGCAGGTCAGATCTAAGTGGTTTCCTCCTGGTCGAAGAAAAAGAATGTCGTCCTCCTTAATCAGGGCAGGGGGGGGGGGGGTGTTTCTCCTCACAAGCAAAAAGAGTTCACAGCCTAGTGCTGCTACATCTCCTACTCTACGTCCGGAGGGGGGGTCGAACGATCGTAGCCTTTTGTATAGAGCAAGACCCCTATACCGCTAGACCATTCAACCACCCCTATGCTGATTATGATTTCGTTGGTGCTTTTGCCTGTACGTGTGGACGAGTCGGCTCTTGTTTTTAAGCTAGCTTCAATGGTAATACCCCATGAGGGTGGCTCGAAGCCAGAATGGTTTCTACATTCTATGGGCTAACCCGTTCCCGCGGTAAAGTACGCACTTCATGCAGCAACAAAGCTTGAAGCCTCCGACTCTTTTACTCCAGATCTAATAACTTACAGCAATCAGGCATGCATGTGAGATATAATATCTTTTAATAATAGATGACAGAAGCTGCAGATTCTAGTGCCGGCCATGTTCATACGTACAAGGACTTTATGCAGGAGAAATGGACTTTAATAGGTTTCGATATATGATAGCTCGAACTGGGATTTTCATGATACAGAAGGGGATAGCACCATTACGCATTGCTCATATACACCTGTCCTAAAGTACCAATCTCTTATTAAAGGTCTCATTTTAATATGGATACCAAGAGAACAAATGTGCTGGCGACATTGTACGTGGGATTTGAGAGTCCCTGGGGACCAGCTAAAGTATCATTTCCCCCCGACGAGCCAAGCATTCTTGCTTACATAACCTCAGGCTGTTCAATTCCGGTCACGTGAAATAACTTGGCAAATACAATTAAACCCCACTACAGCTCCTACATTTAATGTGGAAGCTTCACTCTCCAACAAACCTCAGCTAAATAATCCACCACTCCCGTTTATCTCTTAACCGCGCATTATAAAATGGCCGCCTCGACACCCAGTGGAGCTCCAAGCTCCAAGGAGAAAAAATACGACAGACAGCTTCGTCTCTGGGGAGCAAACGGTCAGAACAAGTTAGAGAGTGCTCACATCGCGCTGTTCAATGCTTCCGCCGCGGGCTGCGAGATCCTCAAGAACCTGATCTTGCCTGGTACTATACCAAGATTCAAACTAGACAAGCCTTTTCTAACCTTAGTTGATAGGCGTCGGCCAATTCACCGTAATCGACGACAAACTGGTGGAAGAGGCGGATCTAGGCGCCAACTTCTTCCTTGACGAAGAATCGCTAGGGAAACCCAGAGCTGAGAGGGCAGCAGCGCTATTAGGAGAGCTGAACCCTGATGTTAAAGGAAACTATCTTGTTGATGTGAGCAACGACTTTCGCTTAGTTCCTACCATTTGGGTTTCAAGGTTCTCATTGTTGGGTTCTAGAGCCTCCCCAATATCTTGTCCGCTAAACCAGAGCTTTTAAATCCTCGTTCAACACCTTTCACACATATAGTCATCATCTCCCCAGTTCCCACGCCATTGCTTCTTCAGATCCCGATTGAAATACCGGTATTTCTAGTTAATTGCGTGGGGCTCCTCTTTACGCTACGAGTCTCAGCCCCGTTACACACGATTGTCGAAGCTCATCCGGAATCTTTAGTAGACCTTCGACTGTTGAATCCTTGGCCCGAACTTTCCGCTCTGGCAGCTGAAAAGACTAAAAATCTTGAAGTGCAACAGGAGATGGACGGAGATGAGGGGATGAGTGACCATGAACACGGCCACGTCCCGTACCTGATTCTATTGTTGAAGTACCTTGACGATTGGAAGAGGAGGCCCGAAGGGGATGGAACCCACCCTTCAAGCTACAAAGAGATGACGGCTTTCAGATCCTTTGTTCAGGGCAAAATGAGAACTCATATCCCAAGTGGCAGTGAGGAGAATTATGAGGAAGCCGTTGCGGCCGTGCTTAAGCATGTCCGAAAAGCAGAAGTCTCGGAAAATTCCAAGGCGGTTCTCGATCACCTGGCTTGCGCCAACATAACATCCGAGGTCTGCTATATCTAGAATTGAGATAGGACCACTGAGTGCTAACAGTTTGGGTATCAAGTCAACCAATTTCTGGATCATTGCCAAGGCAGTCAAGCAATTTCTTGAGAGCCCGGAACAGGGGAATGGGCTCTTACCATTATCCGGTGGTATACCAGATATGAAAGCTGAAAGCAGCGACTACGTTGCTTTGCAAAATGTGTACGTTTCTGCCCGACCATCTATTTATACAATGACCAAACTCACAGAACCCAGCTACAAAAACAAAGCCCGCCAAGACGCCGCTCTAGTTCAAAAGAACGTCCAGTCCATTCTCTCTTCAATCGGACGGGAATTTTCTTCCATTTCGCTTGAAGAAATTGAGCTTTTCTGCCGTCACGCTAACTTCCTTCGTGCGATACCTTTCCGTCCCTTCTCTGCGGAGCTTTCTACCGACGAATTTCACAAAAAGGTCGTAAAGGAAGCTTTTGAGAGTTGGGACGCCGACTCAGCTCTCATTAATGATTATGTCGCGTTCAGAGCTTTTCAAGAATTTATTACCCAGAACAACGGAAGAGCACCTGGTGACACAGAAGGACCCCTCGATGAAGACACCGCAGAGATGCAACGGCTTGCCAAAGCCTATCTCAGCGAGGTGGGCTGCGGCCCAGAGCTCACTGAGAGAACCGAAAATATTATAGGTGAACTCGTAAGATATGGCGGTGCAGAGCTCCATAATACTGCATCACTTGCAGGAGGTCTCGTTGCGCAGGAAGTAATCAAGGTATGAGGTCTTTCGTAGCTCCAGGATAAGTCAACCCACCTAAATAGAAGCTGGCTAACAAGAGAAAAAAGATTATTACGCAGCAATATGTACCGGGTAATAATACGATCTTGTTTGATGGGATCAGCAGTAAAACCGGAACATATGTGCTGTAATGCACGACATCCCTTGTTTACTCATTGATGAAACTAGAAGGGAGATAATTAAAGACATTGATAGCGCCTCTAACACTTCCCTCTTTGTAGCCTTGTGATTTAGAAATATGTAAAAGGTAGGAGTAAAATGTGGACGTGGCTTTCGATCTTTGCAGTTGCTTTTCAAGACATGTGACAGGCTTCTTATCCAGGGATTTATTCTCTCTTCTTTGAATTCGAGTGTTTCCGGTAGGGGCCCGTATCTGGCCGTCCATGGAGCTCTCGTTATTTTTTGCAGCCGGGGAGTTCATGTAACGGCGCCTGGAACTGGAACTCGCACGTTTACCCCACCGTGAGATTTTTTTCTATTTTCATTGATATGGCCCTTCATAGTCTCCCCTCCAGATTTCTATCCGTGCAGGCGTCCGGCCGTGAGATAGTGCAGCCTAGGTAGCTCTGTTGATCAAGATTCTGGTAATCGAAATATACATAAGCCACACCGTAGCCCCTCTGATGCTATATTCCAGCTTTAGAATGCTCTGGTGAGGCTTCGCAGCTCCAGCATTTCCAAGGACTATAGGTTTAGCGGTATTCCCTAGTGTATAAAGATGGACTTGACCAACACTGCAGGCTGTAGAGAAATAGTAAGTCGACATTGTGCGGGTCAGTAAAGATTGAACGGAGAAGGCTTTACGTGTGCGTTGTGTTGAAATTTCTCTAGGGAAAAAGGAAATAAAGGAAGAAAAAGGGAACAACGGCGAAAGTTGAGTACATCGAATGCGTGTGGATGTCTGCTAGTTTTGTTTCTGGGCTGTGCATGCTGCAAGGCACAAGCAGAACTACACATAACATGCATGTAGCTCTCATATGGCTCGGACAAATTTGGGGACTATCTCTAGGAAGTTGTGAGTATATGTAATTGCCCTTATGTGTATAATACTTCAATCGTAGCAAAGATGTGGTATCATGTCAGCACAAGGGTTGCCAGTGAGTACGTTCGTGGTGGATTGTGATTACAGGGTTACGTTAGGTTCTTATTTTATGTTGAAAAGAAGAAGAAAAAAAAAAGGTTCTCAACCCTCCCCCCCTACCCCCCGCGGCGGGGCTCCGTGGGCGTCTTTCCCTCGATCGCCATCAACACCAGCGCGGGTTCAACGCGCGCACATTAAGCTACATGTATGTAGACACCCGATACTTACAGTGGCTCTGACTGACGGCGTTGAAGTTAAACCTTGTCGCAAACCTTAAATACACGGTTCCACTTCGGGAGTTCGAAGGTTGAGCGCTTCTAGTATAGAAAGATATATTACCTCCTGGGGTATGTGCGGATTCTAAAGCGGGAATTCGACACCTACATGCCATTTATCAGAATGCTCCACACATCCGCTCTTATCTATGACATTGGCTTGGAATGTGGTAGGCACGTAATCCCCTCCATGTCACAGGGTAGTTGGAAAATCATGGAATATCGATCATTTCCATTCATCTTGGTCACACCGCATAAGCGTGACACCAAGCGAAAATACTTTGAATGTCATACCTATGTATGGAGCTTTATATATGCAGGTGTGCATACAACTTTCGCAATTTCTTCAATGGAGCATCTTCAATTTAGGGATCAAGATATAATCTAATGATACCCGCATATTTATTCAAAAAACTCCTTCAAAATAAGCCATGTTCACAACATTTACTTTGATTCCTCCTTGACCATCTCCCCACTGCCCTCCCCAACATCAACCGCCTCATACATAACATCCGACCTCAGCGTCCTCTTCACACCCTCCTCCACAACCTCCCCCGAATGCAGCAACCCCCTCTGCTGAAACACCAGCACCCTCCCCACCCTCGCCTCCACATCCACAAACTCCTTCATATTCATCCCCCAGAACCTCGTCGCCCCACCCCTACACTCGCCCCCCTCCCCCTCACTATTCAGATACACATGCACCGTCAAAAACGACCTCTCCCTGCCCCCCGCACGCACATATGCCGCGTCACAATGCGCCTGAAAGAACTGGCCCTCGCCGTACCGGAGGAACCGCAGCCGCTCATTGACACCCGCCATGCGCCAGCTGCGCCCGCGCCCGCGCCGCCACGTCCCCGCCACAACGCCTGTCGCGCCCCCACCAATCTCCCACACGGGCGCGAGGAAGGGGCGGATGCGCTGGTAGAGCATCTCGGCGGTGGCGGCGTCGTCGAGGAGGATGCGCGCGCAGTCGCGCACGTCGGTTTCAACCTCCTGGCGCGCGGCGCCCTTTTTGATGGCGGCGGGCTGCCAAGAGGCGGTGGAGTGCGACTCGGCGAGGGCGGTGAGGGCGTGGCATTCGGCGGGGGTGAGGAGGTTGTCGATTATGAGGGCGTAGTGGTTGGGGTGGCCGTAGTGTTTGGAGAGGGGGGTGGTGGTGAAGTCGAGGAGGGTTGCGTTGGGGGTTGGGGTTGGGGTTGGGGTTGGGGAGGACATGGTGGGTTTGGTTATGCAGGTTTTTAGGAGGAGGGGGTGTTGTGGGTGTACTGGTAGGGGCTGGTGGTACCTGTTTTATATACAGAGCAATGTGGTGAGACCTTGAGATGCTTCAAGTATAGGTATTTGCTCATATGCCAGCGCATTAACAGATCATCTCACGATATGAGTCACCCAAGGATATCGTAAGGTATTGGCTACCAGCATGCACGGCGCTGATGAGAGCAAGCTACAATATGTAGGTGCAATTAATAACAAAGTCAAAGGGTTTGAAAAAAAAAAAAAAAGCATTCGATCCGCAGTACTTGTTAGTAAATACTCAAGTACTCACATTGGGGATAGCGCCAGATTCGATTAGTAGAAACAGCTACATTAGTAGATGCCAAGACCGCCCGGGATCCTTTCAACTCCGCATATTGGAGTGAGTAATTGTAGGATATATACCGAACTTCGCCGAAATGTTTCCTTAAACCTTAGATATCACCTGTATAAAGCTGTGGTTTCGGAACCTCAGCTAGGCCATTACTCATAGCTCGTTCCTACTACTCGCTACCTACCCAGCTCCGTACAATTCCTACCAATATAACTACATAGCCATGTAAGCCCCCCCCCCAATCGATAAACCCAACACCTTAACACCCCCCACCAGGCGCCTCCCCTACATCCCCAACCCACCCACGCCCACCACCGCCTCCGAAGCCGAAATCATTGCCCAAACGCTCACCCGCCGGGGCTCCGAAGGCCTCATCCCGCTCGACCTCACCCTCCTGCACTCGCCGCCGCTCACCGCCGGCTGGAACTCCTTCCTCGGCGCAATCCGCACACAGACGTCTCTGCCGCCCGACATCCGCGAGCTCGCAATCTGCCGCGTCGCCGTGCTGCACCAAGCGCATTTCGAGTGGACGCAGCACGCGCCGCTTGCCCGCGCTGCGGGGGTGTCCCGTGTGGGGCTACAAGCGGTGCTGGATGGCTCGAGGGGCGACCTTAGTGAGCGCCAGATTGCGGTGGTGGAGTTTGCGACGGAGTGTGTGAGGGAGGTGAGGGTGGGCGAGGGGGTGTTTGCGAGGTTGAGGGACCACTTTGGGGATAAGGAGGTTGTGGAGGTCGTGGCGACGGTGTCGGCGTATTGTTGTGTGTCCAAGTTTTTGGTTGCGTTGGATGTGGCGGAGGGGAATGGGGTTAGGGTGGAGGATTATGTGGTGCCGGAGTAGAGTAGAGTAGAAGTTGGCTGGCTGCTGTGGTGGTGAGGATGAGGAGTTTGAGTACTTTAGTGACATGCTCCATAGCTTGGATATGATTAGTATGCAAACAATCTGTAAAGAATTACTATTGGTTAGTGTTGCAGAGTGCAACTCCTACTACGATAGCTTACCTATATCAAGGCCTTCGTTATTACACGTAGTACGTTAGCACAAAGCGCCCTGATGGTGAAGAGTGACAATAGACATTCTCCAGTACATGCAGCAGATAGCTAGAACGAGAATTTAAACTTCCTCCAGTATAGAGTAGAGCAAGTGCTAATCTGCCGCTAGAGTCCGCACCTACATAAATATGTAACTCAAGTGCACGACTAGGTACATAGAATCAATCCCAAGCTTCCCCCAGGTAAATAATTAAGCATAACCTTTAGAGTACGTGCGGGGAGAGGCGTTTTACCTGGGGGGGGATGCATGTCGCTAAATTGGCCCAATCAACAGACTCTGGATCTGCATTTCGGGGCGTCATCGTATTGCCTAGCCTCAACGTACCCAGGAATTTCTTTTTTTTCCCTCCCGCTACGGAGTGAGTTGTATCACACGTGCTCACTCACTCACTCACGCATTTCCTGGTTTTGATTTTTTTACCTGAGCTCTTGCGTCACATCATTGCTCTGATTCTTTATAACTCCCATTTCGCCCACCTGTCTAAAGACAGACCCGTAGTTAGCAAATGTAAACCAAACATCCCCCCCCCCCCCGCGCAAGAGCCAAACCAAACTCCTGTCCACAACAATGGCCCCTCATGAAAGCCACTGGTCCAAAGCCACTTCAGCCTTAAGCTTCCCCGCAGATGCACACAGCTTATACAGCAACAGACCCCTCCATAAACGGCGCGAATCCAGCGACCTAGAGCCCACGCTTCTCGCCATCCCGCTCGTCATCATCCTCGTCATTGGCCTCGTCTCACTCCTAGTCATCGCACACAAGAACCGAGAAAAGGAAAAGTCCCCCGACCCCGACCCCGAGGGCGGCCCAGCCAACGGCCGTGACGAAATTGAACTCCAGAAAAGTAGGGCACACGTAGAGACAACGGCCGCAGCAGCCCAAACACCCACACCCCCACGAGAGCAAGACGACACCCCAACGATACTGATGGAGCATGTTGGCGATAGCTACCGCCCGCCACAGCCCCAGGCCTCAGAAATAGATGCCGCCCCAATAACGGGCACGCCCCAGCCGACAAGAGGGCCGGCCGTGTCTCGCTCGCCGTTGCCAGAAGCTGATGATGGTGCAGCAGCTGTAGGAGAGGGTGGTGGGGGAGAGGGGCAACAGCTACATGTGCCAGAGGTGGATGGGGTACCTGTGGGCAGTATCCAGGAGGCGCTGGAGATGGATTCTGGGCGGTCTCCGGTGCCGGTGCGCCGCCCAGAGCTGTCGGAGGCGGACGGGAGAGCTGTGGTTGGAGAGCTGCCGGGGGCGGAGGAGCAGATGGCGCATGAGTTGGATGGCGCCAAGAGGGTGTAGGTGGGGGTTGGTGTGTTATCTGGCGGATGCTGTGGTGTCTAGTGGTGGAGATCATCAGCTAGGAGTTTGGGGTTTAGGGCTTGGGAGGGGATGGGGGTGTTGGTTTGGTGGGATATTTGGTTGTTCTCTTTTGGAGTGGAGTCTTTTTTTTGGTCTGTATGTTTGAGTATTGTTATCCCTAGCCTTTTGGGTTGTTGAGTTGATATATTGCGAGTGCTCAGTTGGAATCTTTAAGACTACATGTAGCATCTCATTACTGAGGATATAATAAAGGACTTGGATCTGTAATAGCTAATCAAACCTACTATTGCATGATAAGCTAGGATTGTTCGTTGAGGTGATCTTTAGAGCAGTAGATCAAAACCGATGAATGAAGGGCTAAAGATTGAAGGAGGAGGAGGAGGGAGAGAAGTCCTTCTTTATAAGCACAGGACTTTAGAGACAAAAGTACAGAGATATATCGATAGTTTGGAGCCACAGATATAATGAAACGTTGGCAACAATGTGATTGTCAATAGCAGTTACAAATAACAAATATATACGCCAGTCACCGCTATATATAGATACTTGCCACGCCAAGGTCGAGGCAGTCATAAATCAATTGCTTCACAGCTTATCACTCAGCCATGTCACGCTTTATTTCCCGATCCTTTGGCACACGAGATTCTCGTCCCGTCAAACTTGAAAAGTTTGCACTGCCCCCCTTGCACTGACGCATTGACGGCCGGCCGCCGCCATGTGTTTGTCGGGCATATGTGCTGCTATTCCAAGTATACAGAGAGTACATGCAGCCTCGAAGCGGATAGGCACCCCCCGACCTCCTCCTCCTCCAATGACTCTCGATGCAGCAAGAACAGCTAGCATGTTTCACAGAACCCCACCTTATATTGGACTTTCTTCCCCTTTCTTCCTCTCCTCCTTCCCTCTCTTTCTTTTTCTACCTCTCACCTAGCCTAGCCTATCCACCACAACCCACCACCCCCCCACCACCTCAAGATCTAAGACATCCCACAACATCATGACCAGTACACGCCAACAACACTCGCCAGTCTTGGCCGTTCCCACGCTTCTCCTCGGCCTCCTCCACCACACCCGCCCCGCCCTCGGCCTCGACCTTGGCCGCCGCGACTTTTACGGCACTGCCGGGAACCGCAAGGCCGCGACGGCCGGGATCGCGCTCTCGGTTATTGCGCTGGTGCTGTCGATCGCGGCGTTTGCGCTGATGCTGTATAATCGCCGCGTGAGGGCGCAGGATGAGCGTACTGCGCAGGAGACGTTGGGAGCGGTGGAGGGGGGGGATGCGAAGAGGGGGTAGGTAGGGTATCTGGGGGCGGCGGGGACGGGGTGGGGGTGCGGTGACTACGTGGGTAGTCTGGGTAGTGGAGTTTTTGTTTTGGCTGGGTTTGGGATGGTATGGTATGGTATGGTTTGGTATGGTTTGGGAGTCAATTTGAGCGTTTAATTGCTGTACTCTTTTATCACACCAATACAAGCTGTCTACCGTTCTTTAAATTCTTTAAATACAAGCCTTTTAAATTTCGCATTGATGTTCTCACAACCAATCACTCGCGACTAAAGTAAACATGTAGCTACAGACAGCACCGCATCTAGCGACTAGCTACTAGGATATCTACTTCTATTCTTGCAAGACTCGGACGTTTCCCCTTGTATTGTTTTTTTGCGTGTGCCGCACAGGCACAGCTACATCATCCCCTCGTTTCCCAGCCCTGCGTTCAAACTCTGCAAGCGAGTGGCCCAGCCAGCGTTCCCCGTCGAATCCCAGCAGGCGCACTCAGTTAAACTTCAACCCCTACCTACATACATGAGTAGAGCCCGTCCTTGCATACCATGATATGATACGCGCCTGCACGCACCGTGATATCGAACGGCGCCTCTCACCGGGGGCGGTGGGGCCAATAACCGCGCGCGCCTGCCCACTGGGGGGACTGGACGGATGAGTGGAGGGAGGAGATAGCCAATAAATCCACAGGTGCTTGTTAGCTAGGTTTCATTTGCGAGGGGAGGGTCACCCAGATAACAAACAGTCCAGTCAGTACGTACGAGAACAATTTCCTTCTTTGCTCCCTCTCTTTCTCTTTAATTCTCTTTCTCTTTAATTCCCTTTCTCTCTCTCCCTCTCTCTCTCTCTCGCTCACTTCTCACGCGGCTTGCTTGCTTGCATGCTGATTGATAGACCATAGCCAGCCCTGTCCCCCTTCATGACCATGACAACCCGGGCACCACCACCACCACCACCACCACCGAGAGCCTTCCTCCTCCAGCTCATCGTCGTCGCCGTCCTCCTTCTGGCAAGTAGGGCAATTGCTGCACACACCCCACAGCAGCACATAGCACAAGAAGCACCCATCGAGCCAATAGCAGCAGCGCTCCCGGCCGGCTGGGCGCTCCAGTCGACAACGACGACGCCCTCATGTCCCGCCGGCACCCACGGCGGCGGCGGTGGTCCCGCGGGCCACTGCTGCCCGCACGGGGCGGCGCTGGTCGAGTATACCCCGGGCAGGGCGGGGGTTGTGGAGGTTATTTGCTGCCCTGAGGGCGAGGGTGAGTATATCGTATATTCTTTTGGGTTTCAGCCTTGTGGTGGTAGTAGGTGTGCTGATTGGCGTGTGTGTGTGCTAGAGCACGACGAGTGTGTGCGCGCAGTGGAAGCCCGCCCGGCGTGTGCGGACGCGGCGTGGGTGCTGTGGCTGGACCAGCGGGACGGCGGGCGGTTCTGCTGCCGGGGCGGGGCGGGGGATGAGGAGTGTCTGGGTGTGCGCGGCGGCGAGGGCGGGGACCTGCGGAGGAGGCAGCTGACTACTATTCAGATTGATCTGACTACGTCTCCGACGGCGACCACGCTTGTCTATGCCTATGACACGACGTATTGGACGAACCATTATACTACGGTGCGTTTGTGTGCTTGCTCCTTGCTCGTCCATCACCGTCTTCACTTGCACTTCCGCTTCTTCTTCCTCCATCGCTGAATATTGCATGTATGGCGCGCTGACATGGACATTGGGGGGTTTCTAGACTGGTACAATTACTAGATCGGGCCAGTCGGCCACTTTGGCTACATATGTCGTATGTTCTCCTCCTTCTTCTGCTTCTTCTCCCCCCCAATTCCCCCCCCCAATTCTCCACTGCATCTACATCTACAGGATAGCGGGCTATCTATATCACAAACAAACCACTCACACACCCCACCCCCACGCAGGTCCACAACGAAAACAGCGCCACCCTCTTCACCACCATCGTCTCCGTCACGCGCAGCAGCACAACCCGCACCAGCACGCGCCCCACCACCACCTCCACCACCACCACCAGCAGCACCCTCCCCACCACCATCCCCACAGACACCCCCATCACAACACCCACACGCTCCTCCCGAAACCGCAACCGCACAATCGGCATCGCGGTCGGCATCGTCGGCGCCGTCATGGCGCTCATCGGCTTCGTCTGGCGCTGCCACTCGCGCCGCCGCCGCCGCCGTAGTCGTGGTGGTGTAGACGCATTCGAGGCGGACGGCGTGGCAAAGGGTCTGCCCGTGGAGCTGCCGGTTACGACGCAGCAGATTATGGCGGAGCTGCCGGCGGGGCAGACGGCGCAGGAGTTGGATGCGGGGGCGGGGGCGGGGGCGAGGGTGGAGGAGACGGGGAGGGGGAGGGTGTAATACTGGAGGGAGGAGTGAAGGGGGTGTGTAAGTAGTGCTAGTCTGGGCCCCGTGTCAGGGATTTTTTTTTTTTTTTTCCTTTTGTGATAATTTTTGGATCGCCCTTTTTTATATCTATAATGCAACTGCTATGAAATATTACCGGTGTTAAAGGCATACATACAGCCACTCAGCAAAAGTGTTCGTGATATTAGTCTTAATGTCAGTGCGCAGTGTGGCGCACCTGTAATACTGGTGTTATTAAAGTTAAGATTCAAAGCAACGAAAAATGTATAATGTAGTTCGTGACTATATATAAAAGAAGATAGGGCATTGGTTTTATTCTTAATTAATTTGGGCGCCATTGGTCACTGGGGAAAGTCTTCTCTTGGGAGGTTTTTGATTACATATGGAGAAATGTCTGATCTCACTCCGAAATCGGAATCACGAACACTTTTGCAGAGTGGCTGTATATACATAGGTTCTCGCCATTGTCATCCTATAATTCAGCTCTCTCTCTCTCTCTTTATCTACAGGACCAAACCTTTAAAAAACCCAGTCACGGCCAATCACTCGATACTAATATAATAACCCCACACCCGCGTTAGTCACAACCAATCACTCGCCACCCCCCCCCCCTTGGCAAGAAACGGACGAGTTGATTAGTAAAAAAAAAAACCCGCACCAAAAAGTTGTCTAATCCAAGCCAGGGCATTGGAATATATATACGGGTGTAAGGGAGGGCTGGATGGGCACACAACACCTTTTCGTCGATACTACGTTTCGGCGGCTACTTGTATACGTAGTCCGAGTCGGTTTAATTAAACAAAAGGCATAATATATGTGTTGCATGGTCTTTTCAATCACAAGAGTTGAGCTGCGGCAAGCTAGCCCTCCCTCTCTCGTCTTCTTCATTCGAGCAACGGCGAAAAAAACAGAGTCCGAACCACCATCTTGAGAACCCTTCCAGACCACCTCAAACTGCGAGAACTGCGACTACCCAACAGCCCAAAGTGCCCTAGTAGAGTAGTGAGTGCCAAGCGACGAGTGATATCCCAAGAACACAACAACACACCCACAATCACAGCCCATCACTCGCCCCCCCCCCCAACACCTCTATCAACTTCTACTCCACCCCCTACTCCTCCACAACCCCAAACACCGCCCTCCCGGGCTCCACCAGCCTAACCCACCTCCGCACCCCCCGCGGCACCTCCCCACCCTCATGACTCACCACCACCACCGCCACGCCCGCCCCCACCCCCTCCAGCACCCGCAAACACCGATCCCGCACCGCCCCCTCCATGCCCGAAAACGCCTCATCCATCACCAACACATCCCTCTCCGGCACCACCGCCCTCAAAAACAGCGCCAACCTCTGCACACTCAATCCCGCCTCCCCAAACGGCCCCGCCCACCCCACCTGCCCGCCCACAACGTCATCAAACCCCCTCATCCACCGCTCGGCCTCGGCCTGCTGCGCGGGCGTGAGCACGGGCGTTGTAAGCGGCGCGTCAGCGTACCCGCTGAGCACCGCGCGCTCGAGTGATAGGTGGCGGGGGAAGAAGGCGTGGATTTCGGGCGAGGAGTGGCCGATGCGGCGTTGCAGCTGTGATACGGGGACGCCGGGAGTGCCGCGGGTGGGGAGGCGGGGCTTGCCAAAGTGCGTGATGGGGAGGGAGTAGGTCTGTGGGTGGTCCGAGGTGATGAGGGATGTGAGGGTTGTTTTGCCGGAGCCTGTGTGTGTGGGAGGAGTGGGGGTTAGTTGGTGTTGGTGGGGCGCATGGGAGAGGGCATGTGGGGGATTGCGATTCTGCAGCGGAAGGGGTAGGACGGGGGGGGTGGGGTGGGGCGGTGAGGTCAATGATCGCGGACAGGTTCCGCAGAGATGCTTTTCCCGCGAGGTACGATCCACCCATTCTAGGCTGAATCACTCCTCACAAGGAAAGCTTCTCGCAATCCCCCATCGGTCTCGGGCCCCCCCCCAAGTCCCCAAATCCCCGGAAGCCCATATCACCACTCTCCCGCTGCAAAACCCCAATATCACTAAACCAGCGAGAGAGAGAGCGCCCTTACCATTCGGCCCAAACAGCCCCCACTTCTCCCCCCTCCGGATGGTCCACGAAAAGTCCTTCAAGATCTCCTTCCCGTAGTACGCAATGCGCACATTCTTCATCTCAATCAGCTTCTCCGGCAGGTGCTCCTCCCTCCCCACCTCCCCTTCCTTCTTCTCCTGAACCCCCTCTTTCCCCTCCCCCCCACCCCCATCCTCCACATCCACACCTGCCCAGACCTTCTCCAGCAGCCCTCCCTGTCCCTTCTCGCCCTCCTGGAGGATCTTGAGGCCCTTGCGCGCCATCTCCTCGACGACGGCGCCCTTCTCGCCAATGGCGTGCACCTGGTTGTCGGCCACGTAGGCGAGGTGCGTGCTCCACTTTGGCACTGCGTCTTGCAGGCGGAGACCACACACGACCTGGGCCGCGAAGGGGACGTCGGGGCGGGAGATGTCGTCGAGGAGGGATGAGATCTGGCGCTTTGCGATTGGGTCGAGGCCCACTAGTAGGATACATCAGACATTAGCTGCCGTCCATCGGTGCGTTGTATATATCACTGTTGGGCCGCCCATATCTAGGGGGGGGGAGGGCAAATGGTACGGGAGATTACATACTAAACGGCTCATCCACCAGCAGCACCTCGGGCCTCCTCAACAGCGCCTGCGCAATCCTCGCCCGCCGCGCCTGCCCATTCGACAGCGTCATCACACTCTGCCCCATCAGCATCCCCAACTGCAACCTCTCTGCCACCTCCCCCACCACCGCCTCCCTCCTCCTCCTCCTCCTCTCCTCCCCCTCCACCTCCCCCTCCCCCTCCTCATACGGATTCCTCCCCACCTCCACAGCAGCCCCCTCCAGCCACTGCCGTAGCGTCAGATCAAACTCCTCACGCAGCGACTCGTACCGCGACGCCGCATACCCCTCGCCATCCATGCCGCCCGCCAGCATGCCCGTGCGCGCGCCGCCCGCCGCGCCAAACGACACGAGCCCGATTGCGTCCTGCGGCCATTTCGCGCGCGCCGCGAGCGCAGGGTATGTCCGCGACTGCGGGTCGCGCGGCGTGTGCGTGCCCGAGAGGATGGAGAGGAGCAGCGTCTTGCTGGGGCCGAGGATGGTCCATTTCTGCTGCTGTGGCGAGGAGGCGGTGAGTGGCAGGAGGGTGAGGGTGAGGTTTGGGAAGAGGGCGGGGGAGGTGGGGGTGCGGTGGAAGGTGGCGGAGGTGATGCGGATGAGGGGGCGGTTCATCTTGGGCCCCAGAATATGGAGAGAGAGAGAGAGAGAGAGAGAGAGAGAGAGGTATGTGTGTATGATGAGAGCTTTGCGGGACTGGTGATGGCTTTAATTCGGCTGTTGGCTCACAGCTGTCGGCGGTGGTTTTGGTGTTGTAGAGATGGAGTTGGCCAACCCTAGCCCTGTGCCGTTGACAGCCAATTCCAGTATCATCACTCGCACCCTCACCCTCACCGCCTCCACAGCCAGCCACATCTACACTCCCTCACCACCAGCACCCTCACCCTCACCCTCACCCTCACCCTCACCCTCACCCTCACCCTCACCCTCACCACCACCCACCTCCACATCTACACTCCCTCCCTCCCAACACCCGCCATGCTCCCGCACCTGCAGCCCTCGCGCCCGACCATAACCTCCCCCACACGCGTACGTGCCACCCATCCCCTCCTCCTCCTCCTCCTCCTCTCTCTCCACAGCTAACCTCTCCCCATCCGCAGAACCAACCCCTCACCCACACCCGCAACTACAACCCCGCCGTCCGCCACCCCGCCTTCTTCACCGAGCGCCTGCACAGAGCGCCTGCCGCCGCTGCAAGCACGGGAACGGGAGGATCGAGCCCCGTCACGGCGGGCTACGCATATGTTGCGCCCCCCAAAGCCAAAGCTGCGGGCGCGAAGCTTTGACCAATCTACGGTCTGTGTCTGTGTCTGGGTTGCGGGGGTCTAGGCTACGGCAGTTTTCTGTTTGTCCTTTGTTTTGTTTTGCGGGCCACAATGATGATGATCGTGATGCGGAGCGCCGATTGATTGCGGCGCCCCCCTGGTGAGGGAGAGATCCTTGTGAGGAGCTCTCCGCTGGGCTGGATCGGCTCTGTATGTACCTACATGTACCACTACCGTGCTCTACTCTATCGTGTAGGTCCATGACATGACGCCTACCTACCCACTCTGCCTAGTTACTAGGTACGCACTATATCTAAGCATATCCAGAGATCATAATCATAATCATACTACATACTCCATATCGTTACAATCCCCGCCTACATACGAGCTCCTACTCTACATGCTTCCATGCCTACATGCCTACATGCACCGGCTCCTCCCACTCCCGAAATCGACGCAGACAAACAAGCCCAAACAAGCTCTCATCGCGCTCCCACTCCCGCTCTACGCCAATGATCCGGGCGTGTGTGGATGCGCGGTATGGCTATAGGCTTCTTCTCGACTCTATATAATCTACGTATAAGGTAGAGCACCATGTCGCCTGTCCACGTCTAATTAGGCTATTCCTCTCCTCCTCCTCTTCCCCCCCAAAAAAACAAGGCCACACACACACACAAAAAAAAAAAAAAAAGCAAGACAAGGCCACATAAAAAAAAAAGTAAATAAAAAAAAATAAGCATTTCCCTGCTCCACGCTCCGGTGTTTACTCAACCACCGTATCCCCCTCCCCCCGTTCCCCCGGTGCCTTGTACCCCCCCACATCAGCCTATCGTAAGCCGCAGGCAAAAGAGAGTGCTACTGTACTTCTGGTGCCGGTCTTCCGTGGTATGCCGCACTGGATTCCAAGCAATGAGTAACGACGGGAATGGGCAGGAAAAAAAGAAAGAAAAAAAAGTGCACTGTAGCCAGAAGAGTGAAGATTAACTGTAATGGGGACACGTAAGTCGCGTTGAAGGTACAGCATGTGGGCCAAGTTGGGTAGGGTGGTAGGTAGAGTGTGTGTAAGGTCATGAGATGTCACTCGGCTTGACTGGCGCCGTGGCTGCATGGGTAATGCGCTGGATGCATTTTGGTTTTGTGGATGAGCGTTTAACGCAGGGGCTCGGAGGAGAAGGGGACGTTTCAGTGTTTGGAGACTTGTTATTGATGTTTGTTTCTAGCTGTGCGTCAATTGATGGTGGATTCGAAAAGTAGTTGGTAGGAGTAGATGCAGTATACGTATACAGTAATCACCCTCAGTGCCATCATCATCACCACCAGCAGCGGCAGCAGTAGACAAATTTTCAAGATCATCTCTATCGACTATTCCTCTGATCTGCTCCCAGATCCGTCATGTTGGCAGTAGATACTACATATAGCATAAGCACCACATCCGGATCCACTCTAGCCATGAGCGAGGTAGATCTATAGAGTAGGTAAACCCGCAGCACTTCCGCCAGCAGGAATCCATAGTCAGCTAGTTATATGCAAGCCAGTGCTAGCTGAAGATCCCAAAGACGTGACAGCTCAATTTTTTTTTTTGTCAGTCAGTTGGCCCTAGCTGAAGATCGATCCCAAAGTTGTTTTGTCTCACTCATATGTTGCTGGCAGACTGTCTTACAAGTCCGGCCCGGTATTCGCCATTCGCCGTTAACGTTGAGTTGTACATGTACAATGTGAAGATCTAGCTCAACTTCTGATTTTAGATATCGTAGTACTGCATCTGGATAGTACTGATGTCTGTAGGTGGAACTGGAAGCGGAAATGGAACATGCCATCTAGCTGTGGAAGGAAAGTCCGGATAGAGTATGTATCTGCTGCCCAGTTAATAATTCCCTGACCACGTACCCGCTCCTCCGACTTGACCGGACTGGCTGTCATTGTTGTCCTTCCATACATACAACATATCAGTCAGCAACCCATAGAGTAGGTACACTCACTCAGTCACTCCAAACCAAAATCAAAATCCCAAACCCAAAACCTAAAATAAAAAAAACCGACCAACCCCCGCCAACGGAGATTACCGCATCTCCGCCGCTAGTCTCCGTCACTTTCCGCACTACTAGCTCCGAGACCGCCGGTGATTAATCCATCTCACCTACGGTCCACCCAGCCCACCGGGTCCTAGGTAGATTACATGTAGAGTACTCTACCTCCCGTCCTCTAGTCTGTCTCAGCCCCGTCAGTCTTCTCAACGGTTGTACCTACTACACCACACAGCCGAAACCGTTGATATCTCTAGAATACGGTCACGATACCTCCCCCCCAGCCCCTTCGCACAAGATCAACAGATAGTCACGCCGCCTAGGTACCTAGAGCCTGCCTGCCTGCCTGCACTTTATGCGTGACCCACAGACGTAGGGGCCGAGACACACCACCTTGTGTCCGTGCGGGCATGTACTCTAGGTACATGGGTACATAGAGTACTCTGCACTTCACATCGCTAAATCACCGCCGGGCGACACCGACGCCGACCGACGCGATGGATGGTCAATGCGCTCTACTAATCACAAACGCATGGAGGTCCGTGTACCTCACTGGAATGTATGTCGATGTCACCGTGACGTAGGCGAATGACATGACGGTGCGCGCGCGCGCGAGAGAGCAAAAGGTCAGGCGAGCCAGGGCACGCGTACCTTAAATTACGGGGGAAAATCGAACAATGGGAAAGCGAGCAAAAGAAGGCGAGCAGCAAAAGAAGGCGAGAAAGTGAAGAAAGGGAAGAAGAGAGAACAAAGGCATGCAAATCGGGATCAATCGATCGATGATGAACAGTCCCGCGATGCTCAACCAAACGCAGCCCACTGATTGGGGGGGGCCGACGAGCAGTTGCAATGGAATGGGGTCATGTCAACTACGAGTAGCTACCCTACTGGTTCACAGATTCTCACTCTCAGTGTTTTTCACCCATTTTCCCCCGGGATGTGGCCCGTGAGCGATGGATGGCGTTATTTAAGTATACCTAGCGCATGCAGATTTTTTTTCTATATTTGTTTTTTCTTACTCTATTGTTTCCCACTACTCTATTAATTTCTCCTCTCCCCGATGTTCACCGTCTTTGTTACATGAAAGAAAGAAATAAACCCCCCGCCTCATTCGCCTCGATTCCGGGCCTCCGCTCCCCAACCGGCCGGTAGGTAGGTACGTTGGTCATCAATCTTACAACACAAACACGAGATTTCCCCATAACCATGGGGTTGGGGAAACAAAAGGTACTCTTTCCATCGGCCGCAACCATCACCATCGGTGATTTCGCCACTGACTGGTTGGCTGGGCCGACGCCCAATGATAATGATAGCCCCCCAATTCAGCTAGCTAGGAGCTCTACACATGAAGCGGTGTGTGAATGCCTTACTTACGTTCATCGTGTATGTGTATACTCTAACTCAGCAGTTACTCTACTCTACTTGACTTGCCTTACATCCAGCCAAGCAGGCAGGAAACATACGTAGGCGTAGTGTGCTGGCCGGTATATAGCAAGTAGTAAAAGTCTCTGAGGGGGGCAATGGGGCGCTGTGGATCCTCTCAACTGCTTTCTTGATATGATAGACGTTGTTGTTATTGGGCTGCGAGGTAATGATGGGCATGCCTGCGGTGTGTGGTTATCCACAACCGTTTTTTTTTTTACCCACCACCACCACCACATCCGATACTGCAAAGTGGGTTGTCCTCTGTAGGCTGTATGTGCAACATATGTACGGATCTGCCTGGGTTGGGTTGGGGAGCAGCCAGTCCAATCTACTCACAATGTGATATGTGTGTAGAACCTGCTGCTTCTGATAACACTCACCAACGAGCTTAAGCACGGTAGATCCTCTCTCCACTCTATCTCTATCCAGCAACCTAACCCACTCTACCTACCGTACCGTACCTACTAAAAGCGATTGCGCAAGTAAGCAAAAAAAGGTCAAAGAAGCAGGAAAGGAAGCTTCCGTGCAGCAAATCCATGCCGGCAATCACTTTGCTGCGTGTGTGTATTCTGGACCATTCCTCCAACCAAGGCTTTTTTTGGCCAAATCCACTCGCAAAAGTCGAGCATCAATCAATCAAACACAAGGGACCATCCCATGTGAACAAAAAGTCGGGTTTCCAGAAGGGGGCCGGATGCGGCCGGGCGCCGAAGCGAGCTCCGGCTTTACTTGAGTTAGAGTAGGGCCCTGCGCCCATGTGGGCGGATTGGAGACTGGGCTGGGGGTTTAGATGGCGAGGTGGTAGTTGTGGGGAGGAGAGGAGGAGAGAGGGGCACGAGGGAACACGAGGGGCGAATGGGGGGCAGCTAAGTAGCTATGTGGAAGCTAGAGTTGAGATGTAGTTAGATCTAGGTTGGATTACCGCACAGTAGTTTTTTTTCCCTCTCAGATCTTTGTTTTTGTGTTTATCTCGCAGGGCAAAAAAAAGAAACAAACTCTATGCTGCGCCGCTGCTGCTGCGTGTGTATCTCGCACTCCAGTACTCAATCTCGCACAAACGAGATATACGATTGGGAACCTTGACGTCGTTGCTGGTAGGCAAGATAACCCCCTTCCTCTGCTCTATTCCTTTTCCCGCGGCGGTGCAAATAAACTCATATTTCCTGCGAGCTGTCAAATGCCTTCTTGATTGTGTGCCTGCAGCTGCCATTGGATGCGCCGCCAAGGCTGTGCTAAGGTCGTGACAATGGAAAGCCAGGACAGTCGAGACGAGCAACCGGCGCCGGCGGCGTAGCTCTCGTCTTGTCTTGCAAAAAGTCCGGATGAGGGGTAAAATAAAAAACAAATTGTTCCCCCCCCGACCTTGCACATACTGCCGTAGCATGTTGAGAGAGGGGAGGGGAGGGGGGGGAGGGGGGGCGGCACTGTATACATAAGGGACCCCATATTACTTTCACTGAGCTAGCAAGCAGAAGCATTGAAAAAGTAAAAACCTTCAACCTAGAAAATTGGCAGTCGACCCATGGGTGAGGTATTTTGGATGCGCTGTGATCGGACCAGATCTTGGCAGGTACTTCCTTTGGACAGAGTGGTGGACATAGCGGGCATGACTGCCCGGAGCCGCAAGCAGCATCAGACAATGTCTAAGGACATTGGACAAGCTTTGCCAACTGGCCCAGCGAGAGGTTCACCACCCTCCCACAAATCGAACATCGACCACCGCTTTTTTTAAATTGCGAATCGATCCGCCCGGGCTGGGGGAAAATCCGTTAAATCATGCATTGCATAAAGGACGAGGAAGGGAAGAAAAAAAAGAAAAAATAAAAAGCGAGGGAAAACTGGCGAGAATGGAGATCATTGGTATTTGAGAACCACCACATTCCTATTATCCACCGCCAAGACGGGGTAAATTGACGCGGTCTCCGCGGGGGTTTTCTTGGACTCTCGTCTTGCCAGCTGCCCCTCACAGAAATGATTGTATGCTTTGTAGCCTTGCTCTCTGGCATTCAACTTAGGCGCCTTGGTACTGCTGCTACTTGGAACGAGTTTTTTTTCCCTTCCTTTTTTCAGGGATCAGCCAATTGCAAAAGGATTGATCCTAAACTTGCGATGAGTTGTTGCGGTGATAGGTAGCAGGTTTCAACCAGGGATCCTCTCCCATCCCCATAACATCGAATTAATTGACCCGTGATTACAGTGCTCTGCTGTATGTACGGACAACCACATCGTGAGGCTTTTATGATAGGAAAGGGAATGAAGGGTAAAACCACACATATGTAGGTAGTAGTCGGTAGGCAGTGATATTGCATTTGAGGTTGTTTTGCTCCCCCATCTAGGGTTGAAGCTGTTCTGTAACTGCTCAGCTCTGCTGTAACGTGGGAAGTTTTGTTTGAGACGGACGGATGCGTCATTATATGATGTCCCACACTAAGAGTAGATACACCCGTGCACGTAAAATCCGCAACGCAAGCAATCGATCAGCCCGGATATCTCCTCATTAGGGGCAGAAACCTAGAAGAGTAATGGAGAAAAGATTAAGCGCAAGTAAAACCTTTTTAACTGAAAGGATATTCAAATCCTCAAGTCGCTGCGTGGGTTTCGTATGTAGGTACCTTAATGGGTAGAGACTCGGAGTGACTGAACCCCTGATGACACCCACTCTTGTGACACCCCACAATCTGCAAGGCAGGCAGGCAAGAAAAGAGAAGCAGGAGGCATTCCGCACTGATTCCAGAGCTCTCATGATGACCCATCTTTTTTTTCAGCAGGCTAGGCGGGCTGTGGGGAAATGAAAGTCACCCGTATGAGTGTGAGTGAATGAGTGAGGGTGTGTGAGTGAGCAAGCAATGGAGGGCTGGCCGCTGGCGAGCACGCGACTATCCCGTCCTATTGGGGGGAGGCGCGGACGGGGAAACACTTGCTGCAGGCAGACCCCTGTGTGCTTCCTTCAACAATGTAGTTCTGTGGATTCTCGGCTCAGTCCATTCTATTTAACTGTCCAGAGTTCCCTCAAGACTCTTCTTTTTTTGCTTGCTTACTTTTTGGTTTTTTTCCAATGTCATTCGAGGTTATCAGAGGCACTAAACTATTACTGCCATCATTACTACTACTACTATATCGATCGATCGGTCCTTGAGTGACCGCTTTATCTAGCAACCTTCCTACTACTACAACACCCAACTACCTATATAACTAGGTACCCCTCATCAAGCAGCCTTTCTATCGATATAGGCTCTTCAAATCGATCTGGAAGATAGAGAAACTACATAATAAATCTTGTTAATCTCGACCCCCCCAATCCACAATGACTGCTACTACTACAACACGAACTCGTCGAGGCAGAGCCTCATCTCTCGAATCGCTATCTACTACCAAATCATACGATTCGTCTCTTACCGTCACCGTAAATACCTCCACACGATCATCTACTCACGAGCATATGGGGCTTCATTCCTCATCGGCACCGCTACAGCAGAAGAAGGCACGATTCGCCGAGAATCCGTGCACGGGAACCTACTATACACACAACGAGAAGTCCGTACGAAAGCAGAAGAAGAATGTTTCCAAGAAGTTTCTAAACGGGGCTAAGAATGCACTGGGATTTTGCTGCTGGCTGCTTTGTGCATCTTGTGTGTTGTCTGGGCCGGAATATGAAAGGTGGAACAGCGAGAAGCTGGATTGACTGTTAGAGCCCAAGGCTACTATAGGGAAGAAGAGGAGGGATGGGGACTTATTTCAGCCTTGTTACTATTTTTTGATTATTATTGCTTTTACTGGAGTTTGGAGGGCGGTTCGAGATACCCTGTTCTTGAGGAAAGGGTTGTATAAAGTGTATATTTATTGTTGTACGGATGGGAACGGGGCTGGGAGTTTTTGTGGTCTTTCTTTTTCCTACTGTCGGTTTTCTTTTGTCAGAGCTTCATGCTTGGGGGATCTTTGCATTGGTACAGTGCTGCTACTGTTACCGCTACTACTACTACTACTACTACTACTCCTGGACTTCACAGTTTTCCTTTGTTCTGCTCTGCTGTATATTTTATCTTTTATCATCATCTTCGGATCGCCGGCACTGGCGTTGCTAAATACAAATTATTACTATCTTGGCTCAAAGTTAACAAGATCGGCAAGTCTAAAACATCATTAACAAGTCTATCCATGACGAATCCATCCCGCACTCCGAGTACGTCCGAGTACGTCCGAGTAGATAGGCACAAAGGTCCCTGGTACATGCTCCGTACGCGTCGTCCCGATCGTCAGCCGGGCTAGGCCTCGAGTACTAGGAAAGTACCTGCATAATGATACTTTGGGTAACTACATGTACATGTGGTACATGTAGGCCAGCCAGCACATGGCCCAAATCAAATGTTCAGGCTGCTTGCCCGCGAGTGCCAAGAATAGAAGCTTATTGTCATCTCCTAGAAACATCTTTTTTCCCACGCGGAGCCTCATCTCATTATCGTTTGCTCGCGTGTACTCTTCTCTTACTCTTACTCTTCTCTTCTCTTCTCTACTCTTCTCTTCTCTCCACTCATCAAATGGATCTACATACACACTAAGAAACGGATGGGTTTGCCAATACCTACTCGTACTACGAGATATGGCGGGAAGCATCCGATAAGCTTTTCCAAGGAACTCTTCGCATCTCTTATGTTTAGTAATGGAAACTCTTCCTGTCCGACAAGACAGTTGGGTGAAACTCGGCCGGTTCCAAAGCCGTCTACCCCCCGGCCGGGAACGGTACCCTTAGCCATGCTATGGGCCATGCCAAGTTTTATCATCAATCATTTCCACCCCGCAGGCTCGGCGACCAACCGATAATCGCTAGTGACACGGCGGCGCGTGTGGTGCGTCATGGGGAATCACTCTTGTCGGAGATTCCGGTTGTGTGGGGTGGGGTGATGCTGGGCGAGGTGCAGGGCGAGCTCTGATTCGCCTGCATTTTCCGTTTTTCTTTTCTTTGGGGCGCGGGTTCATCACCCCAGCAGAGAGAAAAAGAGGGATGAACAGTCACCAAACAGAGGAGAAGAGCTTCTTCCTCAGCGGCGCCCCCCTTCCAGAGCCTCACGGTTCGCTTAGGCGTTACAATTGTAGAGAACGCTAGGCTCACTGTGGCAGTGTCAAGACAAAAAGTGGCAAAAGCCACAGCACCACCGACTGTTGAGTTAAAGTTATCGACACGTGACGGCTAGTAAAGCAGAGTAATCCAGTCTAATGACCTTCCGGAACCTCTCTCTCTATTTTGCTAGCACGCCCTGAGCTCTCCCGTCCTGACCTATCAAGAGCTGTGAAAGTTGCACGCACACGACCACTTCCTGGATGAACCCTACTAGCTAGGCTTTGCTAACCGACAGTGACATAACTTTCTGCTGCCCTGGACATTGTTTGCAGAGTTTTATGCATGAAGGAGATTTCATCTTGAACTGAGACCAAACGCGTGAGTTATGTCGTTGATGCGTTAGCCTTTTCGATCTTTTTTTCTTCAAACTGACAACAGAGGTAATCGCGCACGATTTGGGATTAGAAGATTGGGGGCAATCGCTAACTATTCTAGTGGCGTTCTAACTACGTGTTGTTTTGGCGCTGCCGAGTGATAGTCTGTGGTTGTCATCGATGCGGATCGGAGACACTGGACTGTAATACAGTTTACTAACATCTCTACTTCATTTCTGCAAAGGGCAAATTTCCGTATCCGTACCTGTCATTACTGGATCGAGAGAAACGGTACAGTACATAAAAGCAACGCCGGCAACAGACCCGTCCACGACGGACAGCGCTGACTTTCACAGACTGGTGGAGTCGGGCGTCCCTTTTTGACCGACTGCAGTCGGACTGTGGTCAACCACGGTCCTCAGGCTCAGGTTAGGGTTGGGTGATGGGCTGGGGGATGCGGGTTGATGGGTTGCGTGATGGGCTGGGGGATGCGGGTGCGAATGGGAACGGGAACATCAACTATCAAAGGAAGACGATTAAAGGAAGACGATTAAAGGAAGCGACGGGGTCTTTAGGGGTGTCCCATCGCTAACAAGGCTGAAGCAGCGGTGGATCTTGAGGCCACTCCCGCCGAGGGCACGAGCGAGGAGCCCCCCCGAGCGATTTCGTGCATTTTGGGACATTTTTTACGGGTTTTCTTCATGATTTACGGTTCAGAATTGGTTCTATCATGGATTAAAGCCCAGGCTTAGTGTAATCCCAGATGTTTTGGTGATTAAAAAAGCAAAATTAGTCTATCAGCCTTCAAAATCCGTAAGGTAATCTTTCTATGCAATCTGTTGCGAAAATAATAGCGTCAGAACTAAAGTCAATCTTGATCTTTAAATCTGGTAATCTAATAATGCATGGAATTGAAGTTCTGCTTGTATCGTCGTGGTATCTTGTCCTTCTATCATGGGAATCTACATGGGGTGGGGAATTTCTTAAATTCCATGATATAAATTCTGGCAGTGGAGCCTTAAATCTGCGAACGTGGTGTAAATGACCACTCGCCGTATGTATGACAGCAGTCTTGCTCCAGTAGTCTTGTGGGTCAATTGATTTGATATATGAGTCAGAGAATCTGTAAATGAGGTCTTGAAATTTCTTGAAAAAGCAATAGCGTTTTTGTATCTTTGTCGATTAGGTGTCGGAGATTCTTGGAGCTTTAGATTTAATTTGTCGCTATATGTCTGAAAGTCTTAGGAAGATGGTCCGGTTTTAGTAGGCTAGGAGGTGTCGATTGGGATTTTTCGATTCATTATGTCTTTTGTCGCTGACAGGAGGTTTGGGAGGTGAATATGTATTTTGGAGTGCGGAAATAGCGGTATCAAGGCTTTTAACTATAGATTGTCCGGCGGTTGGTAAAAGGGGCGTAAACAGCGTTTTAGAAAATGAGAAGGTTTTCTTCGTCGAGAGGATTTAATGATGATCTTTGGATGTCTGAAGAAGTCTTACGTGCGAAAATAAAGGATCTGGTGTTGGGGTGAGCCGATCTTGCATTTTGTATCGAAGGGTAGGTGATTTCGAAAATTGAGTGGGGACTTTTGAAAAGATTTGAAACAGTCGCCAAAATCCGTTTTGTTCGGGTATTTCTTTAGGTTGAGGTCTTCAGTTTGTGGTCTCTGCAGACGATGGTATGGTAGAACGAGAATCGGAAAAGTATGTCGTAATTGAAGATAAAGAAAAATCAACAAATGAGTAACCTTCTGTGACTTGTTGATTTTAATAAACAATATATCGATAACCTTCAATATATTCTTGAGTTGGGCTCTTTTTTTTGTGGTGTTGTGCGGAGTTCTTGAGTGAAAAAGGAGAAAGAGTAGGAAGCGAAGCGATGGTAGGGTAGGAAATTTTGAGAGGGTAAAAGAGAGTTTATTTAGTTGGAGATTTGGAGAGTTTTCAATCTGGCGTTCGATCTGGCGTGTTTTATTTGACAACAATAATCTTTCTGGCGTTAATCTTTCTGGCGTTATGACAATTAGAAACGTATAACTACGTTCAAAATATTACGGCGTAGGCGATATAGTTACAAATCATCGTATTCTGGCGTATTAAATGATATCTAAAAGCCAGTAGAAGAAAGCGAAAATTACTTATCGTTCGGTAATTCGATCTGAAGTTAATGTATCTCTCTACATGAAGATATTACGACATTCTTGTGCTCTTAAACTAATAAGCGTCTGGCGGGACTTTTGGCGTTCACGGCTGATAATCTTTCTCGTCTGTCTATTCGCCGCGATCCGTGATGAAACTTCTGGCTATTTGGTAAAGATTAGTATCATCTGAAATCTTATTGGTATAAGGTAAAGAATTACTTGCTAAAAAAGCGTTCGCGTTCTGCGGACGTATTTGGTGTAAGCAGCGTCTAAAATTTAGAATTGACAATCGATGGGTATAATGGCTTGATTTAATCAAAGGTATCGGTAATCCTGTTCGTATACGTTTTCTCTGGCGATTAAGGTAGCAGGGAAAAGCTGCATCTTGATGGATTCGAGGATTAAGCAGAACTAGCTTAAAAGTCTAGCTTCTTTTGAATGTAAAGAGTTAGGGTCTTGTCTGTTTCCATTGATTCAGGTGTAATTGTCGAATCTTATGCTGATTATGTCGTTTGTAAGAGGTCTCGAAAGTGTTTTTGTGAATCTTTTCTTTAAATCCATGATGGCGCTTCTCATCAGGATTCTGTATCTTCAAAAAATTATATATCGGGATGTAGTACTATCGATCTGTGAATGATTGGAGATAGTTAAATTGATTGAATATCTTCTCCAACTTTTGAGCTGAACTTTAGCGGGATAGATAAAACCTCAGTTGTGAATGATTTTGGGAATATCTGATATCTTGAAGCGAAGTGATTCTAGTGATGGATATATTTAAGTGAAGGGGCGGAGTCCGATGTCATGCTTCTAATACAAAAGTCTCATCCGGAAGAACTTTAGGAAGTCGTAGATTTGCTGAAGAGTCAGCCAGGTCGATAGAGGTAAGGTAGTCTTTCTCAATTGTTGATTTTCGATCGGTGTCTCGAATCGGCTTGGTGAATATGAAAGTCGAAGCGTGTCGTAACTTACGTTCAGTCATCATGTCAGGTCCGGCGTGTTCGTTCACTGTATCAAACTTGTTTGGAGTTGAAGCCAGTATTGTATTCATGGCGATTAATAATCTTACTCCGTTGAAATTTCTTGCGAATCCGAACAGTTATGTTCGAAGCTTTCCCGATGGCGTAACCTTTCTCATCTCCAAATTATGCCATTTCGCGTTTTCTTCTCTTCTAACGAAAGGAGTTGAGCAGATTTCTTAAAGTAAAGAAATCTTTTGACAAGATTCGGGGACATCTTGCATCTTCGTGTCGTGATTTGTATAGAGATAGTGTGTTTGTTGGTTGCGTTATTGGTGACAATATTGGTTGTAGTGTATGTAATGATCGTTTGCGACCAATGGGCGTGGAACCACTTTATTCTTCTTTGTAGTATGTTTTCCGATTGTTGATTGATATGATTTTGAATGAATTTAAATAGTGGTATTATTCTTAGCGTTGTCGAGTAAAATAATGAAGAAACGCGAATTTGAAGCTACTGTGATAATCGCTAAACGAATACTGATTATCTCATTATATTTTAAAAGTCTAAGTAAATGAAGCGATGCGTATATTGAATCGGCTGCTTGATTCTTGATGACAAATTATTAGGAGGCGTCCAAAAGCTTCAAATGAATTGAAAAGACTGCGTTCTCAGCGGGTTGAATGGTGAGCTTGTTCTTCCGGAATGAATCTTGTATCCAACTGCTAATTGTACCAGAAGCTTTGGGCATAGCTTTGCCTAAGTCCGTATAGGAAGCTTGCTGTATGTATTTAGTAAATTTCTATCAATTATCATGATAGTAGTATGACTTTCTGCGTATCATCATCGGCAGAATCTAGAAGAACGGTGATGTAGGCTTGTTGGAAAGGAATGTTATTAGATTCTTATCAGTAATTATCTGATTCTTGAGCATTATCATTTATTAAGCGAGATTTTCGGTAGTTGTTTCTTTGTATTCAATTTTGGGAATGATGGAGTAAATTTTGATTATCTCGTGATGAATTTTCGGATCTCCGTTTTGGTGGAAATTGTCATCTTAGCAAATGATTAATTGCGTTTTTGGTGGTTGTGCGAATATGTAGCTATTGTTTACGGTGTTGGGCCTCTGGGTATTTAGTAATGTCTATCATTTCAGATCGAAAAAAAGTAATAATCCTACATGATTACATCTCATCTATCTCTGGTATCTAGTTTTATGCAATGGCCGAAAGAGAGTTCCGTGTTTAATCTAGTTCTCTCTTTAACGCTTTGGGAGGAGCAGCGGTAGGGACAGCGTTTCATTAGAACAACATCGGCAACAAATGTATGTATCCATGTCGGCGGTTTCGTAAATAGAGTCTGCTTTCCAGCTTGTGAATTATTCTCCGTGAATGACGTTTATGGATATGGTGGATGAATTATATTTTTCTGGTATATTTAGGCTTAAAGTAAGGGATCGTACGTTTAAGTTTGGGGTAAGAGATGTTGATCACTCTCGTAATATTTATACCCTGTTACAATTACATTACTAACTACATTTGGGGTTATGCAGTCCATAGTCTTTGCAGTCCGTCCTCACTTTGGACGGACTGGCTTGGCTGGAAAAACCGCAGTCGACTGCAGTCCATGCAGTCCGTCCATACCCCTAGCACTTGACCGGCTTGGCACAGTCAACTGCAATTGCCTGCAGTCTGACTGGACCACTGGCGGCGTTGCATAAAAGGGTGTACCGACTAGGCAAAATATTCTTCCGTTTTCGATGGCTTGCACCTCAACAACTGTAGGCATGCTGATCGCTATGATATGAGGCGGCCCCGCGGGTTAAGTGGCTGCCCCGGTTTTCACTCCGCACAAGATTTGAGGGGTCCTGGATTTGCGGAATACCAAGATCTGGAATTACCCTTTCCGGTGGCGGGGTTGGACGATTTAGCCAGCGCCATAGGCCTCGGCTCTGGCCGTGTATACGCCAATCAGTGCTCCGTGATGCCCGCACTATGGAGAGGTTCTAGAAGCATGAGAACGTGTCAAACTTGTTGGGTCACATAGGTATCTTAAATAGAGATTGGGTGTCCCACTTTCAAAAGGGAGTCGATTTGTTTCCCAGGAATTCCCTTGGTATTTCTTGGCCCTACGCAATTTAACTGCTAGCTGTATCCTATTCTTGCTCGCCACTAGGAGAGATTGAAACGCTATAGTCTTCGGTCAATATGGTTTCCGACTTGGCTCCTTCCCTAATATATTGAAAGTCGAGCCAAGAAGATGAAGGAACCCGCAGTATCCGGAGGATTCTTTTTTTTTTTAAATAGACTACTCTGGAATATCACTCCAGAAATTAACCAAAGACGTATTCGATGAAAGAATGTGATTGAAAGAATGCGACTGATAGGATGATGGCATATATGAGTGGTGTTGATATATCGATTACCCCATCAACAGAGATCTGGCCGGTGTGATTGATAGATAACGGCTCTGTGCTGCTTCTGGGTCCGTGCTTCTATCAGGTGTCCATCGGGAATACCTATCTAATCCATTTAGGCTTCGAGTTCACCACTCATCTTTCGATCTTATCGGAATAGAGATTGTCGGTCTCTCAAACCTTGAAAGTAGTTTAAAGTTTATACGATCGGAAAAAATGTGATCACGGCCGACAGTTGGTGCAGTGTTTATCGGCCGGTAGAGTTTGGGAGGGAGTTTCCTGCCGCAGATATAAAGCATTACTTTAAGTATTAGTTGCCGGCGGATTATGACAGGATAAGTACGGTACTGTATGCTACGTTTATGCACTTGAACGGGGTAAATGGGTAAAGGAGTAGGGAAGTAGTGGGTGTGCTGATCAAAGCATTCTACTATGAATACCGTTATTTATCAGTTTAAAGCACCTACATATATTGTAGCGACAATTGGATACGAAAAACTGCATCACGACCTAATTGTTCAAACATATCATTCGTTGGCTCATATCGTCGTTCAAGACACACGGCACTCCGATAAATATGCAGGTTTGATCTTATCAGATTTAGGTCTCGGCACTGATGCTACTGCACATCGATTAGCATAAGCACTCCAAATGATGATGGTGACGAGAGCGAGTCAAGAGGCTGCTCGATGCGAGACGAGGCATCTGCTTGCCGTTTGTAGGGATTCATCATCAATACGATACTAGAAGCAAACACGGGACTGTTTGTAAGCTAGGTTGGCGATGGTGTTCTGGAACACCGGGAGAGTCAATTTTGATATCAGTCGAAAACTTACGTGAGATACACAGATCGTCAAGGGTTATCGCAGGGGAAGTACTTTATACGAGTATAAACTTTTTAATACCGTCGGATCATACATTTAAAGTTAATTGTCTAGAGTATGAAGATCCCTTCGTTCGTCAGAGCAAAAAGGGAGACATATTAGGCCCACGACGGCGTGGTGATATTCGGAAAATCTATCTACCTATAGACTGTGGAGACACCATAATAGGTGTAGGAGGGGTCACAGAAGGTGACTTCACAGAAAAAGAGGTTCACGGAGTGAGAATTAGGTGTACTACCGAGTAAAAGTTGCTTACTAGCTCCCGGTCGTGAAAACGCACGAAGGGATGAATCGGCTTACTTATAAGGATGCGGAGACCCGATCCCGAATTCATCCCAGGAAGCCGCATACCGGTATACGTATCCTCATAGAGTTAAAGGAAGGAAGGATCGGGGGTATTTTAAGTTTGACGATCCAATTAATTTGGTATCAGAGAAAAACAAGAAGAGGGTAGAGGGGCATATTATTGCATTTACGGAACCACAAGGTATCACTCACTTGCTCTATTGGGATATATTTACGCATTCGTCACATCTTCGTACCATTATAACGAAATGAAACTGTAGCAGCACAACCCGGCTACGAATAGTACAGGAATCTCAAGCGGCTCGAGGCGAACACAAACCCTTAAGCTTACCTCGAATCCAATTACCTCGCACTCCTAACCTTCATGACGTTTCCGAACAATATGCAATGCCGGGTCTGCTTACCATGAGCTTCAAGGGACTCATGCACTATCTGGCCTGTTTTTAGATCTGGTCATGGCCGGGAATTTCATGAGTCTACGGGTTTTGGGTTGCTTCGCGGCGATGCCTTGTGGGCCATATTAATCAACCTGATCATAACCCTCGTGAATCTAGCCTAGACCTTTCTAATTTGAGTTGAGATTATAGTAGGTAAATAAATTCTAGAAACGTTACTGTTGGTTACAGAAGGTAGCATTTACCAGAATGCAGCAATAGTGGCGGAATGCCGCTTTGTAGACTCCGGCATTTAAAGACTGCGGCATTCTTACTGTGAAATACAGTCCCAACCATAGAATTTATAATGGTAATTCTGCGACCCATGGTCTGACCTATTACTACATGCAGTAGTTATAAGTGCGTGTGGGCACACCTAATATTCTTGTCATGCTAGCCGTTTTGTAGTCTCCTTAGTCCTCAATCTTTTTATGTAGGACTTGTATGCAGTGCCGCGTATGCCTATATCTACGGAGTGTCGCTCATAGCTCTGCTACTGCAGACAAGCCTAAAAGCTTATGATATTAGGAGTATTTCGATGAAGAAAATTTAGGAATTGAGAGTTAGAATCAATAGTATAAACCACCTCGCACATATGTATATACATACACCTGGAATCTTCAGAAAACATATTGATAGTTAGCTTTAAATAGTACATCGGGAACTGCAAAGTCTTTAGAAGAGGTTTACATATAAGGTGGGCTGTAGTTTGCATCTAGTAGTTTTATGGTTTAGCTTACGTATTCACAATAATGCACATTCACTCCAAGGGCATGATACTACAGTCAACCAGAGGATGCCGCCATGGTCTAAAAATTATTTTTATTCCAGTGAGTACTATCTCAACTTCGGTACAACCACCACAAACAATAGTCTTTGAGTTGTCAAAACAGCCCGACTTTTGGCAGTGTATATATACTACGTCCAACCACCAACTCGTACTTTCAATATCGCGAGCTCAAATGGCAAGCACTATATTATACTCCGCAGCCGCCCTGCACACGGTATTATATGTAGCGCTTCAAACGTCTATATCTTTGTTGTCACTACCAAGACTCGTGCACCAACACTTGATCCATAATGGAGCAGCGGCAGAGAAGAGCTATCGGGTTCAGGATGCGTATGCGCTTGTGACTGGGGCAACAGATGGCATAGGAAAAGCTCTTGTGGAGGAACTGGCAGCGAGAGGGGTGAGTAAAACTGTCAAGCCTCAAGTCTAGAGACTTAGTTCAATACCGGCTAGCTTATACTTATAACGATTGCTAACCCGAATAATGAAATGTGCAGTGGAATGTGATAATCCATGGGCGCTCAACTCAAAAGCTCGAGCTATTGATACACCGCCTGTCAGACCAGTATCCGAACCAACGCTTCCTTCCTTTCCTCGCAGATGCCTCAAAGTCTCCAGGGGAACTGAAGCTCCCGGAGCTTTTGAGGCGGTTCAAAGGATGCAATATCACACTATTGATCAGTAACGTCGGTGGTCTACCGCCTGTGAAAGCTCTTTCAGAACTTACGGACGAGGAGATTATCCAAAACGTCCATCTCAACGTGAGCTTCGGAGTATGTTTAACAAGAGTAATATTAAAGGAAGGACTACTAGCGCGCAAGAGCTGTATCTTGAGCTTAGGCAGCATAGGAAGTATTATGACCCTGTATGTCCCCCAGAAACCATAATAAGTAAGAAAGAGAAAGAAAAAAAGACCAAACCGTTAACATAGCCCCCCAAAAGCCCCGGAACGCCCACATACAGCGCCTCCAAAGCTTTCACCACGAAATTCAACGCCTGTCTCCGCGAACAACTCGCCTCCCAGTCTCCCATCTTCCAAACCGACGCTATAGCCACTAAATCGATCGAAATCATCTCCATAATCCCCGGGGGCGTGCGCACCGCCATGACACCCATCGACTACGCGTCCTACTCCCCATTCGACGGGCGAACCTTCCTAGTTACGCCAGCGGAATTTGCCCGAGCCACATTGGGGAAGATCGGGCTGGGGCAATACTATAGAGATATCTATTCGTGCTGGCGCCACGAGTTTCAAATGGGCGTGTTAACTACTTTCCCGGAGGAATGGGGAGTTCGGGCTTGGATTAATCGGCTTTTGATGAAAGCAGTTGATGGCCCGAGGGCGGAGGGATGGAAGCGGTTGGGTGCCGGATGGAAGATGGTTGATGGGAAATTAGTGGGGCCGGAGACAGGCGGGCAGAAGTTGGACTAGAAGCTGTCAAGATTTTGTTTGTCGCCTCTGGTGTGGTGGTCAATGATCAATTGGTGTTTAATTAGATTAGGTTTAGTGGCTTGGTATTACTTGGCTTGTTGCACTTTAGTCATTGGAAGGTTTTGCACATTCAGGTTTCATAACAAGGAGTAAAAGAAGCAAATTGAATCACTTAAGTTATGTGAAGGGGTTGTTGAGGAAGCTTTTACTTGTCCCTAAACCTGGAGTGGATGTGAAGTCGATTAGAAATGCTCAAAACGCTTAATAATGGAGTACCCAAACATCACAGAGAGTGTATTTATAGCGCCATGTCTTGATACCTGCTAGAATGGGCTCGATTAACAGGATATTTCAAAGTAACATATATAATAGAACAGCATCCTTCCCCCCCCTCTAATTTTCTTTAGAAGAGCTTACTAAGCCAAATCGGTAAATTTGTAAAGATCCAGTGAGTAATCAAAACGTTATGTTACACTTAAGGAATTCTCGGCTAAAAAAATAATAGAAAAGAATTAGGGGACAAAAGGGAATTTAGGATATCTGACCATGATACTTAATAAATTAAGAAGCGCATGCAAACATGTAGTAAAACATACTTCGAATATAAAGTCTCTTAGAACCCCGTAGACTACTCATGCTCCACATAACTATATCCACGTTGTTCATTCCCAATAAATACTCATTCACTCAACAGTACATCATTACATGTATATGCTGCAGATGATGGATCGTTTATAATAATATCCCCGTCTTTCCAAATGTGATCATAACGTACCCGCCGGTCGTACATAAGATTATCGATAATACCAAAGACCGACAAATCTCCGTTAGACACATTGGAGATATTGCTTCCATGTTGAGTTGTTTGATAACGTAGGCAAGGAATACCTAATGTAGGATGAGGGGTAATCAGAGTCGTCCTCTCAAAAGGGCTTGAAAGAGTACTGAAGGTGCATTTTGAAAGTAGTTTGACGCTGAGAGGTTCAGGGAGGTGCTCGAAGAGTTGTCGTGATGATGAGAAGGAAGGAATGCCATATACATCAGTTTTTTTTGTATCTGAGGTAAGTATTTGTAGCCTGGTTGTCGTGCTTTAGTAACCATATATGAGAACTATTAAAGGTTCGGTATAAGCTTACTTCGAATATTGAAAATCCAACCCATGACACTCAGAAATTGGAACTGCCTCAGCTACCTCATTGACTACCACTCGAATCCCCATTTTAGTGAAGCCTCGAAGGATAACTGGTGAGTTCCGTTCAGCTAAACATCTGAGCTTCGTCGCATCGATACTACTGAATGATAGAATATCAAAACCTGAAACAGGAGTGATGAGTAGACCAGTCGGATACAAAGGTTCAAATGATATAAGTGTATCACTCCAGTGGTAAAGATCAGACTTCTCCCGATAATACCAAGGAGCACCATCCTTAAAAATCGGCTCGTAGATTGATGACGTTTTGAGACTGTCGAGATGAGCTGTCGTAACGGAGCCATTGAGCCCATAAACCGTCGTGGCGTGCCATGGAGTCATATTATGGCTGGTATGAGGAAAGAGAGAGATCGAAAATTTGGTACTCCCAGATGAAGGATGGATTGAAAGACGAACATAATCCTTAAGATTAGTCTGTACGGCAGCAGCAAATGCCTAAAACTTAAACCATTAGGAAAGATTTCAATTTTTTCGGTTGGGTATGTGACTGTTAGCTTACCTTTCCACGAGTCATCATCTTCCGTGCAACCACCTCATTCCTCTTTTTGATAGCATTTTTCGATATTTTGGTTTCATACGTCTTTGTATTTGCCAAATCCTTACTGAGAAACTTGATATAACCTCTGTACGTCGCCGCCGCATCCTCATTCTTCGAGATTTCCTGACGAATGTCAAATCCTGCCGGAGTATAAAGTTGGCTCATTTTATCCCGGAAGTTTTGGGCTTGAGCTACATATGTCTCCTCGCTAACTGGTTCGGAAAGATCCAGTACTCCGAGCAGATCCCGAAGTGGAACGAAACGGATGTGGTTGAAGCCAGAGCTTTCAGAAATATTTCGAAGTGTTTGCCCATATATCCAAACATCACGATCAGAAACTCCTAGTAAGTCTATCTTAGCGTTAGTCTCATAGGTCTGTTTATCAATGGCCTTTTGAGAGTTACCATTGTATACGATTCCATCAGAAGCGATGGTGACTTGTGCCCCTGGGTTATAGATATCCTCAATACTTTTACACAATCCATCTAAATGAGCAAGGGCAATCTCTTCTCCTTTATCAGGGACGGTACCCAGAACCTTGGAATCATTATTTGGAGATTTGAAGGGGAATGCAGGAAGAACCATGTGGATGGGTTGGAAACATTCTACTTTTCGCATGACTATAGGGAGAAACCGTTTTCTGCCTTCATCGTTACGGTCAGAGGTACCATCACGATGTCGAAGACGGTAACTTTCTAGGACATCGAGGATTCGGTTTGCAACTTGGAGTCTTCCCGTGATAGATGTTTGTTGTTCAGCGCCGATGATAATCGATATCGTCATGACCAAATATGAATATTATTAGAGGATATTAGATATTTTATTTAGAGTAGACTGATGAGAGAATGATAAAGGTAAGTGGACAGTTGGCTGAGAGCTAAGATTCTGTAATGATACTGGGACTAATATGATTATTGATTGATTGAAACTGAGTTAGATGCACTTACGGTAAAGATATAGGCCTGTTCTGATCATGTTACACCTTAGTATTTTGAGACACCATACGATCCAACACCTGAAGTAGGCTGTGAGGTTTCGATCTCTTTTATTTTGCGGATGTAGTACATGTTTAGTCGGCGGCCTGGTAATATGATATTTGGAGAGGAACTTGTGATCGCCGGCAAAACAACGCTTTCAATTCAGATGGAAGATGTGCAGAGAAAATCTCGTTTTTCACGTCATGGAATCTGAAAAATTAATTATGACCACATCTATCATTTCATATCTCTCTGATAAAAGACTTGCGTAGCCACGGTGCTTTTTGTCTGGGGAGCTTGGTGCGAGGTGACGCTCCTATCATTGACACGTTCACTGATCCTCGGGTTGACCAGGAGAAAGATTGTTGATACACGGCTGGGCGCCAAGTGCTACATACATTGCCTAAATTCCACAACGATATCTAGTACGGTTGATTAATTTCTTGATCGCTACTAATTGAATGAAAGAAGTGGCTAATCCATTCCCCAACCAAGTATTTACCTGCTCAATACTTGACAACACTTTTGTTTATTTGCGATAAGTAAATTAAATTTCTGTGAAACATATTGTACATTTGTATCTCCTATGTACGATCGCGATGTTGGCACCCATTTCAAAAATTATGATGTATATACGACATTTCTGGGAAAGAGCAATTTACAAAACTCAGCACGAACAGATGTTCAGATGGTCAATCACAACCAAGTTTATGCGGCTCTGGATAGCTCATTTGATTATAATCTATATTTATATCTATATATGCTTCCGTCCGTAATGACTTAATACAGCATTGTAAGTTGACGACATGAAGCTGCCTTCCCATATTTTGCGAGTGTGGCAGAATCGCCGAACTTAGTTTTCTAGACCATCAAATATTGCCATAGATATACCCGTAGAATAAAAACAACTGTATTAATTTCCCCTCACTTTCAAACTTCGAAAGCAGATGCCCGTAAGTAATTTACTGGACCTATGGTTAGTAAAGTCTACGGTAATGCACATGAACATGCTTATGATCATATGAAAGGAAGCAGTAAATTATAGAAGGGCTCGCTTTCACGTAACCATCTCTAGTAAAAGCAAGTTAATTGTGAAAATTCATGTCCAATGCTCATGAAATGAAAGGAGATACTCGCTCCAATACTTAGCTACTAAAGTCAAAATCTTCACATAAATAATATGTAATTCATGACAGCCTAAGTTCACATATATATATATACGTGTAATCATGCCACATCAATTCTTCCTTCTTATAGTTTATTTAGATACTAACCTACTGAATTATAATACAATTAGATAGTCATAATCTCTAGCCGGGTACCCGGCCCACTACAATGGTTGTCTCCCGCGAGGCGTGCTGTTCTGGAAGTGTTTGAATTTAGGCTTTAATTCTCTCTGAAGCTTTCGTCGCATAGAGATAATTAACACCCCTTAGAATAAAAACAGTTTGATGTGGTCGGCGCGATATAACATATTCTAGATTCTGAACGCCGGTAGTTAATCGCGTTGACTACATATGTATCATGTATATCTTCTATAACAGTAAAGGTCGAACAAATTTCAAAATCTAACATCGAGTACGCGCGCTGGTTAGTGAAACCTGCTTTTATCGCCTAAAGTAGTCTCCCGTAAAATTAAAACCAAAGAGCATCCTCCCACGTGCAGTACAAAGGAGGGGTATCCCCGGCCTTCCGTGTCTACAGGCCACCAACCAATTTTTCCTGAATTCTGAAATGATGAGATAAATGTAAATGAGGCCTTTACGGAAAGGGGTAGTTAATATACTATCCAGTAGAGCAAGCTATAATGATCAAGAAATCCAATGAACCCGGCTCAATTGGTCCGCATGAGAAGGAGCGACGTGATCTAGACCTACAAGCCCGTGGCTAGGATTCCATATATGAAATCTATCTTATCTACGTGCGCGTGCCCAGTATTTAGATCTATGATCGAATATCACTAGTACTAGCGACGTTATGTACATGTATCACTGCAGTGACAGAAGCGTGGGCGGGAGTACTACAAATTTGGCAATGCTATGGAACGGTGGTAACACTACTACATATATACGTATATACTTTGTTAAAATACGGGTATAAAGTGACATTCTCGCGCAATACTGTACTAATACGGTATCAGCTTTATCCCCGGCCCCGTTTCTGATACTGTAATTATAATAGGAGAAGCCATACTAGGCTGAGGTCGTCAACTATCTCACACTGGCTTTCTAAGCGCCCAGGGTGGCTCCCGAGATCTAGATTAGAGCTTTACGTTTAAACTTTTAGACACACAAATCTACTAATCCATAAAGATAAGATGCACGAAATACTCGCACAATACGCGGGGGCTACATGTAGTACTTTAAGATCGGAGACCTGCATATATACGCATGCCTACATATATAGTATAAAAAATCAACATTTGCGTATTAGGAGTCATAATTATTTTGTAAATTAGAGCCTTGATTACTTAATCACTTATTCTGCAGATCGAGTAGTACGTGGTACCAAATGTTAGCTTAGTCGTGTGACAGAGGTATAGAATAATAATTAAAACTGTATGTAGGTACATGTATCAAGCTACACATGTACATAGTTAGTGCCATTCCAAATTAAAGCCAGTAGTACAGGCATCTAGCCGTATCGCACAACTCGAGCATGTTTTCCTTACAAGCCCTCTCCCCGGGAAAAAAAAGCACAAGTGTTTCTAATCCCACATTCGTTGTTTTTCAGAAAAAAGCTCAAATCTACAGGTTGTGAGTTTTAGGCCGGCCTTGCTATCATTATGATACTAGTTAATTGGTAGTCAAAATGCAATTAAACAAAACGTAAATCTAAGCTTGAATCGAACCAAGCTGGGAATTCTTGATCTCGATCTCTGAAATGATGTATGTAGTTACATATATATATAATCCATGTATGCTTAAGTTTTTTATAGCAAGTCGTTTAAGTACATGTTTTAGTTGCTAAATTGTGGTAGTGCGTGCTGAGAAGTTCATAAAATATCACTCGGTACTTCTAAAATAGTACATGTCCATAACGAAAAATTGGGTGCTTAATATTGTTACATAACTAATTAATTATATAAATTGGGCGCTTAATTAAGCATTCAAGGTAACACATCCAAATTATGTCCCTTAAGTCAATCATGGAACAGCAGTATTAATACGGGTACGGGGTGGGTGTTAAGTATCATACCACGTAGCTGCTGATCTAGTAATACCGATGACAGCACCATAAAATAAATCTTTACTTCATCCACGTGCACGTGAGTGGTCTCAAATCGACTATATATTATGCCTCTATTCTATAGTTTACGATCCATGGGAAAAGTGTGGAGATCTACGTACATCGCTACCCCGAAGATATCAATGGAGAGCTACATATGTGAATAAGCACTATTCTTTCCACCTGTACATGTATGATATGTAAAATACATGTAGTAGAGAGGATCGTAGATCTACAATATTATAGTCACGTTCTGTGATATTATCGCATTTAAGTTATAGAGTATCTTGATAATCAAGTAGCGATACATTCACATATGACATTATAACCATATTTAGAATTTAGAAAGCATAGATACCGCCTAGGCCAGCTTGTTTTCTAGATTTCCCGAAATTTGAAGTCGAGGCCGGAGGAAATGAAAACAAAATAACTAAAAATCTGGGCGACAATCGAACCCCCTTAATATGGTGGTTGAGAAAGCTCGAAGCCTGTAAGACCCTGGTCGATCTTGATAGCTTAAAGCTACGAACTTATGGTTGTGTTGACAGAGCTAGTAGGATATTACGCAGTCCTTCCAACTAGCTTATTTTTTGACGAAAACAAACCGACAATCTAGGCGTTGGGATTCAACTAACCACCGCCAACTAAATAGGATAAACTTACTGTCGGATTTCGAGGTACTTTACCATACATGTAGTCTCGAAGCAGATTGTCAATATGAACCATGATGAACATGTCAACAAAAGTATATTATCCTTCACAACATACCACTTACATGTAGTTTACACCAGTCTTCCGTCTTAAGATATCCTTACATTCTATCTTAATTATAAGTCTCTTGTTGATCATGAATCATATATCTGTTAATACCGACGAGCAGATGTAGTACTCGCCGGTTTCATATTCTTACGTTAATTGTGCAAGGTTCAATAAGCTTTAATAGTTTATACTCTATGAGATTTCCGGTTCCATGTACGATGTACTCCTCTGGCGAGTTCTTTAGTGAATATGTGTCCAGTAGAGTCATTGGGGTAATTACTAACGCAGTCTCTAGGGTCAGCTTTGAATGACTTCGTCGTTTATTGAGTCCGATAAATGACCTTTGAGTAAATGACGCCCCTAAATAAATGACCTTTACTAAATGACCTGACTTACGTATGTCTGTCCTTGGCACTAAACCTTGTTTCTGTGCTCCCAGTACTATAAAGTCACCACCACAAAGCTCTTCTCTAACATCATCGCCATCACCATCATCATCACCGGTACATGCCAAGGTAGGTCAGATCCATCGTGCTAATTGACATAGCTATCACTAATAGCGGTAGCAGAGGTAGAAGCAGAAGTAGCAGCAGCAGCAGCAGCCGCGGTGGAGCATTAGCAGTAGCAGCAATACGGTAAAGGTAACAAGGACAGAGATATACTGTAGCTATAGTAAATAATATAATTCCGAAGCAAAACAATAATAAAAAGATAAGGTCATTTATTTACCTCTAAATGACTGCGTTGTTTATTAAGTGTACATAGTCACATAAACGACGATTTTAAATGATTGCTTGTTTAATTGGTCAATTAGTACTAACTGACGGCTAAACGACCAAATCACTCATAGTTTGCTACTAGAGAGTATGTTAGTAGGCATTTTGCACTACGTATACTTGTAATATTAATATCCTGAAGGATTAAAGTGTTTAATTAAGACCAACTACTACTAGCTATAGCTAGTAACGGCTAGATTGGGAATATTTTCAGGTATTTTCAGATAAAGTATAACTAGTTCTATATACGTATCAACCTAGATAGAGGGAATTTTTAAAGTACAAAAAAGCGCAAGCGCTCTAAAAGAAAGAAAGAGGAGACATATACTGGAACTAAACTGTGCAAGAGACATCGCCGTAGAAGATACCCCTCCCATTGGTACCCAAATATACCCTAGAATTAATTCTGTTATTAGTATAAATTCAAATTATTTTGGGTAGAAGGGTGAGACAAACCTTCCATAAGTATTCTGATCCGCAGCAACCGGTACACTATCTGGTGATCCAAATCCATGAGCATCATCATTAATCTTGTACCAAGTGACGCCGACATCATCACTTCTAAAAACACCAACCGATCCATCAACAGTACCGACAAGGTAGATAGCTGGGTATCCATTAGTGGTAGCCGGAGCGCCAAGAGCAAACTGATACCCTCTCGTCACGGTAGAGATAGCAGAGAAAGTAGAGCCAAAATCAGTCGAGTGGAAAAGGCCAATGTCGCTAGAAACCCAGACATCACCAGAAGTCAGAGGGTTGGCCACAATTTTGACAGGGTTTGATGTGGAGCTTGTATAGGTACTGGCAACGGTGAAGGTTGCACCGGAGTCACGAGAAATGTAGAAGCTTGATCCAGAAGCCCCATAGAAAGTTGTGCCGTTCTTCTTGTCCGCAGCAATTACGGAGGATGATGGAAGGGAGGAAACGTCGCTAAAGGTAGTGTTGGCGCCGGTTGATACAAGGACATTTCCAGATCCAGTTCTCCACAAAACGGTGTTTCCATCTGCAGAGAGTGCGACTTTCCCACCATTGGTGTAGTCTGGGGCACCTTCATGCTCAGTCCAGGTTACACCATAATCAGAAGAAACCGCGATCTGCTTTGTTTCGCCGGATCCATCACTGCCAACACGAACGATGCTGTATGGCTTGTTTCCCGCATAATCCAAGTCCAAGCTCGTAGCCCAGTATGGATTCTTGAAGCCAATAGTAGGGGCAACATCAAGATCGTTGTGGACAAATCCAGTGATATCACCAACAGCAGAGATAAGTTTTGGTCCAGTTGGTGGCGCCACAAGGCCTTGAATTGATGTCTCCTCAATGCCAGTAGCTAGTGACTGAAGGGTGAAGTTATGGGCTGTATCCCAGCCAAGTAGGTTCTTGCTTCCGTACACCGTGGCTCCTGTACCGTATAGAAAGTGGTTTGAGTCAAAAGGATCAATCGATAAACCTTCAATCATCCATCCAACCAGTTTCCGGTAGTCTTCGCCAGAGTTCGGGTCCTGAAGCCAAGGAGCTGACGAGATATCATATCCAAAGTACCTGTTGAGAACTGGGTATGACCAGTCCCATATGGGGGACCAGGTAGCGCCGGAATCAGTAGATCTCCACATGTTTGCGTCAGGCCACCTTTTGGAGAGTTAGTGGTTTGTGAGAGAAAATAGAACACATCCGAGAATTACCATTCGTTCAATGCCGCAACCATCACTGTACCGGGTTTTTGTAGATCGATGTCAATACCTCCATACCCAAAGGTGCTGTTTTCTGGGGAAATATTGGTCCAGGATTCAGCACTGATGTTGTATTTGTAAACATATCCAGCGGTACCATCATATGGACCAGCACCGTCTGTGTATGTCAAATAGAGAACATTCTCCTTGGGTGAAAGAACACCCTTGTGTGGCAAATAACCAGTAGGTTGACCAGCAACAGCAGTCCCTAGTTAAAAAAACTGTGTAAGCTTTTAAATCTTATCTTTGAAAGATTGAAATTGATTCATACAAGTGTTTCCACCGTTATTCGAGATGAAGACTGATTCCGAGTCCTTCTCGGCAACCCCAACAAAGATTCTAGGAGTGGCAGTGCCAAGACTACCGCTTGTCGAGTCGAAAGTGACAAATGAGATACCGATGATGTCGCCATTCAATCCATCAGTGTCAGTGGGATCAGGAATGAATGTCCCTATAAAAGACCAGTCAGATATGGATCTGCCCAAAAGTGAAGCTTACTGCGGGTCTGCCTACCTGGGTTAGGGAACGAGGTGACTTTAGTCCAAGTACTCCCGTAATCGGTGCTCTTGTAAAGACCGTTACCGCTCCTAGCACCCATGAAAAGAATACTGCCATTGTTAGGGTCGACGGCAAGCCTTTCTCCCATGCCTCGCCCAGGCATATTACCTCCAACCTTGAACGGCAATGTAGAGGTTGTGAAAGTTGCACCATAATCATTCGATGCAAGAATCGCACCATTATTAGGATCCCTAGATAATAATTAAATAAATCTCCAGGAAGAATTTGTGTGTTTTAGAAAAAATGGAGATATATATACATACCATGAATTGGTATATGCTCCTGTCAATAAGTAGACACGATTGGTATCCACAGGATCAGTCGCCAAACCGTCAACGTACCATTTATTCCTAAAGTTTAAATTCTGTTAAAACCTAACCCTAGTCAAAAGCTTAAACGGGAAATTTGAACTTGATATCTTACCAATCTGTACCCGTGGCAAAATCCGTCAAAGGTGTCCACGTATCATCAGAGTTGAGCTTGTAAGCCCCTCCAATATCTGTACGGGCGTATGCCACTCCCTTCTCTCCTGGATTGAATACAATGCTAGGAACAAAACCTCCGCCTCCACCGATTCTGACGTTCTTCCAGTTATAACACTGTGAAGAAGGTGCAGCGTTTACACCAGGGGCTGATGCGAGCAGTGTCGCTACTGCGGAAAAGACAGGAACAAGTACAGTGATTCCGCCGTACATTTTGATAAGATTAAGAGAGTGATAATCTGGTGATCAACCAGGCGATTAGTGGGGGAATAGGATAGTTGAAGCGCTATTTTATATACAATATCGTAACACGGTTCATAGTCGATCCATTCCTCTACTGAATATTCGAATGGTGGCTAACTAACCTTGCAGATTAATTGCAGAAACCCCTTTCACTTCCTCGACTCTCGGTACTCGGAAGCGCATGTAAAATTGATTCAGGGTGAACGCTATATTTCGACCCAGTAATGGACTAATGGTGGAGACAACTTCCATCAATACTCTATCTGAAGATAATTATCTAATACAGATTGCATAGTTCCTGGATTCGGACAACGGCCCTAGAGCGCCGTTCACTGTATATCCCGGTTAACACTCTAAAATAAACCTACCCCTAGAATAATGGAGTATGGAATCCCCCGGATAATACGCCCTGACTTAAAAGACGGCACGAAAGCATCCGCGCCGGAGATATTCCAATGTTTTGACGATTAATAAAAACTGAAGTAGAAGAATGGAAGCTCTTGGCTTTGGGGGTTTCGGGGGAACCAGCGGGGATGGTTATACCCGCCTAAATTCAACCCTAGACCTAACCCCGGCCGGAGAGGACGCCAAACCCTGATCAAGAGCGGCGTTGTTCCGAAACCTATATTACGCTAATATATAGGCTTTCTATCATGGTGACATGACAAGGGTATATAGCGTGGTTGAGCGGCGCAACTGGTTTAAATCTCATGACGCTAGCAGTTCGATTATACGAAGAGTATGTATGCAGGAATATTCTCTAGGTAGAGATCCTCCTGCAACGCTTATGAAGCCTATATATCTCAAGGAGGTATATATGAAATATCAACGATGATCTGTTGTGCTCTGATTGAGGTACATACTGAGAACCCGCCGCGTTATTAGACCTCCGGCACATAACTCGGGAATTATTGAATCCCATCCGTTGGAGCCAATAAATTATCAGACAGCCAAATCCGTGAATTCTTGAGCCAAACAATTTTTTTTTTCCTTTCTTTTTTTTCGACGGACAGTGCACGTCACCGGTACATATTGTTTATGGTGCAGGTGCGTACTAGATATTTCAGTGCATAAATGCGCCAGAATTCCAATACTTCACTCATTAATTAATGAGTGTTTTCAATACGCAACTGTGAAGCAGTGCATACAGCAGGTGTAATACCCTCTGCGGATATATTAACTTAATCAACTCAGTTAATACTTAGAAATATGGCTATCACTACACGTTTGAAGACATCGAGGGGTGTATTTTTTTTTTTTTTTGGCACTAGCTATAGCTAGGACCAAGGGCTCTTTTAATGAATTAGGTGCAGTACTAATTCTTGGCAAAGAACTTAGCCTGCGCGTATCATAGCAATAAGTACCGATACTTCGCGGCTACTTGTATTAATTGACCGGACCACATCCAGAGCAGGTCTTAACCCACGAACTGCCCATTTATTAATTGATATAGACATACCACATGTACATAAGTAGGTATATATATACGAATATGGATATACATATATATGTTTACGAAACGAACCCCCAGAGTGCTGGCTTACAATATGCATAAATTAGCTGGCACCGGTTAAGTTACATACTAAATTGATCAATATTAGAATCAATTGATCAAGCTCAATCAAGCTATATAATATGCAATTCCCTATAACGCGCATAATATAGCGATAGTTTCTGCGAGTCCCGCGAGATATTACTGTTTCGCCCCGAGGTCCTGATCACGATTGCAAGGTCACATATACTGCAGACAGTGCTTCTTTCTCATAATCAAGTTTGATGATCATGATAAACCTCGATGTTTCGTAACTATTCATAGTAATAATATAATAGGAACCTTATGGCAAACATAATTCACCACTCATCCCAAGAGGGATTTCAAAGTGGACCCTCAATCCCAGAGATATCCCAATTGTATTTCAGGCCAAGCATTGCACGTAGTTTTTAATCTTTATAATTATTCCTTTGCTAATACTTATATAATGCTAATACTCCCCAGCTGAATATCTCGATCGAGGAGCACCAAAGACTTCAATGAACAGCTACCCGCTCCCGCTCATAGGTAGATTCCGCAAGAGCAATGCTAATGCTAATCTTATAACCTCGCCTCATTATGTGCCTCCCAACCTCGGCTCTTAGCTAGGCGTTTTGTTGCTTCGCTTCTTTATACATGGAGAGTTATAAGCAATGAAGACAAAGAAGACATCACTTCTGTTTAATGTATCATGTAGATAATCGCCAACATAAAAGCAATTATAACCGAGCCGCGAGTCCAGAGGAAAACTCTGAACTTTCTATAGGAAATGGATTTTGAAGATAAATCATTATAAAAATCGTTTCAAATATAACAGCAAAAACAAAACAAGATATAAGAGGCTTCATGACCTATAACAAGCTCTAGTACTGCCCCCTGAATAGTCCAAATCTATTCTTGTCTAGCTTTTCTTGTCTAGCCGCCATTACTCAGACATAACCGGCGTATTTGTTCCAGAGTCTAAGGAAACAAGAGAAAGTCTTTCCATATGCGCTAGTAAACCCTGATCTCCTCCGATCTCAATCTCTTTTAAAACATCCACTAATCTTTTCACTTCTTCAACTACGCAAAATTCAGTTTTTCAAATTCCATCAGGATCAAACCCTCAGAGAACCACCACACACCTGTATTATAATGTACCATGCTCACTCTAACCACTCCATCCTCTTTGGGATGTAAAAGCTTGGCCACCAATCTGAAAGAATCAAAATGCCCCCAAGCCACCCTAAGCCTGGGGTCTTTTGTTGTAATGAACTCAACCACGTCTTGACTCATCCATCCATTTATATTGAACGATACTATTGCCACCCGGAGCACAGGGTCTGGTGAATTTTCCCCATGGATTCGAACATCACTGCGTGAGTTAAGATAATCTATTAGTATCTTTTGTAGTACAGCTTCGTGCTCCATGATTGCGGTCCAGGCGGAGACGGGATCGGGATTAAAATAATCTACAATTGATGGGATGGAAGATGTGAGGGCAGGGTTAGCGGCATAGAGGCCGAGCTTGACTTGAAGTGAGGTGAGTGGATGATCGAAGAAGTAACTGAAGGGTTCGAGGAGGTCATGGTCGTCTTTTAGTGATTTTTCGATCCAGATGCAGGATAAATGGGGCCCAAATACCTGTACCATGTCTATCAATCTTTCGGGCCAAGTACAGGTGGGTGGTGGGTGGGAAGGGAGATTTCTGGGCACCTACATTATTCCAAGACCAGATATAAATATCCACACCCAACGCACTCACGTCCACTCTTCTATGTGGCGCAAACTCTCCACCATCGACGCAAACCACTGCCTCGGGCACCATCCTGTGAACAACTTCTGCAGCCACCTCTACATCTTCAATATTCCCAAGTACACCACACGCATGTGTCAACGCCACTAAGCATGTCTTTTCTGAGATCAATTCTAATAGATCATCAATCTCCAGTCTCATGGCCGGCCCCTTCGCCGTCCACCACTTCACGATCAGATCTTGTCTTTCCGCCATTCGCAGCCATGGGCTGATGTTGGACTCATGATTAATCTGCGTGACAATGATTTCACTCTTCGGAGGAAACAAGAAGCTCGTTGATAGGTTGTGGAAGAGTTGTGTTGTGGAGGTACCGATTACTATAAGCGGTATATATCAATCAGCCCAGCTTTACCTGAGAGAGGAATATGAGGAGCAAATGACCGATTTCGTCGGCGGATGAAGCGTTGATGAAGCGTTGGGACGCGGAGAGGGCATTTTTAAGGTAAGTGCTATCCTTAAGCGGCGTGTTGGTAGGTTTTGTATAGTATGTCGCGATTCTACTCGACAGTCATCATATGCTCAAGATCAAAATACATAACAGCTAGCATTATACGAACGATTCGATTACCGAACCTAGCAGCTGGGTTCCGCTGGCATTGTCGAGCACAATATCACCAGTATTATCAATCTGACTCGGCAAGCCTTTCCTTCCGCGGTCAACATGAGGAAACTTATCCCTGGCAGAGGCGATGCTGAAATCTTTGGAGGAAGCCATATTTTGGGAATTCTGAAGTATGATATTGACGTAGTGCCAATATGCCCCGCATCGCGATGGCCAATGTGAGCTCACATGCCATTCAACCCTAACCCTATTATTATAATACTATTAGGTTCCTCCTGCGATAAAACGATCGGATGGTCTCGAAACCTACGAAAAGGTCTACCAACCCCCTACACTGAATCTACAGAAGTTAATACACCCAACTCTAGGCTTAGGTTACAAAGCAATGCGCAGTCTCAAGTATATGCTAATCCCGGAGGGATCAATTAATCTGAAATAGTACTTACCAAACGAGCTGATCAAATACGTACATGTACTTTATTTACTAGTACATTATGTAAGAAAGACAAACACGAACAGGATACATAGAGTCAGATACACTCCGAACCGAAGTTTAAGAATACAACGTAAATCGACCTTCACTTATTAGGGGGATCAGTCTCCTTCAGTTGAAATGGCAGTAGCTGTGTCAAAAAAATAGGTTTTTTTATATGTTCCCTTCCTATTCTCAAAACCTAAAGATAATTTGCGTAGAGCAAAAAGATAAAAAGATTTTAGATAACAGCCCGATGCGGGGGTCGAACCCGCGACATTGAGGTAGCGCCAATGCATGATTAAAATCACGTAAAAGCCACACGCTCTACCACTGAGCTAACCGGGCGCGGCGTCACGATCAAAATATTAACAATTTAAACCAAATAATTTTGACATGTACACAGAAGAAAAATCTCACAGCTACATATGTACCTACATTCCCTACATTTTATAATTGCTAGCTGTAAATTACTGGCGACATGAGATATGCGAGAACTGTGAAAGATACACACCACAAAGTTGAAGACATGTGGCACAGCTCTTTAATACAATATCTACAGGCAGCCTCGCAGTCGCAAGAGAATCTACGCCGGTCCGCATTCAAAACTAGGAAAGGGCCTCTATATCACAATTAAACATTACTATTATTATTTAAGATCTCGGCTATCATGAATTTTATTGATAAAAAACTAAGTATCTGAGGTGCTATGGGAAGTTTTTATCGCAATACTCGGCCCTATACCCAAGCCTCTTTCTCTATTCTTTATTCGACAAATTACTAAATTTATGACCTGTTAGCCATGCATAATTTGAAGTTTAACTTGACGTCACGCTGAACTCCTAGCGCTGGAGATAGTTACTAAGTACTTAATTTCCATCTGCCTTGGTACAAATAGCTTTATACGTACAGCCACTCAGCAAAAGTGTTCGTGATTTAGTGTTAATGTCAGTGCGCAGTGTGGCGCACCCAGGAGCCTTTTAACATAAACCATGGTACCAGGGTCCGTTGACCTTGAAAACAACACGTTTAGATTTATTTGTACAATTGTAGGGGGGTGATATTCCGAATGCAACAGCACCATATTATTAATTAATATTCACTCTTTCAATGCAAGTGTCCGGAAAGTTATACAATTATATTAGGAAAACTCAATGGGCATGGGTATGGTGCGGTAAATGTGTTAAAATAATTTTACCATCGGTCGATAAACTATTTAATTTACCACCGGTGGTATAAGTATTGAATTTCAGTTCCTGTGCCAGTATAAACACTGAATTTCAGGCTTTATGCTGCACTATACTACATTAGTAAATGTTCAATCATTAATGCCAACAGTTATGAAAGTTCCCCACCAGTGGTGAAATTCCCCACCGGTGGGCAATAGGACTCATATATTGGCATTATATAGCCCCTTTTGGCCAAAAGGTCTGCGCTTTTACCCATTTTAAGGTATAAATGTTGGTATTATTTTCACCACCGGTGGTGAACTAATTTACTACCGTTGGTAAAATTACTTTTGACACATTTACCGCTCCATAAATGGGAGGCCCTGAAATATCTCAATTTGACGGAAATAGTCTTTCCTCGAGCGAGAAATTCTATATATCAAATACGACCTAGCTATAGAGCAACATGTACATATAGCACTCGAATCTAAAAGTAGTGGATCGAATCCCCCCCCCCCCCCCCAGATATAAGCCATCTTCACTGTCCACATCGAATCATGCTACACAATATAAACACTACCAACAGTGAATAGGCATGTAGTTTATTTAGCGAGCTCCAGATCTCAATGTATTTTTACTAGCACATATCTCAATAAAGGGCCATATTTCTGTGTATTCGAGAGAGTATCACTTCAGAAATGTACTACGTGTATCTATTTGTAGGTTTTCTAGTTTATAAATTTTGAATTGATCATGGTATATATACTAGCAAATAGATACTACTTGTATGTAGTTAAACAATAGTGAGACAAACGAAATAGACATTAAGGAGCGACCTAGGGTAAATACCCAAATAACCCGCACATCCCCCAATCTTCGTGGTACTGCGCCACATTCATCAACTAATAACCACCACATTCGTACTTTCTGATCGTAACATCATCAATCACATACCCCACAGTAGACCCATCCGTCTTCAGCGTCTGCACCTGGAACTCTCTCAGAGCCTCAAATCCTTTCGCTCTCAAACCCTTAATCTGGGTCCTAACGTCCCCTTTTACCTTAATCTCATAGGGTCCCTTTGAGGCTCCGGTAGAGGTCTTCCCGGTTATTTTCACTTTAATATCGATATTTGCAAATGTAATTGGGGTGACGAAGAAGGAATCGACGTCGAACACCTGGGGCGCCGGAATGTGAAGCACGGAGGTAGTTCCAGCTGTCCAAAGCGCCTGAGCTGAACCACCACACTATATACACAATGTTGTTAGTAAAGTGTAGCAAACCAACGAATAGTGCAGAAGTACTTACTGATTTATAGTAGTTCTGTAGGGCGGTGTTTGTCTGAAAGTTATTGCAGCGCATAATGTACCATTGATCGTTCTGCTGGAATTGGAAGCCGTTATATTCGTATGGCACGTTATTAGGGTTCCCGAGTTGATAGAAATCACTGTCGGGGTAGGTGGGGATATCCTCGAACTAATTTTTTGTTATTTCATGAATTTAAGAGCTTAAGGAATGGGGCTTTGGGAGGGAAAGGGTGCAATACAGTGAGAGTTAGCTGCTGGGGATTCCCTCTAGGACGGCAATTATTACCACTCGAACCGCGACTTTGTTCAGTACTCTGCCGGGCTGCAAGAGTGCCGGAGTCGGTTGGGAGTGAAAGAACTGCGGTCGGCAGCAGGAGGAGGAGAGAAGTGAAGTATGCGGTGGAATATAACATTGAAAAAATATATGGAAGCTATGTAGCGGGAGGTGATATTAGATCGCTACGGGAGGTCAGAGCTGTTATAAGCGTACCTACTGGAGACACTGAGAATTAAAATGGGAGAACGTGTCAATTTAACTCAACTCCTACTACGTACGTATATAGGTGCTGCTAAGATTATATCCTACTGGATAGTACTGGGATAACTACAAATAGTATATATAGCCATGTAGTCTCGTGTCCATTATTTGCATGCAGTCCAGAAAAAGGACTGGAAACGCGACTAGATACCCCATCGATCTTTCAAGTACAGTGCCTACATGTACTCATGTACCTATGGAATCTTGGCTTTATAGTTGGTTTCTCCCGATCCCGAATTGTTAGTCCCTCACCTCCCGTATATATTGCCCCCACTAATGCACTCCCTAATTATAATCTGGGGGACAAACGTCCTCGTGAGAATTGTAGGTAATGTGTAACCTTTGACACATATTAATAGAAACGCCACATTCTCAACACTTGAAAACACAGCTCTGGAAGCGAAAAAGTGTAACGTTGTTGAAATGTGAGACAGAGAGAGAGCTTGCCATTGGTCGATACGAGTGCTATTTTGGGTGCAGATTAGGTTTTTGCTTGTGTAACCATGAGTTTGTCTTGACGATACCGCATAGCATCTACTCTATGGGCCATGGCAAGCGAATAAAGCGGAACCTGGCCACATAGCTAGCTGCTTGAATGAAGGAACCTACAGTTACTTCTAGGGCGTGCCTTCACTCGGCTTGGTACGAACTCGAACTTCAGTGACAACAGTGGTCGAATCCTATGGAGCCTTCTTTTGTGCACTGAACCGTCGACTAGCACCTGACACCCACTACGTGGAACAATAGATCCAGAGACAAGTATGGATGTCGATTAATATTCTGCCCCCTTAACGCGCTATTGACTGGTTTAACTGTGATTTGGGGCTTGATTGATTCAACCACCTGGCTACCTCTGTGTACCTCCGTATATGTATGTATATGCAGTCTATTTCTGAAATTCCCTATTTTGTTGCTGACGTTGCATTCGATCGCTACAATACAATCCATCTAATAATCTATCTTATTCATCAAATATCACTCGTAGGCCGAGGAATCGAGGTTGAAATCGTGAAAAATAAAGGTTACGCCTACTATTTTATTTTTCGCGTGTTCATATGAGACATCTTTATTGGTAATGGAAAGACCGGTAAGAACATCTCAATTACGAACGGCTAACTGAGGCCCCATCAAGGCGACTCCAATACATGACACGAAAAGAGACTAGAGAGTAGCTCCATTTTCTTCCATAAGCACAAAGAAACATTTTTTTTTTCCTCCTTAAAAACCACCCCCGCCACACTACCACAGCACCGCAAAAACATAAAAAACAACCAATTCTATATATACATCTAATACCACACCAGAAAACCGGGCATCAAAAGGAGCCCCGGGAAACTGTTATAGGCTGGTCGTTTAGAAAGCAGGGTTGGCGTTGGTCAAGAGCTGCTCAAAGTAGGCCTGGAACCAGGTACCGGCCTCAGGAGCGGGTTTAAGAGCATCAGCGAGACCGCAGTGAGCATCGTAGCGGACAGCGCTGGTGTCAGAAGTTCCGTCAGACTCACCACCGGCTATATTAAAAGAAATATTAGCAGATATCATTTATATTTTCAGAGGGCGAGGAGTTCTTACGCTTAACCCAAACGAAGGCATCAAGAAGGGCATCAGTAACGGCAGTATCAGGGCGGATACCGAAACCGGTTCCGATCTGGTTACACCAATCACCCTGGGCAATCTGACCAGTGGGCTGCATTCCAGAACGGCCTTGGTCGACAATGAAGTGTGCGTTGGCCCATCCGTTTGAGGCGAGAGCGGGTCCCATGGCGTTGATGTATTTCTTCTCGTCGCAGTTAACGTTGGGGGAGGTGTATGACGGGCATGTTGCAAGGGACCATCCATTGTAGTTGGCAACGTTAGTTGCAAGACCACGAAGCTGGCTTGGGGAGCCGGCGTCTTTGTAGATCTGAGCGTACAGAGTAGCAGCAGGGCCAAGGTTAGCGGGCCATCCGAGCCATCCTCCGTGTCCTCCATCAAGGTACATAGAAACGTTGGGAAGAGCAAGTTGCTTGACGGCGTAAACGGTCAACTCTTTGTATGTTGCTGCGGCGTTGGCACACTTTGAAACACTCAGGTTGGTAATCAGGTTGGCAAGTGAATCGGGCTCAATGATCAATGCGAGCGGGATATCTGGGAAGTCGAGGATAATGGCACGGATGGCATCAATGTAGGCCTTGTAGTTGGCAGCGCCTCCGTTGGCGATGGAGTACTCTCCGTTTGAAGCCAGAGCAGCACAATCACGGTCAGGCAAATCGTACACAACGAAGGGGATGATGTAGTTGCCAACACCGGCAGCCTTGATAGAAGTAAGATAAGTCCTCATGCTAGGGACCTTGGCTGCGGTATCACTTTTGGTACAGATAAGATTAGAGTTTGTTATTACTAGGGCATAAACAGTACATTGTTGGAGGTACTCACAACCAAGTGAAGGAAGGCACCTTGGCGACAGATGCGGCCTTAGTGGCCAGGGCAGTCTTTCCAGCAGCAACCAACGAGGGAATGGCGATGCTTGATACCTCAGAGGCGTAGTAGGGGTTGGCCCACTGGGTCTTGCCAGCGAAGGGGTTTCCACTGGCAGTAACAACGGCAGTGGCACTAGTAACAACTGCGGTACCAGTCGCAGTACCAGTCGCAGTAGCAGTGGCAACGGTAGTACCGGCGGCGGTGGTAGAGGCAGTACCGGGAATACATTGGGAGTAGTCTAAGACACTGCGTGTAAATACTCAAGCTCACAAGAGAAGTATATCGACGTAAAAACTTACAATCATTGATCTTGCTGCAGTAGGATCCAGAAACACAAGTAGTGGAACCAGTGTAGGTAACGCCGCCACACTGTGCGTAGAGAGCCTGCTGAGCAGCGACGAAAGGAGCTGCCAATAGGGCTCCGGCGATGATTGATCCCTTCATTGTGAAAGGTTTTGAGGGAATGAAAATGTAAAGTGCCTAAGGAATGTCTGGTACAGTCTGATTGAACTGTTGTTGGAGATGCTGCCGGTAGTGGTGAAGAAAGGGTTTCATTCGGAGATGGGACCAAGGTCTTATATACTTTCCCCTTGCTCTGAACAAGCCTCTTCTGACGAGAGCTTGTGTGCAATCCATGTCAGTCCATCCTCCAATATTGAACATCAAAGAGCAAAGACAAAAGCTTAGATTGCCGTGCAGCGGCTTCGCAGGCCGGAGAAGCGTAGCATTCTTCCTTCACTAGTTGGATAACTCTCGTATGACTTGGTGGAAGGCACATCGTGACAGCAAGGGAGGCGGGGTGATTATCCGAAATCCGCATCTCATATGGCCATAGACGGGGTTTGTTACAGTGCAGTACTAGTACGTGTGTACTTTGTTAGCAGGGTTCTGGGTAATACTAAAGTATTGAAGAAAACCCAAATTGATGTTAAGATTCAAGGAACCGGGAGATGACGAAGATCTCCGTATGCATACACATATTCAGTGCAACGCTTCTCTACTGATATTAATTTTTCTCCTGAGGCGCTGGAAGAATAACCCAATGAACGTTTAAGTTGATTATCCGGGGGCTGCTAGCTAGCCGCAGGTACCAGATATGATTCCCTGGAATTGTATGTAACTGCAACCACCCACCCACCCCACCTCTTTGCATGGCGGAGATTGTGGAGAGACGCCTCCGAGTATAAATGAATAGATATTTCTCCTTTGGGCTCAGACTGCGGGGTCAGGGACTCAGGTAGCTGTGGAGAATGGCAGGAAACACCAAATAGGCCGATCTTGGATGCTTGACATCTGCACGGCCCGTGGATCCGTCGCATCTGTCGCCCGTCACTTCCCCGCAAACTCCTTCCGTGCACTTTCTTGCATCATCCCTTAGGCATATGTATATACTACATGTCACTATAGATTGCTTCTTCTCCAAAAAAAAAATCCGCGCGGCGCAAAGGATCAATGGCGCCATTGGAGAAGCAATCGTAGCGGGAGAAATTCGGAGCTCAGCCCAGCTACGCCTCGACAAGAATGTTGCCCGTTGAGCGCATAACCAAAGCACACGAGTTGGATGCGAAGATAGGAGACATTGGCTTCTAGGTAGCGGTGTCAGCTACACTCCATCATATGAGCTATACAGCACGTACCGTCAAAGCCCCAGTGGAAATTCAATGGAAGCGCGTCTGATGTTAATGAAGCGGATATTAATCCTGTATAACGAGGCAACGAAAAACCTTTCAGTTGATGCTTAATCCTTGTAATTTAAGGGACCGTATGCATGGGTTGAGGTCCAAAGCAAATGAAGAAGTGTGCTGGGGTTTCGGAAGTGGTTGTTGTTGCTCCGACAGGACCCTTGCAACAGCTGTCAACTTAGTCAGAGATCTTCTTATTGATCAGATGCAGGCACGTTGTTGATAATACCCAAAGTTAAAATAATAACCACATCACGATACTCTATTGGCCTTAATTTCTAGCTTTAGGTCCATGCCTGTATCTGGCGCCTTAACAAACCAACCTCTCAACTACGTATACTTTTACCCCAGTACATAACTACATGTACATACTCATAATTCCAAATATTGAGATATTCTAGAATCCCGCGCTGCCAAGGTCTTTAGAGTGCCTTAAATACATATGTATTCAAAGTTATATGGTATCATGACCATTGGGCAAACCAGAAGGCAAGCTGTTTACTTCATGGATTTCTTAACACATAACGAGCTACATTCACACCCGATTTCTACATTTTCTTAATGCCTTACTGCTCTGCTCTGCATACGCACTACAGACTCGGCGGCGCGTACTCGGACCATTAGATTCGCCACTGCGCGTTAGCAAACACAATCGAAAGGCTTTACCGGACCGAACCATTGCCCGGAAAATAAACACGGGAATTTCTTCCCAGATATAGTAGTGTCAATATCCCGGCCCCTCTCTCACCAAGCATTCATACATGCATCCATGGAGAACCGGGCCCAAGAGGAAGATTATGCTTCATTTTCCGACAACCCTTGTCCAAGGAACGAGATTAAGTTTTTCCGTTTATGTAGAGTCTCTACTATAACAGCGCTAATTATTTGCCGGATGCTAAAGGGGAAGATCCGTCATATTGCCCTATGGCCAAATCTTATCACCAGCTCAGCTTATCGTCATACGAGAAATTAGTGAGTGAGAGGAATGTATTTGTAGATTTTGGCTTGAGCAGTAAGATGAACGAGCATGTATGAGCAGTTATTTGTGGTTTGATGCCACCGACTGTTGGATGATTAGTTTAATGGCAGGTGATCGAGTGAATCACCAGATATCACTCGGGATTACTGCTTTTCGGTAAAGAAGGAATGGCAGCCGGAGCGCATAATACAAGGCTGAAATCAATATCTTCGTTTCTTTCTCGTACCGAAACCTGTGTTAATGACTTTACATTAGTGACGAGTCATGTAAACGCCGTTACTCTTTTACCTCAGAAAACATGATATAACGTGCGCTAAACTTTACTTCATGATAGATCAGGATTGAGCGATTGCAAGTAAGTACATGTAGTTATTGTTCTATTGGGTTTACGAATGCGTTACCAGTCCACTCCGCTCTTTCTCAATTGACCAAGGCTACAATCAGTGATCATAAGTCCACAATCATAAGACGAGGAATAGGAATGCTCAAGTGACGGTGATAATAACCCCCAATCCTAGCCCCGAGTCAGACCCCATGAAACAGTCCTAGAAAAACGCTGTTCATCGTAGTCTCGAGTCAGAGTTGATGATAGGTGCTTTAGCTCACAGAAGGGGCGGAAAGTGGGGGTTACTTACATAGTCAAGCATGATCTTTCAGGTTCATGTAATACGATACTGTATGATAGAACAAAGGTGTTATTCGGGCCTAGGGCCAGTGTCGGATCAGTAGAAACGGAATTCCCAATGATACTTTGTCCCGAATCCTGAGTGTGAACCCCGCCTGTTTTACACTAATTGCCTGTCCAGTGTCTACGTAGGTCTTACCAAGCTCCCCACCCCCGCACACGCCAATGAATGCCGAAAATTACGAGTTTCAGCCACAGCGAGTTTCGGCTAATTATCGCCAGTCACGCTAAAGAATACTAGCCGAAAGTCTGGGGTGATTGTGTCCGGGTATAACGAACGAGCACGGGCCGAACGCTGCTGCAGGGGTTACGAATGACAGAAGTCTGGCTCGGCATTGGGCTCCAGTGGAATGCTAAGACATCTTAAAACGTGGCATGCATGGGTTGTGATACACTACGCTTCCATCGCTGGATGCTTCAAGGATGCCTTCCTGGGCTTGGAAGTTGAATGACCTACAAGTAGCTGCGTGTATGGTTTTCTCCTGATTTCTGATCCAGAACCGTTATATCTTAATGGAATATCTAGATCTAGCTGCTTTTCGTGCTCATATCTTACACTTCATATATGTGTAAGTACATGTATATGTAGTTATATATGCTACGTGAATGAAAATATATCAAAATGTACGTATTGTATCGCAATTCTCGGAACAGAGGGAACTACCTTAATGGGCGTACAGCCTAGCCCTTATTTACATGGTAAAATACATGTGCACAAACCTTTGAAATTATGTTGCTAGACCTCATCAATGGCGCGCATGATATGAGCCTACATAATATTAATACTCCATCAAGTTGCTTTTTGGGGCATAGCCTAATGGCCCACATGAATTACCGTCTATCCAAACCCCTAAATCAAACGAGTCAACACATAGTCTGATATCACGGTACAGCGTTTCGGTTCGTTATTGTAATTATAGTAGAGGTTGGGGTTTTGTTGCCATTGATGCTGTTGAGGAGGGTATGATACAGGACCATGTGTATATCTTGGTGTATTCTGCGTTAAGTGATTGTTATGAGGATTATCGGGGAATACTGATAATGGTCTTTGGATTGGGGGACATGTCCTTGGGTTGTTGTTTGTAGGCTCTATCCAAGCCAGTTCTAGATGCGGCCCATGACTATAGTTGGGGTAGTTGGTTTCCTTATTCCATCCTTGGCCGCCATGCGAGTCGTTGCTAATATTTGAGCCACTGACATGAAGGATTGGGGAATTTTTGACAAAATGCCCAACTTCTGGCATAACGACCGCCCCTAGCTAGCACACCTGGCTGCTGCCAATTATGATCTGACCTCTCGGTATGTGGTTGATATACTGGCAGATCGTAATGAGGTGGAGATGGCTCACATAATTTCCCCTGTGTTAGTAAAAACATACCACTACGCTTATTCAATGTCTGTATTTGTGGGTTAACTTGGAGTTCCGTTGCTTTTAGCTCTGGACTCGAAGATGTTAGCCTCACAGGCCAAGAGGAAGTGCTGTCAAACAACTTTAATCGACAGTTCCGGCCAAATCAGTTGGGACCATACCAGACTCTGAGGAAAAGCTCAATCTTAAAAAACTACAAACATTAACAGGAGAAGGTGATCCAACGCTGTAGAGCTCTCGAGGATAAATTTAGCACTATGATTTTTTAGATTTTTCGTTCTCCTAGGAGGGGGGCTCGTGTAGCTCTATAAAGGGCATTTCATAATTAGAGTTTCTGGGTACTCTTGAGCTCAAGGCATCCTTTGGGGACACTGTGTGATTTCAAGTCAATATTTCAACACAAACTAGACAAGAGGTAGAGACAAAAACTCACAGCGGATATCACAGTGGATATCTTGTCTCATACTTCTTAATGTGAATCTTAACGGTGCTTTGGGACTTTCACTTTTCCTCACAAGAAGCCAGAAATTACGGAAAGTTTGACTACGATCAAAATCATGTCGGTTCAAAAAGTCTTAGTCCCCACCCCTCGTTGAAACTTTTTCGAATATAGCGTTTTTGGCTCTCCTTAGATGTTGCATGCAATTGGTGGGGGGGGGGGGGGGGAACTCTTCTTAGATGTTGTCAGTCTCAGTTCAAGTTACCCGTGGGAATATATATCTTGTATTATATACATCATAAACTGTGGGTTTTCTTTTGTTTGAGTACTGGTTAGCATTGCGAGAGCAAATTCAGTTGCAGACTGACCTGTCGTAGTCGAAAGTGACTCCTATTTTTCTAAATTCCTCTCATAGTTTTCTGTGTCTCTGTGACGAGGATATAAGCAGTGATTCTTAGTAGTCAGTATAAATCGAGGGCGAACCTAAACTCTAAGGGGGAAAGGTAAAGCACAGAAAGAAGTTGACTAGCAATGGCTGGCTATTCCACTGCTCGTCTTCTTTTGAGGGTAAACCTTGAAATATCAAATCTGAGTTCCTTAGGCTTGAATTCGTCTCTATATAAGCATTGATCGTATTTTTTATGCATCTCTAGATCTGCATTAGCCCCACCAACTAGAAGAAATCATTACAATTAGTAATTTAAATTCATATAAGTATCGTTACATTCTCCGACACCCAATACACATGGCTCGGGTCTTTTGAGTGATAAATTCCACCTTGAATTCTACAAAGGCGTTGAAATGGTCAAGAAAGAAATGTGCATCCTCAGGATTATTTATATCTTCGATGGAGCTATGTTGGTTTAAACTTTCAAACATGGCTACCCGATACTATGAGAAGCTAGGGGACTCCGCGAAGTAATCCTCAACCCTGCCCTCATATGAGAATTTCTTTCGTGGGGTCTTTCATCGGGTTTGAGAGCTCGATCCGTCCTTTCCCCGGTAGTTTATCTACGCGGACCTTGGCATCGGCTTTACCTATTCTTCTCTCACTGCGCTGAGTATTAGTAAAATACGGTTTTTAGCTCGTGAACGAAAAACCGAGAGACTATACTCATAGGACCATGTGATGTGAAGCCGGTAATCATCGTCACAGTAATCGGATGTTTTCTTGCCCTCCTGGCAAGATCGAAAGGCATTGTTATTCCACTAAGAATATTCCTTGCGACATTTGTCCTAAGCATTGACGCCATAGTCTCAATGAATTGGGGCCGTGCTTATGCAGCGCGCGGTTAGATAATGTCACCGGTTCGTAATCGTCATAATATATATAGGATCAAGGATGAAAACGGAAGTATAGTGCTTTCGATTCCCTTGACTTTCAGGAAAAGATTCTTTTGGACTCCTAGCTTCCTGCTTTTGTTTGAGTTTGTAAAAGCCACCAATATTCACCACGTAGAGGAGTGTTTATTTGATAGTGCGATTGGGCAAGGAGCATCCTTGGACCACCTTTGAAAACTTGTTAGTGAACACTCCTTTATAGTAGTAGACGTGATTTCTATCCTAGCAATGCATACAGAAATATTCCTTCAATTGTTTTGTATGACGCCCTGCGGATCTGAGCCCCGAGCTCCCTTTGCACTCGTATTTGAAAAGCTCTTCTCATATTCTTCCTGGTGGAGTTTCTGAGAAATGAAAGCCCTTAGTTGGGCATTTAGGCATTTGGGCATATCAGATATCTCCCATCTTACCTCTCTTTAGATATCTCAAGTTCACTGTATGTAACACGTCATGGGTTAGAAAGAGCCAAATAAAACATGTAATCACCGATTTACCTACAAAGATATACTATCGATCTTCTCACATCGTTGTTCTGAAACATAAGGTAGTCCCTCTGGATGTTTTGACCGCCAGACATGAAAATGAGCGCCTGGCGATACTACCGGGGTAGGCTTTTCGACTGGAGGTGGGCTTCGGGTAGTGGTTGGCTTTTCTATGTCGCTCCCGGGGTGTGTGCAGTCTGATCTTGAATGTTGTAACTTCTATGATTACATCTGTCTTTTCGTCAAGGCTCCTTATCCCATTTGATATTGAATGTTGTGACCTATGGATCTCGTTCATGATTACATCTGTCTTCCGTCAAGGCCTCCTACCCCATTTGGTTTTAAATATTGTAGCCGTAACCTATAGATCTCGTTCATGATTACATCTCTCATTTCGTCAAGACCCCCTATCCCATTGAGTATATGGCTCCCTTTGTTATAGATATTTCTCAACTAGTGTGGTCCATGAGCCGGCTCGAGTCGAGCCGGCATATCAGCTCGAGCTGGCTCGGCTCGTTGGAGGCAGAGGCTCATAATGCTCGAGCTTTGGTGACAGGCTCATAAACTGGCTCGAGCCGGTGGTCAATGATACAAAAAACAGGTTATCCTTACACCAATTGTAGTAAAATTGTAGATAAAAGCTTCATTTCGTGAAGTAATACCGTGAGAAAGGATTGATTATTTAGGAGAGCATTCTAGTGGGTAGAAATCCCCCTTTACTTCCTTTATGGCTTCTAGAGCCTAGTTCGGAGCGAGTCAACTGAGCTTTAGAGAAAATGGCTCAAGCCGGCTCAGGCTCGCTGAAGGGTGAGGCTCGCTGGGCTCGAGCCGAAAGTACGAACCTAAAGCTCGGGTCGGCTCATGGACCACACTATTCTCAACGCCGCGCTGTGGAATTAAATTTGGGGATGGGTAAAACTAGTGTATTACCTATTTATTTTAAGATAAAGTTATTGATTGCAGTCATATACATGGTCAATTCAGTCGACAAAGCCGTTAATTCCTTCCCTTCTCTCGTCCGCATTACACTCAAGGCCGAGGTGTCCATAATTCCCCATCTCCACTCCCTCCAACTAAATTCGCCAGCCGAGCTCTTATGGTGCGGTGAATGTGTCAAAATTAATTTTACCAACGGTCGATAAACTATTTACCACCGGTGGTATAAGTATTGAATTTCAGTTTCTGTGCCAGTATAAACACTGAATTTCAGTCTTTATGCTGCACTATACTACATTAGTAAATGTTCAATCATTAATGCCAACAGTTATGAAAGTTTCCCACTAGTGGTGAAATACCTACCACCAGTGGTGAAATTCCCCACCGGTGGGCAATAGGACTCATATATTGGCATTATATAGCCCCTTTTGGCCAAAAGTTCTATGCTTTTATCCATTATCAGGTATAAATGTTGGTATTATTTTCACCACCGGTGGTGAAATAATTTACTACCGTTGGTAAAATTACTTTTGACACATTTACCGGTCCATAAGCTCTTAACACCGCCAAAGTTATTAAAGGTGCTAATTATTATTATAAATTCAATCTTTAAAGTCGCTGGTTCCCCCTAGAGGCCTCTGGCGATTGTAGAGGTTGTTGAGGGTTGATATAAATCATTACTAGCTGTCAGCGATATTGAACTATTTATCCTACTAAAACAACGATTTTCCCGGGCTGTTCGCGAATTGACCGGTCCAGCCACAGGTGCATAAGCCTAGAAGTCCATTCGCAATTTTTCAAGCCCATTCACAAATCACAAATCTGTCATATCCGCAAATGGCCCGGAACATATACTCGTCGTTTTTTTTTTTTGGCGTTTCCGGACTGGACTGGGTCTGCATGTGGGCGTAAATCGTGCTTGACAACCATACTTTGGTGGTATGCAGACCCGGTCCTGTCCGGAAACGCCAAAAAAACCACTAGTGAGACATGTATACCTGGTTCATGGAATCAATACATACATGTATGTAGATATTGGGAACCAGTTTCCTTACTAAGAAACTAGACCCGTTACGTAAATTGACAAGGATGCATACCTGCGCACTCAAGTGACAACATGGCACGCATATGTTCCAGTACACACGCTCCATGAGACACATAGGCCTTATTAAAGTTGAATGATTCGTCGTCAGGTATGTATTCTGTGGCAAGAAATTCTTCAAAGCCCCAAAATTCTGTGCCTGCATTAGTTTGAAGCTGCAAAGCCTCCTAAACTAGAGCGCCTACAACTTCAGCCGCTCGGACCGGATGTAATAGTAATAGCACATCCGGACGTACCTGGGTAGTGATCTTGTAGCAACAAATGCTGAGCAACTTTCAGACGCGTATCGTGTTCGAGGATTGACGTTGCGAGGTATTATTTATAAGTATGAATGGTTAAGAAATAAATAGGTACCTAGGTTTCCAGCTAGTGCATGTACTTTTCAAGGAGTTTAGAGCGAATGGAGCCTCGTGAACCAAGCTAAATATTTGAACTTCAAACAGAATTTTGTGCAATGATGCAGCCCCCCTCAGATACTATGTATCTTAGCTGCGCCATGGTAGATCAATCATAACTCCAGACAGATTTGAAACAAAACCGTCGTATCGCCTTAATTGCCTTGATCGATACTAGTAACCTAATTGGGCTCGGGCACCAACCGACTAGAGTAGTAATCAATTGGAGAAAGAAACCGTTGTTTATATTGTTGCCTAACATTCTGATTCTGTGGTTACGCAGACCTTTGTCCAAATACAGCCTGTTGTGCCGTGGGAAATGGACCGAGTGATCATCCATGAAGTGATTCTCTTTAATCTGAGCGGGGCCCTAGGCTCTCTTTATACTTGCGGAAGCGGCCGGATTATGTAGAGTGATTCTTTATGATCCGGAAGATTGCGTAATAGGTTGTGCTTAGTGGCCTTCTCTGACTCCGTTCCTCCTGATTCTCTTCCCCCGTTGCCTTATCTATCCCAGAGCCCACATGGATCAGAAAACCGGTATACTTTGATTCCTTTTGTATACTCTCTTGCTGATTGTCTTCCCGTCCGCTTCAGGAATGAAGATCATGAGTGATCAAGAAGGCATATGTAGAATATCACATGTCTTTTATAGGGGATGAGTTGAAAGGTTCCATGAACTAATCGGTTCGACCATCGTTTGTTCGTCAGAGAAAGGTCTACTTGCTCAATGAGTATATCGGAATAACGCATTCAGGAAAATTGAAGCGATGGTGCTATCACCTCCCGGCGAAAGTGACATACACGCAGGTTTATATGATTCAACCAGTTTCAGTAGGACTGGCGGGGAAACAATCCTAGAACTGCCTCTTAGAATCAGCAAGGGATAGATGTAAACGGGACGAGGTATTGTGACAAAGATAGGGATGAGGAGGGAGAGGGAGAACTCAGCAATGACGGACTGGGAAAGAATACGATAAAACGATGAAGGGTTTAATTGAAAGGAACCAGAAAGTAATAGAAATACAAGTACTGTGTAAACATTGCTAGCTGTCAAATTCCATTGATGACATAGCTTGGCATTTGAACTAAGATTAAGGTTGATTCCGGTATTCCCCTATCAGATCTAGCTCTAACGTCCGTGCACCAATTACTGGCGGCAGGCGCTTATTTCAACTTCACAGCCCACAAAAAAAAAAAAAAAAAAAAAACCCAGCCATCGGATACACCGAAGTACTGCAACAGATTCACTTCGATGCGGTCTAGCATCCTTGCCACCTCGGTATTTCAAATTCCCAGAAACACCAGTTTCGATAAAGTGGACCTATCTGCACCTGTCTTACAGATCACGAAAACCCTTATTCAGCAGCTTCTTGCCCCTTCAAGACCGTTTTCGTACACTAGCGGTAGAAAAAAAGATTAGAGAAAAAAAGCCATTTATCCCTTTCCAGGCTAAGGCATGACTCAATCCTTTGAGACCTTCCCCTATCGAGCCAATTGCCGGGATTAATTGGGCTCGCTAGAGTACATAGTGGTCGTCGCTTCGGATTTGACTCATAGAAGGGCTGTTATTTGGATAAGGCTAGTTATCTGTATCTTGAACGTTTTTTATGCGGCGCGTGTTGTTGGGTTCCTGTGGAGAGACATATATGTACATGTAATCGCACATTGAATTTTGCAAACGCACAGCATAGCCACCGAAGGAGCAGAATACTCTGGTGTGATCGTGGTTGTGCATTGCGCGTATAAAGATGTCACATCCCCCTTCGTTGTAATATATAATCATTGAATTCAATTGCAAACTCTAAAGGTTATTTTTTTAAAGTACAGAATTCGGAAAACTCAATTCCTGCCACTTTACCTGAGCTGGGACATAAGACGTCACTCACAGTATTACACTTGTACAGCCAGCTCAACGCCCTCTCTTAATTTACCCACCACGAGATGTTAAAACTCTCCCCCCACCACCTCCTCCTCCCTTTCCTCCTCCTCCTCCCTCTCCTCACATCCGCCGAATTCATCTTCCCAACGGATAACACCATCCCACCAAATAGCACCTGCTCAACAACTTACACCCGCCCACTGCAATGCAGCCCCGACCTGCTATCCCTCATCGACAACACCACCGATGCCAGTATCCGCTTTGCGCCCACGCTGCTGGCGAGCACTTGTACATCCGAATGCTACAACGCCCTAACACAATGGACGAGTGACATCCGAAGAGACTGCACAAACGCAACCTCCGCCGCCCACTCCTACATCCCACCCAGCAGTGGCACAATGACCCTACAAAAGATCTTAAACCCGAAAACGCAATGGCTAGAAACCGCCTGGTTCGCCATATGCCTAACAGACCTGTAATGCCCCCCTCCACTCTCTCCTCCCTATTCCATCTCTAACAGACCCATAGAACACTCCCCAGTCACCCCTTCTGCACCACCTACAACACCACCACCAAATCCCTCACACGCCTCTACAACCCCGCCCTCATGAGCAGTCTCAATACCACCACCGCCTTCTGCAACAGCTCCTGCGCCGTGCAGACAAGCATCTACCTGCACGAGACCAGCGCCCAGAAGCCCAACATTCTAGATCCGCGCCAGGTGTGCCCCGGCCTGGACACCAAGGCGCTCCCGTTCCCGGAGGCGTGGAAGAATAAGAGTGGTCCCGGATGGCAGTCAGGCGGCGAGGGCGGGCGGGGCGTGGATGGGGCAGTGGGAGTGGGCAATAGCACTACCGGGAGGCCTGGGGGGAATGAGACTTCCAATGATTCGACAAGATCCGGGTGGCAGAGTGGCGGGGAGGGTGGGCGACCGTCCGTGAACGAAAGCATTGGGAATTCGACTGGCTGGTATCAAGGCGGGGAGGGCGGAAGGGGACTAAATACTAGCAGCGTGGTCAACGACACGCAACAAGGAGGCAGTTTACCCGCGACCAATGGCGCAGGGGCAGGAGCAAGGGTATCCTTACTAGCTGTCGCGATCGTGATTGGAGCCACGGTGGTGGGGTTATAGATAGGCTCGTACCAACCCTCCTACAAATGAGCAGCTTGTGCTCATAGGAAATGGGTGCGGGACTAGGCTTTATATATATTGGAGTGGTGATGATGGTTGATAGACTTTCTTTTTGTATGATGGGATAGGGCGTTGTTTTGCATTTTACATACGTAAGGCATGATTGAATGTGGCATAGATGTACGATATTTAGTGGTAGTTTTTCTATTTAATTTTTATGAGACTCCCCAACTACGGGTCGAAAAGTCTATTTTAGCTTTTTTCCGCTGCCGCAGATTCACTATCAGTGTAATCCTTCCAGCACATTGACCTCTAGTATTATCCACAGCATAACGATTGTTGGCCTCCCCCAAACAAGGGCCAGGATAGGACCCTGTTGAAGATCATTATTTGTGCACGCTTACCAGCAAAAGAACCAGAAAATGCAAGTGGTGTAAACAAGGATAATTTGTATGAGGGATCGCCGCCACTCCATACAAATAATCCTTGCCCTGAGCAACTGCATTTTCTGGTTCTTTTGCTGGTAAGCGTGTACATACATCCTAGACAGGCCCATTATGATAAAATACAGAGAGCAGTATGATTATTGTAGAAACAGGGGGGTTTATATGGCCGGGAAAGCCAATAGGACTCCTCCCATATTTCTACAATAACCTTACCGCAAGCTGTAGACTAAAAAAGAGTCATTAATATCCAACATAGCAAAATAGATCCGTTGGGGCCGTGACTGAGCTGGATTCATTTGATGAAGTACATGTACCTACATACCCCTTCACAACACCTACGCACAAAAGGCATACCGGAACTTTAGAGAGAAAGCGTCGCAAAATGGAAAAAAAAAAAAAAAAAAAAGAAGAAAAAAACAATTGCCACGGCCCGCGCGCAATCACACAACGACCCCCACCCCATCATGCATCTTGGCACCACGCCGATCCGCGGGGTACCTGCATCGCATCCACAACACCCACACCCGCGTTCCTGCATCGGTATTTATTTATTTTGACGTGATTATGTCTCAGGTCGCTCTTTTCCCCTTTGTGGAGGGGAGAAGGCGGTGAAGCATGGCGCATCACTCGTACTCGAGCCATCACTCGGAGAAAAGGCTCGGCACGGGATGGGTGGGAATAATGGGCAAATTGTACGCATGTGCACCAACGGCTTGATGTAAAATAGTACGCTCAAGTATCTACACGCGGCAGGCAGGTAGCCAGCCCGTGCAAGTAGATAAACACATGCAGCGGGGCAGAGTACGTACGCAGCACATCAGCAAGCTAGGCAGCAGCTGCGCAGGCATTACAGGCCGTCCCCTCTCCCACTAGTGTAGTGCACACAAACCTGCAAGTCACGCCCTACGCCATCCAAAGCCCAACCAAGCACACACACCCACTTCCCTCACCCACTTCCCTCACCCATCCCCTGCATCATCACTCAATCCCATGCTTGTTCTCCTGCATCACTCATCACCATCCATCCATCACACGTCACTCATCTATCATCATCACGCTTATCTCCTTCTGTCCACCTTCATCATCTAGCGCATTCCTCATCCCGCTGCCAAAAGCTTATTTCTCTCCCGATTCCGTCATCAAAGAAAATCATGTCTACCTTCAATGCTACTTCTGCTGCGGATGCCTTCCCACTAAGCCTCGACGCCGGCCCCGAGTACGGCTCTGCTGCTGCCCCCCCAGAGCCTACCCTACGCCGCAGTGCCAGGAACATGTCCAAGTGCGAGTTTTCAGATTCAATGGATATTGATCCCCTCAGTTCTTCTCCCACTCAAAACAAGCGCAACAGCTCGCTAGCCGATTTGTTTACCGCCGCCGTCACTCCTCCACCCAAGAGGGCGCTCACCGAAGCCGAGGCCTACGCGCAGCATTTGCTCACCCCTCTTCCAGCGGTGTTGATTCCTGCCATCACTAACCCAGACTACGAATCGCACAATGCAACCCTCGCCAGTAACATTAATTTCCAGGCCCGTGTGCGCCGTTCGGGGGGAATCAGAGCCCTTTATCCGGATACTGCGGTTGACGAAGTGATGCGTCTTTACTACCCCGACTACCAGAGCTGGGACAGAATCCTCAATGAGGGTATTATCAACAGGATGGGAGTTCCTAGCGTCGATGATATTGTCGGTATTACCTTGATTGTCAAGAGGAGAGGCTGGGAAGAAGAGGATAATCAGGGCGAAAAATTGGAAATTAGGCCAGAGAACGCTGACTGGGACAACATGCTGGCTCGCTTGAGGGAGAGGGGCGTTGGTGCTAATGTTGGCTCGGGCCTCCGTGGTGCCCACACCGTCAAGTTGTTGATCAAGTTGGCCAACTAACGTGTGTGTACGTTCTGGAAGGAAAAGAGTTTTTCTCTCTTTTTTTTTTTTTTTTTTTTGGCGGTGGATACGATTAACCTCGGCCTGTGCCCAACGTTCCTCATGACGACTAACACTATTTTCATTCTCTTACCTTTTCTGATACCCACTCATCTTTCTTTTCTTTCCTGGTCACGATATACCCTTCAGTATGCTGTACCCTTTCCATCTCATCTCTGCACACATTATCAACTTATTCTGCATATTTCTTTTGTCCTCGCTCCGTTTACTATACGCATAACCTTTAAAGGGACGCAGTATAGCTACCGAAAATCAATAAGAGGATAGACACTCTTTATATTAGCATGTGGTAGATCTTTGTACAGAGAATATAAATTGATGAACAGGCTTTAAATTAAAATCTTTAAGTCTTCTTTGAGCCATTATGCAAATGTGTGGGTCTTAATGAATTTTGCGAGAGTGATCGAATTTCGATAACGCCAGAGTACCCGGGAGTACAAGTCTTGTAGAAATGCTGACTGGACCGGTACTAGCAGAGATGTAAAGTCTCCGGGTCACGTGCAAAGCCGCCTCCTAGCATCATGGGGAGGACTAAAGTTAAGAGTCACGGGGAGCGAAGACTTTGCGTCCTTCCTAGTAATATGTTGCTGTGTTGGTATTATATTAGTTGCTGTGATGTACTAAGTTTTGATAATCTCTACTAAATTGTAAAGTAGGGTAAGAGCCAAGAACCAGTACCGGCTCCACTGCAAACAATAAATGAATTACTAATCAATCAATCAATCCATTAGTACCTGTTCGAGTGTCATAGCGCGCCTAGCTCCGGGCTGCATACACGAATAAATTATCAACCAATCAATTAGCACCTGTTCTAGAATCGCACGAGTGATATCCCATGGTTCAGAACACCAACCTCGATTATAACACCACCGCGAGTAGGGAAAGAGTATCCTTATTATATATTATAAATGTGAGACTTTTATAAGGGATTCATTGGTAATGTCTAGCTTATGAACCGCACTGCGCCCACTCATTAGTCGTTAGAAAATCCTCTGCCTCTTGGTGAACCGGGATCTACTAAAACCAACTTAGAGGTGAAAATATTGTTCCCTGGTTCACCAGTGGCGAGACCATCCATCATTCCATAAATGGGTGTAAACATGTATGTTGCGCTTTTTGTTTTCTTGAGAGTATAAAAATTGCGGATGAGATGTTTCTCTTTTAAACTTGTGTACCCAGCCAGGTTGAGATAGGATAAATGTGGGTGATACTTGAACTCCGAGCTGAATATCTTCCGACTGGGTTATCAACTGAACTCCGAGCTGAATATCTGGGTTACCAATGGAGAAAATGTACCAAACTCTGGAATAAAGACAACATACGTTGATAGCGTAACCAAAAGCTTGATCGATACTTATTTCCTCGGGCTCATGTCCCGCCGACAGAAACGCGAGATAGGTATACCCAATCGAATCTAGTATACTGATATATCTGCTTCAGAAGGATAAATGTCCTCGTCCCGACGAAACACGACGTATTTCTGGTGTTGGTAAAATGCAGCCAAAGACAGAATCGCATGTACTTACTGTTCTGAGCGAATTTATTACTCCGAATATAGTTACGCCCATGGTCAAAAAAGAAATGTTATCAAATTGCAAATCAAACAAACGGCCATGAGTGTGGACAACTCCAATTTGAACTGGCGGCCTGACGGGCAGCAACTTTTAGTAAACCTATCATATCGTCAGGTTATCTTTGTATAAGGCAAACGTCAACTTTGTACACGTTAATATATGAGCAAGGATATTCTCACTTATCTTAAGCTGAAGCAATAGTCTTCTCTCTCTAGATATAGAAATGGGGGTCCTATCTGATACGAGCCCAAGTCGTATTACGGAGAGGTTCTTGTGGATACAGAGCAGTGCTACGGTTGTTCTAAACACAAATTTAGAACATTTTGAGTTGATCAGGGAGGAACATCAGGTTAAAAGAGGGTATACAAGAGAAAGGTTTAAGAACACGATCAGAGAGGTTCGCAATGCTATGTGTCATTAATGATACCTAAACAGACAGCTAAGACGCAATTGTCAGCTCGCAGGACGTATAAAATGCATGGCATTTAAAATTTGCACGACCTCCACCGTGGCATTCCAAATAGAGTTATGCCAGGGTGTGGGGATTCCTCTCCATCCTGCTTTCTGTATGATATTCCGGGGTTAAAGCTGAGGGGGGGGAGGAGGCTCCACAGTACTGTTCCCAAGTTTTGGAGAGGTTCTTTTGTGCTTGAAAGTATATTTAAACTTCTCGGACGTACTCAGTAATTCCGAGTTCTCCTACAAGCCGAGCCTCGTATACAAACCCACTTCGAGCCAAAGCCCCCAATAAGTTTCGGAACTTCAAAAGAAGGTTTAGTCTTCTACAAAGACCTTCATCTAGCAGAAGAGGAGCCTCTCCCATCATGTCTCGGAACCGCTTGAATTGAAGCCTGCTGGTGTTCTACGGCCCGCCCAAGGAAGCGGCTCAGTCTAGACGCCTTTCTCTAGGAAAATTGATATCTTCGGGGCGCTAATTAAGAATACATTGTACTGAAGTGCAAGAGGATGGTACACAATTAAGAGTGAATTAACAGTAGCTTATGTCTTGAACTAAAATCCAGGCGACCCATCCAGTGTAGATTGGGATGTAACAGTATGTAATCAGAATTTGAGAAGCCGGACACAGTCATCTCAAGAAAATAGCGGAGCCGAAATATTTGGGCGTGAATGTGAAAGCGGGTGGTGGGTATTCGATATTCAGACCCGCTCTCGTGAAATGAGCGATAGTTACCTAACAGAGAAAGTCGGAATAGATAATGAAGCTACACATAGAAACTGCAGAAATATTACTGATCGATACCAGCTGGAGGAAGAGAGCTAGATATGTATTGGGAACTATAGAAATCTATTACAAAGAAGGGATGTGCAGAGAGAACGACTGGGAACTACATGTTATCAATTGATAGGCAGTGTTAAACATAATACATGTAATTACTGGTCGTGTCGAATGGTGCATGCATGTACCTACAGTAGCAAAAATCGGGGTGAAATTACTACTGCAGTGCTATGGCAGCACTGCGGCATTTCAAAGAATGCCGCATTGTTAGGAGAATGCGGTTGTAAAGCGGCATTTGAAAGACTGCTCTATTCTATAACTTACACTGTGGATAGGTGATGCGGTCACACTTTTGGTACGTACCTGTCACGGTAGGCTCGTCCTAGGCTCGTCCTAGGCTCCTCCTAGTCTCGTACCTATCAGCAAGACCTCATGTAGTTTATAGTGATCATCACGACTCATGACGATCATCATCATTATCACCATCAATTATCTTCGCTCAAGACAGTATCAAACCAGTATAAAACAAGGGCACATGGAACTAAAAAAATATTTTTCGAAAGTATTCCCTAAGTCTTTGTAGCCCATTGATGAGGGACGTAAATTCATGGACCTATTGATGGATTGGGTTATTGTGTTTGAAATCTTGAGATGCTTCAATGGAGATAAACAAACAGGGCATAGAATTTGGGCAGTCAACTAAATGCCGTAGGAATACGGCATTTCTAAATACCTACCCCAGCATTCCTACAAATACGGCAGCACCACGGCATCCAACCGAGTGCTGTAGTGCTACCGTAGTAATTTCACCCCGATTTTTGCTACTGTAGTTAGGAATGGAAGGACATAGTGGTACGGAGAGACATGGTCCGAGTAGCTGCAGCTAGCTAGAAACAAAGCACCTTGGCAAAAAAGAGATAAACATTAAACCCCCAACCCCGAGGTACATGTAATTTAACTCGCCCTAAAAGTGTATAGCTAGCCGGTGAACGACGTACGTTTCGCCAAATCGTCGCGTCACTACCTCCATTCGCCCCAACCACATAACACCTCCCGAATGCAAGTCTTCCAAGGTGTCCCCGATATCCGGCTAATCGAGAGTTGAGACCTACAGATCCACGTGGCCCCTAACATCTCTACACAGCCAGAAGATTAACTGAACACTGCAGCAGCAGCGGAGACTATCTGGGCCTAAGCCAGATCAAAGGTATCATTACCTGGTAAAATCATTATCAGCAGATATTTAAGAGACAATACTACCTACGTCTTCAAGGATGAGTCCGAAATTTCTAATCATGTACCTCCGTGCAGAGACGAACTCAAACTGAAAGAGCACAATAGGTAGGTATTCAAGGTCTTATCAAATTACAAATCACCTCGATTATTGGTCTATAAAACACCACAAGCCAGCCCGATATCAGCTCAGCTGGCCGAATTGATTAATATACTAAACTAAAATCATGATAGTTCGGGTCCTGGGTGGGGAAATTTTGTAGAACTTGGCTGAGGTATTAGCGGTCATAAGCCCACGCTACGATACGATATGATCATTACCCCCGTGATCACACTCTCAACCCCGAGAAACATTTTCCTGCTGATATATTCTCCTTCCCAGCTAGTAAAGAAGAGCTGGCCTCGAGAACATCAGAATAAGGTTTCTCACCTCCATCCTAACGAGGACACAAACGCTAGAAGCAGCAGGTAACCCAAGAAATTATCAAGGCACATATCCTTGTACATATAACATTATTACGAGTCTCATCTCGTCAATACAGTACCAATTAGCCTGCGCCGTATCTTCACAATATTAGTAGGACCCGTGGGGGCGGTACCAACCAATACTTGTGTTTCACCGCTGATCATCCATGATTACTTTACAATACGGCAGGCGGAAGGCGCTTAACTAAAAATCCGGATATATGGCGCGAGAAGACATAAAGGGTGGGTGTGTCAACTTCAGAGGAACTTTTTTTGTATGGGAATAGGCGCTAGTACCTTTATGGGAGTAGATCTCCCAATTTCTATAGATTGATTGGCTGCAAACGCCGAAGTTTACACACCTACCCACCATAGCTTCTCGAGCCATATGTGTATGTGCCTTGCCCCGAATAAAGTATAGCCTGGATAACCGATCTACGATATCCAGCCGATCTGAAAGATCGGGATATCTAATGCCGATAAAGTCTACCTACATTGTACTCTACTGATCTAAGAGGGGAAGCTAGGCATGTGAATGAGGTTTGACTATCCATTCTTGAGACCTCATCCTCAATCTATTTACTCTAGTATTCTACGTAGTCCGCACGTGTACTTTATCGGCTGGTATGCATTGTACTAAGACATATATATTACAGTCCTACCGGCTGGTATCTGCTGCAATTACGTACATATATATATACAGACATGTACATACTTCACGGCCGATAATAATTGCCAAGTGTTATGTTAAGAGTTAGGAGTTAGTCCTCTGGATATCTACCGGCCGAATTACTAGAAGTTCACATCTCTCAGTGAATCATTAATTCAAAGTCTGCTACTAATCGGCAAAACCAGTACACCCCCCACCCCCCCCCGGAGATATCGCGGAGCTCGGGAATAGATGCAAGACATCCACTCGAACCTTTTCACTACCAGCTGCAGATCATCAGTGCACACCATCGCACTTTTCCACCGCGACCTGCCGCTACTATACCCTTCCAGGACACGGTTCTAGGATGTCAGCCGAGCATTGACCAATCGCTTGCGGGCACCTACTAGGTTCGAATACGCAGGCAGCAAGCTGGGGGAAAGTGGTACACAAATTACTCGCGACCAGCAACAAGAACCCGAATATTCAGCTGCAAGTCTTTGGTGTATTTTTGACTTCTACTCCAATGGAAATTGCAGATTAGGACGTGCATTTTCGGGTTCTTGTTGCTGGTCGCGAGTATAGCAATGCCAGGGATTCATATGTGTACATAGTTGCCCCAATACTAATCAGTTAAGCGCGAGTTTTACTTTGATGGGCCGGGCCAGACCCTTTCCCATGATTCTGCCATAGTCACCACCCTGCCTGCCTGCCTGACTGCCTTTTCATCAATTAATGTGCCCTCAAGTGTAATATGGATGTACGGATATGATGTGGCCAAATCGCGCACTTATATAGGAACCGATCTTCTTAGTATATTTCCAAGGTCTTAAAACCTAGAAATATAAAAGGCCAGCGTGGACCCTCTCTACCTAGATCAGATTTAACGACAACTGTCTCAAACATCAAATATCTCCCAAATCTCATAAAAATAAAAAGAGAGGAGAACATGGAGCCTCAAGGCGGCCCCCGCTCTCTCATCATCACATATGGGGCTTACTTCATACCGCCAGCAGTTGTGCTTTATTACGTTGCATTAGTGATATATCGAGTTTTCTTCCATCCACTGGCGAAATTTCCAGGTCCTAAGAAGGCAGCAGCGACAGGCTGGTACAGGTCCTATTATGATGTCTGGATGCAGGGCGAGATGCCCCGACAGATAGCGGTCTTGCATAAAAAATATGGTATGTAGTACGGTGTTGAGTTAGTAGAAATGGCAAATGACTGATATAAACATTATTTTAAAAGGGCGGATTGTAAGAATTAGCCCAAATCTTGTGAGTGCTCACGATACAGATTCCTCACGAGAACTCATTACTGATTCTCATTTTGATTTCTAGCTCCATTTCAGCGAGCCTTCTGCATATCACGAAATCTATGCCAATAATAGCAAACTTCTCAAAGACAGCTGGGTCTACAACTCCTTCTACGCTTCTCAGTCCGGATTTGCTATGGTCGATCCATCAGCAGCCAAAGGGCGCCGCGATGTCCTGAGCCCTCTTTTCTCCCACCGCGCAATAAGCTCAATGCAGAGCCTACTCGCGGAGAATGTGAGTTTCATTAAATGATTTACGAAACAAATACTTGACTTATCCCGGTCATTGACCTACGAAAAACTAATCCTAACTTATCGTCAGTTTGATCTCCTCTGTACTCGCCTCGCTGAACACAACGCCACCAGCAGCGCCCCAATCAACCTTTCTGGCGCAATCCGCTCCACAACTGTCGATATCATCATGACCTTTTGTTTCGCACAGTCCATGCACGCCCTCGATGTGCCAGGGTTCAAAGCCCCCATCCTCCTCGGGATGCGCACATCCCTGCGTATGATCCAGGTGTTCAAACACTTTCCATTAATCCAGCGGGTTGTTCTCAACCTCCCTCGGCCGCTACTTATGTTCGGTGAGGTGGCAGGCTTCATCGACCTCTCTCGTAGACTCGAAAGTCAGGTTGCCAATTTTCTCAAGAACCCCGCAGATCTAGATAAGACGCCCCATCCGATTATCTACAACCGACTGCTGGACCCGGATGCGAAGGGATCGAGGGCGGCGCCTATCACGCGGACTGCCTTGGAGCATGAGGCGCGTACGATGCTGTTTGCTGGGGCAGATACGGTTGCACTGACCATGACTGTGGGCTTATATCAGCTACTGAAGAGTGGGAGGCAGGGAGAGCTGGTAGAAGAGTTGATAAAAGCGTGGCCAGAATTAGATAGGGCGCCAAAATTGGAAGAATTGGAAAGGTTACCGTTTCTGGTACGTGAATAGAGGTGGTCTAGTGTTTGATAATGTGCTGATAGTTTTGTAGAGCGCGGTCATTAAAGAGAGCTTGCGGATGGGTAGCGGCGTAGTATCTCTGCTAGACCGGAAGGTGCCAAAGTCGGGTGCCGTGATTGATGGAGAACAGATTCCAGGAGGGGCCGTGGTAGCGATGGGAACAACGATAGTACATACCAATGAGGATATTTTTCCTAACAGTGGTAGTTTCATCCCAGAGCGATGGATGGGGCCGAACGGGAAGGAGCTCGAGCACTATTTAGTCCCATTTTCCAAGGGCGCAAGACAGTGCTTGGGGATCAAGTGAGATAATACTGGCTCTTTGGACTTTATGGTATACTGATTACTTGTTGTGCAGTTTGGGATATGCAGAGCTATATATCGGCTTTGCCAGATTATTTAGAAGGTTTGAGATTACGCTGGATGGAACGACGTAAGTTTCCATTTTGTTAGGTTAAGATATGATAGTAAACTAACCGGTATTTCGATAACAGGGAGGAAGATATGAGATGGAAAGACTACTTTGTGCCACTCTTTGAAGAGGGTCATATGAAGGGATTCGTGAAGCCGAGAAAGTCTTAAGGAAAATCCAGTTATATATTGCTTTATGATGATGTACGTAGCTATGTATCCTTTTTATTTAAGAATTTTCGTATGAGTGACGAAACTGTATGGATTCAACCCGTCTCGTATTATTGGCGAAATGACCGTGAACAAGAACTTGAGTGAGTGCCTGTCTATTGGAATTTTCAGTCGCTTTATATCCATGTTGTGGCCACCTACGTATCTCTCCGTTCATTGTGCCGTTTCGCGGTACGCTGTTATGTTGTGCCATGCATGATATGTTCATAGACCACAAGGGATGTGATGAATCGAGTGATAACTGGTACAAATGCAATATGATTTGAATTCCTACTTTCACTGTCATATAAGCCAACCTCGTCGGTCTCTCTATCTATAAACAAAAAAAAAAATCCTGTGGACTTTAGGAAGGAAGGTTTATTTGGAGGGTCAAGGGGGTTAGAATAGCCCACCTCCCAGAGGGTGAGAATGGTTTTGGGTTGAGAGCTACAGTTAGCGCAGGGAGCGTTTCTACAAATCTCGACGCAGACGGAATTCCAAAGAGGAGAAATTGAAGGGGTGGATGTGTTATATAAAATGTGCTTGGCTATTGTTATCAGGATACTGTTTGGTTTTTCTTTAGGGCCCGCCATGAAGGGTAGAAAACCTTGCAATGCGGATTAGTGTAATTTTGTAGCTCAATCGCGCCAAGAAACCACTAAGAAACTGCACTAAGAAACTGCACACACGTTAATTGTTCGTTGGTTCGAATATTGTCAGATATAACAACCTCCTCGAATTCTGCTGGCGAGGTATCGGTCACTACTATATCCAGGCAGGTCAATCATCAATCAACACTTTTTAATGAAATAAAATCTGATAGGTGAACAAAAGACTTGGAGGGCCTTCGGTAGAAGTCGCGTACAAGCGCCGTCGCAGTGTACCCGCCTCCGAAGGCAATGGGCCCTCTATGCTTACGGAGCCACTCCCCCATGCCCACTAAACTCTCTCTCCTTGTAAATATCAAACAGATACAGCATGATCAAAAGAAAACTGCTAAAGACTCTGTTAATTATGCGTCCTTAGCTGAACGAGTCGATTAATCAACCAAGTCTCAAGTGCGGGCGTGACCGAGTGAGAAATGGTGCCGGAATGTACGATATGTGGCAGTCATGCAACACGTCCGCCTTCAAACTCACCCTCGTGTTACGCAGAAAACTCCAATGTAAAATCGCGCAACCTGAATGCAAATAGAGCGTATTGCCCGGCCAATCACCCCTCTCTCCCTGAAAATGCTCCCATCCCACAAACTTACTATATATACCATCGACACATCGATCCTTCATCCCACACAATCATCAACCAGGAAGTGCCGGCGTTATGTCAAAGATGCTACCTTACACTGAAGACGTCAATGTTCTTAAAGGATTCACTGATATTGAGAAAATCGGTATTTCTTTCCCCCAAGCTATCTTTTTGTACAGATTGACTGACCGAATCGAAGGTGAAGGAGGTTTTGGAAAGGTGTATAGAGTAAGGTGTGTCAAAACCAGTAAGGTAATTACAGCCTACTCCTACCGCTGCTTCAGTATTTTGATGAATGCTTTCCTAGAACCTCGCGCGGAAAGAGGTTAATTGGGGGATGATGTCGTCTCATTTCCATAAGATGCTTCAGAACGAGGCTCGTATGTTGGCTGATATTCGGCACCCGAACATTGTTGCATATCATGGAGCTGTCAATGATATTTCAAACACAACTTTGCATCTGTAAGTAGTCAAAAGTCAGATGTGCCCTGTCAGCAGCTAAAGTGTGGTGATAGCATTATGGAGTATTGTCCGCTTGGTGACCTAAAACAGTACATCAATGGGTTTTCCAATCAAGGCAGGCTGATCCCGGAGGCAAAAATATGGGAAATCCTAGAGCAGCTCACCATGGCGCTTTTCCGGTGCCACAACGGTTACAATCATCATCGTGATTTAGCGGGCAATCATGGGAGTGTCCTTTATAGCGACAGTCCCCGTTTTTTCCATCGTGACCTAAAGCCTGAAAATAGTAAGTTCCCCAGGCCGAGATTCCATAAATCTTGAGAAATACTAAACCCTCCTCTTTTCTTTAGTCTTCATTTACGATTCTGTCTGCAGCACCATTAAGCTCGGCGATTTTGGCGTCTGTGGTCGCCTGGAGCCAGGTCAACAAATGCGAACCACCTTTGTTGGAACTTCTTCCTACATGTGCCCTGAGTTGCTCCTTTGTGACCCTTATACTGCAAAGAGCGAAGTCTGGGGACTAGGGTGCATCTTGCACGAACTATGCACCCAAACCTTAACATTCACACCACTCCCAGCAGATGGCCTCGATTTGCACATGGACTACATCGGCACCGCAAAGAGATTTTATACAGATATTCCGGGTTTATACTCCAACGATCTCAGAAAACTCATTAAATGCTGTCTACTCCTGAATGCAGAGGAGAGGCCTGGGATAGCGGAGATTGCTGATAGCCCATGTGTCGTCATGGCTCGCGGTGATCGGCGTCTGGAGATGGCCCGTGCCACTTGGGAATCTGAGAAAACAATTAGTATTAGGGAAGCTGAACAAAGACACTATCGATCGATCAAAAACTTCTGGATTAAGTATGATGAAGCTATATCTATCCTTCCCGAAAGGATGGTACGTCAAGATGGAATGAGTGGGTATAATAGAGTCCATAATGACATTCCGACTGCTGAGAGAGAGAAAAAGGATGATGATGACAATGATGATGATCTTAGTACCGAATATATAGGTTCGGAGGATTCTGGTGATGATCACAGGGTTGAGTATGTTGAGAATTAGTGCTGTGGTCAAAGTCATTTGTACATTGGAACTTAGCATAAAACAAGAGAAGCACTACGTATATATGATAATATGGGTACTGGCCAGCTGGTTTTAGTTGGCGTTCGAAATGTATTGAGATAAAACGATGAGCTACATCTTATCAATAGCGAAAAAGGTAGCCGTCTCCTGCAAGGGTACAAATTGTTTGAAGATCGATATCTTTCAAAATCATTAACACGCGAGCTTCTGGTTCTATGGCCTTTCGTGCGATCGAAACGCAAGCATACGTTTCCATGGGAATAGTGATAGCAAATTATGCTAACTGAGCGCGAGCGACCGTACAACGATCGAGTGATACCAATCGTTATTAGATAGCAGGCGCGACGTGTGCAGCATATATATAGAGGTGTTGAAAAGGAGATATGCATCCTAGATTGTGTTAATTATGAACAGCACAGTTCTAGACTCCACGATAAAGGTCTTTCTTTACTTTTCGGCGGTTTTCCCAGCCAATAAATGTAGTAACATGATCGGGGACCTCCCCTAAATAGCCCAGTTCGGATGGTCTATAAAATTGCTGTATGTCTTGGTTACTACCCTCGTATTGTTAGAACTCTCGACAAGGAAAGGACTACAGAAATGCATTTTAGAGGGAAATGGCGGCAAGGTTCGTTTAATTTATACAACGACCTCAAAAAAGTCTAGGCCCAGTTGCGCTTAAGTTTCTTTCAGGGTTATCTACCAGGTATATATGCGAGAGCGGTTATATACGTATTAATCGCTTGGTCCCTCCATACCATCCTGGCCACTAGATCCTGGTTTCACTTGTTTACGTGTATGTACATGTACCGGGGGTTATGGGTTAGTCTGAAGAACCCCATTTTGGGCGGTGAGAGCGTATGATTGGTTGAAGCTGCAGAAAATGATGCTTGGTCTTAGAAAAAGTACTTGAGTAGGCTGCCCCCTCATCTTTCACAACGCAACCTCCGAGACCGCAATTTGACTTTCGTTGCACCCAACTTCATCCCCACAAGGGCTTATGAGCTTAGAATATTATCTAGGGGAAGCTGGAAGCCAGCGCTATTCTGCAGTTATTTTTTTGTATTTTTAGCAAAATATTTTGATTTTTGAGTGAAGATATATGAAAGTTCTTCAGACTTTTTTCCCCCATACAAATTTAGTGCGCTAAGGCCAGACCTGGCCAGTATGATCGATGATAATTGGTTGCGAATTTGTGGCTCCCATATAAAATCCCTGCATTTTCAACCAATAAAGCAGAGTTCTTCACATTAATGGTGAACACCCGGTACATGTTTACTGATCATGGGTCGAGTGATAACCTGTGTAGCAAAACACAGCCCTATGATGTAAGAATACCTTGGCATGAGTACAAACCTTGCCCTTAACCCTTGCCCTATGGGAAATCTTGAGTACATGGGATTTGAAGTCGAAAGTTATAGATTTCAAAAATTGTATTCTTTTTAGGAGTCTACGACATTGACATTGGGAAAAGTTGCGCTTCTCTGATGAATTGCTCCCCAAATTGCAAGGGATGTACCAAACGCAATTGTAACAGAACAACTATCAGAACATCAAAACCGACGATCCTCAGGTTATGGATTCATCAGTAAGACGGGGTCACGTTGACCTAAGGCTTGGCATTAAGGCCAGCCCAACACCCACACTGCACCTTGCTATCTCGGTCGGCCGTTATCTTTTCTTTACAATCGACTAATAGTTAGTCAATGGAATCAATAACTTCACAGAACAAATCACATCAAAGCGACCTGATACCAGGACACGGCACGGTTAATCTGATATCTTTGCCGTTACTATGAGGCCCGGGGCCGTAACAAAGTTTTCGAGACACTCGTATCTTGCCTTAAACTATAGTATCAAGCCGATATTACTATTGTACCCCCATGCTCCCAACCAACAGCGATGCTAAGCGCGCTGTCAAATGTACTAGGAGAAAGGTAAATCACTATGTGATATTTTCGTACAAATAGTAAAGGACGACTTCACACTCATTGTTGCTTGTTTTTATCGCCGATCAATGAGGTTTGGGCATGGCTCAAATGATCGCGTGATATTCTGTGACCCGGTCACTGATCAACATAGTATAAGTGAGGTGGTTTTAAGAGCCGAGATTCTAGGCATCCCCATGCTTCTTACACATGCCCTGTCACTTTCTTCTTACAATCTCGGAGGCTGCAACCTAGTTGCGTATTGGACTTCATTACAAGTACCGATGGGACCGGTGTCAAAAGGGGACTGATTCCAGTAAGAATAAGCAAAATCGAATTCACTCATGCTCAACGGTCGGGTGAGCATAAATATCGTACAGGTTCTGCCAAGGCTGTCGGCGGTACGGGTGATCTACCAGTATCTGATAATCGTGAACGGGTATCTCGTTTTGTGGGTTTAACGTTTAATTTGTGACATATTTATCGTCCTGGGTTCACTCTAAGCCTGGAATTATCTTTTACGGCAGAGCTAGAGGGGACCCTCTTAAAACGCCAACAAAGTCTGTTGTGCACCTGCAGCCTGAACTTGCAAATAAAAGGCATATAACTCATTCGTATATTGATAGTACCCCGCGTTTTGAATGCGGAAAAGAAAGGGGATGGGAGAATTCAGGTAAGAGATTCAGGATCGTATTAATCGCCCTATCCCTACAGAGCATCTGCCAACGCAAAAAGAGCAAAAACACACCGGCAGTAGTTCATCTAATGAAAGAATCTGTGGTAGTACATACGTGCGCCTTGCTTATTTCTGCATCCACGAAAGTGCCGTATGCAGCCAGCTGCCACAGCCGTTCTTCACCCCTTTCCCCCGGCAATGTAAGTGTAAGTGCGTACATATGGATAACTAGAGGTTCGTATGCATGATCTGAGATCTAAATATTACTTCCAGAACAAAATAAGTGCTCGCACGGGCTTTTATTTTAATGGAATTTTACTTTTCGAGAACACACATTGCGTAAACATGACAGCGATGATCATACATTTACGATGAGACTGCAGTGAGCAGCAGTACAACACGTGGATGGCTATACCGCGTATGTTTAATTTTCAATCTCAAAATCGACTATATATTCGTGTAACTCGGGAACGAGACTGCTCTAAACCAATTGATACTTGAGGATATATCAGCTATGTCGGAGGGCTCATTGGTGCAGGTACATCTCAGAGAACCTTCAGCTAGACCTTGAGATATATATACCTTACAAATACGTGACTAATTAAAGATATATTTCAGCTCCCAATATATATATGGCCTAATATGGAATGATTCTTGAAGAGCTACATTTAGGGCCTCACAGATCTCTACAGTAGAGCTGGCAGGCTTTCATCAACCTTGCTACGTACATGTATGTAAAGATGTAACCGATTTTATATACCAGGATTATCGGACTACAGTTGTCTTGGCACATATACAACACCCGGGGCCCGGCGTCTTGCATGTCAACCGCGTGGGAGACATTTCAAAGAAACTACGGCCTCGAACCCAGAGAAGAAATGTAGTCCCGCAAAGTGTGAACATGATTAGGAGAGCTACATGTGAAAACAAGAATTTCATAGATAATCATTCGTCTTGTTATAGGCTTGTCAATGGTTATGACGGGAACCTACATGTACCGCAGGGTACGTGAGTATCCCTTGGACGGATGAAAGTTGCCAAATTCGCGACATGGACCGTGCACCAATTAGTAAGGGAATTATCTTGCTTTTTACGGTTGGCAACAACAACAGAACCAATCAAGAATTTCCAACAATTGCTATATTAGGCTAGTGATAGCTGAAAGAGTGTGGTCGCGAATTTGGCAACTTTCATCCGTCCAAGGGTAGATAGAGTATGGTACATACACTCGCGCATGGTCAGCCGCGCATTACAACCATTTTGGTAATTGCAACCAATCAACGTTGAAAAGTTCCTATGGTGCGACTGACCTGAGTGTGCGAGTGTCTACTCACACGCGGTACATAGTTTCAGAGGTGTTTGAACGAAAGAATTCTACTGCGTTCGGAAAAAGCGATATGGTTAATCAATAGAAATATATCTTGCAATTGCATTAACTGAAATTATCATATTGTGATTCATGATAACGAATTCGGGTCCTCGCCTCAAAGGCTTGGGCTTGAAAGGGTTCAAGAAAGAGACCTTAAATGTCAATGGTGGGTCCCAAAATCTTTTAGGAAAATTGGAAATGATAATTATTGCATCATTACCCAGCAATCTTGCATATTGTGAATAATTGGGCAAATCTTCTCTGTATGTAGCGTCGATTACATTTGAAAGGAACTTCCCAGTACGGTAGCCATCTCCAGTATGTACTTGCCCGTAGCCAGCTCAATATCGCGGGATTCTTTTGGCCACGCATGGCCAGCTCCCATAATTGACCACGGCCAGCTCCAGTACTCGGCCAGCTCCAGTACTCGGCCAGCTCCAGTACTCGGCCAGCTACAGTACGTACCTTTCTAGATCTCTCAGTTTCCAGCGAAATTTGGCGCTTTCAGTCCAGTAAATAATTTCCCATGTACATGTAACTGGCCACCTCCCGTAGTATAATTGATCAATTCATATTAAGTTAATACCGGGCAATGGGGTGTGCCAGTGCACTTGTGCTGTTCACAGGCGCTGGCTCCCAATCTTTTTGTTGCTATACGGGTTAGGGTTACTCCTTCAGCCAATCAGGTCGATTCCGCAATAATCCAGTAATAGAAGATCCAGTACATAATAGATTTGGGATATACTCGTGCGTTAATTAAGTAGTCGGATATCGTTGCAACCAAATGCTTACTAAAAATTCCGACTTTTTAATTAACGACTGAGTAAGGTATTTATTATACTCAAAGCAAAGGCGCCGGCACATCGAGCCATCCCACTCTATCTGAATGATTTCGGATCCCGCATCTCTTGCAGTAGCAGCTGTAAGCTGCTTAATAATCTCCCATCCACACTCATAAATATTATTTGAAACCATCTTATGCATCGAGAGAATACTCGCATATCTATAAAGATATAACTAAATGCATATCTTATTCGGTACATGCATATTCTGATGATCAGAATCAACATAGAATCCAGCATATGAAGCTGATAGAATCGTACTTGCAGGAAACAACGGGCTGCTGCATGTAAATCTAAGGCTTCGTTTTTGATGCCGCTGTCAAAACATAATTACCGGTGGTTTAATTAATACCAGGAACCATTTCCTCATCGCCGTATGATCATGAACACTACAACTGAATCCAAGGCTGGTGCTCCCAGGGTCCTCCCCTGTACACATATATTGACAGCGGAGACATCAAGTGGGGGTCGAAGAGAGGCTGGTAAACGGACAACAACCTACCTATACTCGAATATATACTATGATATATATATTTAAATTGAAAGATCTACTGTTGATTAGCGGCAAATCAGCTCCTCTTTCACAATTATGAAAACAGGCGAATTTAGCTTTTGCTTTTGTGTAGAAAAAATATCAAGTGACTAATATTTCCCCCGTGTCAAAGGCTAGTGCCGGCTTTCAGATCCACGAATGAGGCACTCAATGAGATCTTGGCGCTATTACGTTCAATGAATTAACTCGACAATAAATTTAAATGTGACATATGATACCTAGAAGGATCTAGGAGTGACACGATAGCTGTAACAATCTTGACATGCTCACGTGGCGGCAGTTCTTACTGGGGTAGAGTACGTTGTGCTGCAAGACTAAGCCGTAGGCCACAATTTCAATTTTTAGAGGCCTAGGACCCAATCCGAATCTGACCGATCACTTAATTTACTAGTAGATAGACATACCCCACAGCGGTATATACCGATACCTATAGCCATCCTTTTCTTCGAAATTCATTAACTGTTGGGCATATCAGATGTCTAGGCCAGCTTCGTACTATCAGATATGAGGATCTACTCAACTCAAGCTCACACGTGTCCTGTCAAACTCCCAAGCCTCCTCACTTACTTCCTCTCAGCCCAGTAAATCAATATTTTGGTTAGCGGAGATAGAATCAAGATTACAGATGGGCACTCGTTAATGATACTTTTCTTCAGCTGGTGGTGTATTAATTAAGCCCAATCAGACGTGCCTGTAATAGGAAAATCAGTATGTGTAGATCTTAACGACTACAAGACTTGATACCCCTTGTCCAAATTTTAATAAGAGGCGTCTAGTATATATCTGTCCTTCGACTATGCCATGCCCAAGTGTAAAAGCACTAACAGGCGACTTTGCGATCCGAAGCTTGCACACACCCCGACCAAGGTTCCGGGATCCTCAAGTGAGTGGGGTGAGACAAAGGTGAGATGAACTACCAATTCACTTCATGGATGCAAGTAAAATTAGCTGTCTATTGCCCTTTACGACGACCGGGGGTAAATCTGTATATATCGACGTCCTTTTTAAGATCGCCTCGTCTTGTGCAAAGAGGAGGGACAGTTTTTAAACATGGCCAGTACTTTACACCGTTTCCTCAGGCTCTCCTGCCAGCACATGCATCGATTACGTTTAGAAGATTACACTGTCGAAAGATGAATGTTCTTCTGTTGGAAAAGATCTCCCGGTCCCCCGGATAAGACGGGCAATATGTACTCGCAATTTCACAGCGTTTCCGGACACAACTGCTATTGCATGCCATACAAAAAATAGCCTTGGCGGGTTTTTTCTGTGTATGCAATAGCAGTTGCGTCCGGAAACGCTGTGAAATTGCGAGTAGATTGCACTGTGCCTTATCTAGTAGGAATCACATAGAGTAGATTTCAAGAGTCAATAGACTAGCTCAACGACACACACGCATGTTATTGATCAAGTGTTATTTCAGGGTTTTGTAATAACGCTGATATCCAAAAACCGGATGTGTTCGTAATCCGATTCTTGATAAACATCGAGCTGAGCCCAGACCAGGCTGCAAGTCTATGTTGACGCGTATCCTTTTAGTTGGTCGCTTTAACCGATTTGAGATAGTGCTTAAAAAAATCATAGACATGCGCTACATTATTTGACAGTTATGAGACTGTACAATTCTTTGAGGTAGGTACTGTGCATGTAAGACAGCGGTGCATAACGCAGTGATGTCTAAGGCTCCGGGCCCACGTCCTCAAGCGACGGTTTCCCCGAGTGAGAGGTAGCTGTAAGGCTTAAATTAATTAGAGTAACTCCTGAATTTTCAAATGATTCGAAAGGACATAGTCACTCGCTATTTTGTAGAAATATGTTTCATATATCTCCAAAATAACTATTATTAGTGCTCCTACTTAGTGATGTCAATTCAATTCGATACATATCACTATGTAGTTCTTGTGTAGGCCACGGTAAATTTTGTGCCTAATGATAAGCTTTAGCCATCGTATTGTATACAAGGAGAATCAGACTACATACTCACATGTCATCAGGTGGGCTCCTAGAGCATTAAAGACATCATCATCGTACCTAAGAACTATACTTAACTCAAAGCACTGTATGTATGGACCAATCGCTCAGGGCAAGCACAATACTCATAGTTTTTTGACGTTTCCGGACGCGACCACTATTGCATGCCATACAAAAAATAGCCTTGGCGATTTTTTTCTGTGTATGCAATAGCAGTTGCGTCCGGAAACGCTATGAAATTACGAGTAGTTGGTATCTTAGTCCCATTACCATGGAATTGGACCTTGCCATTTCTTAGTACATACCCTGGCATGCATGTAAGTGGTTGGAGAATGATTGGAGTCTATGCATATTCTAAGACATTTGGATGGTTTGAACTCCCTGGTTAGCCAAATGATAGCAAGCTGACAGCACATCAGAAGTTCGGGGTGATATCCTTTTGCAGACAGCTCTAGCGATAATGAGAGAAAAAAGCACCCCAGCTTCATTTGTCTGCATGATTATTAGCGCCTCGTGTTTCAATATCATAGCTGGTATTCGGGGTACAACGCACCCTATAGTTATTAACTTCCGCTGAAGTTTTACCGTGTACTGTCCTTCACGGGGTAATGACGGACTCCGGACCTTGTTGACAGACAGCTAAGCCCAGTTTTGCTTTCAACCGCCGGTCAAAAGGCCCTGCCCGTCAACACCTAGTGTCCGTCAATACCTCGTGAACGACAGTAACTCGTTGTATGAGCTCCATAAAGCATCTCAGATTAATACCAAGTTCGGCTGAGTATTCAGGGAAGCGGCCGCAACTATGTCCGGGATCCAGAAGGAGCTCGGGCAGCAAAATAAAACGCCGATATTGCCTGGGCGGCGGCGGTAATTGGAATCCAGTCAGAAAGAATCGATTTTCAACGCCTCGATGATTAACAAGATGGGAATCTTTAATCAAACTACCTATGGGTGTTGTGCAGTACTGTAGCGTCGTGAATCGTTACTGGAAATACTAAATATAAAGTTCCTATACTCGTAATTTCATAGCATTTGTGAACACAACTGGGTGTGTATACCCGCAAAATCCTGCATGAGGCTCCAGGTTTTGGTGTATGCACACCCAGCTGTGTTCACAAACGCTATGAAATTATGGGTAAACCGTTAGAAACCATCAGCAGGTATAAAAATAAACATCAACGCGAGGTCCAAAAGCATTTGTTTTACCGTCCGTACTGCCTTAACCAACTGCAGCCCAGAGAAGGTATATGTATTGTATGTATGCATGAATGTACTGCATGTAGGTATTCTACCTATTGAATACCTGTCCATTCATCCCACCGAAACCTGCCCGGGCCAATTAAGCTCAAGTATGCGCATACATAGGTACTCATCTGGCAAGATCGACTGGTAGCGATCCAAGTCCCTTGTCTCAAATACTTTTGATCGGACAATTTCACAAGATGTGAATCTATGTGAACTCCCCGATTTTTAACACGGTTTAATCTGGTTTTAGGCACCACTAACCCTCAGAACCGTGAAAAACAATTAGTGTCAGGTTGAATGATGTTGCTCCTGTTTCATAGGATCTAGATAGTTCATGGGGGGTGTATCTACTGGTATGATGATGGACGTTGGTGTTTTTTTTTTTTTTTGGCATTACTAAGCGGATTAAGGTTTAAAGACATCAAAGCGAGGGCCAGGCATACATAATTTGCTCGATAACGTAAACATGTTGCATAAAAAAGCGTATTATAGGCCATGGATCAAGCTGCAGGGGGGGTAAATGGGCATGTATGAATCAGAATTCTCCCCCGTCCGAGTGGTATAAGACATGCATGTAGGTACATGTAGAGTATCTTCGCGAACGACGGCTCAGAGCCACTCGTTGGTGACCCAATGACTGTAACGGTTATTTGCTTGGCAACTGTAACGCCCAACGGACAGGCTCAATACAATCGTATTCACCAACGATCACTCGTGCTTATGTATCGTGTGAGTGGAGTTGTGTCTTGATAACTCTAGGGCTAACTTTATAAAGTCATCATATCTGGGATGTTATCTGATAATATAAACGGCTGGGGGCGGCCACTAGGTGTGTGGATCATAAGGGGGCGCACCGCACGGGCAAGGCAGTGGCCAGCTCACCCTCGCCTCTCGGGAACGGGAACGGATGCATAAGAGTAAGTAGAAAAGCCGTCTGTCACGAACGGGATGCTTTTTAAAATATCGCAATTTGGCCGGCGCCCGCGTCTAGCGTTTAATAGTGAATATTCCCCACCACCACCACTAGCCATAATATTTCGATATGGTGAGAGCCAGGACCCCAAAACTAGCCTAAACCTAAACCTCTCAAGCCATTGAAGCGACACAAAGTACGTATGTTTTCGTAGATTCCCTTGATCAGCCGCTTCTGATTTCTAGAACGAACACCTGGCCTCATTGAGCTGCTGCTGCTGGATCCTGAACGGGAGCGAAAAGTGTAGCGAAATTCGACGGCCTGTCCTTTTCGGCGTCGAGGCGTTCAATGTGGCGTACACCCGCACTGTCTTTGGCGTTCGTCCCATACTCTACCTGAACGGCATGGTGAGCCATACGTTACGCACGTGCACAGACGGGGAAAAGGAAACCGTTAATCCTATCCCTCAGCGCTATTCGTGGAAGTACACCCGACCAATAGAGTCGTAACTTGGTATGTATATCCATGGTGAGCTAAAAGCATTTCCCCTGGTTATTTCGTGATGGATGGAGAGAGACCGAAGAAGAAAAGAAATCGTGAACCAATCGGGGCATGTGGCAACGTGAGACATAGAAATAGATAGCCATATCAGCAATCATGATAAGTGAGAGAGAACATGCAGTCAATTTCAGAACAACATATGGGGTTCTCGAGGGAGTACCTACGTGTGCAGATAATGATTGCATGCTTGGAATGGGCAAAGGATAGAGAGAGTACTATCTTATGTTTTCCACAACACACAAGATGTGTGTGAATATATCAAACGGTTTCAAGCGCTATCTGGTCGGGCCCTCGGGTAAACCTTCGTGTTATTTTGATCCTCGAGTCGACATTTACTTTCGGATTTCTTTCCCTCTCTCAGGATTGAGTGAAAGTCGAATGCACCCTGTTGCACCTGAAGGGCTAATTTTATTCCAACATTTACATAATCCAGAAGTTATGCTTCCAATCTCTAAGTCTTGGGTAGCAAAACTGAATATCTGGGGCGCTCAGACCGCCAAAGAGCTTTAAAAAGCGGGTTGAGGTTGAAAGATTGCTCGCACAACCCTTGACAGCCGTTGCATGGATGCGGCCTATTATCGAAATACGGCCCAAAGTTCCAGCTTGGAAATCGAACAGCATGCAGCTCAACTCATTTTTGGGCCTCAAACCATGCAAATGTCAGATGAAATCGAAAAATCGCAAAGCGCCGCTACCAAACAGACTTGATCGGGCCAGAGGCGGCGAATCGAATAAAAAAATGTTAATTCCGAACCCGTTGCAACGCCTGATTGTACCGCGTAAAGGATCCGTAGGATTGAATTGTGATAACTGTAATTAGCTAAACCGTTTATAGACAACTTACAGCTCGAGGAGTTTAATTCGACTAATAAAACAATTGGAATAATAAAATACCTAGTCAGTTAATTGGGGATTGGATTCATGAGACCACGCATGAGTGGCGCTCGTTCAAGGCGGACTAGTTTGGCGAGGAAACCGGCGAGCTTGATACAACGAAGGGGGATGGCTCAAGCCTGTGTACGTGTAAGTACATACATGTAGATCTATATGATCCGGTATATATATTTGGAGTGCAGACTGTTAATTATATATTGGCACCGAAGGCACAGTGTAGCCCTTACGTACGCGTAATTATAGGATATCCGTTATAGGTTATGTGGGTATTTGTGAATATGGTCGACAGTATCACAAAGTACATATTGCACAAATCGTATAATATCAATCCTAGCTTTCTTCCCCCATTATTTAGGTATGTCCTAACCCCAAAACCTCATGTAAACACTTTTCACAGGTCCAGAAAAAAAGTATTTACGTACTTGTATGTACATGTATGTTGACAGTCTAGCTTGACAACATTGCGCTATTGTGATGCTACGGGAGATCACTGTCCAGGTCTAGTATTGTTACAACTACCCGCATGAGCTAGATACAGAAAATTAGCGACCACGAGCACCACACCCTCCCAGAAAGTGGCGTTTCCCCCCCACCTTCTATGGTCTAGGGCGTATAATTTACTTTGGACACCATGACGTCTATATGGAGCCTACAAACGAGCCAATGTAGCACAGAACACTTATGATAAGGTCGAGGAATTGGCACATACTCCAGACCTTGCAACCTTAAACAGCACACTGTAGAATTTAGGTTTAAAAGGCTAAAGACGAGATGGAACCCACCTCTAGTAACCCTGACGTTGGAGGTGACCATCATCATCATCATCATCATCAGCATCAGAATCAACATCAGCATCAGAATCAGAATCAGAATCAGAATCAGAATCAACAGCAACAGCGTCAGCTTCAGCTTCAGCATCAGCATCAGCATCAGCATCAGCATCAGCATCAGCATCAGCATCAACATCAGCAACTGCAACTGCATCAGCAACAGCACCAGCAACGGCAACTGCATCAGCAACAGCACCAGCAACGGCAACGGCAGCAGCAGCAGCAACAGCAACAACAGCAACAGCAACAAGAACAACCGCAATCTACTATGGTTCCTCGCGTTCAACTCAAAAAGGAAGACGATCAAGGAAAATCACCATCCCTCCACACCATTCAACCTATTGCTCGAAAGCGTCGATGCGTATCGAGTGCATGTATTCCTTGTCGGAAAAGGAAATCAAAGGTATGAAATAGCCTTTATTGAAATGGCAAATGTTTATACGAATCCGCTTGGGGTAGCACCTCAAAGCAGCAAAAATTGCTAACGTCGGTTCCTGAAAATAGTGTGATGGCGTCTCGCCAGCTTGCTCTACATGTACTGCAGTTTATCGCACAGAATGTGTCTACGATTACGAGGGAGACCACCGTCGGAAAGGAGCTTTAAAACGAGATCTGGCAGAATTGAGTAAGGTACATCAAGACTTAGAAACAATTGTTAAGACAATTCGTTCTGCTTCGGAGTCAGATGTGGGGGACCTTGTTAATCATCTCCGTGAGCACGGCAATCTGGCGGATATTATGATCGGTATGCCAGATGGCCCAACAGCAATTTCTTTGGAGATAGACTTAGGCCATTTGGTGGAGAAATTTCGTGTGGGCGGAGGTGGAGTAGGGTATAACGGATCTCTGGGTGATGAAAGTTCTGATCACAGAGAGATAACTAGTCAAAATACTTCACACATTTGGACCAATGTGACGACAGATGTTAGCTTTATATCTGATCTTCTTGTGAGTTTAGCGACTAGTCCAATACTTCAAAAAGACACGGCTTGGAATCCTGCTGATAGTAATCCCTTTCGCGCAGTCTTTATATTTCACTTGGAACCATCCTTATTACGTTCTCTTTTCAAAGTCTTGCTTCTTGGCCGACATGAAAAAGGGTCGAAGGAAATACTGCAGCCCTCTTCTCGTCAATGCTATTCTCGCACTGGCGTGTCACTTCTCGAATCACCCGGATGCTCGATCAGAACCGAACAATCCGAATAGTGCTGGTGATCACTTCTTTGCGGAGGCCAAGCGACTCTTAGCATCAGAAGGGGATACTCCATGTTTGACATCTGTTCAAGCGCTGGCGCTTATGTCACTTCATGAAGCGGGGTGTGGCCGGGATTCCAGTGGATGGATGTATTCAGGTCGGGCATTTAGAATGGGTCTAGACCTGGGATTCAACCTCTCGCTGGATAATTTAGGTCTATCTCCAACTGAGATTGAAGTCCGCAAGATAACATTCTGGGGCTGTTTCACTATTGACAAGTATGGAAAACACAACTTGAGATATGAGACCTTAGGCTAACGCACAGAATAGAATGTGGTCATCGTTTTTGGGAAGGATTCCACAACTTCCGTCATCCATTGTTGGCATCCACAAACCGGGAATTCTTGGCCCCCTTGAACGTGAGACGTGGGAGGCCTACGGTAGCCCTGTCCGAGCTTCCGTCGGATTAGCACAACCGGGTCGTATACAGACAGTGGCATCTCGCTTTTGCGAACTTTCGGAGATTCTGGGAGATATTTTGTCCATGTTTTTTTCGCCGCGAGAGCGTGTGACATTTATTAAGCTCAACACGCTATGTTCTCGGCTGAAAAAATGGCACGGCGGGCTTCCACCGGATATGGGTGCTAGGAATGAGGCTTTGCCATCCATTCTTGGACTTCAGTAAGTGATAGATTCCTTTTTTTTTGTATTATGCGCTGTAGTGAGTGTTTTTGGAAGGTCAAAATGTGTATATACTAGCCTACATACTTATTTTATCTATATTTATGTAAAAGGGGCTAGCTAACATTATTTTTTACAGCATTTATTATCACTCTACCCTGCTTCTTCTTTTACGTCCTTTCTTTCATAAGGACATGCCAATCACTGGCATTTTGCCCCGCGAGATCTGTCTCCAAGCAGCCAACGATATCATAGTCCTCACCACCTTATATAGAAAATCTTACGGTCTGCGGCACACTGTTATACACATTCCACAAATTATTTTCACGGCTTCCACCGTTCTCCTGATGAATTTTCCGTCAGTGGCTCCCCATCAAATATCCAGTCCCACTCTTACTCGCTCTTTGAAGGATCTGCAAGAACTTTCTGAGACATGGTATTGGTGCAACCTTACGTTACGTCACCTTTCAGCTGAGGCCGAAAAACGGGGAGTTGACTTAGGGCTACATTGGGATATGATTCATCCAGTCCATATGGTTTCTAGGACTTTGCATGTCCAAAATCGGAACACGGGTGGTGGGCACGCGTTTGCTCAGGAGCACTATTTTTCGCCGAATTCCCAGGGTTCTGCGCAACTCAATAGCCATGGAGGGTCTGCATGGATCAACGAGGAAGAAGACGGAGTGCAAGGTTTTGTTGACTCTCTGATTAGTTTTCCTAGTGCCATGGACGATTGGAGTTGTATGGGTCCCAATCCCTAATGCGCTCGTACTGGCTGTCTAGCAAATCTCCGAGGAATAGGTAACCATTATTTCTTTGGCGGTAATAAGAGGATCTCAAATCGGGGATAAAGGGCTTCCATGCGGTTTAGGTCCCATCATTTTGTAAATAATTTATTCTCTGTGATGGTGGTGATGGTTGTGGTGGTGGTGTAATGGGGTGTTTTTGTTTTTGTTTTGTTTTACGGTGGATCGGGGTGTGGCCTATCTTCATTACTGTACAACTCTCTTCGGTGTTGTGTATATATATATATTGGTTGATTATACTTGCCGCTGGAACAAGTTCTATAGGTCTGTTGATGTGGATATTGTGACAGAGCCATAACGTCAATTGAGAGTAGAAACTTGTTCTTGCGAGTACTCGATTTCTTTTATGATAGGCAATGGAGTCCTATCTTACATCATTACACTCGTTACATTGTGTATATTTTATTTATGTCCAGATCTGAATTAACATTCGAATTTGGATATGTGTTGGGCCATACTTGTTAAAGTGACAGGGAGATTAAACTGGGAGACTTCTAATTTTATCGGTCTATGAGGTACCCGGAACTTACGTACGTATGTATAGCGGTAGGTAATAAGTGATGGAACACAGCGATACTTGTTTTTGGTAAAACGCCACCAACATTTGGTGTTTGTACTCTCAGGGCGTCCCATCACTTATTACCTGTCGGTGTATATCGGAGGTTAAATATCACTAGCGCTAAATTACTCGAGCCTGGATTTGAGTGGACGGGGTGGTTGTTTTGGCCGAGATATCCGTTCATATACATACATGTAGTTTCCAAAGCGGTTAGTCGAACTAGCTCGATTGAGCTCACTAAATTCATCCAGAGAGAAGGCTATGAATTCTCTAAATGCGGTCAAATGGTAATAGTGTTAACGGGGGTAGCACTATTTCGAACTTCGAATTTCAAAAGTTAACATAATCCAGCGAGTGATATTCCATGCTTCAAAGTCTTGGTCTATTTTTTTTTGTTTAATTCATTAATTGCATAAATTCTCGGTCTAGATAACATGGTATGCCTTAATTATCACCCCATATCCGTAACAATCTATGTATCTAGAGTTTAATGGATTAGGGTATATATGTGTTCCTGTTCGTGGCACCAAGTGCTTCATCATAGATCACATGGGCCTAGCGCCCTGAATTTGCAGACACGAATGAACTATCAACCAACCAATCAATCAATCAATCGATGGACCGGGTCCTGAATTTAGCCTCAACTTAGCAGCTAGATCGGACGGATTGGGCAGATCGGGCACTTGCCTTTTACAGCTACAGCTATGAGCAGAAATTCCCAGGTCTAGATATTGATAAGGTCTGGGCCGCTAAACAAGACCGACCCCCCTCTCTGTTTTTACACCCCGTTCTGAGACACCCGAATATCGTGATGTTGAGAAAATTTGCGACTGTTAGTAGAGCGCATATATTTACCAAGTACTATTTCTCACAATTGAAACTTCAAAATTGATAGTCCCCCTCCGCAGCGAGTTAGCCATAGAATTAAGGCCGCGTCCTCGCAACCGCCATTTCAGATATTGTGGGGTTACGACTTGCTAATATAGCAACGGAATATGTCAGGATGGCAACCTGGCAGAAATAAAAATTTAGGGCGTGTTCTGCTACCCATATCACATCAAGCCTTCATAAGCCACAATGGTGTCTCGATGAGTGTAAATTCATATGAATAAGAGCTCTAGCAATACAATAGTTAGGGATGGTGAATTGGTTGTGAATTTGGTGCTAGCGCGGTGAGGAGATACAAGCTTGAATATTTTGGTCTGAGCAGAATATTTTAGATCGTGATATTGGGGCTCTAATAGGATGACAAATATCACAAAAAGTAGTTGCTCGAACACTACCTTCAGAAAGAATCTCACATATTGTGCCAAGACGGCCGAATATCGTGATATTCGTTGCAACAGGACGCGGCCTAAGGAAGGTATGATTGAAATAACTCTGAAGTTCAAACAATTTCTCATGCTACCTGTGATATATAATGACAAGATATGAAAAGTTTAAGCTGCAACAATAGGATGATGACTCCTATGGTGTCCGGTAACTGTATTTGGTATCCTTTTGACGTGCCTATTTCACAGCCTGGAAAGCAACCCCGCCCAAAGTTGGCACTTGTGGATGCCGCTTTAAGCTTTGGAGAGTGGCCAAGTGTCCATTGTTAGAATTGACGATTAGTAAGTGCGCTCTAACCTCGCAAGATTCATATCTCAATTTTGTAGAATGGAGCGTTAGTAAACTCTCGGTATTCCGAAAAATTCTCTGGGTGGCTATGGTTTCGTTGGCGTACTGGTAGGATAGGTTGAGAGCATGGGGCTACCTTTAGCCTAGTTGATATCGATCGGGAACGTTCAACCATATGGCCATGAGGTATTGCATCGTATCTCCGCATTCGCCTTCGCCAATATTGGAGAGGTTTTAGAGAATCATATTTCAACCGTTTTAATATGTGCTGGGGGTTAGGGCGCACGTAGCGTTCCAATGCTCTTTCCCTTGATTACTGCATAATGAATCAGAGACTGATCAATGATGCAGGTATGATAATTGAAGTAACTCTGAAGGTCTAGTAGGTGTGGTCCATGAGGCTGCTTGAGGCGAGTAGACGCAAGTGCCTCGTATGGTCTATACCTTTACTTGCTCGCGCAAAGAGAGTTGATGCCTCGAGGTATTCGAGTTGGCTTGTGGCAGGTAATTAAATTACTATATCTAGATCTGTCAGAACTGCATTTTATTGTAATACTGGCATGTAATGTAGGGAATGGATGCCTTCCCGTGTATGTTTAGAAGGTGTTTAGCGGCGGTTTGAATGAAATTTAGAGTCATAAAATTTGCATGGCAACGCTCCAGATTCAGAATCTGAACGGGGCGGGGGGGGACGTTCAAATTTCTAAATCTTTAAAATTTGAAGGGCGAAATATGATTGGTTAATAAGGGTTCCGGGTGGGTCCTGATGTTACGCACTAAACTCAAGTAGTACTTAAAAATCTAGAAAGTATTGTTCGCCATTGGAAGGCATTCGCATCCAGATTCAGAAATCCATTTTCTAAACGCCTTCCAAAGTTTCACGGGAATTCACCCAATACTTCCAATGTTCCTATAGCTATCGAAAATACGAACCTACTGATGATTACCTAAACCTCGGGCAGTTCAAGGCAAGAGGATTTGCCTCGTCGACCCCCATGCCTTGAGCTCTCTTGAGGCCTCGAGCGTCAATATATGCGTCGTAGACTACACCAACCCTAACTTTCCGCAGTGAGATATTAATAACACCTTATCATGTATCTTGCAGATTTCTTTATTCCTTTATCCTTGATGTTTTATGTAATTTAACAATTAAATACCCACCTGGCCTGAAGTCTGGGGAGAGATATTATGGCGGGTGTTGTTATGTCTGTCGCTCAGAGAAGTTAGTCATGCCCACAAAGACAAGATAGATGTTTTTTGGTATTTCTACTCGTTTCTATGGCATCACCGTGACAAGTTTAATTTATGATTGATAGCTTTTGTTTTAGCATGAATTTAGATCCACTTTCTGGTCTTAATCATCGAGAGCCTCAGGATCCCTAAAATTTGACTAGATACCCTCTGTGTCTTATAACTAGTGAGAAAACAGCATAATGCCACGTAAGGCCAGCTAGTCGCTGTTTCTCTTGCAATTGATAATGATCAATAAAAATGGTTTCTAGAATGTAAAGAAAATGATTTCTAAACCTTCGTGCTACACCGCACTGCCTCAGTTGATTATATTAATATGTCAAGCGTAGAGGACCAGGCTCTTAATACTAAGGCGATGACAACGAGCTAAGCATTATATCATGATAAAGGTATTTTACGTCTTCTTCTCTGGGCATTAGTAATTGAGGACTTAAGCTATGCGTATGAAATCCCATGATACTGGTAACGATCACAATAAAAAGATATTAGGCGAATACGGCTGTATAAGATGTTACACAATCGTTTGGCTCCCGGTTTTTCTACAGAGATATTTAGCGAAATTGCAGCCTAGCATTGTAGCTTTACTAGTGATTATATTAAGGCATACGTAGATTTCAAGAAGCTGACTGAGAATCATCGAGAAAGATTTTGCTTCTGATATCAATCGTAGATCGGCGAGGCGGTATATACCGATTAGGTCCCAATAAGGCACTAAAATCGCCAGGGCTGAAGTGGCTGACGCAAATGGAATTACAATGAAACATTGAAGGGAGTCAAGTATGGTGTGTGATATTTTGTTGCATTGGTGATCATTGACATCAGCAAGATGAATTTGCTTTCTGGTTAAGCACCCTGTAAATCAGGGAAATTGACTGGGGGCCCTAATATTGGTATGAATTTGGGGACATCGTAATAATTGGGGTATGCTTTAATAATTACTAACCTGTAACACTCAAATTAGGCCACGGGTAAATACATGCAGTATCAACGAGACATGTGGTACATACATCTAGGGTTTGTGCCCAGCACTCTACCGAATTTCAGCCGCTCCTTGATACGCCACAATCAGCGGCGCGTGTTTCAGTGAAACAAAAACCCTTGCCTTATAACCTAACAAAACGAGTCATATTTGTCCGTGACCTCGCTGCAGCCATTAAAACTCCCGTTTTAGGAAAATTTAGGGACCACATCTGTAGCTTAATTTAGAGCAGGGGTTAAAGTTCTAAGTCGTTATGCCTAATTAGAAAATACTTCTACGCGTTTAAAGTCGTGTATGATACGGTTAAGATAGTGTTTATACTTTATTGGTGTCTAATTGTAGAGCGCTAGTATACCTGTACTATGCGCGATGAGGTCTGGGACATCTTGAATGAAGTTATTAGTAGGCACTAATCAGTATTCTTTCTTCCATTGATTCCTGAATTGTATGCCGATATCTTTCGTGCCAATTTCAGAAGTATTAGTCTTAAACATCCACCGAGCGGAATTTTCGGGGTCATCTTGAGCTGAACTCTAATTCATGGTAAAGCCGAGGCGCAGGGTTCTTTCGCCTTTTTCGGTAGCTCCTGCTCGGCCGCTTGTGCTTCTAGAAAATGGCGCCATCCAAATTTGAACAGAACAATAAACAAGATATTCGGATTTTCGTGTGTGTAGGAGAAAGAAATAATTAGCAAATTCCAGTTCGGTATATATTTTCAAAACCGGTGGGTGGTACGTACACGTAAGTGCATCCATCCTACACTGGCTGAGCATGAGCTAGAACGAAGGAGAGGTCATTATTCCTTATTGTGCTTTTGCTCTAGACCGTCAATATTAACTCAATTATAGACGGAGAGTAACGGGATATATGTGCACATCCAAGCTGAACGAAGAAAAGAAAGAAAGCTTGTGTATGTACTGTGTCATTGATCCATGGCAACACCGCAGTCTAAGTGTCATACGTCAAAATAAACTTTGACTGCGCGAATAGGCGCAAGCCTCCTCACTCGCTCCTCTGCCATTTTTTATATTCATCCTGGTGTGTATCTAGTTCTGCCGACGCAGGTACATACATCAAAGGGATGAGGGTCTGAAGGGGCTGACGAGCCATATCCAATCGTCATACCAAGCTTCGTATGTGTTACACCAGCCCTTACCCTGGGCTAAGCCTCTTCCACCTGATCTACGTTCCAGGGTCGCAGGGGCAAAAAAGACTGTTTCTTCCTCCCCTTGAACTATTTAGCACAGCCTCATGCTCCCTGACCTCACATCCGGCCAGTCAATGTGCTTCAACAGTCATAGCCATGATCCTTTCTCCAAGCGAGACCTGTCGGGATCCGTGGAGCAGCACATCCTGCATGTCATATCCTGGGGAAAAACCGAATTCCTGTCGATTCGCTTGAGCCCTCCTCGTACATTATAGATTTGTGCAGATGAGGATGGTCCCAGGAAGCGGGATAAGATATTGTACCTACATCCACACTACATGTAGAGTAGGACAGAGCGAAACAGAAAGCCTAGCCTCTTCTTGGTTGCATGGAGATCTGACACCGAGTGCAGGTGTTAATGCATCATCTTTTGATCAGGGTACTTGCGACTCAGTGACTCAAAACGTCTGTCTTGCTAATCCACGAGACCTGCATACCCCTTCACGCGGTGACATTGTGCGAATAGTTCGCAAATCCAGCTGGCCTCAGAGTTGGCCCTATGAGCCCCTAATTATGGTGATGGCGAATCGTTTTTGCCGAAACAGACATATTCCCCTGTTTTGACGGTTTATGCGGTTGGTTACCTGTCGTGGTTGTGGTGGTGGTGGGGTTGCATCGATTTGATTGTGGCAGGACGGCGCGCATAGCCTGGGATGACATCCAATTACGAGGCCAGAAAGAACGCAAGCGCGCCAACATCAACTACACCGGTATTGGTATCGCATGGGACCGGTCTCTGAATTATCTATAAAGACAGATCTTCGTACATGATGATCACCCGTCATTCAAAATTCAAAATACCAGCATACGTACATAATCTACAATTACATATACCAGAGTCTGACTCCTTCGAAACTTCAAGTCTTTCCAATCACAAGACCATCACTCGTATCTAGCTGTCTTGAGAATCACAAGACCTCTATCAAGACCACCATCTATCTACCTGGCCCAGACATCGATATATATATAAGGTCTTTGGATCTTCCACTTGTTCTTCCTGTCAACAATCTCCACTCATCCAGTTCGCTCATCCAATCCACACGTCTTAATCACAACTAAATTCACAATGCCGTCGCTCGCTATGCGCGAATCTTGGACCATTGAGGACAGAAGTAACATGATTACAGTCCGCGAGAGACGCCGTTACTCTACTTCCGCTGCTTGTGCTACAGCTAAAGTTCATATTAATGTTCTACCCCCTCCTCCTCCACCAAAGGAGATTCGCTGGGTTCAACCCTATATGCCTCCGGTGGTGATCCAATGTCCTCCGGTGGTCCAGCCTGCCCCTGCTCCTCTCTACAACATCGAAGCTACTGCTGAGGAGATTGCAGACCGTATTTGCGCTGAGAACACCGAGAGGAACAAGCGTATCTCCCTTGAGGCCTGTCTTGAGGATGAAAAAACTCGTCGCCTCGAACTGGAACGGGAAGTGGAGATAGAGAAGGCAAGGAGAGATGTGGAGGAGGCAAAGCGGGAGGTAGAAGAGGCACATAGAGAGGCAGAAAAGATCTATCTCCGTGAGAGGGAAGAAAGGGCCCGTCGCCGGGTCGCCGACGAGTACACTTATCAGACTAAGTCTCTTGGAAATAGCCCTAGGACTAGCGGTGAGAGCTTGTGGTCGACGGTTGCTGTTACTTCCACTTCGTCTCATGGGGGACTGGTTGTTCATGATCACCGTCATGGTCATCACCACCACCACCATCACCGCCATCGTAGTCACTCCGAATCAAGAGACCGTAGGTGTTCCAGGTGCGGGGACTCGGACCACAGCTCTCGGGACTGCCGAGTCGATACCATCTACATACCCCAGAACAGGGTACGACATATTACTTATCGTTCATAGATGTGTCCCGGGGCCCGGGGAAGGAATTGAGATTGGCAGAGGGAGGAATGGAGAAAACAAACCGAGTCAACCATACGCGTAACGCCATACCAGCCGACCAGCTTGACCAGTAATTACAGATAAGCGCGTTTCTCGGGATATTCCATTGCATCAGATCTATCCTTGATGTAGACCAACGACAACTCGGATGCAGTCAGAGATAGGCTTGCTTCTCTTGAGGGGAAGTTGACTCATGAGCCAAACCCTGTCAAAGCACCGATTGTTCGACAACGAACCCAGGTTCACTACTCAAGTCTTAGACATGTTGTAACTTTTGATTCCGTTTCGTTTTATTTTTTATTATTTTGGTATCTCTTGGTTGTGGCTTATTATTTGGGGTTCTCGATGCGGCGACGTTTGTGGTGAGTGTATTTGTGGCTTTTTGGTTTTTTGTCAGTTTTGTTCTCTTTTCTTCTTCTATTTTATATTTTATAATTCTCTCTTCTTTTTATTTGGACTTTTGATGTTTGGGATTTTATTTTTGCCTCTTTTTGCGGTGTTAGTTTTATCCTGATTGATGCGTGCATTTTGTGTTTATTCTTATTTTTCTCATGATTACATGTATGTTCGAGTTGAAGGTAGAAGATTTCCTGGTTTATTTCCTTTTCTCTATTTCTAGGGTTATTGGGTTATTACATGCATGATTTGTATTTAGATGATGTTGGATACATGTATTTAGTACATGTATGCAACTACATATGAACGCCTAAGGCGATCTTTTGCGGCTCTTCGATCACTGTAGCACCTGTTTCGCGTTTTATGTACTCGTGATGCGCTTGTGGTAGCTCCGCTTACGCCAGACTACACGGCCATCCATCCCAAAGAGGGTCATTATCTCTCCGCCTGTACCCATGATAAGGTCCCGAGTGCTCCTTTCGGGAGTAATATGGGATGTTGATAGAAAATATCACCGCACATGTTTGTCGCAAGAGTCACCTCTACTCCTATCCTAAGTCTACTCCTATCCTAAAAAGGGAAGCGGGACAACCAGAATGTAGGCTTAGGCAGCCACAGCCCTAATCACAATATTCTATTTACAACTCTTTACCCGACCGGGTTTAGGGTTCGCCAAGACTTACGAGTGATAAGTCGTGACCTCAGCGGAAACTTTCACCGGAGGGTGACGGCAGAGACCTGGGGTGGTGGCGCGGGTGTGTGGCGCTGAGGGTGTACGTAGACAAACTTTATTGAGAATAAGGAAAAGGAGGGGTGATTAGTGTTTCTGATATCATCTGATGGCATTTTTTTTAAAAAAAAAATCTTTTTCGTGCACGAGGCCCCGAAGTTTGAGTATGGTGGTGGTGTTGGTGGTGTATGGGTCATATGCGCGTCCTTCAGTGGTCAGAACCATAAATTGGCTCAAGTAAACCAAGTTAGAATGAAGAAGACGCATATAGCCACTATGGATTACTGTGGACCCTTTTTACCAGCCCGATGTTACCAAATAGGCCGTCGGAACGGCGACTAGACGAAACCCGGTCTTGTATAATATCTCAGGTCTGTACGACCGATATGGCTGCCTTAAAATCGATACAAGTGGGGCGGCGGCCAAGACTTGTGGGTACTAGAAGTTACTACCGGCCGGAACCAAAGGTCAGATCACTTGTGGGAAGGCGGCGGTGCTGGTGATGAGTAGATGATGTTATTTTTCCTCTTGTAGGAATCTGAGCTAGAATTAAGGGAGGGCGTACTGACCGGCAAAGAGGGATGCAGCTAGAGGCACAAAATATGAATGAAAGAGATCAAGGTGTTAGGCCTGGGCTGCTGCAACCCTTGGCCGACGCGATCAAATGATGTAGTAGATGTGTAGGTACGTACAGTGAGATTCAGCTCAACCGGCGGGGTAAGAGATGTGCGCATCGGAATGGGACTTAGGTCAATGTAGATTATTCTAGAGTGTTTGCGGCCGGGTCATAAAAGCTATACGTACTACCGCATGTGGCTAGAGCTATATCGATTACTGTCGAAATGTTCAACTTGCCTTGCCCAGGTGTTTGTGATGTGAGATACGGCTACAGGACACCGAATACACTATCCAGACCAGCCTATTCATTATCAGCTAACCAGTAAACCTCACAGCCCAAAATCTAGTGGCAAAATAATATGACTTGCATCGAACTGTGTTCAAACAACTCTCTGGCACCCAGAAATCAGGTATGACGTGCTCGCTTGGATATTTTTTGATGAATTCAAGGACTAAGGTTATCATTGTGCGTTCTAGATCTATGGTCAGCGGAGAATGCTCTTTAAGTTCAGAAGAGGCGAAGCTTCGAAATCGGCTGACGTTCTATTCAGTACTTTGCGCCTCTGAAGAACGCTGCTATCGTGAGTCACAAAGGGTAAACTCCTATTAGGACTTATATAATTATGGCGACAATTAATATGGTGTCAAGTACTCGGTTATGGACTTGTTCACTTCGAACTGGTGGGAAATCGTAACTGTCACCTATAACACCCGAACTGAGCTAATGATATTAGTAATGGGTGCTAGAAATAGACTCTAAGAGCTATATTGTCTGTGCTAGGAGTCGATGTAGAACTATCTGACCTACGCATGTGTTTCTGGGTACTTCATACACGTGTACATATACTACCACAAGGCTGATATATATGACCATATGATATGATTCTTAAGACAAATTCGAAGCCTTTTCAGGCATACGTAAGTACCAGCGCTCAAACTGTGGGAAATCCTAAAGATGTACTTTTATGGGGGCCTGGTATATGGACGCCTAAACCCACTGAGATAAAGCAGCTAAATAATCATACGCAAGGTTCAAGATATCATGAATTTGGTCTCGTGATCATAGGCGAGGGACGTGATTGACTTGGCGGCCAAGAATACGCCGACGCGGTATGGTAACAAGTCTAGAAGCTTCACAGCTTTGGATACCTGAATAATCTATAAAACGAACCCAGTTATGAATGCTAGCTGAGATCACGTAATTCCTTCCAAGTAGTATGATTCGTGAATGGCTTGCGGTCATGGATTATCACTCACCGGAGCATTCTATTAATTGGGTCTGGGCCGGCAAGATTGTACCTACATACGGGTCGGGATCGGGGTTTTTGGGGGTAAGATGAAGAGGCTCGACTAGGTGTGTGCTTAGCTAGATTACCGAAAAATCTAGAAGGTATTCTGACGTATATTCCACAGATGCGTCGACGCTAGTGGGGGGAGGGTCCCTGGGCACATACTTGTTTCAAATTTCCCCTACCCCTGGCCGTGTGAAAAAACCGGGGGGTGAAACGATAAGACATAGCTGCCTATCGGGACAGATTTGAATTCGCATAAAGACTAGGTCTCCTCAAAGGACCATTATCTTCTCTTTTCGCAGGTAAGCATAGGGGTTACATGGTGATTGGATGAGTGTGACTTAATAGAATGTGAACCCGACGAGTGCGCCTTATTCAAAAAATTCTGGGGCTAGTTACTCTCCCCGACAGATGCGCAATCAACGGGGCGTCTTCCGATTTAAACTTTCATCTTGTTCGCTGGTGGAAGGTCTTCGTGGCACCAACGCTGTTTTTCGGGGTAATTGTTGTAAGGATGTCTCCACGTAACAGAAACTTTGCCCTTTGGGCAGTGAAAAATATGCAACACTGTCCACGTAGGCGCGGGGTGTCCATTAAATCTATCCAATCAAACATGATAAAGAGTAATATAAGAATCAGACTCAGGGTTCGAAGCTTGACCCTGGTTGGTTGAATAGACAAGGATCAGGGCAAAGCGGATTGGTAGGAGATAGAAACAGTACTATACATTTACGGCCACGTGATATCTCGAAATGATCCCCATTCGTGACATCAGAAGGTGATGTTAATTCAAAATGAGTAGAGGAGTGCCCAGTTGAACTAAGAACATTCGCCAAGCGAAAACCGTCAGGATGTCGGTGCACACTCGCTAGTGAACAGGATATCCTGAAAACATGCAAGTACATATAGTAGAACATCCTTGGATAGGATGATTTAAAACGTTCTGCAGTCGCGCGCGCCCAAACAATGTCGCAAATTTTATAATACTAGTTGATTGTATGGTATACATGCAAATATGACTAAGATGGCCTCTAGTATGTACCACCATATTTAAGTGGTTTTAACTCGAATTCCAATGTATCGATGACTTTTGTGGCCGTTGATGAGATTTGATCAATCGAGCATCTTTGGGTTTGACAGAATCTAACAGCGGTCTCACTTGTTAGGTAATTTAAGCTACGCTTATCTAACCCAGTAACTCAGTACGTGGCTGGGAGATTTTGCTCGCTAGTATAAGTCGTGATAGATGTATTGTCAGGTTACAAAAATAATTACGCACCAACGACAACTAACAACCATCCAAGTAAGTATATTTCAACAACCACAATAGATATGAAAAAGGCAAATCTATATCCATGAATCTAGAGAGTTATGGAACTATATTTAGTACTTTTTTCTATGGCTGGAATGAAATGGGTTGAGAATCGTGTCTGGTTGCTATGTGGAGTTATTTTTGTAACCTGACAATATGTATGTACAGTGTATCTTAAGAACTGGCCACAGGTGTATTGCCATTCATGTGGAATATGGAACTTTGATGCCTAGAGATTGCACATTAGCCTGTCCGCGAATCTTTATAGTTTATAATTATTTTCCGTCTCTTTCCATTCTTTGTTTGCCCCATTAATTTGGTGTTATATACATGTATTCATTCACACGAGCACTGAACTTTACTTCAATTCATACCAACAACGTAAATGTATTCACAAGCGCTACCTGGCAATCGCCTAGAATTGGTTTCATCCCAATTAGAATTATGCCTGCACAAGTAACTGCGCTAATCCCATCACCGATTTCCTCTTGACTACTGAGTCTGATTTATCACAGATGAGGTCTGGACTCCAAACCTTTCCGAAAAAAATTAAGATTGTTAAACGTCGAATAAATCCACTAAACCATCTCTTATACAAGAGTGGGCACTCGAGAATTGTATTAAGATAAATATCAAAGATTTAGAGGAGTTCAAGGGTGAACATGAATGGTCGGGGTCGGGGACCGCCAAGTGTTATTCGATGCCTAAACGCTGGTATAAAGCCCCAAGACTTGATTCACGGAGAGGTAAACTCGGAGAGTCTGCTTGTTATGACCTGGAGATATTCAGGTCGAAAGTGCAATACCTGTCTGATTTGGACTGGGAAATGCTTCTGTCCTGTGGCTTTGGCTCGGATGATGGTTTTCTTACAAGAAACCTGGAAAATGAAGGTCTTAGAGGAAAGAACTTAGTTATGAGGCTAAAGATAAAGAGTTTACCCCGTGGGAAAAGTGGAGTCAGAAAGATGTTCAAGAATCTAGGAGCTTATACGAAGTGGCTGGTTGGAAGGACATCTAAATTCTACACCAGATCGATGTAGGTACACTGACAGGGACACGTGACAGTTAATATAGCTTTAAATACATTATATATGTAGTTAACTTGGTGACATATGTTAAACCCAAAATAGTCGTCACTGTGCCCCAGGCCGTTCCATCACTAACTTGGTTGAAGCTCGACCCTGCACCGCAAGTAGCTCAGATAGACACAATCGAGATGGAAAACCTCGTCTCTAAGTTACGAGTAACATATATAGCATAAGTGTGAATAATTAAGTTCTAACTGGGGCATGCGTGATGTACCTTGTGCTCTTGAGTTCGTTTATAAAAGGTGTTTTCTGGATATTATAGATTATATACATGTATTTATAAGACCGTAGAGCCATTTATGCCGCCCCACAAGAGAGAAAATCAGTCTACGCAGTAGTTTGGCGCAATACGTGACCTCAAAACAGCTTCCAGATAGGATCGAGTGAGTTTCCATGCGCCAAGCCAGGCTCGTTGACTATGTCTATATAGGCAGCAGCAGTGGGGATAAACTTCGTAGGATTGGTAGAGTGCATGTAGCAAGAGAAGTATTCTGAGCTTCCTTAATTTGTTCGAGAATAGCTATCGACAAGATTTAGTTCATAGCCGCCGATCTTGCGCCAAGTGATGAAGAAACGTGTGATCAACAATATTGATAGGTTTACGCAACCACAAAGATCCCTTTATTCCTTTACGCGTACGAGTACCAAGTGAAACTGTTACTCCGAAAAGATAAACTGATCCTAAGTTTCAATGGACGGATTTACCCTACGCTGCAATAACCTTCGCTGTCGAGCACAACTCGACGTCAGAGCAGCGGTTACAACCTGCAGGCATGTCTATCTGAACACGGTTCACACCTTATTACCTACTGATACCGAGTCTCTGTTCTCAGTCATATTTTCTGCATATCCTGTGCATCATCCCTCCAACTCACCGAGCCACCACTTAACGGCCAGCGAGTGTGTCCCGCATGTGAGACAACCCTCTCTCAGCCCGATGATGCAGTCATTACAGCGTTGAATCCAAGTGATGACTACAAAACGAGTGTTCTGAGTGGCTTAAGCCCAACTATTATCATGGAGGTTTGCTCGAAAGGATTAGGATTTTGGACGTATCAGGTTACCCAGGAAGTGTTAGTTGTAGTGACTGAATCTATATATCTTACTACTGTGATCTGGAGACTAAAGTTTAGATGCTACAGTGTTTACCAGGAATATCTAGCGAAATCTTTGACTGAAAGAAGCAATACACTGAGTGGGCAATTAGACAAGATAATCAGAGATGCAAACTCAGAGATAGCGAGTCTAAGGGATAAGGTTGCTGCTATGACAATCGCCGAGGAGGAGCTCAGGAGGAAGAATCACGAATTGATGGAAGGCTGGCGTGAGAAAGGGCGGAAATTGGCGCAAACTCAAGTACTGTTCTACTTTAATTTTTTGCATTTTTTTTGGTGTGAAAACTCACAAAATGACTCTAATATTCACAGGAGCTATATGATAAGCTAAAACGACGGACCCTCATATCACAAGTTCGAAATGCCGCATCTGAAAATGTCAACCAGGCCATCCTCATGTCCGCCCAACAAAGCGCGTCCACACACCATCCACCTCATTTGCAGGACCTGGCAGCCGCGCACCATACCCAACAAAAACCGCAGAATAGAAGACAACGTCATGATGGGCAACCAGACTTCATTATGACTGGCGCTCGCATTGGAAATGTCAGTGGAGGCATTCAGCCGAGAAGTGCAGAAAGTAGTGTTTGCAGTGACCAAGGTGGTGGAATCAGTATGGCACCACCACTGCGGCAGACCCAAAGATATAAGGCTAGCAGAAGAAATGAGGGCGGGGGTTTCAACGGTAGATAAATCCCCACCTCTATAATTAGGGAAATTAATAGATTGTTGACCGCCTCGCTCTTCACCAGAGCCGGAAGGTACTCCAATGAGGAGTCAGGAGCATCGCCAACGTCTAATGCCGACCTTAGGCATGAGCAGTCAGGCAGTAAATGGTTATCAAGGCGATAATTTCTCAACTGCGCCAAGAAGATCGAAACGACCCCCTCTCGATGGAATTAGTGGAAACATGCGTGCAGGAGGAGCAAATCTTAGCTTTGGGAGTAATCTTGGTTTAAAGGGTGCTTATCTTCGTTCCACCCTTTTGGTGATTTGGCTAACATTCAGGAAAGGCAATCTGCAGGTGAGGGGCGAATATTAACTATTGGTCTCTCGAAAAATGTGGAAAATAAGGTTATTCATCAAATGTAACTTGTTTTTAAAGAGGGGAGGGAAACGTGGAGCTGTTACTCCAAATTCATAAAATGCTTAAAATATGATGTACAGCCAGAACTACACTCTAGATAATTTTGAATTATCATACGATGTATGGTGCGAGAAGGCCTAGAGGGCGGGTGTGTCAACTTCAGAGGAATTTCGTTTGTATGGGAATCTGAGAAAATGCCAGGGTTAATCTAGGCGCTAGTACCATTATGGCCAATTTCTATAGATTTGATTGGCTGATTCTTTAAAAAAACGCCGAAGTTTACACACCTACCCCCCATAGCTTCTCGAGCCATAGTGTTCAACTCGCATCCACGTCAAAGTAGGTCCAAATGCTAGACACGGACCTTCCGTCTTCTAGCCGTGCGTGGGGTTGGTTACTCTTGATCTATCACATCTAACATGAGCTATAACTGGTATTTTATGATAGAGAAGGGCTGGATCGATGATAATTTTCAGATATGCTAACGAACGGATAAATACTCCTGTACATATATATATGTAATTATACTATAGCATGTATATCACAAGAATTGAGTTCAATAAATATTCATACAGCTACGTAACATCTAGATGCAACCGTTGCAACGGTAACACTGCCTGTTATTTTTTGTTACTCTTGTTAACTCGTTAATTGTATGCGACAGCTAACATGTTTCATCCCCAGCACTCCCCTCCAATCACAGTCGACGCTCTCAAGCATAAGAAACAAACAAATGTGGGGTTCCAATACAATGCTTGTCTTCTCTCTGGCCCGCATCTCGTGTAAAGCTAGGTCAGATACTTTGCAGCATGTACATTTAGTCTCCATATGCACATTACGATAAATACACTATATGAGGGCCACCTTAGGAATAATGTCACGAGTGGTTTAGGTTACGGTTATGAGGATAACATAAAAGCCACAAAAGAGAAGAATTTACCCAGCCACCAAGGATTATATTTATGAAACTACTTATGATTACGTCTCTGGGCAAGCTATGTATATGCTCCATAAATCAACTCCAAGTCTTCCGAAATTGAAAAATTGAAAGAAAAAGACACATGTAATTAAAGGAAAGAGACCCATGCAGTAGATTGAAAACACAAAAGAAATTTTTTGAAATGGAAATTATTAACCATTTCATGATCAGGTATGGCGGTCAGACCTAGACTTGAGAAGCGGCCATCAATTTCTTGTTCATACTAGATAAAAAGAGTAGTTAGAATCTATTGCATTAGAGGGTGAAATTTCGGGGTGATAAGGGGCTCACAAGCTGAAGAAAGAAAATTGGTTCGAGTTGGCTCCATATTCGTAGATGAACCGGCTAGCTAAGTAGCTTCCAAAGATAGCCTTCATGTAGTTGATAGGAACTCTCTTCAAGAGCGCCTCGAGACCGACAGTATTGACCAAGCAGGCCGGCAAGGCCTCCTTGATAACACTACGTCTTAGGGCAAGGTTCTTCCAAAGATCAGTCTCCCGGATCTCTTCGTCCAATTTGATAATAGCCATCGAGAGCTCATCGGAGAGGACGGAGAATTTCTTTCCAGTAACCCTGTTCTCACGCCAGAGAGCCTCAAATTCTAGTCTTGCATTCTCGCGGATGGTATCCTGAACGGCCTTCACATATGATGTGTAAAACGACGGAGTGATGCCATCGATGACACACATATTGGTGGTGAACTCCGCATCGGTGAAAGCAAGGGAGGCGAGGACCTGAATTCACACATGTGAGTATTTTTCAAGCAAATAGTAATGGGAACTTATAATTAACATACCTCCATGGAAGAGCTAGTGACGCCGCCTTTATTGGCACTGGCATCTTTAATAAGGATTGCTCCCGCCTCTTCCAATCTCAACTTTGCATCTTGTGAGATGAACAAGTTCGCCCCCTCGACGATATATGGAATAGTACATTCTCCCTCACTAATAAGCTTCCCCACATTGGAGAGATTAATTGATTCGGGTCTTCCGCCACATGGAACAAAGATATCGAATGGGAGCTTTGACCGAAGATGAAACGTATTACGGAAAATGGTCCCGTTCGGGACGATTTCACCGTCTGGAAGCCTGAGATTGATATCGTCAAGAAGGACCCGATATCCTACCTCAGAGAGCAGAGTAATATCGAAATTGGAAACCATGAGACGTTTGGTGGCAAGGCGTTCAAGTTCGTCACGATTCAAACCTTTTAGATCAACAATGACACCAGATCCATCAACTAGGATCAAGAATATTAGTAAATGAAGAATTTAGTAGATAGGAAGGCGAACCAATAGCACCATACTTCTCACTACTTAGGAGAATTTCATTTGACCCAAGGTCGCCATCAGGACCGCCAGTCTGCAATTTCAGCACGTTCCGTTGGTCGATACCGAGCTTATTATAAATTCCAAGAACATATTCACGGACGCCCAAAGAGGTCATCCCATAGATATCATGGGGCATTCCACCCAAGCTAGCACTTTTTCCGGTAAAGAAAGACTTCCAAAATGGTGCCTTTCTCTTCTTTGCATGAGTGGTTGCCCAATCGACTAAACCAGCTGTGTTTTCGTCTGGGCCCATGAAAAGGGTCTCGGTTTTCTTATAATGGTCCATAAGAGGTTCCTTAATTCCAGGTACATCGGCTACAACCACAAGGTCAAGAATTGCGTCGATATATTTCTCGAATGCGCTAATTTCCTTGTCCTGATGGTTGGCGTCTAGGAGGATCACACCTTTTGCACCACCTTCGGGAATGTCTTTGTTTTTGCGGTTTTGTGTATTCGCCAAATTATAGTTTTCGTCAAAAATAGAGCGAGAGTTCAAAGTATAGACCTCTTCATTGCGACTCTTCACGATCCTGATACCGCCGCGGGCAATATCACGAAACCTCTATTGTACTGTTAGTGAGAGCGCCAAAAGAAGCTGATACTGGCAATGGACGAACCAAATGGAACCCTCTAAACTCCGACCCAAGAACCATGAACATTCCAAACAAAGGCTGAGGATAATCCTTCACCGGTAAAAAGCTCGGACAAATCCGAAAGCTGAGAGCAACCTTGGTTGGCGTATAAAAGTTTGTTTTCCTACCCCAAACCGTTAGTCAAGGAGAACGCATGATACTTAGGGGTATTTCACTGACAAAACATGTTTGTTGAAGGTGATAAAGAATTTCATAACCCGCTCCTGATCTTCGTTTCTGACGGAAATCGTAATTTTAGCGTTAAGTTCTTCCTCAGTCAAGACTGGATCACCCTTCAACAGTTGGGAACTGGTGAAGGACTGCTTGAGGATACTGGTTCCCTTGCGGCGTGATTGAATATAGTGTTTGCTTGCAAAAGACAAGTAAAGCGCATGAATAAGATCCGGATGTTCCTTAACACACTTGAAGATATAGTCCGCATTAAAAGTTTCATGAGAAAATCGACGCTTAAGATTACTCATAAGCTCGGCGTGGGCGGTATTATTGGGGTCGAGGAATGTTGACAAAGTCCCAAGCTCGCTACCTATTCGAAGGTTAGTATCAAACTTTGACCGACTTGAAGTAAGGGTTACCTACCAAATCTGTTCAAAAAGTGGCCCACAAAGTGACACACGCAATGTGCGTAGATAGACTCCTGCAGGCTCAGCTTTCCGCTCATGAAATGAGCCTGAAAGAGATTTTGTGGAATGCAGTTGAGTAAACTGACTTCCCTAACAATCTGTTCAATGCACACCTCAATAGGTGGGAAATTAAACTTGCATTCGGTATCAGGGGTAGAAGCCAAGTAAATGCAGATGATTGTGACTCCGTTTGAAAAATGTTCTATCATATAGTTAGTAAAAAATAAATTTCCAAATTTTTTTTTCTCTTCATATTCATTATAGAGTGAGTTCATACCAACGTATTTTCTAAGTGAGGTACACCCGTAGTAGTGATACAGATCACTAAGGGCAGAGAATAGACCCATTGTAGTGCTCTGCTTAAAACCAATAACAAGACGCATCTCCTTCTTGATTGGAACCATTTTAATCACAGGACCGGTGACCCTCACAACACTATTGATGATCTCCTGGTAGATTTTTCTTGTATTTGGCGTAACCTTTTCTAAGAAGGTCTTGTCAGAGATCACGTCAAGGTCAGTCTCACCTTCCAGGGGAGTTGGGTTGGTAAATTCGCAGAGATATAGAAAATAGCATCTCAATTTGTAAACACGCGACCTAAAGGACTCAAGACGCCATGACCTTTTGGGGGTTGACCCATCAAGATATTTGGTATCCATAAGCTGTTCGTAACGAGCTCCCGAAAGGACAGATACACCGGGCTCCGTGGAGTCAAAGAAGACTGCATGATCTATAAAGGAAAGTTAGACGCTAGTTTTTAAGCCCAGTAGAAAGGTTTGAATACTTTGGGATTCTGTTGCAAAACAGATATCGAGCACCTTCTTCCTAGAAAATGAATGCACCTTCGCAGCATACAGTGACAAAATATTGTTTGCCACATTTTCCTAAAACAAGTTAGCTAACGCCCTTCCCTGGGTTAATTGAAGCAGAATCAGATATACTTACGACTGTCTCAGTCTTGAAATACGAATCTACAAACAAATTAGCTCCAGCAGTAATCGAACAGAATGTTTCAGGACACAAACCATCAATGCCGAGAGATTTATAAAAAGACTCAGTCTCACGCTCAATAAATTCATCTGGGATGTACGATACTCCTTCAAGGTAGTTCATGACTGGTGCAACCGTTAGTCACTGGTAACTAGGGGAACAAAAAAAAAAGCTGACCAGTCAACACCTACCGATATACATCTGTTCGTCTTTGCCAGGGAACTGGCCTGGGAAGTAGCCATCATTGTGGTTTTCTGGTAGAGGAGCTTCATCCTTCAAGATGCGACATTCTGGTGCAGCGGGGATGGGGGGCCACGGATTGGCACCGTTGCCCCTGGGAGGCATGACAGTGAAATTGGCTGCCATGAACTGATGATTGGATTGTAGAAAATTAATTTCTTTTGATAAATCAACTGATGATAAGTTAGTAAATGTAGTCCAACTTGAACAGTTTCCGATAAATTGAGCAGCAGAATAACACTTGAGCAGATGACGGTTGCTGAATGATGGACGATAATTGAAATAACTTACAAGAGGATGGTTGAATATTTTACTGAACACGCTCAGTCTAAACCGGTGGTATTATCACGATGAATTGAGTTGGTGAGGATGAGTTGTGGAGTGAGGAAGGAGAAGAGGTTGAGTAAGTACCTAAAGGAAAGGTGGGACGGAGAAGTGTAGCTTTTAACTTATCAATCTAACGGTCAAAAGGGTCTTTTGGGTGCATGCATGCTCCGATTTAAAGTTGCCCAGTACCTCTGAGCATGTCACGTTAGTCTGCCAGGTCTCCCTAACTATACCATGTAAAAAATACGCCCCGACGGTCGGACGACTGCTCGGCAGTACATGTCAAGCCCCTCGTGCCTAATGTGCTCTAATTTTGTGCCAGCATGGTCGTCGACTTGAGTGAGCTCGAGGCTACAAATGGTTACCACCGGCGGAACGGCTAGCAAGAATGGCAAGTACAGAGAATGGAATTGGTGTCCAAGCCCTGTAATTCTAACTATTTAATCCCTTTAAAAACGAACACGATATAACAAAACACAAAATATCATCTATCATAAGTCTTGAGTATGTCTTTATCGCCTCAATGAATCAATTAATTCGATCTTTATTATGTTCATGGTTGATCACTCGAATCGGTGAGACTTGTTTGAGGACATAATAATCATAATTACCTCTCATACTCATATGCAACCGTGACGTTATGGCGACGTTCAAGTGATTATATTACTGCCGCCCTTATTTGGCTTGTTCAAGCATGATGCCAAGGGGACGGGAGACAGAGGTCTACTTCATTAGCAGAATAGAACGTACAGATATTGGGTTAGGTATATTTGTACATGTAGTCAAGTAAAGAAGTCTACATGGCGTTTATATTACTGTTTCTTTTGAAAAGCCATGTATCTAACAACGAGGAGAGGGTTAATCACGTGTAAAGTGTGTGGATATGGGCGATTCTTTGCGCCTTGTATCTGTGTGAAAAGCTTCCCGTCGTAATTCTAGACTCTCAGTCGGGATATCGGCCTATGCAGGTTCGCAAAGCTTAAATCGGACCCAGTACCTTTCACACAGCCGAACACACACACCTCTCTACACTACCATAGTGCCTCATGAGAAGAGACTCGTAAGAAGTGACTCCCGTGTATCGTCAACACTACACCAAATGAAGGAGGTTCACGCCTCTGGTCCTGCCATGGCTGACTTAGCAAAGCAAAGCAAGCCTTACCTAGCGAGTAGTTTCGGCTGTTTGCGGTGGGTTGCCGTTGGCGGTTACGTTATTGTCAACGTTCGGTATTGAGTTTGGGCGTTGCTCCAAACTACATGTTACTTTGTACTTTTGTCTTGGAGCCGTTTTGTCCTCTAAACTGTACCTATAAAGAGTGAGCTTTCTCCCTTCTTTTCTGGTTTTGATCATCAGTTCATGCTTAAATAGATTTCAGCTCATCGACTCTCTACTCTAAAGGCCATCTCTGAAAGCAGCAGGCGTGTCGGTAATTCTCTAGATAAATAGGTACCTGCATGCAAAGCAAGCACGGTTCTAAGTGCGTCGAGCTAAATCAATTGCCTACCTCAATCAGGACTGTGTGCAACACAAGCGGTCACTCGTCTCTTGGCATTTACTGAACCGAGGCGGGTTCGTGATGTTGCTGGTTGTAGAGTACATGTCTTGATTGAGCGTTCGCCCAATTTCGATCCCGCCCGCTGGTTTAAGGACGGGTACTCGCTGAACTGGATACATCATGTAGTTTTGGGTAACCACGTCAGTCTTCTTCTATCCCTATATTTATCGATGCTAAGCTGGTTGATCACATTACAAACAAGTATTAATTCTTGAAGGTGTACTCGCAATTTCACAGCGTTTCCGGACGCAACTGCTATTGCATACACAGAAAAAACCCGCCAAGGCTATTTTTTGTATGGCATGCAATAGCAGTTGTGTCCGGAAACGCTGTGAAATTGCGAGTACTGCGGTAAGTGCATTCAATTGATTGGCCAAAACTTCCATACTCTCCGTCGTATAAACACCACGGTTAAACCTTCTCTCTAACGGATTTTGGCCCGATTTGATCTCTCGGGACGTTACTGCGACCCTTAAAGCTTGATTGAACCATCTCATCGCCGGTCCCCACAACGACGACGTCACCTCACTATATCCACGCCAAATCACCATCCCCAGTTTCTCTAATCCACTTTAGAGAAGCTAAAGTCCTTCAGTAACCTACATGTAATTTACCTACTCTACACGCCGTTCATGACAGTCCAGTGACGTCCCAGCGCCGTACCTTCCTATTCCTGCCAGGGATTCAGGGGTCCAGGATTAGGACAATGCGTCCGGATGTAGCCGCCTGCGTCATACCGCCGAGAACCCTTGCATTTGCATGCCTTACTTTCCCTCTTCCACGTGCCTGCATGCAGCTCTCGATAAATTTCGATGCCCTTTAATATTCGACTCTCTCGCCTCCTTCTCTCTCATGTTTTTTATTAGACAGATTTTTTGTTTTGTTTCTCAACCACTGAGTACATACCACGAATTAACGATCTACGAACTGAACTCCTACCAGCTTCTACCATCTACTAACTATTTCTATCGCTATTTCCATCTAAGACTGTTTCTGCGACATAGCTACCTAACCACCTGCTGTTACTCCACGTCTCGGTATTTTAGAGGAAAGGTTTTTTGAGCGAGTTGGATACCGACACGCGAGCGAGGCATTGATCTTGGTTCAGCTCATTGCTTTGCATCCATCTACAATCTACATACTTAGCCAGCCATCCAGACGTCCAGGCATCCAGGCATCCAGCAAGTCAAGCGGCCAGCTAAAAGAAATCGAGATAAAAGGTATGGAGACATGTAGTTTTTCTCTGTAGGAGTTGATACGCTGTGCTGATTTACCTATTATTATTAGAACCTGAAGAGGACGGTTCCGAGACGCTGCAACTTGTATATAAGACTACTACGCTACTGTACAGCATCTCAAAAGCATCAAACCCCCCACCAGCTCTGCCTACGTGTACCATATCCACGACCGAGGCGGTTCACCATTACTCACAACCCACTACAACTCACTTGATTCATTTCACCCACGTTACACAGACACAGACACAGACACAGACACAGACACAGACACAGACACAGACACAGACACAGACACAGACACAGACACAGACACAGACACAGACACAGACACAGACACAGACACAGACACAGACACAGACACAAAACACAATGTTCTCAAAACCCACAAGCACAAGTCGGTCCTCCCGCCACGCCAGCTCCCCCCTCATGGCATCCATCTTCTCCCTCTTTAGCATCAATCTCTTTGCCTACATCCTCTCCTACCTCAGCTGGGCGGCGCGGGTGCTCGCGCTGCGGTGGCGGCGCCTCAAGGATGCGCTATTTTATGAGATGATGCTGCTGCTGCTGCAGCCGAATCCGGTGGTGCTGCTACTCATGTGGCCCGGATGGATCGCAGTTGCGGGGGTGTGGTGGTGGTGGGGTAGGGATGGGGGGGTGGCGCCGGTGGGAGTGTAGATAGAGAGAGCGTGAGGGGTGTATGTATGTGCAGATAGATGAGATGGAGATTGAGTTTTCTTTTTTTTATTTATGATTTTTTGGGTTGGGAGTTGGGATTGGGATTCGATTGGAATTGGGTTGTATATGCCCGCACGTATATTTTTTTTCTTTTGTGTAGATTATTTTTTCTGTTCTTTTCTTTTGTAGATGATATTTCTGTTTTTCTCCTTTGTGAATTCTCGGAGGATATTATTTTCTGTACATTGCTATTATCTCACCCGGCCAGGGCGCAGTTGTATATTTGGAAAGCGTTGTTTATATGAAGGAGGCAGAAAATGCATATATTTGGATGCGATACGGCACGGTTAAGGCACAGATAAACACACACACAGATCAACACACACACCCAACACACACACAAAGCACTCAGTGCCCAGTGAAAGCAAGCAAGCAAACATGCGCCGAAACCCGAACGTCACGCAGCTCAGCCAATCCCGTGTCTCGCTAGCTTCCCACAAACAAATCATCGATAAACATTAACTTAATTAAGCCTCATGCTTCATGCGTGACAATTTACCCATCTGCACGTTACTTACCCGTCGGCGCCACAGCCGCACAGCCGCACACCCGCACACCCGTCGTCGTGCCCGCGCCCGCGCCCGCTGCAACAAACAGCTGCAACTACTCTACCTACTGGCCCTCCAAGCCCTCTGTCGCAATCGCCCAGAACCCAATCTCCAACTCGATTGCCTTCTCGACTGCCGCCCTCGCCTCGTCCTCCCTCCACCCTTCCCCGCCCCTCACCGCCGCCGCCTCCGCCTCTAGCACGCTGACATACTCCGAAAACTCCTTACTTGACCACCACTCCACAAAGTCCCTCACACTCTCATCTAGCGCCCCGCTCTTAAACGCCTCGCTCTCGCGCACCGTCATCATCGCGTCTAGATACACCTTCTCGCACACCGACAGCACCGCCAGCAGCGTCGTCCAGTGCGCCCCGCCGTCACACAGCTCCATCAGGAAGCGCATATACACCGCGCACCCCTCGGCGGCGGTCGGCATGAGCGCTGCCAGAACCGCCATGGGGTCGCGGGCGGCCTCGACGCCGGGGTCTGGGTGCGGCGCGGGCAGGGTTGGGAGGGCCACGCCGCGCGCGGCCGCTTTAGACCGGAAGAGGGAGAGCTCGCTGAGTAGGGTGAAGTAGCCGCCGACGAGGAGCGGGTGCAGCTTTGTGGTTTGCGGGAGCGAGTGGATTAGGTACGCGAGGAAGTGCGTGCCCGCGTGCACGTAGATGTAGTCGTTGTGGAGCCAGGTGTTGAAGTTGGCCGCGGGGAGGCAGGCGGAGGAGAGGAGGGTTATGAAGCGGGCGGAGGTGGTGGCGGGGGTAAGGTCGAGGGACCAGGCTTCTCTTAGGCTGGAGGCAGACATCGTGAGTATATGGGGGTTTGAGGCTGGCTGGCTGGGTGTTGATATTTCTAGGTCAGTTGCTTCACGATCGCCGGATCCGCGGAGCGGAGTGGGGTTAAGTAGTTGCAAGGCTCCATGCGGTTAGCTAAGCCTAATAATTGCTTTTCCCTACTAGTCACCAAAAGATGCGTTCCGATCATTGGTACTAAATGCTAACTGTCGGATGTCAATGATCGAGGGTCCGTCGTCTTCTGGCTGTTAGTGACGAGATGAGGGACTTGCCGGGTGTGGTTTAACATGAACGGTATCCGAATATACTTAAGCTGTTTAGGTACGCGATTTGTTCAATAGATACACCGTGGTTGATTGCGGGATATTTGCCCTTGCCTTTGCTAGTAAAAATAGAATACAGTTAATGATGGTAATGGGGCAAGACCAGACAAGGCTAAGTACTCACAAAACTCCCAACTATCTTCACCAGGTGCCGAGTTTATAAGCTTTCTGCACAGTGCATAGGGCTACTGTCTGTGCAATTTTCAGCAAAACGTGACATTCTCCAATAAAGAACGCTCTCTAGACTACTAACGCAAAGATATTAGTAGAGAAATACCAAACGCCAATCTCCAACTGAACACAAACACAATACCTAACTAAGTACCTGCACATCAAGATATTTGGCAGCTCCAAAGCGAAAGTTTGATGGTGGGATAAAACGTTTCAAAGCTTGATCTGGTGTTGCGGGGTTCGTTATGTGATGCTTTAAACGAATCGAAAGAGGATGGATGAGGTTTACCGATCTCAAGCACGCTACATATACTTATGGACCTGTTAATGGATACGTTTCATGAAGAGACTATCCCTACGTGACATCAACAAACCCTGGGTGAGGACGTGTCCTACGGCAGCCTATACTTACAAAAGGGCAAATACGATTTTCGACGATGCAACGCAACGGACCCCACCACAACCACAACCACAACCACAAGTTACAACCACAATCATAGCCGTAGAACATTTTATACTGAAAATGCTATATAAAATTAAATAAAAATAGGAAGGAAATTATAATGCATGTATGTAGTAGTAACCAAATATGAATGGGCGCTCACTTAACACATGCAATAAAACACTATCAGAATTATAAAACCACAATCCAAACAAAACCCAAAATCTGTTAGGTTGGGCACAGGGTTAATTTTATTTGTATTGCCGGCAATACCATGTGGTTTAAGTTCTAGTATTCCTCATAGTTCATACTGGTGTTTTTTTTTTTTTTTTTTTTTTGCCATCGGGGGTATCTTAAACCATTGAGGGCATACAGCGACCGGAATGATCTATGGAAAAACAGGGGGGGTGAAATTTTATGGCGCACCATAACTGTTTTTTCCATAGATCATTCCTATCGCCGTAGAGGTACTTGTAGTGATATGATATTAAGCGAGAGCCCACTCATATTTACTACCTCATATTTACTACATGCCTTATGATTTTATTCTTATTTTTTATTTAATTTTATAGTACAAGCAGCTGGTTACTTTATATGTATGGCTATGGTTGTAGTTGTGGTTGTGGTGGGGTCCGTTGCGTTGCATCGTTGAAAATCGTATTTGCCCTTTTGTAAGTATAGGCTGCCGTACGTGTCCTAACACATAATCCACAATGCCTCTTCGTCGATAATCTCATATTCTCCCCCGCTCCTAATGAAGATTAAACGAAAATATTTAGATATAAATCGTAGATAACAAGATAAGTATCTCCCAGAAGAGACAATTCGCACCTTTTCGACTCTGGTGATGAAGCGTAAAATCCTGTCTGAACAGCTCAAGTCCTGCCAAGATATCAGTAATCAACAGTCATAATTACATGTACACAAGAAGTACTCTGCTAAATTTAATTCATTGCAGTTAACATTTCTCGCTCCCCTACTTTATCCCCGTAAGCAGCAAAAAAAGAAAAAAAAAAGAGTGAAAAAAGGATTTCTAAGCAGAAATACAACAGGCCTCGGGGGGGCAATCAAATCCCATCTCCTCTGGCAAACGTCCTACAGATACCCGATCGGGTGCATTATTCAACTACATGTATGCTACCGGAACTGTTGCTTATAGAGTGGTTTCTAGAGCGGGTTCTAGGGACCGCTCTCCCGTCATTGATTGCAGAAAGATCTATATGGAGGGATGAAAAGATCGGCGTCTGCTTTAGGGTGGGCGGCATTTTTTTTTTCTTGTTCATTTGTCCCGCTCATGTATTAGACCTGTGCATGTCGTGATTGATCCCCTATAGTCCTAGTAAAGGTATCACGGCCCTTACGTAGGTTCTTTTTGGTAACCAGACGGAGTTCCCATATTGGTATAAACTCTCGCTCTAGATAACAATCGATAGAATTGGCAGCTTCTAAGAACTACCCAATTCCTGAGCGAGGGAACCAATCATTATGCACAAGTAGCTTTTTCATTCACTAGCTATCACTCGATAAGTTACAATGTTAAGAGTTCATCTAACAGGGATTTGGATCACCATCCATCACTCGGCCTCTATCAAGGTTAATATTTGAACCCAACACATGCAACCCAATCTTATTAATTGTAAATTTGGAACGTAAATAAAGAAATTTGAACTCCTCTTCACCCCGTTCGATCTTGGATTGTTCGTGTCACCTCCTTTTGTTCATTTCTATCTAGCTATCTAACCCACACTGGATGTAATCGCACACACCGTTGTACTTATATCACGAGTAAAGTCTCTAATCTTGCTACTACATGTAGCTAGTATTGTGCCGTATACCACATGTCCTATACTTACATATGTAGATATGTAATTTGACGGCATTTAGTTTAGTGTATCCTCGCTTGAACCCCTTGCCGATATAATCTTAGTACGCCCAAGTTAAAATTTAGAAACCTGAGCTTTATTTTTATTTTGCTGGCCTCATCTACTCCATCCAAACACATCCACCTATCCCTCATTATATTAATCCCAACCATCAAGGATCCTTTTTAATATCTCAAAACATCTCTTGTACGGCTATTGTACTATCTTACTCCGACCTACGAGATTAGATCTTTCGTCTCTCGCCGACAATATCTCTCTCATCTGAGCAATCAAGCGCTCATCGGGTGCAGCACCTTGGGCTTCTGCCTGTAGCATTCTTGTAGAGTTCCTGCACTGCTTCCTCCATAATAACTACCTTATTCCACCCAATTGATACCCCCGCGGGGGGGGGGGGGGGAGCTCTCACAGAGAGTACGTCTTACAAACTAAACAAATTCCCCTTTGATGCTCCTGCAGGGTGTCTGTACTGCCACCATCTTGAGGAAAGATGGTGGGGATAGGACTTGAACATCCGTTACCTCCTCCTCAGGAGTAGTTGGGTCAACCTTCAACTCGAACGTTGGGGCAAGTCTAGATCTAGGAAGGTATGTATTTTGTCTATCATGATATTACATGTATATTTGTTCGTATTTAACATACTTTAATAGCCGTGGATCCGCTTCCCCGGGCCAAAATTCAATCGCCGGTCCAACCCTCCCTCTACACAGAGACCAGCAAGCTCTCGACATGGCTAGCGGCTGCCATTGGACCCCGTAAGACCAGTTCTCTCGACCGGTTTTCAATATTGGGCCGCTGCCAGGAGGGTAAGGATTTCCACCCACGTACCTTAGACGCCGGAGACGACTGTTGGAAACAGTTGGGTCAAGTGGGAAATAGCCTTACTAGTTACGACTGGGCGTGTAAAAGTGAAGGCTACATGCGCAGATATGTCGTGGATAACCAGACTGATATCCCTGCCACTGGAAATAAACAGTATAATAAGGCAACGGTTCAACCATTTTTCATATGTCTTAATATAAAGTACTTCTCTGTTCAGGTACCGAACGAGGATGTCCTGCCAGGTTCATTCGATAATGTGATTGAGATGCATATCGAAGAGCCCAGCAACTAGGAAAAGGAACTAGTTATGCGGATGCCAATACAGGAAACTCCAGCGTATGAGAATACAGTTTGGTTACTGAAAATGAGATGGGCGGAACATCTGCAATGGGCAGACAATCCTAGACGAGGTCCATATTATCGAGGTGAGTTCGTTTTTTTCCCTTCTTTTTTTTTTCTTTCTTTTAAAAAAGAGCCATGGTAATTAACAATGCCTTTTATTGATATAGTCTTCTATAATACTCTGTTACACTTGATACTTGGCTTTGATGCATGGAGGCGGGTGCCGCGAGTCCGTTCTTTACATTCATGCGGTCCTCGAGGTTCTAAAATACCAAGTTACCGTGAAGGTTCAAAAAAATCTAACATGAGGCGCGTGCTGGGGATTGCCAGTTTGAATAATGAGTTTCGGTGGCTAATTTACAAGAAAAAAGACTCAGCAAATTGCAAAGCCAAAAGGATATGTACCTTGATTTTCTTGAGAGGTACATATTCCTTCTCTGAGGCTGGTGCCTCACGCGTGTTTTATATAGAATCTCTATATCCACCAGTGTAATTCCTTTTACTCCATCCCTATTGATTTGAAGGCCATCAACCGCTAACTTCACGTTTTCAGAGCCAGTCCCCCCTTCCCTCTTGCCTGTACACCTCTGGGGGGCGAATAGAGGCCAGGATGTCGAAACAGAGAGGGCAATTACCTCCCTTCGGGGCGGAGATACTGAAACAAAGAGGGCAATTGTTTCCTCATTGCTTCTTAGTCTGAGATCTCAGCCATATCAAACACATCGCCGAAGGCCGTTAAAGGCATCTTCTCCCCACCAACTTCAGACCGCTATAGCCATCCCTAGGACTAGCGTGTTTATTGTTGGTGGGTTTCTCTGCGGGTTTATCAGTGCTAACTCCGGTATCTCTATCCAGGCTTGGTGGTTCGCACTATGGCTACCCTAATTGATACCTGTCCTGCCTGTTCCGAGCCACTACCACTAGCACGACCACTAAGCTATTCTAAGAGAATTTAGTAGAATGCCAGAGGCCTACACATATTATGACATGTGGAGGATGATCTCTGCCCAAACTACTCCTATTTAGCGATTGTTTAGAGCTTTTTCCTAGACTGTACATACAGGAAGAATAGGGTGTCTATCCAAAAAATCTTCAAATCAACTTCCTTGGGATCTTCGGTTAGGTGGGAATGATGTGAATTTCTAGGGAAAGGCATTGGGTACCTTTGGAAGAAGGAGAAAGATGAATACTTAATTCAGGGTTCAGTCGAGCATTTCGCAATACGCTGCCATAAGGTTAAAAAGCAAAATCTAAGCCCGGTAATCAAAAGGATTACGCCATAATCGACACCGACCCCTGGTACGGCACCGTACCAAACCCCTACGATGTTTCTGACGACGAAGATGCACCGCCCCTGCCGTATCACGTACTACAGTCGATGCCCCTGTTGCGCCTGTATCACCGATTAATGGAGGTGGATGTAAAGATGGAGATTTCGATTCTGACGTCAATTCAGATGCCAATTCAGATGCCGAAGAGGCATCTGACGACGACGGGGAGGAGGAGGATTAATTGTGTAATACCAGAATAGACATTAGATTTTCTGCAATATTATTACTTTATACTACACCTAATTGATCCCTAATCGCGCAATTTGACATCAAACCTGAATATCGTATTATGTGATTCTAAATTGAGCAATCTGACGCCAATAATGCTTCTTTGACGTCAAGAACCTGAATACATGTTATACCACGTGATCCCGCATAGCCAATAAAACTTATTTACACCAAAGAGCAATACCTAGGGCTTATCCCAAAGAATCAGGTTTAGTAAGTCTCCAAACCTGACGAAATTCCTTAATTTTGGTGTATTTGGTAATGCTAATAGACATAAACCTTTGTATTACAGGCTTTTATACGGTTTAGAGCGCCAAATCGGCCTTGTAATTTATGGGGAAACGGCGGTAAAGTACTTCATGAGAGATTTCGGGGGACTACGGGGTCCTTGGGTTTAAATTTTGTACGTACGAACCTTCACATCGTCAACCGATTGTTTCGGCATTAACACAGAACTAATAAGAGTTGGACATATGGATGGTTCTGTGGGCTATCTATGGTTTCATCTTCTTATTCTCGATATTCTAGTACTTTTCTAACAAGATTAGAAATCTGATTTTTTGCACAGCTTACATGTACACATTCGCTTGAAGATGTCGCTCCTCTAGAACTTCCGCTAGCGACGAGTGACTACATATGATCCACATATTCCTTAATTCCGATCGACTATACAGGCCGGTTAGGCGATGATACGAACTGATGTTTTGTTAAACTGTATCCTGATAGGGTGAGGAAGCTGCTGCCTCGTTGGGGCTATCCTCTAGGTTTACTCCGAAGTCTCTCAGCGGCCAGATATTCCTTGGCATTCTTCGGATCCCCCTAAACTACATGTATAACCCCACCTTCTGCTGCTGCTGCGATAGCTAAAAAGCCCAAAAGTCGAGAAATACCGTCGAAATCCTGAATAAAAAGAATCCCCGCTAATCTCGCCTCGGGCGAGGCTTTTCAGCAATCTCAACTCCCTCATTGTTGCATGGAAGTTGGAAGGAAAAGAGTGCAGGGTGAAAAGTCCTCGGGAAAATCGCTAATACCACCTATCACGGTCAGCCCGAAGGCATCTTATAGGGGCCAAATCTCCCGCTCCCCATTCTAAGCCCCACGAGATGAGAATTGATAATTCTGGCTCACGTTAACAGTGGTAGCGACCCGTTATACTTGAGGTTTCCGGCGGCTACCACCCTTGTAGGCCCTTCCCCTCTGAGATCTAGTTTCATCCAGTCTAGGCGTCTATACATCTCGATTGTCTTGATTTTAGGTCTGTTGTTCTTCGATTCAGTTGGTGCGAACACTAAATGACTCTCGAATCACTTCTAGGCGTGAAGCGACCTTGATTTCTCGAGCTAGTCTGAACGGATACGAAGTTAAATCGTCGATCACAGTTCCAGAAGATAGTTGGGCGTACTGTTTTTCTGGCTAGCGGGCTCTACCTACTGCCCTACATGGCTGAATTCTTGCGCCCAAATCAAGCTCCACAGAAGCCCATGAAATCAAATTCTTTGACTGTTCGATGACTGCAAACTTCCTGAGAGGCGCGAAGCTACCCGAAAGAGCGAAGGTTAGCTATATCACGGTCTATGTGTGTCTCTGGTTCCCCTTGCCTGCCTGTATCTCAGGCCTAAACCCGATGATGGGTAACTATTTCCAGCTAATACGCATCTAGAAAACTACTGGTAATTATCAGACAAATAATAGGCCAACCACTTACTAAGCCCGCACTTGATAGTTGTTCTTAGCACATAAATTTCAGCTCTGGAGAGAAAGGTTAGGCTGATGCTAGAACATCTTTGTACGTTGGACGGACATAAACGGGCAGGAAGAGTTTTACTCACCAATATTAAAAGCTGCAATTTTCTCTCGATATGCAGGATATGAATACCCCCAAGCTGTCGTTTCTTGGATTTGGATTTCTTGAGTTTTGACGTGGTACTGTGGTTTGTGTCATGGCGGGAGTGGCTAGGATGAGTGATTCTTTGTGATTCGATTTAATCTATGAGCTGTATCTGACAACGGTCATAGAGCCCTGTCACCAAAATTTGCGCCTCGTGCCCAACATGCAAGCTTGGGGTAGATCAGGACAGATCAGGACAGATTAGCGGTGCACTTTGCTAACACTGGTAGGTACAGTTGTTTATATAATCACCCAATATATTTACCTAGGCATTCTTCATCCTCCTAGACACCTCGAGCGCCTGACTTGAACGACTTGAGTCAAGAGGCGCGATCTACAAGCGATCAGTTAACTATGACCTTACTCTTGATGGATACTACTTCGAACTACATTCATCATCAATCATAATTTGTCGAGGCAAACCATCCAGGCTAATTTATATTAATTTGACACGCTGATTGCTCGAAGGGCCGGGGTCGTATGGCACGGGCATCACGTAATTGAAACTGGCGCGGGCAGGACTCTGGGGTAACCATACGCTATCAACACGGGTACTTCCGCTTCACTGGAAAGTCCCGCTGAATTTCTGGGTGTTATGGTTTGATATGCTCAATTGGTAAAATCATCCCCCACCCATCTAATTTAGAGTACAGTTCCTAGGTATAAAAAAAGAGAGAGAAAAACGAGAGAGAAAAAAAACGAGAAAAAAAAACGAAAACGCTTGTCGCAGTGTTTGGGGAGAATATAATGAAACCAGGGGAAGAAAAACAGACCGTACGCGCCATCCCAAGAAAAACACGAAAATTACTTCAGGAACTACCGCTTTCCAGCGCCTTTCCCAAACGACAAGCTATATCCTCCTGTCTTTTCATCCTTCACCATTCCGAAATTATCCGTGCTCAGTCCAAATGGTCTCAGCAATCCATTACCCAGCTATGGCCGCAGATTAGCAAGTGCACTCCTAGATCTCCTTCGCACAAGGAAACTCACGCCCTTCAACTTCCCCAAAACCTCACATGTATCCTTCTCTCTTGCCTCCTCAATCCTTCTTGGCAACCACTTCACTTTCTCCTCCAAGTCCCTCTTCTCTCTCTCTGTTAACCCCTCACCGTTTTTCTCCAGCAAAGCCATATAGTCCTCATATGCACCCTGCAAACTCGACCAGCCTCCCACAGCCTCCCTGCCCTTTGCGCGGCGATATAGAGCCTTCGACCATCCAGGTCGGCCTTCTAACGCTTTTGTAGCGCTCTTGACAGCCTCTGCGGGATTCTGAAGCTTCAAATGGACGGCAGAGATATTATTGTGAATTGTGGCGGCTTCATAGGTCAGATAAACGGGGCAATATTCCAGTGCAAGGTTGTAGGCGTCCAAGGCAGCCATGAATAGAGAGGATGTAAAGAGTGTGTTCCCAGATAACCGGTATGAGTTGGATTCGGCCAATAAGCGCTATGGTAGCCTATAGTTAGCGACACCCTCCCACAGTCACGTTGCACCGACAAGTCGCGGGAGGAGCTTACCTTTTCCTCCTCTTCTGGAAAGCGCTCTCCAAACCCAAGCTCATGCTCCGTGGCAGTAGCACTGGAGCTTGTTGTCATAGTCATATCCTCATCGACGTCCACCTTGACATTTGGGAACGCACTAGCGCCCAGAGGGTCCGCGGGCTGCGAGAGTCGCTCGAGGCTTCTGATATAGTCCTGCTGTTCGTCAAACATCTCCGTGTCTGCTGTGGCCGAAGAAGAGGCGGTGGTATTTTGTGGGAGCGACATGATTTATATGAATGAATCGGGTCGGAGTCGGGAGCGTGTTTGCTAGGAGGCGGGGCGATTATTTCCGGAGTGATAAGTTTGAAGTAGGTAAGTGATGCAAGGGAAAGTGGTAAGCACGTGATGCGAGATCTACGCTGCAGTTTGAGATGAGAGGGTGGGCAGTGGGGGCACCGGATTCCAGGGCCTCCGTGAACTCCGAGCTGTGAGACATCATTCCCGTGGGGTGACACTCGGGAAACTCTAAATCAGTCACGCTTGGGGTAATTCTCATCACTAATATCTAGAGTCATTACTACCACCTACAATCTACTAAACTCTAGTACTCTAGGGTACTCCCTACTACTATTCAACGAAAATAGCGAATTATCTCAGCTTCTCTCAGGAATCACTTCGTGTAGAGGCAAATATTGACCCACCGCCGTGCCGTACTGTAGCCGAGTTTTGGGGGATCCAAATATGGCATCTAGAAGCAAAGCGGGGGAATTACATCCCCGATCGCGAGACAGCCAATTTAAGGGGTTACGTTCTGTGCCTTTTTTTTTCTTTCGAGGATCCAAGATTTTATATGTACCTCGGCTAGATTAAGAATCAGTCTTGGCATTTTGGTAAATGATAGCATTTACTGGATCCATCAAGCGAAATCGCAACACAGGCGTTCGGGGTGATTGTTCGTCCGCGCAGAAAATTTCTTTCTCATGCCTGGGAAGCTTGTCTCACACAACAATTAATACAGCAACTAAATTTATGCACAGGCAATGTGAGTGTCCGCTGAGACGAATTACTGCGGTATATCAATCCGCATCGGGTGATCTTTCATGACGGAGTTTTGAGCCAGGCCTTAGAGGGCCTCCAAATAATGTGAAGGAGTAAAAAAAAAAAAGGCGATTCATGGAATGCAAAATTCATGTAAGCACTGGTATTCAATAATAATAAAATATGGCCACGGGGTATCTCAAATACCGCTTCTTGCGAATATTCCCCCGACTCCGATCTTCACCAACCAATCGCCACACCCACTTATCTAATTATTCAACAAGATTCCATATCTTGCATAATCAAAATTCTCCAGCGTGTCCCTCAACTCTCCACCTCCATCACCAATCTCTCCGGGCGTCCCCTTATCCAAAATCAACCCGTGTCCATCATCTCTATTCGCCTCGCCCATCCCTCCTGCCAATACCAAATCTTCCTTTCCTTTGTACTCATTCAATAGCCCCGGATGCGGTACCCACACGACTTTCATTCCCGCTCTCCTCCCTGACTCTGCTCCCGGAACCGAGTCTTCAAACACCAGACATTCTTCCGGGCGAATCTCATCCTTTCCCTCGCTCGCTCTCCGTTCATTAATTAATCTCAGAGCTAGCAAATAGATATCCGGCGCCGGCTTTCCTCTCCCCTGAGGCACTCGTGGGTCATCACCGACAATTCTCTGAGACTCGGGAAAGTGCTTAAAGAGATGTTTCATATGCGCTGTCTTCAACTCAACATTGACACTCACAGACGAGGTTGCCAACGCCATCTCCATTTTCTCGTGGGGCACCGAAGCGGAAGAGGACGCCGCGAGCGTGTCTAATAGATCTAGGACACCAGGGAGAGGCCTGCAGGTGGGGAAATATTGGCGGTGCAGCTCCGCCAGGCGCACTTTATATTGGTCGTAAGGAATCGGAAGTTGCGCCCAGTCCATGAAGATTTTGGTTGCCTAAAGTTTGTTTGGATTGTTAATGAGGTCTCTACGGTCATGGCTAAGCGAGGGAGGGAGCGTGACGCACAGCAGGTCCGGGACGGCCTTGGAGCTGCGCTTTGATGCTCCATGGCATTTCGGGGCGGCCGTTCTCGCGCAGGATTATGTTGATTACATTGGTGTAGATATCTTCGGAATCGATGAGGAGGCCATCCATATCAAAGATACAGGCTCGGATTGGGGTGAAGCTGTCCCAGCCGCCCAGACAGTCAGCGCCGGGATTAATCGTTATATATTAAGGCGAGCAAGTAGACATACTTGTTTGGGATAAGCATCTTGAATCCTTTGGAGACTTCTGGGGTCTATTGACTGTAGCTATGTGAGATTCTGAGTGTTGTTGGAGTCGGATTCAATAGCTTTTTCCGAATTTTGTGGGGTTAGCGGGGTTATCTATCTGATCTTGCTGATCTCTTGCCACGTTCGAGATCGGTACCTAACCGAATATGGAGAGAAACTAGGCCAATGAGGGGGGATTCTGTCGAGCAGCCGTGCCAGAACGTACTCCTTTGAGGTTGTCTCTATCACGACTGCTACACACAGTTAAGCATGCAGTTTTGATCTGGACTGGGCTGCTCAGGGATAATATTTGATAACGGGTGTGGCGCCCGAGTGAGATGTGGTGCTTGAAAAGAGATCAATTTGTGAGAAGTGGTTTATGAATCAAATATAACTTTTACTTTCGATTTTATGCCCTAGGCAGCGGCTACACTCACTCATGGGATGAAGGTCAGGGATTTGAGGCCAATAACAGAGTTAGGTTATGGACGCCAAGGGCAAATTACTGCAAACAGAACCATCAGACAGGATCCGCCGTCAGTAGGTGATCGACTGTACTCGTAGTTTTTTGGCGTTTCCGGACTGGACTGGGTCTGCATACCACCAAAATATGGTTGTCAAGCACGATTTACCCCCATATGCAGACCCAGTCCAGTCCGGAAACGTCAAAAAATTACGAGTACTACGGTTGCAACCACGGCCACTGTCAACAGACTTACCACGACATGCGTAGTACTTACTAGCCCGGCCAAAGAACATTTCATTCGCTAACAGTGCCTAACATCTGCTGTTCAATAATAATCATGTGAATTGAGCCCTATGCATCCGTAAAAAAAGAAAATTCTCTTACCCTACCTGTGACAATATGTCCTAGCTCCTCCCCCTCCATGCCTTCAATTATATCTTCCCCTTCTATACACCCACTCCTCAAACCTTCCCCTCTACACCATTTAATAGTCGCCTTTGAGGCCTTCACAATTAATTCCACGAAAAAGTATGATTTCATAGGTAGTGGCACCGGTTTACTGACCAGATATCCAAATCACCAATAGAAACGGCTGCGATCCTCAGCCCGATTTGAAAAAAAAGTGAACGCCTACGAAACAAGATCATCAGTACCGATGTAGTACTACACGTAGGCAGCAGAACGGTTCGGCTCAGTGAATGAAGGGGTTTCGCACGGCTCGAGACCATGAAAATGTCCTTCTAGACAGAAGACCTCTCCCCGTCCTCATCAATCAATCACACAATTCACTCATCTCCAACTCTCTTATCGGAGGCGCTGTCGCATCGTCTCTCAAAACCTTTGGTGAAATGCCTTCTCCAAGAATGTTTGGGGTTATCGGCGTTAAAGGGGGGTTGCTTTCGGAGGTTGTGGCCTAGGGAAAGATGATTGATCTCCGCCAGGGCGCCGCGGGAACCTGATGCTCCAGATCACTGCACCGATACTGTGAAATATGCTTCTCGGAAATCATGTCTACCGGTACAAAAAATGGTATCGAAAACCAACCGCCGGGTATTCAACAGCAAAATGCCGCGAATTGGGCATGAGCTATCACACACCTCTCTTCTTAACGGCCAGCAACAAACTGCAACGAACTGGTGAACGGGTTCTGATCAAACTATGGCTATACCTCATGGACATTCGTGGATAGCAACATCTCAACTAACACACAGCATAGCACACCCCAACGTTCATTTGTCACCGTCAACGTTCCGGCTTCTCTAAGCTCCTTCTGTAGACCCATCCCAAATCTACAGTGATCGACCAGGGGTTGCCTAATTACCCATCTGGGTGGAGTGTTTGCCGCATCTCATTGCTATGTTTGGATCGCATCCCGGAACACGGACATCCAAAGCCAGTCAGACTTCGAGCTGGATGGCTACATTTAGGGCACGTCTGTATCAGGAAAACAGAAGGCTTCTGCGAGGGCGAGCGTTCTTGTGTTCTTGCCTCGAGGACAATACCTGACCTTGCCTCGAGGACTTCCAAAGACAATTCTTGGCTACAAATCAAACTTAATACACCTTTCATCTTGAGGAATATCTTTTTTCCCCTCTTTTTTTTGGTTTACCGGGTCATTTCTTTATTGTCCTCGAGGCACCTCGAGGACAGCAGTGCCGGAATTCGAGGACAGACAAGGAGAGAGGTCAACGAGGACCAGATACCTCGAGGACACACCCAAACTCTCCTCGAGAGTCCGTGGATCACACTGACAGATGCTCGTCGGCTTGGCGCAGAGTGATAATTAATGATCGCAAAGCACGCAACACCTCATCTTGAGATTATAATCTTCTGAAGAGCCATTAAACTAATCCATGTATGGACTCATGTTCAGCCTTGTCTTCCTGTTTTATAGTCCTAGGCTTGCAGATCTCTTCCTCTAAACTAACCTAGATTGGCATAACAGAAGCCAAAACCTTCAAACCATATCACCAACTATAGCGCGAGAAAGTCCAGTATGAAGAAGGAAGACTATGAGACAACCTCAATCTCTATTTGGGCGCTCCTTGAACTGAAGAAAGCCGGCGGTATACTAGGAAGCTAATGGTATTCTACTCAACATATGTACATAGTTATAGCTTGACGAAGACGAAGAGGAGGAAAGAAGAGAAATGGGATACAGCTAGAGAGGAATAAGGGGCGAGTAACGAGTTTTCCATAACTGTAATAAAATAAAATAAAATAAAAAAATTGTTATAGCTTATCCCATGTACAGGTTTGGATTGGAAAAACAACAATGATACATATCGCACGATCTTGCTATGGTTTTTGTGCCAATCGGTCATTTTCCAGTATGAAAGGCATGCTCCAAAACGCAAGAAACCACTTTTTAAGGCATAACTAGAGAACTGTCATTAGTATGCACCACATGTATGGTGTGTGGTCCAAGCTGCATTGACATATGCACTCAGATACAATACTCAGTTTATGCTTATTTTTTCAGATGTGCTATCACATATCCAGACAGCTTCTTGTGACGTGAATCCCACTGGAAATTAGGCTCGAGTACTGCAACGCACTTTGCCTATTCTCCCTTGCGCAAGTGTATCCAATAATCGCCAGTATCCTCATGTGGTCGTTTTTAAAGTAATTTGAAGGTTCTTTGGGTCTGCTTTAAGTGTTTAGGTATCCTGTAGGCATGAGAGTGGCACAGATACTGTAGCCCGACAGCTATCAGATACCAGCCCATCATGAGCCTACGAATGAGATAGACCGCCCGCGTTCAACGAAGGGGGCGGTTTACAATAAAATCACTACTCTTAGTTAGATCTCGGGGCTTTATAGTACTAAACACCGAGATGACCGTTTAAGAGTCAGCTCTTGCCTTGTCTAAAGTGCGAATAGATCTCAAAATCTACCCAGGCATGCACCCCAGAATTTGCTTCCGGGGAGCCGCGAACACATCCGCGACTAGGATCCTAGTGAACCCTTCCTAATAGTCTAATGATCAACAAACGTAAACGGGGAATGGAACGACAATTCCATCATTCTCAACCACCGCTCCACAAGATGGATTCGCGAGAAAGCAAGAACCCGGAACGAGCTGGCTAAATAGAGACGATTTATATTATTTTTTCGCCTCAACTATATTCGCCTAAACGCAATTCTTAAAAAATGCGGGGGAATTCCCCACAAAGGTCGAGATATCCGGATAAACCCCTGTAATCAACGGAATAGAGGGGCGGGGCATGGGGAGCTGCTTACTTGCATGGGTGAAATCTTTAAGAAAAAAAAGTATTGAACCTGAAATCTGGATGAACTAGTTGTGAATAGAAATAGAGGACGTTGTCCAGTTCCCGGTTTTACTTTGTGGGTTCTGTAGTTCCCAGGTCCAGCAATAATCAAACGCGATGTCTCCACCTGCTACGGTGAATGCAAAATTCATTGATCTTGTTAAAAATGATCACACGCCATGGTACAAAAAACCGAATCTTCGAAGCCTATACATGTTTCTAGTTCCTGCGGCTATGGGGGTCGAATGGACGTCAGGCTTTGATGGATCTATCATGAATGGATTGCAGGCTGTTAATACCTGGGATGCCTGTATGTAAACCTGATTCAGTATACCTATATATATTTAGAGCATAGCTACTAAACATACCATAAGACTTTAATCACCCTCGAGGAGCTATTCTTGGGATCATGAACTCAATATACTCGCTTGGAGCCTTGTCAATGATGCCTATTGTCCCCTGGGTCAACGACAGGTATGGACGTAGGATGTCTATCATTGTTGGAAGCATCATCATGATAGTTGGCGCGATATTACAAACGTGCTCAGTACACTGTAAGTTTTCCTCCGGTTAGAACTTCATAAACACAGCTCTAACATAAAAGAATAGTGGGGATGTTTCTTGCCTCCCGCTTTGTGCTTGGAATGGGAATCCCATTTGCGTTATCGGGTAAGGCACGAACCCTCAACTACGTCTATAAATACTGAAAACAGCTTTGCTTGTGTTGTAGGAGGTTCTCAGCTTATTGGGGAACTGGCATACCATAAAGAACGCGCGGTGTTGACTTCAGCATTCAACGTAAGTTGGTGAGTATCTCCAAGTTGAGACTAAAAGCTTTTAATTGGTTAATGGTTGTTGATGATGTTAGGTATATCGGGGGCATTATTGCAGCCGGTGTAACTTTGGGCACTTTCCAAATCCCCACAGGTACGTAGGAGGGAGGATTCCTTCCTAAACAGATGCTCACGCGGACCCCTTTTAGATTGGGCCTGGCGTATCCCCTCAGTCCTTCAACTCGTGCCATCCGCATTCCAGCTTTGTTTTATCTGGTAAGCTCCCCCAAACCCTCAACCGAGTACTTTGAAACTAAACCTTTACCTAGGGGTGTTCCCGAGAGCCCCAGATGGCTGGTTTCCAAGGACCGCGCAAAAGAGGCGTATGACATCCTCGTGAAATACCACGGCGAAGGCGACCCAAACAATGAATTCGTCAAAGCCGAATACGCCGAGATGATAGCCACCATCCAAATGGATATGGAGCAAAAAAATCATACCTGGGGCGAACTCATATCCACCAAGGCAAACATCAAACGATGTGCTCTTGTCGCCTTCATTGGAACCTTTAGTCAGTGGAGTGGCAACGGCCTGGTTTCGTATTATCTTGCCCGTGTCCTAGAAACCGTAGGGATCACATCAAAGAGAACCCAGAACAAGGTTAATCTGGGATTGAATTGCTGGAATTTGGTGACAGGATTTTTGGCCAGTTATCTTGTCAGTCTGACACCGAGAAGGGTTATGTATCTGACCAGTGTGACTGGGATGTTTATTACCTTTGCGGCGTGGACTGGAGCGAGTGCGAGTTTTGCGGACACTCACGATACGAGGGCCGCTTCTGCAGTTGTTGCTATGATTTTCCTTTACTGTGAGCTTGCCTTAACATCGATTCCCCTGCGGTGCCGGTATCTAACATTCACATTCAGATCCATTCTACAATGGTGCCCCACTAACGTAAGTATTTGCATTCTCCAAATAGCTCATGTACGTCTGCTAACAACTCAAAGATACACTTACACAATCGAACTCTTTCCCTTCAGCATGAGAGCAAAGGGCACAGTTGTCGTCCAAACATTCTCCCGCTTCGCCTCTTTCTTCAACCAATTCGTCAACCCTATCGGTCTTGCCGCAATCGGTTGGAAATATTACATCGTGTATACCGTCTGGCTCTTCATTGAAGGACTTGGTAAGCAATCTACCCCCGTTTAACACCAGAATCAATGCTAATCTAGAAAAGTTATCTTTTTTACTTTCCCAGAAACAAAGGATAAAAGTTTGGAAGATCTTGCTTTCAGTAGGCCCATATCCACCTTTTGAGATTCCTGGACCGAGGATCTGCTAACGATGAGTAGTTTTTGAGGGCGCTGAAAAATCAGCAGAACAGGCGAAAAGGTCGAACATCCAGAAGGACCAGATCGAAAGTACGACGGTTGAGTTTCCGGAGAAGGTATGAACAATCGCACTGTTTTTATCCCAAGGACGATTATTCAAGTTTTCTCGGAGGGGAGGGGAGAGAAAGCCGGGTCTCTTTACTATAAAATACATGTAGTACACTTGAACACATGCCAAGATACCCTCGCACACTAAATAAGACTCCAGTGGAACGTATATATAATCATCTGCCCTGGAGAATTCTTAGCCTATGTATCCACCATCTATCAACAGCACCAAATCTATTGAATAATACTCTGTTTTTAAGTGTTATTGGTGCTGCACTTATATTCCCACGCGCTGTATCTATAAAGCCCTTGATTTCTGTGGTTTGTATACACCGAGTGATAATCTATGATCTCTCGACAGGGCAACAAGGCTCTGTAGCAGTAAAATACATACATTTCATGCCACCACGAGTGGTGCGATGGAATTCCGATATTTCGCAATTCTATCACAACCTAATACGTCAGGCCACTTTTCGAAGATCTAGCTAATCTACATATGTACGATATGAGATATGCGGCTGCGTTTTCTTCCTTCTCCTTATCCTCTACTGTATGAGTTCGAAAGGTTCCCAAATAAAAGCAATGCTACAACAAAACAAAACAAATGCTTCAAAGAAAAACAGCAACAGGAATACCGGGAAAAAATGCAAAAGAGGAAAAATAAGAGATCACTAAAGACAAAGCATATCCAACACCCCAAATCCGTAAGTAACTTATGTATTATACACAATGAACCAAGTCCAGTCAATGCGTCAAGGAATATAGATCCTGCTAAAGCCCTCCAAGGGGCTTCTACAGGTAACACAATTCGCGAAATTATTCAACGCCAAGCACACCCTACAATCCTCACACAATGCTAAACACCTGCACGGCCAAACCAGAATTGTCCGTGGGGCGCTTTGACACACCACACATTGTGGACCTCCTGTTCCTTCATCATCTTCTTCGTCATGATCATGCGCATGAGTCTCGCGGCGACGATGTAGCAGTACTGACTCTAGTGTTGTCTCTTCATTTTGTCCCGGATGTAGCAGCGCGCGATCTGCCTCGAGTGAGAGCTCGTACCCACTACGAGTGAGTATTTGAGATGATGTCAGATGGCGAGCCATAACACGAGCCTGATCTCGTTGTTCCGGGGTTTGGGGGTCGAGGAGAGTAGCGAGCTCGTGAGGGGTACTAAAAATCTCACCGAAGGTAGGAGGATGATTGTGGTGGTTTTGGCGGCGGTGTGGAGAGCGTTGGGTAGGCGTGGTTTGACCTGAGGCACATTCTGATTCGGACTCCCATTCAGAATCAGTCAACATTATGGTGCTGCGGTCATCCTCGTTGTCGGAATAGCCACTAGTAGTTGAGGCATCATCGCCGACGTTGCTCCCAGGGATGTAGTCTCCTGATTCGTCGGTTTCGCCCCAAAGGCCGCCTCGAAGAAAGCGGTTGTATAACGAACTGCTCTCTTCTGATTCCGGTTCATTCTCGGACAGCTCCTCTCCACCTACCAATTCTATCCCTACCACTGGTTCCCTGCGCTGCCTCCCAAGGGCACGGTATACCCAACTCGTAGTAAACCTAACTAATACGACCCCAGCACCTCTTACCATCTCACCCGCACCACTCCATTTTCCGCCATTTGTGGTCTTTTGAGAACCGATAAGGCCTTTGACATCCTTTCTTTCCCTTGCGTAAGGTCCTTCCCCTCTTCCGGTTTCTATCATTCCTACGCTCCCGGAACCTCGGACACCTGCGACCCCCATTCGGCGCTGACTATCCAACATTTTTGCTTTTTGGGATTCAAGCCAGGTCCAGGCAGGGAGCTGAACACCGCGGCCCTCATTCAGATAGGTTGCCTCCGACGCAGCAGTCAAGCACATGAACCCTAGCTTCAAAAGTGTTGTATAAAAGTCCTCCGCCATGTTGATACTGACCGATCTAAGGGTCAGATTCGCTCGGAGATTATCGAAGCCCAACTTGAAGCTTGGACGTGCCGGAGACGGGGGTGGTGGGAACAGGGAGGACAGGGTCAGGGCGAATGTATATATGACTGCACAGAAGGCGATTCCGGTAAAAATAAGAAGGTGAGGGATAAACCCAACGACACAGACTGTTGGGAAGTCAAGGACTCCACTGGAGCCGCCGCGGTGGAGCGCATATGCAAAACCAACGAGAAAAGCAATTCCGAAGACCCCGGTAGAGAGAAGGCGATAACGGGATTGAAGGTTGAATATTCCGAGAACATGGGAAGTGAGATGGCCAAGCGCTGAGATGAGAGCAATGTAGAGAACCTCTGGAGCGACATTTTTCCCGCTATAGATTTTGATGCGCTGTTCTTCTTGCTTTGATTCTGATTTCTCTTCTTCGGATTTTGTAATCTTCGGGATTGTCCAACCTTCCATTGCTTCTTCCGCTTCGGTGATAAGTGGTCGAATCACGAAAAGTCTCATCTTTGCCTGGGCCTCCGCCTCTGCAAACGCTAGCGAATGTTCCAACAGCGTCATCCCTGTTTCGGCCGCCGGGACCCGTCCAGTTACCGCGCATGAAAATATCTCCACAAACTGGCTCAAACACAACGTCTCATACAATGGCCATAGCATATGCAAACTGCCCAGGGGAGGAGACAGCTCCTCCAAGTCCGATCCGGCGTCCTCGGGCGGCGAAAGCCCGCGCCAAGCTGCAACTGTGCTAATCCACTCGTCATCAGGGAGCATCTTTACCGCCTGGCAAGCTTGCGAGTCGGACATCCACCAGGTTCCAGCATGGCCGACATGCCATAGAAGTCCGCCGTTCGGGTTCCCGTTTCTGTAGATGCTGCTAGACTGACAACGCATCGCGAGGAGAAGGTTGTAGGTGTGGTGAAGACACAGGAGGATTGGTATGATGCGCATCAGGAATCTTACCCTGAACGGGAGACGAAGGGGACGACGGAGCGAAGCATAGATCATTGTTCGGTTCAGCAATACTGCCTAGATGTGACACTATTAGCTCCGGAGGCCCGTCGCAAAGGCTCGAGAAAGCAAATTCCATCTTGTATGGAACAATCCGAAGCTTGAAAGTAGAGATGAAAGCAGCATGGGAACACACCATAAATAAACAAACCACGGCCCACGGGCTGGTAATATATGTAAACACATTGCCAACCCCCTTCGAACTCTCTGCCGCGGCCAGTATATCATCCTTCACCTTTACAGCTGCTTCACTCGCAGCTCCAATATTTGTTGCGTGTTGTGAATCCTGCGCGAAAACGCCCGCGTCGTCATCGAGATAGCCGAAACTCATCAAGTTGAGAAACTCGCGCTGGAAAGACTGAGCAGATTTCCAAAAGGTCGAAGTAACTTGAGCCTGTGGGATCGACTCCGTCGTAGCCGCCATGGTCTAAATGACTGATTTCCGGACTAACTTACTATCAAGTTGTTGACCGAGCGACCAGCAAGAGTAGAAGAGCAGGAGAGAATATTTGAAATCGGGGGGTGGAGCCAAGGGCCTGGTGGGAGGGTGCATGGCATGGCATGGCATGGATAGGTAGGGAAGGTACCAAGGTGTTGTGCGTCCGTTGGCTTAGGTTAGTGCGGCTAAACTACCCCAGACAAGTTTTACTGTTTACTAACGCGGGGAAACTGGGAGCGAGAAGGAATCTAACTGTAATATTAAACTACACTGCCCGAGGATTCAATCTCACTGTGGTAAGTACATAGTTAAACTACCTGGGGTTAAGAGCCTCAATTAGGGAATTTGTGGTGGAAGAGCTTGTTTATATGGAGCTATCCTGGTGGATCTGCCTCATTCTTCACATTTCTATGTCTCACCGCTTGATCGCTTACTCTGTTTATCTTCGCCGATTGCTTGTATTTTGACAGGCTAGGCATGTATGTAGATAATTGAGCTGTCCAGTAGAATAGGCACTACATGTAGCTAGAAGATGCTTTGTGCATGTGTGTATCAAACTAATAATCGTAAATCAACTATCATAGGATTTGTGCTCACTCACACTGAGAACGTTTTTTAAAGCTATATTAGACCGGCGATACCACAGGATAGAATGTCCTGGCTCATACCTAGATATGAGCTACAGTAGAATGCCCGGTTGATAGATGGGGATCGGACTTAACACAAGGAAAACTTACATCGCCACTCATTATTATTTTTGTTCCTTGATTCGAAACATATTAAAATAGATCTGTGCTATGAGTGTAACCTACATTCTCGATGTACGCCCAAAAACACAGGTTAACCCCATCAACGTTTACACGGATCATTTTCATCTCCTCAGCAACATTGCCAGATGAGAGGCCCCGAACTTTAGAACTCCGCGTTTTGTTACCCTCATTTATGCCCATGAATAATCCGGTCACATAACTTCATCCTCGATAACCATCAGCCATGTACGTATACCGAAATGAATATCCGTATCAAACTCCGACTCCTTTGTCCGGGTCGCTTTCCTCCCCCGAGTTGTAACCAAGATATCTCTCCAGCTCTGCTACCTTTGCAATAGCCTTGTCCAGCTTCAAATTCGTATCAATCTCCATTTGGCTAAGTTCTATCGAGGTTTTGCGTCTTTTTGGCAGCCGGTTCTCTGCTTCTAGCTGCAAGACATCCGCTTTCTTTCTTCTTATCTCCTTAAGATCTGCATAGATCTTCAACATGGCTTTTTTTGCCCTTTTCCTCTTTCGTCGCCTGTTATCGTCTGAGTCTTCGAGGACTTCCTTGTGCGCATTCTTTCCAGATTCCTTCTTTGCACTCTTTTCTTTCTTTGTGTCGGTGCTTTCCCCTTGTGTCATGAGCTTTTCCTGTTCTCGAATCTCAACCTCCTCATTCCGACGGAACATTGGCTCTATGGCATTGCAGTAATTGGAAATAATACGATGTTGTTCACGACGTTTGGGATCCGAGAGGTCGAATGACTCAAGTAGAAGATCTCTTGCAATTATGAATTCACTGTGTGTGTTTGGACGCTTAAAGTTCTCAACTTCTTCTAGGGAGTACTCGTTTAGCGGGCGACGATGAGGTGCCTGGGGAGGTGGTATTTCGGTTTCAGAAGATGAGTTGCGGGGGGTTTCGAGTCGGTTCATGGCACTTGTTGTTTCCTGGATAAGGTGGTAAGAAGGCTATGTCTTTCTCTGAGAACAAACACTGTCACAGCAGTCAGCTATCCTAGCTCGCTTTGTGAGAGGAACAGCAGGGATTGGGAACAAACAGAGCTAAAGGCTTTTTAGGGATATAAGGGAGCTGGCACCGGTGTTTGCCTCTCCGAAAGAAAAAAACGAACGATCAGTATGTTTTCGTAGTGCGAGTCTGGGCTCTGGAAAATACGCGTAGCATGTCGTAAGGTTAAGTGTGGGGTTGCAAGATCGAAGCTTGTCGAAGCTCTAAGCGGCGCGCGTACCTAATATCCCGCACGCGTTCCTCACAGGACGATGCTCCCAAGACAACGTTGCCAAGCTATGGTTTGATACTGTTCAGCTTCAACTCAAGCTAGTTTCAGTTCTATCACTAGCGATTTCAGTACCCGTGATATCAGTATCTACACGGAAACAAACAGAAGGGTGCCATGGCCGATTTCTCTTCTTGTGCTCGTCGACACTACCTTAGTAATGAAATCAGATAACCGAGTGACATATCGTGTCGCTAACTCTTTGGCTCTATCGCCAAGATGGCGCCAAGATGGTGCCAAGCAGGAATATGGTCGGGCAATCGTGCTACCACTTGTGCGTTTGGGGTTTTTACTACGCACGACGTCGCTAGATCTGCGGATGTCAAATACTCTACTCTACTTTAAATACCCCTGCGTCACGATTATATATTGGGTTAGCTGATGATTGGTATCACCATACGTGTTTCCTCCTTAATTCCTGCAGAAGATTGCGCGATCGTGCTCATCTTCCTAGCCATAAGAACACTTAATATATATACATGTAAGCACTTATCAATAATTTGGAATTTATGCTAGATGATAACGGATGTACCGGCTTACTCAGTGACTCAACCTATCACATCCCGGCTTGGCCTGTGCAGTTGCGGGATAGAAACGGTTAGTAATCAGCCATAAGTAATTCGCCGTGTTTTCGTTATATAGCACGTTCAGAATCCATAGCGAAAAGATCGAACCTTGCGGGCGAGTTTTCTTAGCTTAATTTGACATAAATTCCAAATAAAAGCTTACCAACGTGCAAGGTTGTCATCGATCACAATTAGTTAACAAATCAAATGATAGGTTTCTTCTAGATCTGCGTCTAGATGTAGGCTCGATCTTCCAATTAGTGCCTACATATATGTAGCTGCTTGAGCACAGTACTACATACTCTACATCAAATGAGCTGTTTTACCGTTCCATCACTAATTCAAAATCCCTACTGATATTCCAGTATCAAGAAGGGAATACGCTTGCGTGCGGCATTGGCCATGGAAAGTCTAGACGTCATTAGGCGATATTGGAACTCGATTATTCGAAAATCATACGGTACAACAATTGCAAAACAGTATTGGTTGTCGATAAACACAGAAATTCCATCCTTATGTTGATATATACTACACGTACATGTAGGTACATGGATCACAATGATAGGCTGCATGTTAGGCCGTGCAGCGGATCATTTCGGAAGTTACCTGAGTACATACAGATATACATGTATCCCTTATATGCATTCAGGTAAACCTATAGAACTGTACTACTGCATGTTGGTATACCATAAAGGTGGTGTGCATGTTCTTTAGCAAAATATTACGGCGCGGTATATTTTTTTTCACTGCTCCAGCCCGAAGCAGCTAGCGAAGAAGGAGGCACGCCTTAATGAAGACCTCCTAAAGTTAGCGAATTACATCAAGAGTTACAGAGACATTTAGCACAATGGTTAAGCATGATTAGAACTAAGAGAATACATATGTAGTCAGTGGGTTGCCGTTGTACTGTGATGACCGGGGGGATTGCACGACTTACTGATCAATCAGATATTGTAGTTTCCCGGTTACAGATTTCATCATACATGTACATGTATTACTAACTGTTATAGCTGTAGTCCCTTGCGGCTTATGCCCATAGAAGGAATCAATAGGGTTCAACTCACTGTAAAGTCATCTTTTTGATTAGAATATTCAAATTTAACCAGGTTTCCGGGCACTATCTGACATTATCTGGGCAAAATAGAGTTGTCTTCGGTCACACTACTGACTGTAGTGGCTGGTGAGTATGGAATGAGTCGGATATCAATGCTTAGCCCCCATAAAAATGACGAACTGGATATTCCAGGGCCCTTGGCAGTGTTGTGTTATTTGGAAGACATCTAAGGTATAAAAGCCCTCCTCCTAGCAGTTGATTCACTTCTTCACCTCTTCACCTCCTCAATCCTCTCATTCTACATCAAACCATTGACTTTCACCATGGTTCATTCAACCTCCATATTCTTGGCTCTTGCCTCTTCTGCCCTTGTTACTGCACGTGTTTGCACTGATATCGACGTCCCCCTCACGGTCACCACCCAAAACGCGCTGTTTTCGTTTCCTACGCTCGAGACAAACGAGCAGGCTGCTGATCTTCAATTCCAATTCGCGGTTCGTGATCAGGAAGCTGTGCAACCGAGTGGCTATGAAACAGTCACTGGAAATTACACCATAAATGCTCGTTTCTGTACTCCCGATACTCCCAGTGCCAATTCCAAGATTATCCAAATCCTTACCCATGGGATCGGTTTTGACAAGAAGTATTAATCCCATTACTCCTCGTTATTCTATCATCCATCTCTTCGTCCCTTTCCTTATTATCGCTCCAATTTCCTTCGAGATCTGTTGCTCACATATTCTAGTTACTGGGACCCGGAAGTATCTAGGAGCAACTATTCTTATGTCGACACCGCTCTTGCGGCTGGATATTCCACCTTCTTTTACGACCGTCTGGGCAATGGCAAATCATCTAAGCCGAACCCAAACACCAAAGTCCAGTCTTTTGTCGAATTGGAAATCCTGACACAACTCACCACCTTGATCCGTGAGGGCTCTATCGACCTCGGCATCACCCCGGAGAAAGTCATCCATGTGGGCCACTCGTATGGCTCTATCTTGTCCAACCGCCTCGCAGTAGATACCCCTGAATTGTCTGATGGCCTCGTTCTCACCGGGTACGGGCATAACTTCAAGTGGATGCAGGCCTCCCTCGTTGCATGGGGCTTTGAGATTGCGAGACTGCAGGACCCCGTGAGGTTTGCAGGCTTTGCAAGTGAGTACATCACCTGGGCAACCAAATGGTCGAACCAATTCTTCTTCTTGAAGTACCCCTTCTTCTCGACCGAGGCTTTGGACTACGCGGAGGAGAACAAGGGACCCGTTGGACTCGGGACGCTATGGACTATCGGCATGGGTGATTTTGTGGCCTCTGGTTTTGAGAAGCCGGTTTTGGTATGTTCCAACCGCCTTACCTCTTACTTGTGCGTGTGAAATATCTGATGCTAACTCAATTGTCTCGTAGATCATCACCGGTCAATATGATCTTCCCTTCTGTGGTGGAAACTGCACTGGGGTCTTGGAATCTAGTGAAACTTACTTCCCAAACGCGACGTTGAGTATTGTGACGCACCCAGATGCTGGGCATGGTATCAATTTGCAGTTCAACGCTCAGGATGCATATAAAACTATTCTTGAATTTTTGAAGGAAAACTTGTAGTCTATTAATGGCATTATTGTATCTTCCAGAGTAGTTACGTCTAATATCTCTAGTTAGAAACCGTTGAATAGAAATGTTTTATAGCTATACTTGATAGAACAGAGTGGGACAAGAATCATTAGACACACAGGTAGGTTATAAAATAATAGAGCAGAGTAGGGATATATTGATACGTCTTTTGTACCGCTAGATTTCAGTGGGAGTTGGCCAGATAAGTGAGTCTCAAAGGAAGTTGCCAACGTTTGTACCGCCAGTCATTCCCCTAACTCATTCAACACATACTTGACCCTATTGCCAAGTTGAAAACTTAGTTTAGGAGCTCGGATTCCCCATAGCTGAGAGGCGTTCAGCAGGCAGGGTGTTCATTTAAGTAATATAATAATATCGCGACGAGGGTCTAGAAAGTCTCACGCGGTAGTGGCTTTTTCAACTCGTACTCGGCAGGTTTAGTAAAGGCATTTAAAACGAAAGCTCTTAGCCCTCATTCCCTGCGCGCGGTCAAGTTAGATCCGGGCTGATAATCTTTTTCCTAAACCACACGGTGTCAGTAAAACTACATATCCAGGATAGAGAAGAAATGACTCTCTACAAAGTAGCTACATACGTATTTAGCCCCATATGTTAGTTTGACTGATTAGATTATGTAGTTACCATGATTACTTTGATCTGAGCCTTTCCACAGCTCGCTTGGCGATATCTCTTTGGATCTAGGGTAACGGTCGGGACTGGAGGCGGAAATCTAATTTAATCCTAGCTAGACTTCCGCTTTCAACGGCAGGGTCTATATTGGTTCTACACTGGGGTGATGTCCGCTATGCCGGTCTGGTGGGGTATCCTGCAGATTTACTTTGGATATTTATATCTGGTATGCCTTGTGCTTGCAGATTCTTGTAGAGACTATACATGTAATATAGTGGAAAGGCGGCCAAACTAAAACTGAATTTGTAGGAAGCTCGGGTACGTCTGTTTGTGCTTTTGTGAAGGGCTTGTCCGGCTTGCAACTTATGCCTTCGACCCAGCCAGCACACAGCCATCGTAAGGTTTTTACTTCTTTAAAATCTCCCTTGGTATAACCAATCTCACGGCTATTTAGGTAGCTTATAGTAGCCCCGCCTACGAGGGATCGGCCAGTCACAGTGCATCACTCGATTTCCTTGGCATTAAGTCCTTGGAATACCAAACGCTTAGAAGGCCCCCATCCTTTCCTATAATATAACATCGCCTACTGTCTATGCGTGATATATGTTGAAGTGTTGGCTGTCAACGCAGCCGGGAGTGAGAGGGCCTGTAAGCGCTAGTGCGAAGACTCTAAGGGACTCACACGGGCCGGCGGTCAAGTCTGACATTCTCTCCCCTATCCACCATCCATCTTCTCTGTTTCCATCTTTTCTTTCCTACCTTAGTACCTGAAATCCTCTGGTTCTCAAACTGTCACTGTCATGATCATCTCCACCTGATCTGAAGCCGAACTCACATCCCATACACACGCAGCCAGTGCCACTTAAAGTAGCCATAGACACTTGTAGATGTTAGCAGTGCTTAATCGCTCCGGTTTGTCCAGCCTTGTGAAGATAGCAGGTTGTTGCTTGGGCGTGGAAAATGGTAGAACTAGGGGAGGAGACACGCAAAATAAGACCGAATGTGGAGGTAACCGTATTATATCCTCACACTAGTCCCTCAAACCCTACTAACTGATACATGGTAGGTTAATCTAAATTTTCCGACCTTCTGTCCGCCCATTTTGGAACTGGGGGTAGCAGAGATATCCAAGCATCACCACGCCATGGCCTGTACGGCTACTCACACGTATCATAGGAAAGTTTCTCCGACGGTAGTGCGGAGTACATTATTCGGCAATTTCGAGAGGATGCAGAATATATTCCGACACTGAGTAGGACCTCTTTAGCCTCAGGACCGGGCCCGAGTGACTTCTAGTTAAATAACCATATGGCAGGTAGGCAAGCCTGATATCATGGACGCATGAATGAGGATTGTCGTTTTAAATCTCATGTGGGAAATATATTTAATCGGCAGCACCCGTTTGAATCCGTCCAAGCGGGTATACCTTTTCTGAAAGACAGATCCTATATAATGAGTTATCTCCTATAATCTCGCTCGGACTAGGAGTGGGGGTTTGGCCGACAGCAGGATGATGCACTTAGCCGTGTCTAAACACTGCAATAGCAAGCTCCATAAGCACACCTCCTGTGAGACAGCCCCAGAGGTTCTCTTTGGGCTCGGGGCTCCAATAGCCAGTAACACAAGGAAATAGTTGAACTACACTGAGACTAGGATCTGGAACTAGCAACCGAGACTTCGAGCAAGGCTAGGACCAATACAATATACATTGTACTCTTATTAAGTAGAATCTCTACAAGACTACATGTAACTTGTAGTGTAGCCAACTATTGCAGAGCTAGATAACTACATACGGTATACCAAGCTACACATATACTGCTGCGCAATATATTTCTGCTGTCTACTTCTTAAGTAGGGAAACGGCTATCAAGTAATAAATGAGTACATGTGGCTATGCACGGACACGGGCCAATTCAGCCTTTCGTAAAAGGAACGGGCTAAAGATCTGTGTACTAGTGCCTGTCGTATAAAACTCGGAGTCAAGGTGCACAATACTTCAAGTGAAGTGCATTCTTAGCGTGACATTATCACGCGTCACGTGCAAGCATGTTCGTTTCCGTGATAGACACACAACGAACAAGCGCACAAACGCCTCCAAAAAAAACAACTCGGGCCCAAAGAAAAGAAGCAAAATGAAAGCTTCTGTAAAGCCCCACGCGGGGGTCGAACCCGCAACCTTGAGATTCCACTTAAGAGTCTCACGCTCTACCGATTGAGCTAGCGAGGCATGGATACAAATCGCTTCCCGTCTTTTTAGTCCGTACTAACGGGACAGTCCACTACTACTTGTACTTACATACCTCCCGGGTAATCCGGACACCCCCCTCACTCGGACAGTTAACGTAGAAAATATCAACGTTTTAAGTGGCTTCAGTACCTCTTTTCAACCAATCATGGTTGACTGTCCGAGTGAGGGGTGGTCCGAGTGGCTAGGGAGGTCGTCCACTGGTATTGTTTGTACTTTTACTTTCACTTGGAAATTATTGGCAGTAGCAGTGGGGCTTAATAGCGCCCGTCAAGGGGGTGTGGGTTAAGGAAGGTGATTTCCCGTTTAGCTTGAATTTAAGGTTTAGCATTTGAACCCAGCAATATACTTTATGCAGTCAGTTTAAGCACCCGCACGAACCTCCTCTGATACTGAATCTAGATCTACTACACACTAAATGTTAGTATACTCAGCTACATCTCAGAGTAAAGAACTAAACGATCCAAACAGCACTTTGGGGAATCGCTGATAACTACCGCGTAGCTCTAGTATGGTGAGTGATAGCTCACTTCTTATGTAAATTGTTCCAATATACCAACTAATAGTAAGGCTGTAGGCTAGGTACTATTTCAACACTCGCTGACGTTAGTTTGAATGGTCACGTCCCAATCGCCAGAGCCGCGACTGCGGGGCTGAACAACAACACCTCATGCATGACCAGGCGCCCTCCTGCTCATCGCATCTTTTACACATTCCACATTGTTCACGGCGTCAAGTTTCAGTGCCATCCATAGAGCCCAGAGGAGGTACTTATCCTTCGCTATGATGCTACTCTACAAGGCCTATAGATGCGATAGAACTGACGTCTCTGAGTACTATTCAAGGATCTCAGCTCTTACATAGCACGACCGAAATGCCTCTTTTCAAGCTCCCCAACGAACTGTTGATCTCCATTGCCGAGCATCTAGACATATCCGGCATAAATAATTTCTCTCGAACAAATCGTCGCCTATACATTCTCTTAACATCACTATTACATGATAGAATGGACCACGACTATGTTCTCTTATGGGCAGCAAAGCATCAGCGAAAAGCACTACTGGAGATTGCTCTTGAAAAAGGCGCAGACATCGAGGCTGCAGACGATTCGGGTCGGAATGCTCTCAGCTGGGCAGCAGGTTCCGGTTACAACGATATTATATTTCATCTACTTGATGAGGGAGCCGATATTGAAAGCAAGGATCATTTAACAATGACCGCCCTTCACAGAGCGGCAATTCATGGCGCTGAACGGACGGTTACGATTCTCCTAGAGCGAGGCGCTAATGTTGCTGCGTGCACCAGTGTTGATGACACTGCGCTGCATTGGGCGTCGTTCCACGGCCATCTAGGAGTAGCAAAGATTCTTCTTGATGCAGGAGCTCCTGTTGATGCGAAGGGAGGCCAACTCAAATACACACCCTTGATCAGCGCAGCATACACCGGCTGGGACGAAGTGGTGAAGCTTCTTCTAGACTATAAAGCTGAAATTTCTGCGCACACAAACCAAAACGATACGGCTCTACATTATGCGGTAGCCGCGAATTCAACTTCCATTGCAAACATATTACTAGATCGAGGAGCTTCTATCGAGAGTCCAGGTTCAAATCAGATTACCCCCCTTGGTGTAGCTGCCCACAGAGGGCATCTTGAGGTTGCAAAAATGCTTCGACAAAGAGGGGGCAACGTTCTGGCCCGAAACGTCGAAGGACAGACGCCATTGCATCTGGCTACAAGAGATGGGCATGTTGATATGGTTCGGCAGCTATTGGATGATGGTGCGGATATTGCTGCACGGGATAAACTAGGTAAAACGGCACTGCACGCTGCAGCAGTTTATGCCCACGAGCAGACAATGATGATGCTTGTGTCTAGAGGGGCGAGTCTTCAAATAAAAGATGAAGAGGAGCGGATGCCATACGATATAGCGGTTTTATACGGCTGGAAAGACATAGCGGATACTCTCCTCGATCCAAAGATGGAATCATTACTTAGCCCCAGACGCCGTAAGTGGCGCCGGCGAGCGGGGGATTGGGTAAAATCTCTTGAATCCTCTATTCATCGGAAAAAAGGAAAATCAGCATCCTGAGCCTATCTAAAGCCTATTACACCGCCCTTGTTGGTTCCGTATGCCTCAATTGATATTTATGGTCGGGAGTTCGCAGAAGCTGAACGATGAGTTGCGGACAATATGGAGGAGGAAAGCCTTAAAATCTCTTACGATAATATTTTTTCTACCATTTTTCTTCTTCCTGGTGGATGTGTATTTTTTTATCACCCTGGTGGCCCTTAATTCTTCTGTCGGGTTTAAACAACTCTCTCTTCAATTCGTTTTGTCTGGCGGTTAGTATTTATAATACACAGGCAAATCCAACATGGCAATGCTTTCTTATGTTTTTTTCTTTTCTTTTTTCTTTTTTTCTACATGCCTACAGCAACAGAGTGCACGCTAAGGTTGCAAATATAAGTAGGATCGTAGTTGACACCTTCCTCGTGTATACTGAACACAATATAAGCATAGCATTACGTAGGCACAGGAAATGTCCGATTTCCGCATACCCCCGTCAGCGCGGTTTATAGGAGCGGGAAAATGAGTTAGAACACACCTACACAGGCAAAACTACATACTTGGAAGGTAAATAGGCTCGCCGGATACATCATAGTAGAAGAAATCTTAGGAAGCCCCCCGAAGCTTAAAAGTAGATTGAGTAACAAAAGTGTTTGTGGTATTGTCCTCGATATAGAGATTCTGAATTGCTACCAATACAAGTTGAAAAAGCCAGCCTTCAAGCTGTCAGAGATCCCCAAACTGCTTGAAAAATAACTATCTAGAGCCCCACGCGGGGGTCGAACCCGCAACCTTGAGATACCGCTTAAGAGTCTCACGCTCTACCGATTGAGCTAGCGAGGCATGATTTTTAGTTTGCTGGGCCGTAATTTAGCTATATTCAGTTTTCAGGTATAAAATTTATCCCCTGCAACACCTAGCGCAACAATGCGGATCCCGGGTATAGCCTATACAACAGAAATTTACAACGATTACAAACACAAACTTGGCCAACATAAAGGTTTCCAATCCACAGATGAAGAGAAAGTAAAGGAAAGAAACCCCATTTATAGTACAAGCACACGCGACTCCAATTAACAATACAGAAAAACGACTATCTGGCTAAAAAGAAATCTAGTTCCGCTAAAGTTACGGGCATTCCCGTTCACCCCTCCACTAGATACTCAGATCGTTGAGTTGAGCGACCATTTGAGTCATGACTGCTCGGGAACGGGCGATGAGGGGCTGATCATGGTTGACAGGAGTGTATTCGCGTCGGAAGTTGATGTAGAATCCACGACTGGTTTTTCACCAGATATCGGTGACTGGAGCTTTTGGATATTGCTAGAAACCTCTGAAATTTTCGTTAACTCATCATTCGGAATCGCGTGAATGGTGGTGATCTCGAGGTCCTGTGTTTGCCCTCGTTTACTCCTGCCCTGATTCCCAGTAGACTCAACCTCTTTCACTTCCAGAGTTGGTACAGTACTCTTTGCGACAGTCTTAGTGCCTTTTAGCTTGGATTTTTGAGTGTTCCGTATGTACTCCCCAATGAATTTCTGGAAATTAACCACTGGCTCTTTGTCTATCCTCCCAGTGATCAACTCTTCAAAAAAGCCTTCAAGTTGAGATTCCACCAAAGACCTTTCGTAAAAGCTCTGAATTGCGCGACCGATATCAGCATGCCCGTTCTTAAGGCTTCGTTCAAGGCACCCTTTGACAACCTTGGAAACGAACTCCTTATCACTGTTGATAACTTCACTAAAAATAGACTTGTTTTGGGGAGATGTTCTTATAACCCCCTCCCCCCGCTTGGCCCCCCTCCCTCCTTCGTTTTCCCTCCCCTCCGCAATGCCTCCATTCCTCCCCTCCCGCTCCTCTCCATTCCTGTTTCCTCCTTGAACCGACTCAATTTCCCCTTCTCTGCGCACCCTCTTGAGCCTCTTGGGAGCTCTAAAGTCAGACATCGCATCACTCGGATACCCGAGAGTCCGTTCCATATAATCCTGCGAATTTGACGGAGTATTCTCGATATCGATCTGATCCTGTTTCAAGAGCATAAGCCTTTCTCTCTTTTTGCCATCGGCTCCTGTACTCGCGACAACTTTCGAAGGGCCTACTATTGTGTCGGATCCAGTTTTTGGCTCGGCTATGTGTTGGCGCTCTGGAAGATCCATATCAGATTTCATTGCCGCCTTATCTACCGATTTTTCCCTCAAATTCCTCTTCCGATAGCCATCGATCATACCTGGTTCCATCAAACTTGTAGTGTTCCCCATATCCTGAACCTTAGGTAGTTCCGAACTAAGCTGCGCTGCGCCTCCGGGCGACCCCTCTGCCCCCAAAGTATTCCCTCCAACCGTAGGGTATGAGCCATTTTGCTGCTGATGAGGCGCCGGACCAACCGGAGTCTGTGGAGCCATGCTTGGGGCCTTCATTTCCGTCTGAAGATTCCTCATGAGCTTCTGGAATTGAGCGTACTGCTCCGGAGTTGCCTTTCGAGCAAGCACTTTGTCCATCAACTCTGAAATTGTGGTGTCTTTTTTCGATAGTTCGTACATCTCCCGGATTGCCCGAACCTGATCCGGGTGGTTGTGTCTTGTGGCGACCTCAATCGCCACGTTGACTATATGCTGCAAGCGTTCCCTTCCATCAGCGGTCTTACTATTCGGAGGAGTTGGAAGTCCGCTCGGAGGAGGAGGCGGAAGTCTTGGCATAGTAATTTTAGTCTTTTCCATCGTGTTTCCGTCTGACATCGTCGGCATGCTGAGATTGCGATGAGAAAAGTGGTTGTGGGGAGATGTTTGGGGGGGGGGGGGGGGGAAGAAGTTATGTAGTGGTTGGATCCAAGATAAATGCGGACTAGGTGGCAGGGCTAAATAGCGACCCTAGCCCTCAGAGCCTCGGATCATTCACGCATTTCCACAGAAGGCTGGGCGCTGTATCTGAGATTCAGGGGTCAATTAGCAATTGTTCAAATCTGAATGTGGCAATGACATGTGAGAGTCACCTGAGAGAGCATATAATTAATGCTATTCTATGCATAAAGATATAAAGTCCAGTGGAACTCGATTCATGACTCACTCCAAAGAAAATGCGCGTGCGGAATGTCCTTTGTTCTTACGTGTTGTTTTTTTGAAATCATAAACTATCACTCGATGACGTAATGACACACTAGTTATCTTTGAGGGCTCGCGCAGCGTTGATTGGTGACCACGTCGCTTTTTACATTTTTAGCAACGCCTAACAGATATCATCCACTACATTGTCTTTATGCTACAAGCATTGCGGGAAATATTCGGCCGCTGTTGCGCTTGATACACCTCTCCAACCTTTATCGAAGCAACAATATATCATTACCGAGCGCTGAGTGATTCTTCATGATCCAGTTTCTTCTCTCCGGTCCCGTTCTCCATAACTCTTCAGCGACTCTGGTGTTGGTCTACTATCTCCCTGATGTACTTTGAAGAAGAAACGGGTGAAAACTAGGCAATAAAGGCTTCTCCTGGTCGGATGGAACAAAGAAACATAGGGTCATAATACCCAATCAAAAGTTTCATCACCAAATATTCAATTTGGTGCGGCTGGACTCACAGGCGGTGATCAGGAGGATGAAAGCTAGAGCCAACATAGGGTAAGTGTTTACCGAATCCTAAATGGGTTATTTTCCTTCGTCTCATGGTTTCAAAAACAGCATTCTCCAATCTACCAAATCTTATCCATCTTGAAACACCAAACAGCACATGTACAGAAAAAAAATCGGATTAACTCAACTTGAAAAAGAATCCTTCTACAAAAGGACTCTATACAAACCGACTGTCTATACCAGAAAATTCCCTTAAATAACACAAAACAGACTCGAATCACGATTAATGGATACACACAGCACCTTACCACCTCCCGTTTCTACGTCTCTCCGAGTAACTTTTATCGAAACCCGGATATGTCCTCAATGCCTTGAAGCTCGCACCCTTCAACGTTCAAAGCGCAATCACTTAACACATGGTATTCCCAGGCCAAATCTCATGTGTGCAGCTGGCTACATGTATACATTTTTAATAGGGCCTTTCATCAAATCCGCCGCGGTATCCACGCACACACTTTCTTCCACCTTAGAAAAAAAGACAACAAGGAGTACCTAACTTACCCAGCGTAAATTTGTCTTCTTACATTACACAGAGTTTCGAGTACAGTAGTTATGGTGTGTTTGTCAAGGATGATAAGTGAGATGAACTTGCGGGTCACAGTAGCCCGGTCAAGAAAGTGTTCGGAGGCAAGGAAGACGCGACTATTATACTTCTTGGTGGGAACAGGCGACCACTTTAATATTTACTATACATAGCTAATGATTTATTCTTTCTTCCTATAACAAATCCATTCCCCGACCTATTTCGTGCCCTTCTCTCGTATCCTACCAAAAAGAAAGAATATCTCCACCGTCAAACTCATCCTCATCCCCTTCCTCATCTTTTTTGGTCTTCATAGTTGCAACACGCTTCGCCAATTCGTTCGCATCGTTCAAGCTAATCAACTTTCTCTTCCCCGGGTATTTCTCCAGGTAGGAGACGCCAAGCTCAAATGTTTTCACGAGGTCTGTTGTATCCACTTTCCAGGTCACGCCATCTTTTGGCTCCTCTTCCTCATCCATTTGATCAACATCCATAGACTTCGGACTATCCGGCGTCGAGGAGTCTCGTGCTGTTCGGGGGTAAAGGTCGTATATTTGCTTGTCAACGGCAGTCCAGCGCAACTGCCAGTCGTATGGCACCCCTTGCGGCGGATTGCAATAGACATCAGACAAAAACAAGGATGTCACGATTTCCATCGGGGTGCGTCCATTGGCGTTTTCATAACGGGTGTATTGCGGAGCCATTTCTGTAAAAATGGTCAGAACGCCAGGCAAGCCGCATTGATACGCCTATTTCCACGATTGTCAGTTTATCCTGAGATAAAAGCTTAAGAGTGGGTGGGGGTAGCAAACCCAGTGAAGCGGTAGATTTCCTTCAACATCCGCAATTCCCAAGTCCTGGCCCTTACTGTATTTCAAAATAAGCCTGAGAGTGTCCAATTTTTGACCTCCAGTCCTCTTAAGCCATGAAGCTAACGGTGTTTGGCTTTGTCCCAATGACCTTTGTGTCCATCCAACCTCATGAACTTCTTTAGGTATCATTTGAAGGACCTTCTTCATATTCTTGGTCTCGTTAGCTAAAAGTGCGTAATGCAAAACATTACATCCCTTGCCGTCACGTGCGAAAAAATCAACATCGTATTCAGGCTTCAAAAGCTCTTCGAGGGCAGGAATAAGATCCATCCGGTTAGCCGTTAACGAAACAGCGTATAATGCGAGGTTAAGAGAGTTGTTTGTTCTTGCCTCTATCGCGCCGGGTCTAGAAAGAAGGAATCGAAATGTTTCCATTGGATATTTCTCGAACCAGCCTTTAACCGCCAAGAAGGGTAGAAGCGACGTTTCAACACCAAGTCCTTTCTGCAACATAAACCCAAGACCCTCTCCTTGCTTCTTTAGAATCTTGGCGCGGATATGGTCGGGGTTCGCTGCCATGAATTCTTTGAGGCATTCATATGGTCTTTCCGACAAGAGCCACTTTATCGAAGCCAAGTTCCCACACGAAACTGCGACGTGCGCCGGTTTATGTTTCTTATCACTTTCAGTGCCGTATGCTGGATAGGAGCTCGATGCCCAATCCTTTCTCTTGGTACCATATACTGTTAAGCCTTGATAGAATTGCGGTTTCAGCTTCTGCAATTCCTCATCAGACTCCTCAAGTTCTTCGAAAGGTATGCCGAAGGGTATTGTCTTCATAATTTCTTCGAGCATCGTGATTCGACCAAGCGTTAGGGCCAAGCGAGTATGGCCGCGGCGAGTACCATGCGGTTTCACTGAGAAGTCTGCAGAATGATCCATGAATTTGTTGGCACCGTTCTCCTCGCAATCATCCGCAAGTTTGAGGAGAAATCTGAAAAGCTCCATATCATCCTTGTAAATTGCCCAGGAGAGCAAAGTCCATTTCCAAGGGACCCCGTTGAGGACACCTGTGCCTGCCAGCTTACGGTTATCTTCGCGATCAATAAACCTGCCTTTGAACATATTATTTTTAGTGAGGTATTTCTGGAAGCTTTGTATTAGCTATTGATATCCCGAATGTGCGAAGAGCTACTCACAAAAGGCGAAATACCACACTTCGTCAACCCCTTCCTAACCCCGATATTCTCAATCGTAAATTCGTTGTCTCCTTCGGTTGATCTGATTTCATCTTCATCTCCATCCTCATCTAAGCCTAGAACATAGCGTTTTCCAGCTGATTCTCCTTCTGGAATTTCGTATTGCTCCTGGATAATTGCCATGATCAACTTTGCCATTTCCCAATTTCGATTTCGCAGAGCCATAAAGAGGGTGGAATGACCAAAAGAGTCAACTACTGCCATTCTGAGCGCCGGTAATTTATTTTCTCCCTCCCCGGAAGGGCCAAGGGTAAGTTCCTTGACGATCGCTGCGTCTTCTGGAGTTCCACGCCAAATAGCTTCAAACAATCGTCGGTAGCCAGCTTGCACATCGCCCTCACCAAGATAGGGAGTTTCGACCAGGTTCAGTGACAAGAAAATACAATCTTTCTTATACTCTTCCTCTTCCCTCCCCAAACGCTCTATCTCCCAATTATCGGACGAGTTTGAACCTAATATCCTTCCACTCTCCCAATTCCTGTTCGCTTCTTCTTTCATTGCAAGCTCCTTCTTCTCGGGGAGCAACTCATGATAAGTCTTTGCTCCAAAGGAGACAAGAAGACTCTCTGTCTTCTCGTAAGACTGCAGGAGCTCCTCGACAGCGGCTTTCTGGGCCTTGCTCGCATATATGTGTTTATCATCCTGTTTACCAGGACCCTTTTCGTTGTGTGCTTTACGTGCTTCGTTGGTCTCCACGAGGTGCATCTCCGCAGAGTATCGTCTATAGGTCCCCGGTTCAATGTCATCGAGGACTTCGGGACCAAAAATGATGCGTTCTCTCCATCTAGTTTGTGTAGGGTCCTTGTAGTTCTCTAAGAACTGCTTGCATTGTTTAATTTTATCTCTCAGATACTCTAGAACGGTTTTACCAAAGACCGGCAGGGTGCCACTCCACCTCTGCTCTCTGTAGGTATCTTTAGTAATCTGACTGATATCTGCACCGGCAGAAACGAGTTTAGGTATCACATCGTAAGCGCCAAGATGGACAGCAATTTCGATAGGCTGCATCACATCACCACCGAAGATGATCTGCTGGCGCGCACTGCTTTGCTTTTTGTCCTCTGCGGAAAGATGGTAAAGGTATGATTCTAAGTCAACCTTTCCCTTGGCACCGTGATCAAGAAGGTAATGAGCCACTTTCTTGAACTCCTCCTGTTCGTAATCGATAAGCCTGGATATTTGTTCCTATAATTAGTCACCGCACTCTTCAGAATATAAGCAAGATGTGAGAACCTACACAGAGATCAATGGTGTTTGTGATAGCCTGTAATAATTACTGAACCGTTTGCCTGCAATATTATCGATAACACTCATAACCCCCGGCTTATCCAGCTCAAACATTTGGTCTAAAACATCAAAATCTGTTGCCAGAACGGCATAATGGAAGGCACTCGTATTATTGAAATTACTTGCTTGCGCAGAGCTTGCACCGAGTTTAAGTAGGCATGCGGTCATGCTAGCTCTCTTCTCGACATCCCTTATCTTGAGCGGGAGTGTCAGGGTCAGAATTGCGTCAGAGGCCTTCTTGCCTTCACTTTGGTTATACGTATACTTTTTCATTGGTAATAGGCAGTCTGCTCCATATTGAGAGACTAGAGCTTCAACAACATGTTCATGACCGGAGACAATAGCATGGTGGAGAGGAGACATCCCGTGGCTGCTTTGATATTAGCATATTTAAATATAAGTGCGGGGGGGGTTTGTAGAGTTACTCACTCCCAATCGACAACGTTTATATCATAGATATCATCGTCTTCCTCGTCTTCGTCATCAAATGCATCAGGCTCCTCGGGAGGCTGGACTTTGACAAAGCCCTGAGTTGTGGTTGTATTTTTATCCCCAGATTCTGCATCGGACATCTGATCATAGCTGCCTTCTTCTTCCTCGTCATCATTCCCATCCTCATCTTCATCCTTATCCTCATCCTCCTTCTCCTCCTCCTCCTCATGATCAGGTTCATCAACCCCTCCCATTACCAAATCAGTACCATCTGACTGGGTAGATTGGGCGTTTTGATCAGGATCCACTCCTTTTGCAGCCTTCTCTGCCTCAGCCCTTCTTTCATCTCTCTCGTCCTTCTCTTCTTGGTTCCTCAGACTCCTAGCCAATAAAATCTTCACAATATCCAGCCTACCACTCGCAGCCGCCAAATGCAATGCCGTCCGTCCATCTTGCAATCTTGCCACCAGTCTTGCTCCAGCATCAACAAGAACCTGTATGACCTCTATTTCAGTGCCCGCGCTGATACATGCAAGATGCAATGGAGTCCTTCCACAGAAGTCACGGCAGTTGACATCCACTCCTTCTAGTGAAACCCAGTTCTTCACATATTCACCATCGCCCTCCACGATCGCCTGGCACAACAACTCGGTCGAGCCGACATACGCCATATCCATGTAATCTTCAGGGCCCAGTGGATAGAAAGAGCCAATCTCTTGTCTTCCTGGATCATCACGCAAAAACGTGATTGGGCCGCTGACATAGATTTGGCTTTCCTCTTCGTATATCTTTCTCTCCTCGTCATCCGCAGGCTCTGGGCAAAATCCACAGCAGTCGACCACAATATCCTTCACATTTCCAAAGAACACTGGATGGCGATGCAGCGCAACCTCGCGATGGGGCGGCTTGTTGATAGGATTCCATTCCGCGTTAAGCAAGAGATCCTTCTTGTAGAAGAGCTTCTCGATCCTCTTTGCGTTGTACTTTTCGCCGTATGGGATGCTGAATTTTTGGTAGCCACTGATATCCTCAAAATCCCACTCTGCGACTTCGTCATTGACACGTTGTTTTAAGTCCTTCTCGTCCTTGGGGGTATCAGTCGTGTACTCCTTCTGTGGGCGCCCCATCTCTTGCCTTCGCTGAGTAACATAGGATTCCCTATCCTCGGGGCTTGGCAGCGCTTCCAAGACGAGCAAGCGGGCCAGCCCAACAGTTTTCTGGAATGAGCGCTCAAATATAGTAGGGTCGATCCTTGAGCGGTCGAGAAAGTCGCAATAGACTTCGAATCCTCTATGGGAGTACTTGGAGAGACGATTCTCGTAGGACGGCGAGCGACGGGTAAGGTCAATATCGTTACATTGGGTCATGCAGGCCCCGAGAGCACGTGGGTTCGCAAGGACATTGGTGCCGTCGTAGGCGAAGCACGAGCAATTGACGTCGAAACCTGTGAGGATCTGGGAGGGTGATTTGTAGAGACGGAGTACGATCTGAACATGACGATTCGGGTATTGGGAAACGATAGTAATGGTGTTTCGGGTACGGAGTGTACTGTTTATAGTCAGTTTTAATCCTATATATAATCATTATAAAGATGCAAAACTAACGTTGTCTCGCAGAGAAGATTATCTTTAATGGTTCTTTCAATCTGCTCCATCTTCTTGACCGCCTCTTCGGGCTCTTCAATACCGTGTATGAACAAGTCGATATCAGAAGCCGGGGCAAGCTTTTGATGATAGTACTCGCGAAGGCTTCTCTTGCTCTCTGCATACTTGTCGGGAACTTTGAGTAAAGGAGTCAAGACGGCCGAACCAGCAACAACTACATTACTCCAGTCTGCGCTCTTTTAGTACTACAGTCATGTATAGGAAATGATCAATATTCGCGATTACATACCCATATTCAACAAAGACCCTTCACTAAAAACGTTGAAGTTGTCTCTAAACTCTTTCAAGCTCTCAACCAGGAAATGCTCTCCAGAGGCCTTTCTGTCCTCGTCCTTCAAAGCCATAATATATCTACCAAAACACTATCAGCGCAATTCCCCCATTAGACAAGTTCCGCTGGGAAGCAATACTTTTCTCTTTCCTCCTTTGTCTCCTGCATCAAATTTCTCGCCCTGATTTTTGCCAACCTGGCATTATCGTCTCTGAAGAGCGATATCAAGTTTACATTTCCCTGCACAAACTCGTGCTCCGGCTTCTGCGCAAAGTATGCCCTCAATGCCGTCTCATATTCCAGATACGGCGCCAGCAGCTCCCTTATCGGCACCCCCGGGTTCTGCTCGACATATTTCAAAAAGTCGCGGACCGGTACGGGGATTTCGGGGAGGACGGGGGGGAGCTCGACTTTCTCTGCCAGAGGCTGCTTCCTGAGCTGGCTGGCAGAAGACCTCTTTGTCTTGGGCCCGGGAGTGCGCGCGGGCGCGGGCGTGGGAGCAGCGGAGGGGGAGACTATAGACATGGGGTCGGGGGACATAGTAGTCGACATGATGTTTAGATGTGGGGTCAATTGGCTGTCAGAAGACTGGTGAAAAAGTGATACACAGTGATTTAAATGCAGAATAGAGTACTGAGGTTTTTACATCTATAGTCGGGAGGAAGACGCGTCTCTTTTATGAAGAGCGCGCTCGCTGACCTGGGGGGGGTTAATTGAAGGTTTGAAAGCGCGTTCCCCATTTACGCGTAGGTCTGTGCCATTGATTGATGGTGGGGTCGACTCCAAAGAGTCATAATGATGAATTATGGGCTGTGCTAAAGTTACTTGTTGCAAAAAAAAAAAAAAAAAAAAAAAAAACTGTGCCGGGATGCTGCTGCTGCTGCTTAATTCGCTTCTGCATGATGATCGTGATGTTAACATTCCTCAGACCTCTGAATCTCAACCACTCCCAACCCGGTCCCCGCGCGCAAATCCTCAGTGTGATGTGCAGAGATACGACTCGAGAAACTTGTTTGCTCAATTCGCATCCTCCAATTCAACCAACCCATCGCATCGCATCGTGCGGGGTAGCTACTCTACTGCTGCTGCTGCTGGACAGGCAGGCAGGCAATCGCGAGGCCAATTGCACCGATCAATGCAATGGCCTTATCGCGGGTTCACGCCTAACCTCAAATGCATGCACTTAACGCGTTATTTCACGCGTGATCATGTGCCTTGCCCTACCCGCATCCATCCCTGCCGCTGCCGGGTGACTCATAATGCTGTGAATGAGTCTTTCTTTGTCCGTGCCCGAGTTCCGGTAACGATGCCCGCGCATAAATCCGTTGTGATAATCCGGCTCTCGCCGCGCGCGACTAGATGATTTGTTGATGTGGAAGGTGCTACAGACAGAGAGAGGGAGAGAGGGTTCACCGAGATTTAGACATGCGATTAGGTGTAATACAACAGAATATGCCGGACATGATGCAAGAGTGGAGTGGGAGCGTCAAAGCCAATTAATTCATCGTCCTTAGAATATTACCAATATCAAGTCTTAGTGTTCTTTGTAGAAAGCGAGTAAAGTCACAATGCAATGTGTGGACGCGAGCACACAAACCTGGTTGTTTTATTAACAGCCATATCCACAAAAATTAAATCTACAATAGAAAGAGAAAAAAAGAGATGAGAACCCCACGCGGGGGTCGAACCCGCAACCTTCAGATGTATTCTAGAGGACCAAAGTCCGGTAGAAGTCTGACGCGCTACCATTGCGCCAGCAGGGCTGGATGCTTCTGCCTCGGCCTCATAATTCCTATGACTGTGTTTTCGTTGCCGGGTTCCGTTTCGTGTGGCACGTGCCAAGGCTTAATGCCGTTGGAGGGGTTAGCTTAGGGTTAGGTTTTACAACAGCCCGGATCAATCGCTGTAGGATTATTTGAATTACTTATAGGCTACCATAACTTTTGAACCCGGGATCTAAGCAAGCCCTGGAGCTGGAGGCCTTTGGCTGTCCAAGGTAGAAAGGATCTCGCTGCACATATGTACATTCGTAAGAGTCACTGGGGAATCTTTTGCGCTAGGACCTTACCACTCGGGTGTGTTCCTCCTGACCGGAAGACTCAAGAAGACATGCTACACGAATCTGATCTAGAGAGAGCAGTACAGCAGTCTACCCCCACACCGTCTAAAGCTGCTTCACCAGTACCAAACCCCCAGGCCGACAGTGCGTTACCGAGTGATACACCATGACCAAGACGCCAAGACGGTAGCCAGGGTACCAACTCCGATCCGGGCTAGCCGGACCCTCCTCCTCGGCACTGCACAAGCTTCACTCGGGATGCGCAAAAGGCCCGCACCCCCTCTGACCCCTCCTACATAGATAGATACATGTATGTAAGCACCCCCTCCGCCTCAGCCTCAGGCACAAAGCGCTCTTCCCCCCCTCCCCCTCCTCTCCCCTCCCCTCCCTCCCATAACTACATGTATTGCGCAATCACGCTGAAACAACCCGCTCAGTCTCAGCGCAAAACAAGCGCAATCCCACTCACCCACTGTGTCTGTCTCGGAATAGTATCAGCAGTGATTTCAAATCCATAGTAAAGCAAGCAGAATGACCGTGCAGGTAGCGAGCTCATGGTAGATGTAGTAGACAGCTGTAGATATATAAAGCCACCGTGACCTGCTCCGAAGGGAGCTATATAACCGCATCATCTCATCTCCATCTCCATCTTCCATCTGCACCACGAATAGCCCAACCGTCTACAAAAACAAACCCTACACAACATAAACATACTCTAAACAAAACATGTCGGACCACACCTACGAATTCAAAGTCGCCATGTCCTGCGGCGGCTGCTCCGGCGCCGTCACCCGCGTGCTTACCAAACTCGAGGGTTAACATCCCCCCATCCCCCCCATCCGCCCCTTCTCCCCTCTCTCCCCGCATCCTCTCCACCCCGCACTCTCCACCCCGGCTAACCAACACCCACCAACAAAACAGGAGTCAAGGAATTCGACGTATCGCTCGAGACACAGCTCGTCAAGGTGACCGCCGAGCCCAGCCTCGACTACGACACCGTGCTCAACAAGATTGGCAAGACGGGCAAGAAGATCCAGAGCGGGGCCGAGATTGTGAATGGGGAGAAGGTGGAGAAGAGCATTGTTTTGCAGGAGGCTTAGAAGCTTGTTGGGTGGGAGGAGTTTCTTTTTATGTTTGAGCTTTCCCTTTTTTTTTTTTTTTTTTTTTTTTTGTTTGTAGAATGTTTGAATGAGAGCTGGTTTACTGGCTGTGCTGTGAAGTTGGTGTGTGGTGAGCTGTGGTAGTGATGCTGCTGCTGGTGGCGGTGATGTCTTTGGCTGCGAACCATCAACTGCAGGTCCTATTCTTCGGCTGGAAACGTCCTGGTGATTCTCATGGCTAATACAGTGGTAGCGGTATTAATATAAATTGCTAAGCTATTAAATACATAATTGTCCCGCGAAAAAGTCCCAGCAAGTCCCATAGCTACATGCATTATCCCAATATAAAAAAAAAAGAAGCCAACCCAAACGCCAGTCCCATTCCACCCCACTACTCCCCCCCCTCCTCCCTCCTCTTCATCCACTCCCCAAAGCTCTTCTTAAACCCCCTTCCCTCCCCCCTCTCGCCCACCACCTCCACCTCCTCCCCCCCCACCCCTAAATCCACCAACGGCACCATACACGGCCTCCCATGCGCACACATAAACGGAAACCGGCACCCCGCCAGCCCCCTCACCAGATTAACACACTCCTCCATCCCCAACACATCCCCAAACATCACCGCCCCCCTACACGCCCGACTATTCACCATCTCCACCAACCCCACCGGACACCCCGCCAGCCTCGCCACCCAGTCCCCTCCCCCAGCAGCAGCAGACAAACCCTTCTCCTCCGAAAGCGCATAAACATGCCGCCGCACCATCGCCAGCGCCAGCGCCGGCTCGGCGCTGCAGCGGTCTGCAACCGCGGATGGAAGCGCCGTGATATGGAGTGTCTGCCCCTGGCCAGCGGGGTCGGGCGAAGCGACATGGTAGCACACCCCCCACGCCCGCAACACAGCTTCATACCGCGCCAGCAACCGCGCATCGCGGTCGGTGAGCGTGTACAGCAGCGGCGTGAGCAGCGTCTGTGGCGGCGACGCCGTGAGGGTTGCAAAGAGCGCCTCGACGCGGATGCGCTCTGAGGCGGCGTGTTGGTCGAGGAGGACTAGTAGCTCTGGTTCTGCCCCTGTGGTGGGTGAAGAGGGGGAGGAGGAGGAGGGGGAGGACAGCCCGCGCATTTTGACAAGTATGTATTTGTTGTCTAGCTGTGCTATGACTGTGGCTGTTGCGAGGCCGGGTTTCGTTAGTTTCCCCAGTGTTGTTGTTGTCGCGGCCGCGTTGGTGGTGGAGGAGGTGCTGGAGGTGCTGGAGGTGGTGGAGGTGGTGGGGCCGCAGTGGTGCGTGCAGTTTTTCGTAATGTGGAGTGGCGCCTCTGTCGGTGCGAACACGGGGTTTTTCCAGTTCTGCTCCGGGGCGAGGGGGGGTTAGTGGGTGTCAATGATCGCTGCGCTGGTTGTAGGAAGGGGGGGGTTACCTTGAGGAGTGCATCTATGAATGGGCTCTTGTCGTTGTCGTTTGGTTTGTCTGTCCGCGGCTTCTTGGCTGCGCTGCGGGAGGAGGAGGAGGAGGAGGAGGAGGAAGAGAGGGCCCGTTTCCGCACTACAGCGGAGGAGGGGGTGGTATTGCCAGTGCGGGTGTTGACGCGGAAGGAGTGGCGCGAGAGGGGGTTGCGCCAGTGGACATATGTATCTTTGGCGTCATTTTCTTTCGAGCTTGAGCTACTATCGTTTTCATTTTCGCTTGGGCTGTCTGTGTCTATATCTATCTCTATATCCAGCGTCTGCTCTGTGGGCGTGAGTGTTCCTGTGGAGGAGGGTGCAGGTGAAGGAGCAGCAGCAAAGCGAAACTCCTTCGCCGAGAAGCCACTCCCACCCCCCTTCCTCCCCTCCTCCTCGCGGGCGTCCTGTTTTGCAGCCTTGACACGGCTCCAGAGCGCGAGTGTGCGTGTGTCGCCGTTGTGGGTTTCGCGTGCGCTGCCGTTCGTGATTGTGCTCAGTGGCGTGCCCGCTCTCGATCTCGACCCCGTCCCTTTCCCCTCTGCGGGAGCGGGGCAGAAATGATGCGCCCTCAAAAACTCGCCCACCAACCTCCCCAGCAGCGCCACCACACCGCCCAACAACCCCCCCTCCAGCCCCGCTTTCCCCTCCGTGCCCCCCTCCCCGCCAAGCACGTCCGCGCCCGCAGCACACTCCACATCCAGCACAAACATGGGCCACTTTTCCACGCCCTTCCGCCTCCCACCCTCGCTGTCTTCAGCGCCGAATGAAGAGGCGGCAAACACCCTGTTCACCTCCGCGTGCAGCGCCGTCGGCCCCCCGACTAGCGGATGCCCGTTTACAGCCACAAACTGCAGCTCGCGGCTGCCGTGCCCCTTTGCGGCGCTGATGTGGCCGCGGATCTTGGTGCTCCCTTGGACGGCGCGCACGCGCTCCCAGTCGGGGCCTATTGTGTCGCGGCCGTAGATCTGGCGTAGCACGGCCATGCGCCAGTGCGCCGCCCCACCCCCACCACCACCACCGCCGCGGACTGCGATTCGGCGCTTTCCATTCTCGTCGCGGGCGACAAAGGCGACGCCGGTGGCGGCGGGGGAGAGGAGGAGGTGTGCGGCGCGGTTAGTGATGGTGGCCCACTCGGCGTCGGGGTTTGTGGCGGCGAGGCGGGCGTGGAAGCGGACGGGGAGGTCGGCGTGGAGGGCGTCGATGCGGACTGTTGTGCCGTGGTGGGGGAGGCGCAGGTGTGGTGGGGAGGGCCCGGCGGTGAGTGGGGTGGAGTAGGAGATGCGGGTGGTGTGGGTGGTGGCGGAGGTGGTGTGGCGGGTGGTGAGTGTAAAGAGGGAGTGTGTGCTGAGGGAGCTGAGGGCGAGGCCGCGGGAGCCGAATGTGCGGGTGGGGGTGTATTTGGAGGTTGCTGTAGAGGGTTGAGATTGTTAGTTATCTCGCCAATTATACCATAGTACCCATAGCTAGCTAGCTATAGCTCCAGTATCTAGATGACTACAGTAGAAAAAGCCAAACGCACCATACATCCTCCCCACCATCCCCACATCCCCCGGCAGTATTCCCACGCCATCGTCCTCCACCACGCAGCTGTTGCGCGCAACGTTGGCCTGCACAGCGACGCTGCGCGCCCCGGCGTCCAGCGAGTTCTGTACCAGCTCCGACACGGCGTCGGACAGCGAGGTGATTGCGAGCGTGGAGCGCAGGCGCACGGTGGCGGAGGCGGGGAGTGGTTTGATCTGCGGTGCTGTTGTGCTGTCGGTGGTGGTGGCGGGAGGCATTGTTATGCTGGCTGTGGTTGTGGTTGTGGGGGCATTGGCTGGTGTTGTGTGTTGTGCGTGGAGGGGGGAGGGGAGGGGAGGGGAGAGGAGAGAAGTGAAGTGAAGGAAGCTGTGGGAGAGAGAAAGAGAACGAGAGGAGAGGTGCCAAGGCTATAGCTCTCTGCAGGGCTGCGAGTGATTTGCCGTGCTGCGTGCTGCGTTCTGCGTCCCGCAGTCAGTCAGTGTCATTCACAGCAGAGCGAACGAGAGGAGAGGAGATTGTGCTTCATCTCAGCCTCGGCCACCCCCGTAGGGCTGTCCCGGAGGGCCGCCCTCTGTATGTAACCGTAACCCAAGAAGAGCAGAGAAGGCTACATACATTACACTCGTCTGCATATGGGCGTAAATGGTGGTATGCAGAGGAAACACCGGCCAACCATGCCTGCTCTCTGGTTCTACCTACGCCTTGGTCCAATCGTCAGCCACCGAGAATATCCCCCAATATCTCTGTGCTCGTAGAAAACATCGCATCTCGTCCGGCTGACGCGGCGGCGGCGGCCCATGCGAGTAATGAATCTCCGCCTCCTGTGTATGTAGGTACAAGAGTATATGGCAAGACGTCAATCATCCGTGGCATTTGTTTCGGCCTCGTCTCGATCTCGTACATACAGTGTAATCTCTCCTCTATAAGCACTACTCAGTGCCATTTCACGAAAAACGACCCTAAAGTGAAAATATCCTTCTAGACAACGATATCGCAGTACTCTAGTGTATGGCAGCTATCAAACCATAGATACAACTACATATATCTCTGTTGTGAAGCGTCTCCTGTGAGTAATATCTGGGGTCTTGGCGTGCAGCTTGTACAATATGGTTCGCACAAACCTTCATAGCTACAGGAAGGCTGCGCGAGTCGAATATTAAGCTTATTATTCACAGCTTACCAGATATGCGGGAAAGTACTGCGGCTAAAGAAGAAGGCCGCCCGCCCCCAGCTACCCAGCCAGTCAGCAGCCAGCCAGGCCTTATCGACAAAAGATAAGCGTGCGGGGGAAATGGGCTATCATCAGCCGTGGGCAGGTAAGGGTAAGCTTATGTCGACACCTAGTTTCACCGGATGAAGTTGAAGAGAGAGAGTAAGGTAAGGTTTAAAAAAAAAAAAATACCAAGAGGCTTGTTATATGAGAGAAAAACGGACCGACCGACCGAGCGATAGATACAAATTGGCACACACACAGAGCACAAGCGCTAAGTGAGGGAGGAAGAAAGTTAAACGCGGAACAGGAAGTCTAGCTAGCTGACAGACTGGGGGAAAAAAGACAAACAGACAGATAAACAATAGGAGAGAGAAGAGATCAGAAGGAGAAGAGGAAGGGGACGAGTAAGAGGAAGAAGAAGAAAAAAGAAAAAAGAAAAAAGAAAAACAAGAGGAAGAGGAAAATAAAGGACTAAATAAAAAAAGACATGGACCGAAAAACGATTGACTCCAACCCAACCTTTTACCATAAACGAAAGATAGGAAGAAAAGAACAACTTAAGAACAAGATGAGCAGATAAATGGAGACAAAAGGGATATCAAGAAACGCACCACCCCGTCCAAAGAAGAAAAAAAACTAAAAATCAAAAAATCAAAAATTCCAAAATTGTTACAACGAATGTGGCAGAAAGAAAAATAAAACGAAAATATATAAAAATAAAAAAAAAAATGAGCCCAAAAACCAATCCTTATCCTAGTGCTACTTTCACGATATCATCATCATGTTACCTCCTATATCCATCACCTGTATCACTGGCCCATTCTTCGTTACCACTCCAGTCACCACGATTACCATCATAGCTATTTCTATGACTTCCCATAGCAGAGCCACCACTCACACTCCCTTCATCCCACTCGCCACCGCTATTTTCAAAACTACTTCTATGGCCATCATCCATACCACTTCCAGTGTCTGCTAAATCATCATCTTGCTCTCCTGGCTGCAGCGCTCCCCACTCCATATTCGCCAGCGCAGGGTACTGCTCAATAAGTGCAGTGGGGAACATCATAGTATGATCCATCCCCATCCCCATCCCGTGCGCATCGTGCGACATGGGGCCCATAGTCGGGTCCATCATCTGTCCCTGCGCCATCATCTGGTTGCGCGCCCTCTCGGCGCTCTCCTCCTCTAGTAGCGGCCGTATACAAACCCTGCCCGCCTCACTGCGGAAATGGCGTCCCAGCGCATCGGCACGTGCAAACCTTCTTCCACACCCCCACACGCCGCCAGGCTTAAGGTTACCACGACACACAAACTTCTTCTCACCCGAGTGGAGGCCCTCGTGACGTTTTCGGTCGTGCTGGCGCGCAAAGGCTTTCCCGCACACCGTGCATACAAACGGTCGCTCATCTGTATGCGTACGCAGATGCGAGCGCAGATTGTAGGCTCGCGTGAAGCGCTTCGGACATAGGTTACACTGGAAGGTGGCAGGGTGCTTTTGAACTCGTTTATCGCTTGCGTTTGTACCTGGCCGCCCGGGCATGGCGAGGCCTAGGAAATAGTCCCTGTTGGGCGGTACCGAGTTTGTGGAGGACCTACGAGAGAGCTTTGAGGACGCATTAGAAGTGACGCTACCTGGGCTACCGACAGGCGCTATGACGGCATCCGAAGGGCTGAGCGAGTTTCCTCTAGAGCGCCCGCCTACAGGGCTAGCAGCGCCCGGGGAGATGGGCCTGGTAATGGGGATAGCAGCGCTAAGAGATGAGGTGCCCGTGTATGGGTCGGACTTGGCTCTTTTTCTTGTCGCATCTTTCATGCCATTAGTATTGAGCTAATTTCATATTCAAAGAACGGAAAAACTCACTTTTAGGTGGGGGTCTTAGAGCACTATCATCATGGGTGGCTCCTGGTTTACCAGGGAAAGTGGGCTGTCTCTGTGGGGGAGCGAAGATAACATTAATCTGCGGGGCAAAGCCATCCTCGGTTACTCTATCAAGTCCGAGCCCATTCAAACGAGGTGGTTCTTGCTGCTGGAAGCTGTTCATATCTTGTGATGAGCCCATTGGCGGAACAAAACCCAAAAGCTGGTTATTCTGAGGTGACATGTAAGGACTGTTGGTACTGCTATGGTGGCCCGGGGCAGGGCTGATTCTGGGGGATACATGTGGCGAGACGTCACGTTCAGACAGTGTAAACTGCTCTAATCCAAAGGCATCTCCGGGGCTAGCTCCAGAATTTAGGAATTCCTGCATAGATCCTTGGGGGATGTGGGTTCCCTGGAGAAGTGGCGAAGGGTGCTCTGAGAATTCATGATTCCTCATGTATGGGCTGTTGGCAGCAGAAGAAATGTCCGAGTATTCACTTGGGGCCTTTCGATGGCTCCAAGAGGACTCCTCGTTGTGAGCATAGACATTGTCCCACTGGTTGAAACCAGTTGATGCGGATAGTATACCAGCAGAATCGGACTGGGACGTTTGCTGATTGAGAAGAAGCGGGGGAGTGTTATGCTGCGAGTGGGGGTGTTGAGAATTCATCAATTCGGCTGGGTTAATGCTTCCCGAAACGGCCTCCTTGTTATCGTAATCGCCGTACAAGTTATTATCCTGGGCTGGGAATAAAGCAAAGTCTCCAAAGCTTTGAACAGTGTTCTGATCTCTCCAGTTCTCGTTAAGTGGAAGCGTAGAGGTATGGAACTGGGGCGAGGCGCTTTGTCTAAGGTTCTCAAGCTGTTGCTGCTGCTGATGCTCTGGGCTTTGGTAGCGAAAATCGGGCGCGGGTCTGTAACCTTGCTCACCCTGGTTTGGATTGAACAATTCGTCGTCCGTAGAGGCGAAGTGGGGGAGATTTAAGCCATTCGGCTGGTGATGTTGGGCACCTCCAGAGGAAGACATTGCAATTGTTCGATGATAGTAATGTGGCGAGGCTGAGGTTGTAGAGTAAGAGGTATGTGATGGATGATGATGAAGAATATGCACACGGTGAGGCTCAGTAAATGTTTTTAATCCAATTCAAGAATAGCCTGGAACTGAACTCGATCAAAATGGTAGATCTGGTGGCTTGGAGCTATTGGGACTCCAACAGAGTAGCGAAGGCGTAGGTTATATGTATGTACGTGCGTTAAACGTGTACGAGGCAGAAGGCACTAGTAATAGTAGTAGCTTTCAAATAGGGAAAGCAGCTTATTTGTGACTTTCTAGAAAATGTCTGACCCCAGGCTGCCATGCAATCCAGACAAGAGGGCGGGAAGGTTAGTTATGGGATACCTTTCTTATGCCTCGCGAGGTGAATCCCCGGTGAAAAAAGGATTCAGATAATAATGGGAGAGGGAGAGAGAGGAGACAACGATGACATACAAAAGTAATATATCCCAAAGTTTCAGTTAGTTTGGATGATGTATTTCTGGTAAGGCCTGGCGCCCAGATGTCACGATGAAAAGGTAATTGCTGAATGCTTGGTTCGGCGGTTGATCGGCAGGAACACAGCCGCCTTGTAAGGGCACTACGTACAAGTTGGGAATATGACGGAGGAGGAGGAGGAGGGGACAGTATCAGAATAGGTGATTCCTCAAAGCGTGGAAGAGGGGTGGGGGAAGACACGGGATGGTTGAACGGGTACTGAGGCGGAGTAGAAAAGTTCTGCGAGCTTTGGACTTGTGCGCGGGGGGAAGAGGGGGTGGTGGATTGTCGGATGGGGATTATTGAGGGGATGGTTGGCTGGTATTAAACGCTTGCAGCAGTTGCGATGTTAACTTAGTCCTAATCGCTTCGATCGCTTGTACCAAGAGAAGAGGTAGTAAGTGCCGCGCTCGTGGGATTCAACAGGCGTATGTATGTACGCTACTCGGATTAAGTTGTTGGGCTGTAGCTTACTGAGTTTAATTTGACTGAGGGCATGGCGGGGTTCTCGTTATCATGAGTTGCCGAGACGACTACCTTGGTTAGGCCTATCACCGTATTGGGGCCTCTAATACCCTTCTCGGATCAATTGCTGACCCCTAAAATACCATGTTGGTATTTGTTTAAGATCTTGGCAGAAACTCTCCTGCTGTTTTCAATCCCATGCTATTCTTGTCCCTCTCGTTAATACCTACTCGCTTTTCATGGGCTGTGCTTTCGTCCTTCATTTCGCCTTTCTCGATCAACAGATGATGAACAAGCAGTATCAGTTAGTGGTTGGAGATAGAAAGCTGTTGTCAAGCCTACAAAAGAATTCTTCCGGATTGCACTTATCCTCAGGGCGTCCTCTGAGTGTAACAATACAATTACATACTTGTAAAGCTTAGGCCAAACATCCGTCTGACTGAGCTCTCCATCTCTTCCTCCCTCTGCATGCTTACAAACTAATAGAGTACCCAGTCCCTGGCGAGCCTAGCATTTGACAAGGCCCTAAACTCGGAACGATTCCACTTTAATTCATGGTACGTCGTCAGTCAGGCGTTCTCCAAGGCGCTCTTTTTGCGAACCCAACCGTGAGCTCGGGTGGTTCCTGGGACTAACGCTTCTGGAACATCTGATTTCGATTTTATGCAAGTTGCGAACACACACACACGCACGCACAGGAACAGGAACACAGGAACGCAGCACTGCCCCAGTCGCTTGTGGCTGGCTTTGGGAAGCTTAATTAAGTGATATCTGAGAAGGCTGTCATTCTAGAAGGCTCTTTCAGCTGTAAATTTCTCGATGCTCTTAAGTGACTGATTTTGATATATTGTGATGCCTAAATACTGACTGGAATCACGCAAATGTACCTGGTACTCTTAATAAGGCTGCCAGAAAGAAGTATCTATATACCTACATGTACCCACTCCATCGCGTCTTACCAGAAACATAACGCTTCTACCTAGCTGTATATCCAACTCTAACTCACCAAGCAGGAAGTACCTATATCCATCTTCCAACAAAGTATCCCGAGTTCCTCCCCCTCCCCCGATACTTACCCGGTAAGACCGGGTTCACTCTCGCCGCGCCAAGACACACCCAAAAATAACATCATGATAGAACCCTGCTCCAATTTCCTTTGCAAGATGAAACCGCTCCCGCAACGCTACCAACACAAAGAGGCAGCCCTACAAGTGGGGAATAGATTACAAACCCGGACCATGTCGGACCTTGTGATTCGTGGCTTCAGATAGATTAAACGTTTCTTCAGGATGGCATTCCAAACTCTGTTTTTCTTCTTTTGATATCGGTATTGCTTATGCGATGATAACGTGTTTTCTCGTGGGGCCCTTACTAGAGTCAAAGTGTCCGTATTTAATTAAAGATACTGTGACTATCTCGATAAGGTAGGGCTGGAATTCCGCTCCTCTATCCAGGGAGCCGCGGGCCCGTCTACGAAGCGGGGTAGAATCTTCGGAGGCCCGCCGAGTGGGTTGAACAGGTTTTTAGCTACACTGCTAATTAAATAACCGCCTCGACAAAAATAAAGATTGAAGTTTTTCCGAAAAGTTGATATGCTTGCATTTGATTTGTGGAGGAAGATCTCCAGCATTGACGTAGCTGACCTGAAAATAGATACAGATGCGTGGACTCAACCATGGCTGCCGACTTTTCATTCACATGCATCCATTTTGAGTCACAGAAGATCTTTATAAATCCTGTATCCGGGAAACTACTGACCTATATCTAGATCTTAATCCTCCGACTTTATCGGATTATGCTTAAGGTGATAAACTTGAAACAGAACAAAAGCTTCTTCAGATCTGTAAACGAACCACGTATCCCCAGGATCCTGAAACATACAAATAGGTTTGCTCGGGATATCCTGTGGGCAACTAAAAATATTGACTGCGTACGTACGCAGTGATTTAGCTGCTGGAACAACTATATTGCACGTATTATATCACCGATATAGATATTCCAGAGCTCCTTTCTTTAATTATACCTGGGTCATTCAGGAAAAGATTTAAGTGATTTGTAGAATTAAGGCATTACTTCACGATCACCGTAATACGATTGAATGATATCAGCTGTAATCCTCTTTAGCGATATTATTTGAGGCTTCAAACAGGTTCTTAGCTAGCCCCCGGCATTTGCTCTCATGAAATATAACTCATGGTTTAGGACCCTTTTATCAACCAAAGCGATCAGAGGGCAATACTCATGCGGTCAGGCGCAAATGCGGCTAAAATTTACAATTGATTACGTAGAAATCATCACTCGGGTCCTGATAAGAAGATAGGGACATGGCAAGCGTAAAATAAAGATTCGCAGCACGTAGAGGCATACGTATATACTAATAATTCATTGACAAGAGAGCTCATCCATCGACAAAGACACGATCTATCTTGGGTCGATATAACTTCAGTGTTTGATATGAAGTAAGACGACGATCAAATTGCGCTACAAAATAGGCCCGCCATAAGAGTACATGTAGTAAGGCACATGGCTAGCTAGTGAGGGTGTATCACATTACACCATTGGTTGCGGGTCGGAGAGCTTAGGGCCTCGAATGGTCGGTGGTTTAACATACATAATTCTAATGAGAGTGAAGCCATCTGAGACCTGAACCAGGTGTGGTGTGATGTAGGTGCATTTCATTCTCGGATGCTATTCCGTAACCCTAACCCACGAAGATTCTGAGGATTCATAAATTATCACTCGCAATCATCATCTAACCCTAACCCCTGTCCCGTCGAATCTCACCCGTTTTAACTTCACTCTTCTTGTGACTTTCTTCCTACTTTCTTTGTCCCTCTTTTCTTCTTCTTATCCATCCTTATCATCCCTGATTTTACAATTCGCTGGTTTCGCCAACAGCCCTTCTCTTTTTTCAAATCGGAGAGATGCCCCCTCAACACATCACGCTCTCTGACAGGACATATATAGAGACGAATACTAACTGTATGCCCCCGTCTAGACACACACACCATCAAGCCCCTCTTCATCCAGTCGCTAACTGATAAAGCTACACAATGACATATACCAAGAGATAATCTCTTACTCGCGCCCCAAGAAGAGTAAACCTCTCCCATCGAGTGACAATACATGAAGGAAACAGTATGTGCAATTATGAATCTAGAGGGGACGGACAGAATCTGTCTCGCAGGGAGGCCCTAGACGTGATGTAAGAACCCTGACAAGATATTGGGTGGAAGGAACAAGCCTAGCCATAGACCGACTCGGGATAAATCTATTCCTGCAAACCCGGCCCAATCAAGAACCAACTTAGCCTGGGTTACCGGATGGGATTCATAATGCTTTCAAACCCGAACAAAAAAGTTGTCTATGTCGTGGGGTTTAAATAACTGGTCAAACTGTCGGATATACCATTATCAACCACTTAAACGGGCAATGTTTAGGCTCAAACTGCTGGCACACTCCACACAAGCCATGATACCAGCGGCAGGGAGGAAAAAAAATATCAACTTTTATAATATCCTAATGTTCATAATAATAATAACCACCTCTAGGACGCTATAAAAAGAGAACAGAAGAAAAAGACACCCATGATAACCCAAAACTAAAAGGAGAAGAAGAGGACCAACTAAAAGGGGATGTAATAGTAGAAGAAGACGATGGAAATAAGAAAGACAAATCAGTACGGTATATTACAAAACAGGCTGATTTATATGCAGGTTAAATCCAAACCTACACACCACCATTCCGCACCGTACTCGAGTCAAGCGGCTTCGCATTAGGCGCAATGGTGCTCATCGCATCTACCGGTCCAGCTACAACACAAACACAGTCAGTATATCCCGAAACCCCAGATACCAGAATGAATTCAGACTAACCGTGTCTCGAAAATGCCTTCTCCTCCTCACCCCATTTCCCTACTACTCCGTTCTCTACCTCCTTCCTCGTGACGCCAACCCTCTTCGCCGGCAGCCCCATGCTGACCAAAAACGCCACCGTCTCATTCCACTCCTTCTCCCGTCGGACCTTGTCCCACTTCAACTCCTCACCCATAATATCAATCACATTCGGCAGCGCCTCCAGTGCCGCCTGCACATTCAGGAACGCCAATCTCGTTCTGCGTGCTAGTACGTCAACCGCCGTCTGCGCATACTCATGCTTTACTGCATATCGCACCTCTCCGTCAATAAACGGATACAGCGCTGAGAGCCGTTTCCCACGCACTGGGAAGCGTTTCTCCGTGGGTGCCGATAGCGCCGCAACAGTCCAGGCACGGTCACCATAAGCACCTGCAAGATGCTGCGCAACTTCACTCTCAACGCCAAAGTGCTGGATTAGGTTGATGAAAAGTGTCTTGCTGAACCCATGGGCACCAATAAGCTTCACCCACTCGGTCTTGCAGGTGCCATCAATGGCCACCATTCCCTCAGAACGTGCAGACAGATCTGAAGTCCCTGGCTTGAGATCGAACTGTTTGATCGCCTCATCGACGGCCTCCTCAGCCATCTGTCGGTATGTGGTCCATTTTCCACCGGCAATGGTAATGAGGCCGCTCTGAGAAACGTTGATCAAGTGGTTGCGGACAAGGGATTCTGTGTTTTTGGCGTCGGGGTCTTTCACGAGGGGGCGGATACCAGACCAAGCGGCGAGGACATCGCCACGGCGCACGTTGATGTCGGGTGCGAGGTAGCGGCGGACCTCGTTGAGGATCCAATTGATCTCTTCCTCACGTGGAAGCGGGTGTGGGGTGATTTGGGTTGGGGCATCGGTAGTACCCGCAATGGTGTTTCCTTGCCAGGGGAGGAAGAAGATCACACGGCCGTCCGAGGTGTTCGGGTCAATTAGACCCATGCGAGCGGGGGAGTAGTAGCCTGGGAGAACAATGTGGACACCGCTACTTGGTGCGACGATCTCCGGAGTTTGCTCGCCAGTGTCGAGCTTGCGGATACTGTCTGTGAAGGGACCAGTGGCGTTGATAACACCCTGTGCAGCTATGGTTAGATCTTTCGGCCAAACATGGAGCATCACTCGGGGTTGTTAACCTTTGCTTCCACGACAACCTCGTCGTGACCAATGCCTTCGCCAAAGCCGAGTCTACCGCCACGTTTCTCGTGTAGAAGATCTTTGACCTTGACACCCGTGATCTTACCAGTTACGGGGTCTTTGACTAGGTCCTGGACCTCCATATGGTTGATGACCGTCGCCCCGTAGAGCGCCGCGGTAAGGGCCAATCCCACGTTCATTCTCGAGTCATTGTGCGATCCATCTAACACTAGTCAACCATCCGATCTTTTCAAAAAGCACGGGGGAGACACTTACCATAGTAAACCAATGCACCCGCAAGCCCATCCCCTTTCAACATAGGAAATGCCTCTAGTGCCTTCCCTCTCGTCAAGAAGTAGGAGCTCTCCAGGTTCTCTTTCCCCGCCAAAAAATCATACACTTTTGTCCCAACCCAGAAGTACGGCGCCTTCCACCATTCATATACTGGAAGCATGATCGGCAGACTCATACTCAGATGGGGAGCCGTTGTGAGAAATACCGCACGCTCCTTCAGTGCCTCCTTCACAAGCTGATACTGACTGTAATCGAGCTCCTTGAACGCTTTCTCCAGATACCTTACACCACCATGTACTAGCTTCGTACTCTTACTGCTGGTCCCGGACGAAAAGTCATCCCTCTCAATGACCGCCACCTTGAGGCCACGACTGGCGGCATCCAGCGCGATACCACTACCAGTGGCACCTCCGCCAATAACAATGAGATCATAAGCACCTTCGCCCCGACCGGCGCGCAGCTTTTCAATCTGCTCGGCTCTGGTGGGGAGCGGTGGGAATTTCGGGGGTGTGCCGGCGGGGTTGGCGCGGCCAAAGCTGCCCTCGACGCCGGCGGCGTTGTTAATTGAGTAGGTGTGGGCCGCCGGGCGCGAGTTAAGGGATTTGTAGAGAAGGGTTCCTCCGACTCCAACGACGGAGGCAATTGCAAAAGGCTTGAGGAGTGAGCGTGCTTGAGAGCGAGCGGCAGCCATGTTGGGTGTTTGATAGTGAGTGAATGAGGTGGTGATTGAGCGATGAGAAGGAGGAGCTGGTGGATTATGTAGCTGTTTCTTGGGCCCCGAGGATGACAAGCTCTATGACGCTAGCGGAGTTGCTAGAATTCCCAGTTTGACTCTGAAGCTTCTCCGGTAAGTTCCACCGCAACTAACTAAACTAACTAACCACACCCCGTAGCTTGAGCTGCAAATTGTTTCGCGATATGTTTCCCTCGAACTGCAAACAAGCGACGAGACGAAGCAGAGGATGAAGGGGCTTTAATTTAATTAATAAAGAGCTGCACAGTGAAGGAGAGAAAGACGGGAGGCGTCAGAAGAGGGGGGGAGTAAAAGTTTCTCTCAGACCCGTGGGTCTGTATTTATGAGCATAGTTAGTAAGGATCTTCCTCCCCCCACCAGGCACATAACACCCCGCAATTAACGCCCGGCAAACAATTCTCCAGAACTAAAAAAAAGCGGCTAATAAACCCAACACCCGGGCCTTCTGCACTCAATTCAGCCCACCCGCCCCCCTCCCCCACGTTCGGGCTTTTGCCCGGAGAAAACCCGAGCTCTCGGTCTTTATGTACAAAGTTCCTCCGCAAAATCGACTCATGGTCCCGAGAAATTCGCGCTTTAGAAGCTCAGGAGCCTAGATACTCCAGACTGCTGCACGTTTTCTTGCAGTTTTTCCGAGATCATGCGGGCCGGGGTGTGGGGGCGGGAAAAATATCTAGAAGTACCTAGGTGGGAAGGGCTCAGGGTTCACTTCTCATGACGCTTTTGAGTCTTGGCCAATCTTGTCTTTATCAACTGTAAACATTTCCCGTTTAAAAAGAAAAAATCTCTTTCTCCTTGCATCCTTCCATCTGTGCCGAACCACTGCAGAACGTGCCAGTGCGTTGCATGTGCCGGAACGAACATCGATGAGAAACAAAAAGTCCAGATGATCAACTTTTTTTTCCCTCTAGCAATCCCGGGTCGGTACATACGTCACTTCGCTCACTACGACGGAAAAAAAAAATGTGTTCAGCTGCGCAAAACTCCAAGATGCGAACCCTGCAGGACAACAGAATAGGGCTCGCCCGTGCGAAAGAAATCATCTGCCGGTGTTTGGAACCAATCGGGTATATATCCCTTCGTCAGTACAGCATTCAGGACTTGTGGCAATCTGTGGCTCACCACAAAATTCACAGACTACTGTAGCTATGTAGAAGCGAGGCTGTCAGCGGTGCAGAATTGTCCCCACTCGTCACTCAATCGAGTAGTACTTTAAACAATCGCCGTTAGATTTTGGTTCATCACGACGCCGTTTCCACACTAATAATTTGTGGTTCGCGGGAACAGAAGAAGGGATCACGTCCACGATGAATTCGAATATTGATGGAACACTCAACGACTTTTTCCATGTTGTGCCAAACCCACTACCCACGGCGTCCGAGTACAACGCTCATATTCGTCGCCTACGGAATTCGTTACTCACCTCCAATCCTCAGCTCGATGAAAAATACTGCTCACTTATCGATCCTTACACCTTTCACACACCTCCAGCTCGTATTACTGAGTTAAAACGGCTCCAGTCAGCCCTCCATGCTGCACTCTTAGCCATCGTCAATAATTGGTGGACTACCCCCAGATATCAAGAAGCAATTCCTGTAACGCCAAAAGTAGAACGTATCCTCAGAGCTCTAGATATCCGTCGGCCATACACCGGTGTTGGGTGTTATCGTCCTGATATCCTCATTCCTCAGGAACATGATGGACCGCTACAGATTTGCGAAATAAATAGCAGATTTATGTTTAACAGTTATCTAATCTTATTGTTTACTGGCGAATATTTTGATAACAACGCCAGCGAGGAGGACCTAAGGCGCCGCTTCAAGAAACAGAATACAGTACAAGATGTGAGTCACCCTGGATCCAGATATACACATGATCGGATTTCAGTCGGGCCAAGTGCTGAGAATTAACTATTAGGTCAGGTCGGCGTTTTCTCAACTGTTTGATCCGACAAAGCCGGTCACTCTGCTAAAAGTGCGAGGACGCGGATGGGATGTCCATTTCTTGCCGTATATATGCAATACATCCCGCACTATTGATCCCCAAAGCTTGAGACTTGTTCCATGTAGTAGTTCACCATCAGGCTATACTTTAGCGGATGATATCGGCATAATTGAGCAGGTAGCCCTGGAGTTGCATCAAGATGAGCTCGATGCTCTAGATGAATAGATTCTTCTTGAGCTCGGAGCCCGATGCCATAACGACCTCCGTACTGTGTTCTTCGTTCACGACAAGCGTATATTTGGCCTGATTTGCCAGGAGCTCGATAATCTAGTTGCATCAGGGGCCTTGTCAGGAGAACAAGCAGCTATACTTCGTCGTGGAATTGCAGAAACGCATATTCCGGGTACAGAATCGTTTCAAAAAATCGCCAACGAGCCCTATAATAAGGATATGTGGGTGATAAAGCCGTGTCTATCGGGGGGAGGCGATGGAATTGTTTTTGGTAAAGATATCGACCAAGAGACATGGAAAGCATTGGTCAATTCCAAACTCGATGATCACCACAACCTTTCCGCATACCAGTCTAAAGCACCCTCAATCACACCTTACCATCCAAAGATACCTCCACCAGCGAAGATTTACATTCTTGGTCAAGCCAGACAACACAGAGGATCCGCCTCAGATCGTCAATTGGTTATCAGCCGGGGTCATGTTATGTTTAAACAACATTTTTTTGAAGCCAGGATGGAGGTCTTCGCCATCGGAGATAACTAACGCCTCCACTGGCAAATTGTTATATAGCGTGACAAGCAATGAAGAGCCTCCATCGACCGACAAATTCCTATCTCGTGGTGACTGAAAGATTTTTGATAGCTGGATTTTTTTTCTTTTATGCTGTTATTCTGGGGGTGAGCGGGATTGTCAAAGGTCACGCAAAGTGTTCGGTGCTGGTTTCGTGAAAGATATAGGAGTTACTTGTATCGATTATACCAAGTAGATACACGTTTGAAGCGAGCCAAAGAATTCAAATCTCTTTTATTGTTGAGGAAATAATCTCACCTCGCTTGGTGAGGGGGGGAGACGAGTTTGTAGTAGTTCTCCGCAGAACATGGCCCATAACTGTCACGAGGAGAGACAAACGTCCGCTTATCCCCTCTTCCTCTTCCCACTTCATTCTTAGCCACGGTTTTTTTTTTTTTTTTCAATCCTGCCAAATAAATATCTTCGTTGGATATATATATCCAGGTCCAGACATAATAGCGGGTTAAGCCCCCGGTAATCAATCATCAAATCTCACTCGGTATATAATTTTTTTCCCTACTCTATTGAAAAGGTTGAACGAGGACGAGACAGAATGAGGATGAGAAAGGACAAGGGCGCGACAGTTAAGTGACTTGATTCTGATCTCAACAAAAACTAGCTAGCCACACAGTCACGGATCGGACAGTTGTCATCAGACAGCTGTCTTGGACAGGTCTCGACATGACAGATCATTTGAGGGCCAAATATCAAATATACTCCAAGTGGAGACATATTCCTTCTCTTTCGGCCTTTGCCTCTCTCCCAGTCGGTTGCGGCGCATTTTTAGCTAGTAGGAGGCCGGAATACTCTACTCCTGCCATCGTGCTAGCCTGCTTCTATCGGGAATACGACTTCATACTCTAGCAGCTATCTGTGCGAATACTACATGATTGTTTTGCAAATATATCGTTCATATATATTCTCGGCAATCACACCCAGTAACCGGTAAATCCTAGTCGCCGCCGTCGTCGCCGGGGGTAAAGTAGAGGAGCCCAATTAACAAGCTATTGGTTCGCGAACGATTTGGGTACTATCGTGTCATACTGGAGCCTCTCTGATCGATGATAGCTCAAATATTATGAGAGTGCTTAACGGAAAACACTTGATCGTTGAAGATCTTCAATTCCATAGGCTACAGACCTGGGATAATATAATGCTTGTGGTCATTACTGGACTCTTCATCTAATCCAGCGATGCACAGCCCGAAGAAGGCTATCAACTGTAGATATGAAACGCAAAAGAGAGCCTAAAGCATATGGCTAAATTTTGTTGCATACATATCTGTGCTAAGTCTTTACCTTCTCATAAGTAATTTATGCGTTTGTTCATGAAGCTTTATTGTCTACGACTCAGAGACTAACGCGGATGTTTTTAACAATGGCGGGCGACTAGACGTATGTACGGCCTACAGTAAGATCGACTTGATCCAAATTTTTGGTCTTCTGCCATATATATGTACATAGATAGACCAGCAATATATCAATTAATGCTTTATTTTCTCGTATCTCCAGAGAGTATGCAGAATTATTGTGCTTGTCCCAGGAAGTTCCCTAATTTCAATTAATGATGGTCCATGATCCAGTACGTCAGAACCATTCCTCAACGGCGGCGGAGAGCCAAAACCACACCCGGGTCAATGATTCCCACGCCCGCAACAGAGCTTTTTCTCTCTGTGCCGCATCTCCAACCAATCAATTCCCCGACCTCCGCGAACATCTCAGGGTTAGGGTTTCCACACCACCACCCACAGATACATGTAGGTGACACCCAACGTCATCACCCGCCCCCCATACCACGAAAAAAAAATGTCGTCCACACCGCCCACCACCACCACCGCCGCCGCCGCCGCCACCAACTCGCGCTTCACGCCCAACACCGAGACGCTCGAGGACGCGCTCAAGACCCAGACCGTCGGTCTTGTGCACCTCTCCGACTTCAAGAAGCGTCGCGTCGAGCTCGCCGAGCAGCGCGAGCGCGAGGCGGCCGAAAAGCTCCAAGCCTACCGCGGGACCTCGTCGCGCGAGGGCAGCGAAACACCGAATGCCGCCCCCGCCGCAGCGAGGAAGAAGAAGAGGAAGACGGTGGTGAAAGGGAAGCTGTCGTTTGGTGGCGAGGAGGAGGATGAAGAGGGGGGGTCAGACCAGCAGCAGCAGGAGGCCGAGAAGGATAACGGAAAGTCAGAGGGAGAAGGAGGGGCAGAGACAGCGGTAGCAGGGGAGGCCAAGAAGCGAAAAGTAAACCCAAAGCTGCGCGCGCCGCCGCCAAAGGTGCTGACCAAGAACACGCTTCTGCGCGAGGCGCAGGAGCGCGAGACGCTGCGGAGGGAGTTTCTGGCGCTGCAGGAGAAGATCAAGAATGAGGAGATTAGCATCCCGTTTGTGTTTTACGATGGTGCGTCCTTCAATGCCATCTCAATACCATCCCACCCTATCCTATCCCAAAAACATCTCAAATGCTTCCGGGAATGGGCAATTGACAGTCAGAAAAATGCAGGCACGAACGTCGCACCCCCGGACGGCTCGGGCGTCCAGGTCAAGAAAGGCGAGATGGTCTGGCTGTTCCTTGAGCGCGCGCGGCGTATGAGCGGGCGGCGCGAGTGGCTGCGAGTGTCGGTGGATGACCTACTACTCGTGCGCGGGGAGGTGATCATCCCACATGTACGTCTATCCCCTCTCCTCCTCCTCCTCCTCCTCCTCCTCCTCCTCCCCTCCGCACCACAACTAACACACCACCCCCCCCCACAGCACTACGAATTCTACTACTTCATCGTCAACCGCACGCAAGGCCCCAACGGCACCCTCTTCGACTACCCCTCGCCCCTCGACCCGCCCAACCCCAACGGCGAGCCCACCACCACCACGCAGGGCGGCAAAGAGGACCCCACCATGACAAAGGTCGTCGACCGCAGGTGGTACGAGCGCAATAAGCACATCTTCCCCGCCAGCGTCTGGACAGAGTTTGACCCAAACACCGACTATCGGAATATGGTGAGGAGGGACCAGGGCGGGAATGCGTTCTTCTTTGGGTAGCGAAAAAACTGGGAGAGTGGGGGGGTTGTAGTGTTTAGGGACTACATAGACTTTTTTCTTCTTTTCTCTCTTCAAATGTATTTGTATATGGTGTTTCTCTCTTTTTTTCTTTTGGCTCGGCTGGTAGTTTTTCGTCTTTTTAGCATTCATTGGTAACGCATACATACATACATACATCAAGTAAGGAGGCAGTCTGCCTCAATTTGTTGGTCAAAGAAATAACTCTACCAACTACTCCAAAACGCTCTCTTATATTCTCACTCGGCACCGAGCTCGCGGGGTTGAAGTCGCGCAGGGGGAGGCGCGGCGATCTGTGTTCCGGGACTCCCAAGACAACCACCCCAACCGGAAGGGAAAAAAAAAAATTGAACACTAACGACAACGGCAGGGTTTGAACCTACGCTCCCGAAGGAATCAGATAACCGAATGAGAGATTCAAGTCTGACGCCTTAACCACTCGGCCACGTTGTCTTGTATTTCCAGAACTTAATTAGGCTAATATTTGGTATTTCCGCGCTTCACTCACCCGGAATCGGACTCATGCGAAATCACTCGGATAAAGTTCTTCACAGCCTTTTTTTTCTTTCTCTTTTCTCGCTATAAGCCTTGTTTAAGCATGGCGTAAGACTTTGGATAAGACTGCGACAGTGAAAAGCTTTTAAAAATTGCGCTCGATCAATCCGACAAACACGCGAATAGCGCTCCACAACGCGGTTAAGGGCGTGCGGTTCTTGTCACACTGTCATTGAACCTCATCACCATTGCTTGGAGCGGGTGAGCAACATTCCCTACCACCACAAAATAATATATGCCTACAACCACAACGCAGCGTGAGTTTAAAATCGATCAAACCGCGCGGCCAAGGTAAATTCAATTCCTCCAGGCGCGATACGGTGACGGACGCAAAATACCAATACCGACAAAGGACCGAAATTTTGAAAACCTAAAACTATTTTCACAATGTAAGACAACGTGGCCGAGTGGTTAAGGCGTCAGACTTGAATTTGTTCCAGTTATCTGATTCCTTCGGGAGCGTAGGTTCAAACCCTGCCGTTGTCGGTAAAAATATTCTTTTGTTGTTGCCCTGGCGGACTAGATAAATGCAGTTAGTACTAATACTAATGTATCCTCTAGCCTTTCCCTTTCCTCCGTGAAACAGGGGCTTTTTCTTTTTCTTTTTTCTCCCCAGGGGCCCGGGGGGGGGGGTGATTTTTTGTGTATCGTATTCATCGTATTCGCTTTTTTTTATATGGTACTTTGGTATAAAGTGCTGTGGACATTTATACGGTGTCGGACAGTCAGAACCAGCCGGCCAGAGCAACCACCGACTCCCCTTCGCCCCATCGACTTTGTAAAATGGGTCTAATCATGGTTGTAAACATCCCCATAAAAGGGATTTAAAATAATTAAGAACTGGCTGCACTATGACCTCTCAAACATTTGGTGCAACCTGCCCGAAAAAAACATAGCTGTGAAATAATAACTTTAATAACTTTATGCCAAGGCGGCCAGATTAATTGGGGTAATTCTTACCTTATTGGGATGATTAGATGATCATTGTTACCCGATTAGGACTAGTTTCTGGCTTGAAAAGAACATGAGGGTTGATTTTGACTGTCTGGCGCTGTATCTATGCTAAGGCTGTTAACGCTCACTGGAACTGAATGTTTCCTGTGGGGGCTGAAAACAGACACAATTTATGAAGTGGTGATCCTACCGAGGACACCCCCCACTTCAAGTTTCAATGCGGTAGGTATTAATATAGTTTGTATGCAGTCTCATTTTTTATCACAACCTCCGGGTTCCGAGGGGAATTTTCGAGTGATGGCCTGTGAAAAAGATCTATTGTGAAAATTAAAAATAGCAAGTTGACCAAGGCTAGATAGACTTATCTGCCTCTGGGACTGTATGATCGCACCAGGCTTAATCACTAACATTGGCCCAACGCCCCTTTAACTCCAGATACCGCAAAGAAAAGAGAAGAAAGAATAAAGAAAAAAAAAGATCATGACTCCTGGTCATTTGCCAAGACTCATTAGTCAGTCACCAAACTTTGCCAAGCCTCATACCTCCTTTTAGATGCTGTCTAAGACGGGTGTCCTCGAGCGTTGTTTCGCTGGCAAGCCTTCCTCAGACTTCACTCCCCATATTATCAAACTATCGCCGTTTCTCAACCCAATCTTTTCAATTAGTTAGTACCGTTTCATCTGGAATGTCTGAGGAGGCTGGGGAGGCATACGTCACTAGGAATCTTTCCGTCAAGATTAGCAACCATTAAGGTTGAAAAATCTGGCTCAAGCAGCACCATGCCCTCTCTCCAGGACGCCGGTCCTAGTCCCAACTCTTCAAAATGTATGTCTGGACTCCACTTTGTCTCTTCAAGGACCTTCTTACCAATTGTTTCCAACGAGAGTGGGAGATTTCGGAAGACCTCAATTGTGCAGTCGTGGTGTACATAGTTGTATTGATATCCTTCCATCCCAGAATTGACAGCCCTTAGGCTCAGTTTGAGTTTCTCTTGAGGTGGTTCTAAGTTGCTTAGATTATCAAACGACATGAGTCGTGGGAGCGGCCGCATTGGTGGAGAGGAGGGAGTCGGATCATCAGTTGCCGAATAATATCCCAGATTCTCGAGCGACATGAGGCGCGAGGGCGAGCGTATTGACGGTGAAGGGATCGCATCACCGATTGTTGTGCCCGGCGTAGCTGGTGGCTCGGGTGTCATTGGTGGTTCAGGTGTAGCTGGCGGTTCAGGTGTATCCGGTGATTCAGGCACGGGAGTTTCACGATATTCCTCTTTAGCTGCTGCCGCTAGCACCAATGACGACTTGCGGGCGCGGTTTTCTGTCAATGGCACAGTAATAGTTGTTACATTGGTGTAGGATTCCGTATCACCAAAGCCCAACATTGGTCTTCGGACTGACACCTCCGTAGTGATTGTGGTGACTGTTCCGGGTAGAAGAAGTAGGGGATCTGTTGTGTTGTTTTCGGGTAGGTATGATCGATCAACCGGATCCGGGAATTGCGCTTTCCGAGTTTTGAACTCGGTTTTCGTAGTTGTTGTCCCATCATTCGCTATTTTGATCGTAACTATCATGATGTTTGTCATGACCGAGTCTGGCGGTAGAGCTTGGCGGGTTCGCTTGAAAGGGTTCATGGCTGCTCAATTCAGTAGTAATCGTAGCGAGAAGTCAATTGATCAGAGGTGCTTCACCGGGCTGCACTTATATCGCTGGGTGAGTTGTGTCGCGTTGAAAAATGAAGTCTCCTGAAGACCCAAGTAACGGTAGGGCACACCGGTTGCCGCCTGTACCTAGGCTTTGTTTTTCGGCGTGGAATAATGGGATACCCGGGGCTTTTCTGTGCCTTGAAGCTCTCGATCCATCCTGCATACATGTATCCACCAAAACTCTCCTATCCCGCTTTTGATCGCCATCTAGACCATCAAAGTTTGTTTGGTTTGGTATCCGCCTGTCCAGCACCGCGGTTGAGGTCTGTGGGTCGCTTCGGTTGCTAGTTTGGAGTGTTTGTAACAAGTATTTCCACCAGCCGTTGTTCTGGTCCACTTCAGAATTGGAGCTGGATTCAGAATGTTCGTTTGTGAAAAGTATTACTCAACCTCTGACCAAAAGCCTGTCCCGAACAGTTCAGACTGAACACTAGTTGAGGACAGATAAGAGAAAGTCAGTTCATGAAAGGCCAGGGTCCCTGGGGCGATAATCAATATGAGAATATTTCTTTTCTTGTTCCGGAGTACAGGTAGCTAATTAATTAATAGCCTTTGAACTCTTTCCCCCCTATATGATACCGACAAACTTTGGCAATTATGATGGCCCACTAGGCTATTTGAGACTTGGATGGACCTTTTAGCCGCCGCAGCGCGTCTACGCCGCTTCACCGCTAGGCCGAGAGCCTCTAGGATGTTACTCATCGAAGCCTTCAAGAAGCCGGAATTCCATAGGAGGGAATGTATCTATATAGACTATAGCTTTGGCATCTTAATGTTAGCGATTGCTAGCGGATCAGTATGTGTAAAGCGCGAGAAAGTTGCTTATGGGGAGACGTACCTGATTGTTAAGAACTTCTGCGTAACATGGTACTTGTGAAAATCACACTCTCAGACTTCTCACTGTTTCTTGGATGAGTGAGGTGAAGTGAGATTAAAAGTTGGTTACGCACCTTAGGATACTCCGGATGCCAAGATGTTATTTCTAGGTGCAAACCCCGTTTACGTTTCCAGGCGTTCATGTTGCCGCACAAGTGCATATCATTTGGAAGGCAAGGGAAGAGGGCTGTGTCCGTTCAGTGGTATGCAAGAAACTACAGTTGGGTGGGGTTGCAACCTGATATATATCTGATAAAATATATTCGAGTGATAATATATGACCGTCAGCTATAGAGCGAAACATAGTACCAGCAAACCGGATAGACGCTTAGTTGTGGTCTTATAAGAATATACTGTATTAGAATTGCAAGCTAAATACTGGGCGCCCACAAAGCTCTCTACATGCTGCAGTTAATTGATAAATAACACTGGCTGTTATATCCACTGCGCATTAGTTCTGAGTTACGAGGAGGACAACTCAGGAGGAAAATAAATGACGGGTTATACTCATGAGGGTCGTGATCAACGACTTCTTTCCTTAATTTTCTTTTTTTCTACCACCTGTACTCAAGAACGAGTGTATCGATCACCGAAACCTATCATCATTTCAACACCGTTCGATATCATGCACGGAACTGTGTATATTAGATACATAGGCGTAAATATACCTACGTACATGTACATAGTATTCGGTTTCCGTAGGACTATTTCGGTGTTTAAACGGCTCTATGTAATAACCATTCACAGATTACCCAGTGAGTTGTTTACCCTCGAGCTTATAGGGAAGGTACAATGGTGTGCATATGTATGTATAGCCCAGGAAACTGGAAAATGTTTATGTTTGTCATTAAGGGACCACATGTATGTGTTTCTTTTTGGCGTTAGTATTCGAGGTGACGTAACACAGAACGTGTTCAACTGAATTTCAAGAGTTTCTAGTCATCTTTTCGGTGTTCCTAGATCAATTTTAAGTTCTTACTCTTCCCAACAATTCATTACACCCCTAATTCGTTTCTCGACATTTTATCTGGAATCGATCAATCTTTTCACCTATCGAAATTTTAATGGACCAAGTTATCGAATATACCTGAAGGAGCTGTTATACCCCCAAAATGTCAGAGTACGCAGAAGAGGTCACGGTCAACGAAAGTATTGAGGTCAGTACGGGTATGTTTTGGCTTCCACCATTGCCGTATTACCAGGATATACAGGATGACTATATCTACGTTGAAGATGTGGGAAATATAAAGATTCCTGATATACACGAAAAGTTCTCCGCAATCCTCACTAATTCTGTGCACTTGTTGTCACCAATCATGCTTTTCGTAGAAGATGATATGTCTTCGGCTGTTGGAAATCATACGCATAGTATTATTGAATTTGAGGGTTCTTCTATACGATACAGCCTACAGCTATATAAAGGGATCTCAACATGGTTTTATAAAAAACAACAACTCGAAACAGAAGCGACAGGGCCGCCTCATGACCCTCCGATTATAAAGAATGAGATTCTCGGGAAGAACCTGATTTTTGTTGGAAAAAATACTTTCAATTTTCTCGAAACAATCTCGAACAAATCATGGCTTGCAAGGCATAAAAATTGCAGTGAGGGACACTTTCGAGTTAATGTTCACCTCATCGAGAGAGGTCCTATTTACTATAATGTCAACGGATGTTTCGTTACCCATAAAGTCTGTGGGGGTGCTCTTTTGAGCGATCTCTTCCGAGTCCTCCTTGGGAAACAGAAGGGATACTTCACCCGCGAAGACCCAGAAGACGGCGAAGGGTGGGGAGAGGCTCTATGGGAGAAAGTGGAACTTACGGATGAGTGGTTAATCGAGACAGTGATGAGAAATTGTTATTACTTTAAGTTTGCGAGAGAGAATCGAATCACCATCAAGCAGACAGGGTGGTTTGAGAAGAAGGATTATGTGTGGCTTTTGCCAACAGCGCTCGATTCGAGAGAGGAATAAGGCCAGGTGAAGGCATTAATGGGGCTTTGGGTCCGCCGGGTTAACTATATCCGGTTTGGTTTTCTTATTCTGGTTCATTCAATGCCCTAAAATCCATAACCTACCATGTTTTGGCTGCTACTTGTATTTTTATCTTGTACGCCAGTTCGCAGATTCAAGTGTAAAAGTAAGCTGTACGAGTAAGAAATCTATTCATAGTTCTCACATCAGGGTTCGAGGTACTATATTACATGTATGTACATCGTTACAATAGCAACGACTAGACCTCAACTACCTCAATTATTTAGATACTGGTAATGACACAAGTTTCGTATTTTACAGAAGAATACAGAGTTAGAGTTTGGAGTATCAATATTAATTCAAAAGGGAGGGGAGATCGGTCTGCAATTCTGATATCAGAGTTCAATCGGATCTTCTTTGTAATTATTAGGTATACATACTTCGCCCATATAGAGTAAACGTAGGTCATGGTACGTACGGCCTTATACATGTAATTGCCGCTTGCTTCATATTACATGGATTAATATTTAGTGGTATGGGGATGGCAAGAGACTATTAAGATGACCTAATGACACGAATACGTTTTTAAGGTATATAGACTCCACACACTACTACTCCTTATCACCCATCCCTCACATCGTTGGAAATTGTCAATCAGTCAACTCAAAGCATTGAGCAAAGTCCCAACACTGCTTCAGCTCGTCAACTATGACGATTATAGCACCAAATGGCCCTGGTTTAGCCAGAGGAATCGGAGCTATCCTTATTGTGCTCCATATGACCTTTTTGTGCTATAATCTTGCACTATTGAGCAACAACTTTCTACCTCTGTCTCGATCAAGGTTATCCCGCACTTGTAAGTTTCATCTATGAAATGGCCAGTCAAGAATCCCCATTGGATAACTAACCATAGTATATACTACTAGTATCTGTTCTTATCAACTTCCTCGCAATTGTCTTCACTTTCACAATGGGACCACTGGTTCTTGATGATAGCAAAAAAGTATCTGAATCAATGTGTGATACAGCATATCTTGTCTGCACCATATTCTGGCCAATTATAAAATCACTGGTACACATTTATTTCAATGAAAAAGTTAATAGAAATCCTCTGATATGATACGCATCTGGGAATATCAAGAAGCTCACGAGATTTAATTTAGCTACACTCTCCCCGTAAACGTCACTGTGACAAAAGGAGGAAAATCTCCTACTATATCGACCCAGTTGTTGTTTTCATTTGCTCTATTCTAACAGCTTACTTTTTGATCTCAAAGTACGTAACTATCCCCTCTGATAGCATTTCGAACGGCATAATGCTAATCCATATCTCATTAGCCATGAGTACAAAATGGAGCAAGGGAAATGCAGCATTCGATTTATGTCCAGCTTCGCAATCACCTACGTCCTTGTCTCAACGTTCTGTCTCAGTACATATCTTCCACTTGCATTCCATCGTCTGCCGCCACCACCGTCGTTTGAGGACATGCCCCAGATCAACTCTTCAGTCAAATATAAATGGTGTAGTATGATTGTTAACATTATCCCGATGTGTTATTATACGATATTGCTTTTACCAATTGGGGTTCAAAAGTCAATAATTCTTTTTATGGCAGCTCCAGTCGATATGGGGATTACTGTTGTTGTCCTCGCTATGCTTGAGCGTAGAGAGATAAACGCGGAGAAAGAGAAAGAATTGGAAAAGGCGAAGCGCCAGCGACAAGGTATTTGTAGAGATTGTATTTCCCTGGGCATGGGAAATATTGGGCAAGGAGGTCGGGAGTTGGAGTTTTGAACTGTTCCTGCAGATCTCTACGATAACTAAGGATATAAATAATCGGGGGCGGGTGATAGTTGATGATGTTGATATAAGGAAAGAAATCCACAAAATATACCTGAGGGGTATTCACTTCTTCAATACGTGCTCCTATATAGTCATGTACTCATATGGGCTGCTTAATTAAGGTAATCGGGACCCACGTTTTCTGAAATATGTACTCTGAGGAAAAATAAGCATCACCCAACTTTTTGTCTAAAATGATGACCATATATGCATGACAATCGATTAATTGACTATTTAGTACGCCAAACACAGATCTTAAATTAACGTAGTAATAGATTTGCTCCTACATTAATATATATGGCATGTGCACTCCAGAGGTATCCAACTTTCTAAAAAGTTCAGTGCTATGTAAGCGGCATTGTACTAATGTAGTGTTATAAAGGGAAATGTTCCAAGAAGTGAATACCCATCTAGCCTATGTCTAGAGTATTGAAACGCTTGCCTGATTTTTAATATAGTAGGACTGGTTTTGGGCGATTCAAAAATCTGGCAAGTATGGATACGCGTAGTGCTACTCGCTTCTAGTAAAGGATTTGACCAAAGAGGGTCGTCGGAACAACCGATAAGTCAGCAATACATGACGTACTTTTGAAGGACTAAATACACTTCAATGCCCTTAGATTAAGAAAAGTTATAAAAAAAAAAATCACTGCCAGTGACAGTCAGCAGCCCTGCTGGCGCAATGGTAGCGCGTCAGACTTCTATTAGATTATATCTGATTTGGGATCTGAAGGTTGCGGGTTCGACCCCCGCGTGGGGTTACCAAAATCAATAAACTTTTTTGCTTGTCTCCATAAAACCTGGGAGTGGACAAGTTTTGAAAGCGTTGATCATTTTAATTTCTGGCATGGGTTTCGCTGAACGAAAGACAGATAAGGCTCTTCAACTGGGATGGTATGTTGAAAACCTCGGCCCCCATATATGTAAAATTGGGTTAATAGTAGCCTGCCAGATCTGCTATTTTTAGCTTGAAAGATATATCGGAATCATGAGTGGCTTACCCATAAAGCCGTAGAAATAACTCTGGTATACTATGTAAATAACTTTCATGGTCGTCGAACATGAATTGTTTCACATCTTCATCCCGCCTACAAACTATTCTAACTCATGATAGTTAAATCTGCCAAATCATCGCTATAGGCATTGTCCTGTTTACCCATCCCGTGAGCTTTAGGTTAAGTCTATCACCATAGCTCAATAATTCCATATTTGTAAACATTTATCAGGATTACCGTTGATAGAAATGGGATGGGTTAGGAACACGCGACGGCAAACCCCACCGGTTAACCTAATTAAAAAGATAGAGAAGAGATATTTGTGCCTCGGATAGGACGGATCCGTTGTTTTGATAGAGATAGGTATCTCCTTAGGAGCCCGTTTCAAATTAACTGGTATGCCCCGCGACATCGGACTCGGCTTCGGAGTAGAAATAGCACGATCACACTAGGCCCGATGGATTGCGTGATAATAGCCTATTCATGATATGCATAACTAAACCACTCCGAGGGAAAACTCGGGAATCGCAACGCACATACATAAGCTGGGTGGGTGCATCATCCCACCGGAGATTTGACATCGGGGAAGGATGGCAGATATCGGGAATTTCACCGCAGGATCAGATCAGATCATTGACGCCGCGCCAAGTGTCGAAACAAGCTTTTTTCGGACGGTTTGAATGGTCCCTGTTTGCAGTTAGGGCTGAATCGAGTGACTAGATGTGTTTAAGCCAGATGCCACGTACTTAATATGCGCAGCCATTCTTCAGGGTCCTGGGTTCAATTGTAGGGGGTTGTGTGGTTTGAGTGAATATCGTCCCTTTGGGGAATGATGTTGGATTGTTTGGGTCTGATGTAACATCGCCTAGAGAACAACTCGGAAACGAAGGCCCCCTTAAGAAGAGTTATTAAATATTTCTGGCTTAGTTAGATCTATAGAGGGAGGGCTTCGAGCTAAGATCGCACGATTGCTCTAGAATGTGTAGACGCAAGCAGTGGTTTTGTCTGTAGATTCATTGGAGTTGTGCGCATTCTTGAGGAATGCCGAGTTCCGACTAATGACTTGTTCTTTTGACGTTTGTTGTTTCTGTGATGATCATTGCATGCTTGATCGAAGCGGCGCTTGTTGTAGACAGGATATCCCAGAATCTTGTGCAGGGGAACTTCCTTATCGACACGTGACCGGCCGGTATAAACCCCGTCGAGAACCTAGCTAGGCGAGTTGATATATTGAAATTTGATGGACGGGATCTCTTGATTGCGAAGATTGTGGAGATATGTGGTTTGTTCGTATCTAGTAGAGGAAGGGCGGAAAGTACGTTCATGAAAGGCCACAATTGAAGCTAGGAGATCTAGAGCATTGTAATTGCCTGTACAATACATTTAACCACTATATTGCAATTTGCGTCCTCTACTTGCTACATTAATTGTACAGGTAAATGCAGTCGACACTCAAATGTAGCTGCATCTAAATTAGAAAAGTCATATAAATCGATTTACGTACACATACTTACATATATATAAATTGTTCACGAAAAGTGGTACAGTGCTTTATCGGACCCCAGAAAGGTGTTGGCTCAGAAAATAATTGGCATATATGAAGTAGTCCGGATATCAGCAACTTGCAGGCTATAGAGACCTAATTTTCTCTACTAATCAAGTTGAACTTTAATCCCCTCTCGATCTTGTGGTCGAGCCAATTTACTTAGATGTGAGGAGGAATCTACAAGCACAGTCTTGAGCCTTCGTAGCACTTAGTCTCATCATCAAATCTGAGACACTTATAGAAGGAACTTCGTCGTCTGACGTCTTTTCGAAACTGTCTACTGTCTCCTGCAAAGCCAAAGCAGGAACAGACAGGCCCTCAGGCCAGAGAGCAACGAATTGCGGAAACAAGCCACTAGCGGATCTACAGAATGTCCGGGATGTAACCCCCGGGCCCGGGATTGTGTCAGTTCTGGAACCCTTCTTAGATCCCCGTAGGCACGTATAGCCTCAATAATGTGTGTGATGCCAAGGTCTAAGACGTACCTTTGACGGGCTGTCAACAATCCTCCACCCGGTTTCTAATCTTGATCTCAGGTTCATATCCCGGCTACATATACCCATATTCCTTTGTGCGCAATTCCGCTTCCCCCTGCAGAACATGATCGCTTACAAGCCCTAGAAGTTTGCCCAATTTTCGCATCAAGCATAAATTCCAGACCTCGATAAAGAGGTTCAACGTTCCAGGTAGACAAGGATATAATGTCGAGTCTGAGAGTAACGGTCCGATCTTCGGTTCCGCTCACTCCCAGGTCTATGCTGATACCCCCCGAGGGTTGTTCTGCTCCGACTCGGACCGTCTCTTTGCAGGCAATTCCCAGGTTTTGTAAGGCAAGTGTACGTATTCTACCGCACGTGTTATATACAAGTACGTACATACATATATACACGTAGTATTTAGATATAGAGAAATTTATACTTTACCACTAGTGCCTCGTTGAGGGTCTCAATAGCATATTTACACTTTATAAAAGTTGCCTCGTCCCCACTTCGCCTTCCTCTCACTTGGCTTCTCTCTTCGTCTTCTTCTAAAAAAAAAATCTTTCTCATCGTCATCAACTAGATTCCATCTTAAGATGGCTACAACCATGCAAGAAAAAAACGACTTAACCACCGATCCTGAGCGTGATGCAAATATACTGGTTTCAGCTTCTCCTTCTGAGTACACTGAAACTACAAAGTTTAAGGACCCTCATGATCCCCTTCAGGTATGAATTGATTCGAATCTTTCATCTTTATCTTTTTAGAATCAATTGACAATTTTCCTCTTTTAGTGGTCTTGGAAAAAGAAACATCTTATTCTCGTGGCAATTTGCTACATGACCTTCATGACAGATTTCCTCGCTGGTTATGGTGTACCCATGATCATCCCACAAGGGAAAGAATGGGGCATTAGTTCTGTTGATGCTTCACGTTCTCTATCTGGAAACACCTTTATGCAAGGGTTTGGAAGCTTGGTAGCTGTTCCTTTTGCCCAGCGTTATGGAACGTAAGTAAATTGCATTTCTGAGATCAATGAAAATAATGCTGACAGTAATTCATGAAGTTTACCGGTCATGTTTTGGAGCACACTGATGACATGCTTTATGACAATTGCATGTGCTACTTGCCCAACCTGGATTGGTTTTATTGCCGTTCGAGTGCTTCAAGGCTTTTTTGCAGCCTCCGCTCAGGTGCTCGGTTTGACCGTGATCCAGGACATGTATGTTTTCCCCTTTGTTTTCAATACTCTCCTTCCTGCTGCTTCCATCTAACATTGATTAGTTTTTACTTCGAAGAACATGCACGAAAAATCGGGATTTGGGGATGGTCAATTCTCATTGGCCCATACTTTGGCCCGTTTCTCTCCTCTATGATTCTTCACAACATTCATTGGCGTGAAAGCTTCTGGATTGTTGTTGGGATTGTAGGATTTGGTTTACTCCTGGTGATCTTCCTCATGGAGGAAACGACATATGATCGTGTTGTCCCCGAAAACAACCCACCTCAGCCAGAGGGATGCTTTAAACGGAAGTTGTTTGCGCTTGTAGGCATTACTGGACACCGTATGAAGGGGAGACCTAGTCTGTGTCAAGGAACATGGGAGTTGATAATGGTATTCGTGAAACCTCAGTTTTACATGCTCTGTAAGTTCCAGAAAGACACATTTATTTATACTCATCGGTTTTGGTGCAATTGAGCTAACATTTCCCAGTCATCTACCATGGAATCACCTTTATGTGGAGCGTTGGAATCAATGGTACTCTCATTCTTTTCCTTGTACCAGCGGCACCAAAGGGATACGGATTCGGTTCTATCGCATTGGGATTGATTTATTTCGCACCTATGACTGCCGTCGTTATTGGAGAACTCTGGGGCCATTTTGTATGTCTTTCCTTTTATATTGACTCCCTTACTTATGAAGATCTATTCCTAACAGATACGTAGTTCAACGATGCTCTCCAATTACGCTCTATTAAGAGAAATAAGGGAATCTTCGAACCGGAGTCACGTTTATGGGCATTGTACTTCTCGGTTGGCATTATGTGCATTGGCTTGGTTCTCCTCGGCGTGGGACTTCATCGTTTATGGCACTGGGGACTTATCGCCTTTTTCTGGGGACTTTTCATATTTGCCATTATGACATCTACTGTCACCATTTCCGGTAACTAGGGCCCCTCTTTTTCTTTTTTGCTAGTCAAGAATCTTACTAACTTTCTCAGCTTATGTGCTTGATTGCTTCCCACAGCAATCAGCCGCTGCATCAGCGCTCCTGAACTTCACTCGAGTGCTTTTCGGCTTCACCGTGGTCCTATTCCAAACAAAGTGGGCCACAAAAGTGGGCGCTGATTGGTCTTTTGGCACACAGGCGATCATCTGTGTCGCTGTATTTGGCATCATACCAATCGTCCAGAAGTACGGCAAGGGCTGGAGGATGGGTACCGATATGAGCCCCGATGCGATCAATGTGAAGGTTGAAAAGTAGAACGAATATCATAAAGACATGATCAAGAATAATGGGTCTCATTTCTTTTGTCATTTCTCGGAGTTTAGGCACGGCTTTTCGGGGGTTTCAAAATAGGGAACGAATAGATAGCTACATAGATCATATTAAGAATAAAAACGGGTGCTGGTACCCTTGAGCTGCAAATCACTTAGAGTTCCACTTTGGAGTATATTCCGATGCTTACACTCGGAGAATATTCTAGTTTCATGTGAGTGATCACGATAAGTAGCTACGCATGTATTTCAAGGATACTTATCTACATGTATCTATGATGGTTCGGTTATGCACCTGAATGCGGGGCGGCGGATTATAAATATTAATCAAAATTATGTATTCATTTAACGGTCCTGGAGCAGCTAAAGCATGTTCGGACTGTGAAAAAACGGTTTCATCAGCTCAGTTTAGAATTCACATGTCGTCCTCACATGTATCCACCTCCTGAGTCCTGAGCACTCCAACCATTTACACAGAGACAAATAGTCACTCTTGTCTCTCTATGAACACTATCAATCAAACGCCCCTCACCGCCAACCTGCATGTCAATCCAATCCAATCGATGCTAATAACCTCTCTTCCTACGCCCAACTAACTTGAGGTGCTCACTGCGCGGTGACGAAGCCGCCTTCAAAAAACGGCGTAGTGTAACGTCTTAGTAACATTACCGGGATAACATTGCGCAATTAAATTAATTAGGCGTGCCCATCTTGGTAAGTACACACACAAAAGTCTGATTGACAGGGAACCCGCTATCACCCCATCACGATAACTGGGGGTGATGGGGGGTGATGGGAGACACTAGCTACAGCTGGAAAATGTGAAAAAAAACTGGAGAGTACACACATTGTACATTTATCCGTTTAGAGTGAGCTCTTTTTTCTCTCTTTTTTCTTTCTTGGTCTTGCGGGCCGAGATCGAGGCCGGCCCGGGTATGGTATATGCGAAACGCGGAAAACAGGGGTTGGAGGTGGTGAGTGATGGGTGGTGATTGTGTCCCCGTTGCAATGCATATATGGTTGGTTAAACTGAGCGGATAGATGGATAGACGGATAACGATCGTGAAAGTAAGGGGAATGATAGAAACATGCGGTTATCCCGTCTGGTTTACTAAGTAATTAATAGGTTTTCAGCTAAAGCGCAGCTTGCTTTCTGGTTTTTCCGAGCGCCTGCGGAGCAAGCACAGAAACTGGTAAGACTACCACCACCACCATGAAAACTTGATCGTGCCCATTTGACTGATTATGGCCACACCCAGTGAAACCTTGTGCAGCAACCAGTTTCAATGGGATTAAGATTTATCCAAGAAGACAAGGCAGAGCAAAGTAAAAGACATCCACTGGCGTTCAGCTGAAGGATTTCTAGATGCAACTGGGCTTCTGGGCTCCGGACGCCATGCGCCCTCAAAAATAACAACTTTATCAGAGGGCCCAAGAACTAAGACAGTCTCAGGCCCCAAACCCGTTACCAGTAAACCCATCTCCAGGTTTTCCCTTCCTTCCCGGCACCGGGAACGGCGGTTTAGATATGCGCCTCCGGAAATCACCGCAAAGACATAGGCGAATCAGGGGGCACATAAATTAGCTTAGGCTATGTCTCACATATAATCAGGCGAGTTTTTTTTTACCATAACCACAGCGCTGGGTCTTACTGATCTGGTGTCTCGCAAATTTTCCAGAGGACGGAGTGACGCTTTCTACTCGGCCGTAGTAGTTATGCTCTACGGGACTCCGAATCAACATGAGCGTTGGTAACGTTGTCTGCATGTTTCTGATGGTTATGTTTCAGATTCATGGTTCATCACTCGACATGATACCTTGTCAAGACGGGAGATAGTCGTGGAACGTTATGGTAATGTTTCACTGTCCCACCTAGATGGAGGCAGATTCTGGAAGAGCTCGATAGGTTGAGTGGTGGAAGGAGTGGTCGTAAAGTTGAATTCTTACGCTAGCTTGCCTATAATCCAACAACGCCACAACATAACAGTTGAGAGATATAAGACTAGACATATGCATGGAGACTGGCTGCTTACCTGGGATGCTTATGTGGAGCACTGTCCCCTATTCTGTAACTGTTAACCCTTTTGCATGGGAGTCGAAAAGCCACAGTAGATGCAGGCCAACATTGACGAGATCGAGATTGATTCAGATTCAATATTCATATGTTTGGTTTACCATAAATGATGTATAATCGAGGGCTGTGACAGTATTCAGATCTGATATCAATTGATAATGGGGTCTGAGAATTCGTAAACAGAAGAGCCACAACTTCTAGCCCCCACGAAAGAGTCAGTAGACGAAGCTAGGGAAAGATTTCGAACTGAACCCATAACTACTCCCAGAATTTTCTTGTCTCAGATTTCAGGTCCAAATCCCAATTTGCCAATAACGTAAAACTCTGAGGTAGCTAATCTATATAGGATGTCCATATAGACTTCATTAGCTGGTCACTAATATAAGTTAGTCGTGGTGAGCCAGCTTCGAGTTCATACGCAGGGGAGGGTCTGGTATAGCGGGCTGGTGTTCTAGCTGAGGCTTTAAAATTATTAAACTACCCTCAAAAGGGTAGTATAGGCGCTAAACAAGATTCATCAGCTTTCTAGTTTGAGAAAATCACTGCGTACTTCAGTAGCGAGAGAGAATGGCCCATAATCTAAAGGGGGATATGTACTTACGCGTCTTAAAAACATCTTTTTGTCTATTGTGAATTGGGAGTTTGCCATTATCCTGGTAGTGTTGCTACTCATGTATGCGTATAGGAGCCGTTCCGTTGAGGAAGGCCTTTGCCTGAACATAGGGGTAAAAGAAACAGAAAGCTAGAACCTCAAGAAGCCCTCCTTAGTCTCAAAACACATGTAGCTAGGAAGAGAATTGGGCATGCAGTTAAACTATCAAAGAAAATTTTACCAAGGTATTGTATTAAATAATCTGATGGTAACATGAGAAGAAGAAGGGGCATAGACCTTCATACAGAACACGTGTACACGTATCATGAGAGCAACATACACACTTCTCATGTCAAACAAGACAAATAGGAGAAAATGCAAAAACTACGGAATTAACAAAAACATATATCTCCTATCTACAGAGTCTGGGAGAATTATTGCGAAAGTGGGTTTCCGTGACCCGATAGTCCCATTGGCTTTTGAAAGGACTTTTGCTGTGAGCACAGACCAAGAAACCCACTCTTTTAGCGCTGACTTTCTCATTAATTCTCCCCATCACTGTACAGAGTCTGGTAGAATTATTGCGGAAGTCCGAACTAAAAGAGTGGGTTTCTTGGTCCGTGCTTACTGCAAAAATTCCTTTAAGGGCCAATAGGACTATCGAGTCACGGAAAACCCACTTTTGCAATAATTCTACCACCCTCTGTACATTGGTGGACTCTCCAACCGCCGATTTAGAAATCTTGAATGAAAAAAGAAAAAAACGAATTCTCACAAAGATGTTTGAACCACTAAAATCTAAATGTAAGCTCGATTTCTAAATCTTAACGTCTTCTCCGTCACCGTATATACCTCCTATTCCCAGACTATGTAGGGTTACACCAATCGGCAATAAAGTGCGGGCGGACAGAATAACGATTTAAGCATAAGATATCACTCGTCACACCATCTCACGTGACTCAGGCCCACCACGAAAAAAATTTCTGCCGGTAGCCGGGGAAAAATCTGCCAGTGACCAAGAAGCACAAACGCAAAAACGAAACAAAAAATTATGGTTTGCTTTCATAAGAAAGCCCCACGCGGGGGTCGAACCCGCAACCTTGAGATACCGCTTAAGAGTCTCACGCTCTACCGATTGAGCTAGCGAGGCATGTACTCCCATCTCAATTTTGCCTTCATGGTGGGAAAATCATTCGGTATCTAGACTACAACTTGAATTGTATGTAAACAGCAACCAATGCCCATCATGTATGATCCTGTCCAACGCTAACGTACACAACAGTGGAGCACAAACGTAACAATAAACAAACGCCCAGTGGAATATAATACAGGCAAAAAGTGATAATCATATAAACAAACGCCACACACAAAAAATGTCAACTCCCATAAATGACGAGAAACCAAAAGAGAACAGGAGAAGTGAAGGGAGAAAGAAAAACTCAAAACGAACCTTACACCGAGTCTATCTACATTGCTCTGGTATAAGGGCAAATTGCTTCATCAAGTAACTCCGCCAAGTCTAAGGAAATATGCTTATTTCCATCCTCTCTTCTTCCTCACGCACATGCCCCTCACGCATCCGCTTCTACCCTCTTTTCTTCCGGCCTCCACAACGCAAAAGCGAATAAAGTCTCTACTCTCCCAGTACGAGCTATGAGCGCCTAGCATATTCAGATATTGATTCTCCAAGGCTCCCGAGCTTTGCAAAAAGTAATCAATCTGTCCGTTGTCGTTCAATAAATACAATCTCTTTTCAGCGAGCTCTTCGCGCGAAAAGTCGTGTGTTTCGAGCTCTATAGTTGATGGTAAACGCGAGAATGGAGTATTGGGTACGTTTGCCGACGATGATGGATAGACAGTTCGGATGAGAGTATCGAGGAATGTTGTTGCAGTGCTGGGAACGTATGCAGTGCGCAAAGAGGCTGCATACGATGCGTCAACAGTAGGGTTTAGACGGTACGCGATAGGGTCCGAGTAATGAAGGACGTTATAGATGTTGTCGGCGGCCATACAGCCATAAGTTCCCGCCAAACCGGTGACATGTGGATCAGTGTCCGATGAGTCGCACTCCGTCTTGTCCCTTCCACGCCGGGGCAGCAAGGTTCGCTTGTTGAGTAGTAAGAAAAATGCAGCCGGAGATCCAACAAAAAAGACGTTTTTAGTATCAAAATCAAACTGGGTATCTTTTGTTTCCCTCTTCATATCTTGGGGGACATGGGTGGGCTGGTTCGAGAGGATATCCATTGCGATTGCCGTTCCAAGTGAGTGTGCGATAATGTGAACTCGACCGCCATTTTTTTCAAATTCTGGGTTGTTTTGGCGCCATAGACCATACACTCGGTTTGCCTCTTTCACAACCGCGCCAATCATTTTTTGTTTGTGGTGGGAAAGGTAGTAAGGGATGTCGAGCATGACATCACCAATCAAGTTACGCACAGCTGGGATTGACGGGGGGGTAATATCTTCAAGAGAGAAATCGTTTTCGCTGTTATTGGAATGCCCGTTGGAGAGACCTTCTTCATCGAATGAGAGATTGTGACGCCAGTTTATCTGTGCACCTTTAGTGTGAAGACAGCAACAGGGTAGTCAGTCGAGCTTACAGGTAGCACCATCATCCCGACTTTTCCGCCATCCCGAAGAAGTGGTCTCACAGCTGGATCTCTAAGTTCCACATTTATATGCCGTCTAAAAGAATTTATCGCATGCGTAAAATGGAAACTCTCGACTCTTTCACTCAGCTTCTGCCCAATCCCATGAATCACCAAAAATAGATCCGTGACTTCTATCCTTTCCTCATCATCGGGTCCTAGGCCCTCTGATGTCAATGTTTCAAAATCTTCCTTCGGTACCTCTGCACTACCGGTCGTACTTCGTCTTTTTTCTCTTTCCCGTGCTTCGGTGGGCGTACTAACACCGGAGGTAGATGTTGACCTCGTCTTTCTAGCTGCAGTGCCAGACGCCGCAACCTTCTTTTTCTTGCTGGATGGGTTAAGGCGTTCCCACACATCTTGCTGAAATCCGCGGACTACATGTGTTCCGACAACCTTCCCCTTCCTAATATTCGCCAGTGGTCTCTTATTTCCGAAACTCAACATGGTATCACGGCAGATATATGCATCAACTGCATTAGTAAATAAGACCCAATCGGCTTCATTTACCATCGTTTGCCCCGGTGTTACGCTACCGGCCACGCCTGACTTCAGGGTCGCAGAGCTGATCGGATGCTCTGTCTCAAAACTGCTCATTCCCCCTTCTTGGTTCCCTTCGCCGAGTGAAGTTCCCGGGCGCGTTGGCGGGGCAGAAGCAGTACTCTTGTCAAACAATTGCCACCTTACTTTCTCCTCGCCCTCGCGGCCAACCTCAACGGCACTTGAGAGCTCCATTTCCCATTCTTCCGTCCATGCCCTAACTTCCTCCCACCCAGCCTCAAGTCGGTTTGCAATATTAGCTTCAACCGGAAGCATTGTATCTTTGTAGAACCAAGTTCCCCGCATAACCGAAGCCACATCCTGTAACGGACTCCAGTATATCGGTGTCATAATAAAGCTCGGGAGTAAGACCTGATGGAGTCTTTGTATCCCAACCGGTATCTCTGTCTGTATTGGCGGTGTCGGTGGCGGTGAGGCCTTCTTCATACTAGATCTCCGCGACTTCGAGGAAGACCTGCTCGTCGTGTTTGGCATAGTCATTGCCCTTGACTGCGTTAATGAGCGAATAAACGGCGTTCTTGTAGTACCGCTCCTAGTATTCGGGGAAGTACCCAGCCCACCATAACCGGGGCTTGTACCCAACCCTGTACTCACCGGCGAGCTAGAGCTCGGCGAGCCAGAATACAGATGCCGTAAGGTAGACGGTGACCCCTTGCGCAACGATTTGTCCTCCCAACTATTCTCACGACCAGTGCCCATCTCGTCCGTAATCTCAATAGCTACCTCGCTAGACCCCCCCTCCTTGAACTGCAAATGACCCTCCTTCGCGACTTCCCGTATCGTAGCTGTACTAGTGCTTGTCTCATTGGATGCCCTTCTCCCAATAGGTTTCGGCGAGGTTCCACGGAAGATTAACGACAGTGCTGCCGCAGCCCTGCTTCGCTCTGCTTCTCGGGCGCGTTGTGTCTGGAGGTGGTCCTGATACGCGGCTTCGAGGGCGAGGGAGTCGTAGCGTGCAAAGGGACGTGGTGGATATTTCGTCTGAGCTGTGGCGGCGGTGGGAATCGGAAATGGAGCAAGGGGATCATCGAGAGGGAATGGGGATGAGTAGAACCAGTACGGATTGATTGGCGGGGGTGGAGAGGGTGAGACGCCGCGAGTAGTCATGTTTCTAGGTGCTTGAACTCTGTATGAAGCGGGTTGAAGCTTGCTAGCTAGGGGGAGGCTGCTCGAGCCTTACTTAACGTGAAGCTTTACCAGAGAGCTATTTGTGCTTGAGGTGTTAATTTCTGTGCTGGATAAGTGGAAGGGGAAAGAAGAACAAGATAAGAATTAGCAGCTAGCTGGAGAAAATGCAAGGCTATAATTGAAAGGACACTTCTGGAAAGACGGAGGAGGACGAGGAAGTGTTGGAAGAGGAGAGAGGAGGCGGCACAATAATAATAATAATATCAAAGGGGGTGACGTAGCCAGTTGTTGAGAGAGCCGCAACAATCTCAACACTTTTCCTCACAGATTCACGCCCAAAGACCTATCAAAGTAGCTTCCGTCCTTAATTTACATATCTCTCACAGCTTCTCCTCCGTGCATACAGATACATATATTCTATCGCATACCACAAAAACACTTCCTCCACCGGCCTTCCTCCTCCTCCTCCTCCTCCTCCTCCTCCTCCTCCTCTCTCTCTCTCCCCTCCTCCCGGTAATTAGGTAAGTGTACCTGACACCGTGTTCACTCTCCCCTCAAGTGACTCTTTCGCTCTCTCCTCAGCTGCTACCTAGAAACACCCAAAACGCCTAATGACTATGTTTCTGCACTTGCCCTTCCCTGCTAGAATTCCCCATGATAACAGGGTAGATAAGCGCTATGGGCTAGGGTTCATGTAGCACTCCATCACACGCGCACTGCATGCATCCTCATCCACGTCAAGATCTCGGGACTTGTGAAGAAGGGAGGGGAAAACAGGTTTTTTTCTCCGCCGGTAGACTGGTTGCCCGGGTTCGATTGGTACCCGCATAGACTACTTCATAAGGGCGCTGCGCTGGACGGCCCCGAATGGAGGATCCGGGACAGTATTTTAAGTGTTTTAAGGACGTGGGGGTCCGTTATGCTATGCCGTTTGGGTAACTGGCCCACTCAACACCACGCATCATGTTCACCGTTTATCGTGTGATACAACCATCTCTCCGCTCGGGGGAGAGAGGCGCAGGACATGTTGAGCTCTCCTCTTTGGCCCTTGGAAGCTTCATCTCCTTCAATACAGGTGAATAGCCGGAGAAAATTGCCGGCCGATATCGCTCTGTTACAGTAAAGGGCGTCTTGGCACTTGGGTTAGGGTTATTGACAATGGTGTCTCTCCGAATAAAAAACCTCATACTGGACCAGAGTTAAAAGAGTACTGATGTAGGCACGTACAACCAAAAGATCCTATCACAAACTGACTGGTTGGCACCAACTATCCTGCATCACATCTAGCCTGCAAAATATAGCTCCAACCAATTTGCAATAGGTATGGACATGAGGAGTATTATGAGTTGTAATATTATTTTGGCTACTAGTCTAGTACTAGGATCGGATACATCTTACAAACTACCTAAAGTACCAGAGTGAAGGAACCGCAGCAGATAAGAGAAACCCCCAGCCTTTCATTCCAAATGCTAAAAAATATAGCTATAGCTCCGCCAATCTCGTTGCCATCAACGACTTCCACAGATATGTTGATGATAGTCTAAAGGCCGTAAAGATAGTTCCGAGGGCACCAGACAATCAGTACCGATCCAATTAGCAACTGGAGGTCAGCGCATGAAAGCTCAACCATGCAAACGGCGCTCTGAGAAGGATTGATAATGGTAAACTCTGGTGGTTGCTTCTTTGTCGGAAAGGTTTTTTTCAAGCTTTGTTTTCTAGCCTCGAAAATCCGTGAAAATAAAGTAGTACAGGTGATGGCCGACAATATCTCTGTTTGGTAGTGGTACATCTGCCCTACAAGAACAAGCACCATGTCTTTTGACATCCCATCCCTTTGTGTGTTTTCGCGTCAGCTAGCGGTGCAAGATTGACCCATTTGCCGCGCAAAATTGCTATAAAGATAGTGAAGTATACTGTTTCTCCTAAAACCTCGTCTATCGCGGTGGGACTAAGGAGAATATGAGGAATTATAGGTTGTCCAGGGGCTAGGATCTGCACTTCGTCTTCTAGCAATAGGGGGAGTATTTGTCTAAACTTCTCAAAAATGTCTGCTTTTGATTTTAAACCACTATGTCGGTGTTTGACATGGCCGTAGGGTGATTTTGGGTCGACAGCAAATTCGCAGATAACACAAAATGATGATTTGGTATGTTGGGTTGTAAAGCAAGCTGACACTGCTTTCATAAGGGAAAACTATTTGATCTGATTAGTTTCGGAAATAAAACTAAATTTAATCTTCGAACACAGTTGCCAGACTACCTAACCCAACGATTGTAGGAATAAAACTACCATTATTCATTGTTGAGATAACAATATTCAGCATTTCTTGTTCAGTGTTTGCATTTGAGTTTATTCCCGAATGTGCTATCCATTTGTATATTTGTCAATATACTATATTTATATTTTATTGTAGAGGTAAAATTTCTCTCACTAAATCGGCAACCCTATACAAATCCGTAAATGACAACTTTCATTGGGTGCAAAGAAAACTGGCAGCGACCTAGACATAGCTTCGGCTTTCAGAACCACTCTCAATTTACATACAGTATCTTTGTCTCGAATTAGGGAATACTACATACTTGGGATATATAAGTGATTTCACTTTTACTCCTGTTAAAAGAGTGGATTGAACCCAGGACTATATTTTTATCTTGTTTGTGACGATTAACGTGTTGGGGGCCGAGACGCGCTCAGAGAAGAATAGTGGGGAAGTCCCGATAATGGTACAATCTGGTTGACCTCATTGAACCCGGGACCATATTTATATCTCTTGAATAAATGAGGTATTAAGCGCCAAGTGCATCCCGAAAACGACACATTCAGGGTAAATCGCCCGGAATCTGGTCAGGAGCGAATTGAACATTGGACCATATTGTTAGGCCTGCTTAGATGCCGTAAAGTGTGTTAGACAAAATATTGTTAATACATTTTATCGTGAGGTACTCACAATAGAACATTACGTCTTATAGAAAACGGGGTAACCACTCTGGAGTGGCGGTTTGGCGGAGAGAAAGGTTAAAATAAGAAGGAGCAGGAGTGTCACTTCCTCTATCAAACGATAGTGATCGCAATAGACCGAGTTACTATCCACACAGGATACATGCTTCTCATCGAAGTAGCTTGATAAATATTCCCTACGCAGCCTTCATGGAAAGGATATTATGCCATCTTTAGTTTATCCTTTGAAACGGCATCCTGTTCAGTTCCTCTTGTGACATCACAAGAGTTGGGTATTAGATTAAGGGTGGATGCCATGATATGGAGAATATTGAATCAAATATACCTGAAGAATAAGAGATAGATCATTGGTTTCTGACGGATTGAACCCAGGACCATATTTCAATTATATAGAGCTTGGAAATGTTATCTTAGCATGCAGCAAGGTCGGATGACATAGATGTTGGATGCCTGAAAGTTGATGTTAGGCAATCAATCGAGAGCACACATACAGCATGTAATATTGCAGAACTGATGGGATCGGGTGTGTCATGGTCTAGGTCGGTTTCGATTAGTGTAATTGTGAAGGTAAATAAATATTTCCTTAAGGTTGTGTTCGTGTAGGAATTATTTTGCAGATACCGAATGAGTGTCTTTAATGAATCGAATTGTTCATTAATATAGGCTGGCACGCACCCCCCAAAGCTCTTCCCTTCTTCCTTTGCCACATGGGTTTATACCCAGAGAAATTCATACGAAAGGTATCATAGGGATACATCAGGAGGATCCCTGGTGCGATTGGCTTTACTCGACCGACTCTGCCTCTCTTCCAAGGCTCCTATGGTAGATAATATCCTCGGGGGTCTCTTATTGGACCTCTACTGGAACTCACCCCACAGCACCCATGATTTGAGAGACGAGTAAAGCTCCTTGGACCACAGTTAAGTAGATCTATGTATTGATCCTCTTAGAAAATACCGAATAAGAATGACAAGAAATTAGGGAGCTTACCAAACGATCTGCAAATTCAAAGACCAAGTTGCCCCAGACAATATACCTTCTAGGTCCTCAGAACAGTTTTCTGAGAACGAGATATTATGTTAACCGATGACTAGGTACTTATTTAAGTTTCCATAGAGCGCATACCTCATGTGCTCCGCCAAATTCTGGGGATGAAGATAACTGAATTCCTCGCTGTTGCAGTAATAAAAAGGAAAGCAGTAAATCATGACTATCACCACGAGGTTTAAGTCAAGCCGTTGGCGAGCTAAATCCATCGGGCTCATACTCCGAATTCCTAAGGTATGGTAGGAAGAACAGGGAGAGGAGACCCCACTAGTGTTGAAGGCCGGCAGACTGCTCTCAAATGCCTGGAAGGATAAAGACTAGAGACTGCAATCCTCTACAATCAGACAACGTCTTGATGCTCGCTCGAAGAAGGCGATAAGATGATGCCTTGACGTTGGTAGACTGGAGAGCTAGGAGAACCTAGGTTTTATCCTAATTGTAATTTATACTGTGGTGTCTCCGGTAGAACGAGTATGATGATCCTGGATCAGATGCCTCGAAGAAAACGAGGAGGAAGTAATACGTATCCCCCAATCTCATGGCAAGTGGTCCAGTAACAGAGTGATATGTTGTGTACGACGCGTCACGTGGAAGTAGAAGAAGGCATCGCCTGCATTAGGATCGGCTACAAGGTTGTTTCTACTGTGCCGTTCTGGTATGTACTATGCGATACCGTTAACAAAGTTGCGTCTGTACTACCATGAGACGGGGACGCAGGTTCACAGAAGCGGCAGAATTTAGCTACGAGGCGCTCCTAGTACGCCCAGGACCTATATATTTTATCTGTATGGCAGCTACGACTAGTATCCCAACATATGAGATTTGACGTACTACTGCAATCTGGGGTCATCAACTATCACCCGTGTCCGTTGTAACAATCACACCCTGGTAGTCCTTCTAGTGTTTCAGTAAACATTCCAATTGCCAAGAGCGGGGATCTGAAACAGTTCATCTAGTACTAATACACAAGGATTTGTTAGTTGAACTATCATTGACCCTTGGGCGTTTTTATCAATCATGGAACCATGGAGGTTACTACAAAATCAATTATAGCAACAGTATAGTCTCATCAACCAGCTACCCGTATAATCCGTATAACAATCAGCCTTATAATTCCGCCCAGAGTAGAGTTGAATGCATAAGAGGGGTGTTATGCGCAATTAATCCAATACAGCATCGATCGTCAGCCACAAGACCCGCGGACCACGCCACCGCTTCTACTACTAAAACAGCTAACCCCACCATTGCCTGCACCTGCACTCTCAACCTCCAGCAGAACCTCACAACAACGCCAGTGCACAGCTCAAATTCCCCAACTACCCCCAATTCGCACAATGGAGTCTCCAATCCTCATCATCGCAACAGAAAACGCCTACTTCAACACCACGCCCTTCGATCAAGAAGGCTACAGCGTCACGCACATCCCCCACGCCACCCAGCGCGACCTCGAAGACGCAACCGATAACATCGAGCCCCACCTGAAGTATGCCATCGTTGCCTTTGGCACGGCTGCAACACACGCACTCTCGCTGGCCACCTCCAGCATTCATTCCCTCGCCTGCGTAGTCGCCTACTACCCACCTACTCTCCCCCCCTCCTTCAAAGTACACTCCACCATCCAAGCTCTCATCCACCTCCCGAAGGACACGCCTTTCTCCCCCGCCAGCAAACCCCCGCACATTCTCATCAAATCCTACCAATCCCCCTCTGGATTCGCCGAGTCCTCATCCCCCACCTACGACGCTATCGCCTCTAGCATCGCATACACCCGCACGCTTGAGCTCCTCCGCCGCACCGTTGGCCCCATTGTCGACCATGACGACGTCTGGGAGCGCCATCTAATTGCTGAGTTTGTCGAGCGGGACGCTGACAAGACGCTGTCCACAATGATTGACGAGCCGTACGTGACTCATGTTCCGACAGGTGCGGGAGGGATCGGGTATAAGGAGTTGCACGCCTTCTACACCGAGCACTTCATACCGCGGAACCCGCCGAGCCTACGCATGAAGCCTGTGTCGAGGACAGTGGGTGCTGAGAGGGTGGTTGATGAGCTGGTTGTGACTTTTAGGCATGATCAGGTCGTGGACTGGATGTTGCCGGGGGTGCCACCGACGGGGAGGGAGGTGGAGGTGGCGTTGGTCGTTGTTGCTCGGCTGCGTGGGGGGAAGCTTGTGAGTGAGCATATCTACTGGTGAGGCCCGTCATCTTCCTCTTCTACATAAGGAGAGCTAATTTGGAATAGGGATCAAGCTACAGTGCTTGTACAGATCGGCCTACTCGATCCGAAGCTATTACCAGTAATGGGAGCGGAATCAGCAAGGAAGGTACTGGATAAAGACTCGCTCAAGAATAATCTCTTAATTCCTGGGTGGAAGGCGCCGAAATAAGGTGTCCATATCATTTATTTCGTTTTACAGGTTTGCTACTATAGATTTGCTACGGAAGGGATGATGTTATGATACCAAATGAATCGATAAGTTTTTAGCAGAGTACTAATCAGAATAGCATAGGCTCTTGTAGTTGATAGTGATAGAATTGAAACAACAGCCTAGTTTATTATATCACCCTCGATCAAAACGCAATTCCGGAAACCCAAGTACATGCACGTATAAGATTTTAGTATACCATAAAACAAATCAGTAGCAAAAAAATCGTTATGATAGCATTACAGTGACTCCAAAAACAAGAACACACCATACACTATGCAACAAAATTTCAAAACAACCACTTTCCAGAGGAAAGTGAGAATCTTAATTTGAGCCCGATGCGGGGGTCGAACCCGCGACATTGAGGTGCCGATAAAAGCCACACGCTCTACCACTGAGCTAACCGGGCGATGTCTTCGATTCTGTACACAGCGTAAATAAGCTTATTTTATTGAGTTTAGTGAGAGGCAACCGGAGACCGGGATCATACAGGTCTAACAATCCTTGCCAAGGCTTTGATGTTTCAGACAGGGATTACTTGAAGATCGTCGAGCTTTTAGGGTGATTGAGACATTGCATAACTATGTCATGTACTTACTTTTGGAGTAGGATGGCATTCTGATATACACGTTGATACTAATGTGTCTGAGACCAGATCTCCTAAACCAGCAGTCAAGGAATAGAGCTGTAGTACTACGTTACGTACCGTACCCCGACATTGATACTGCTCTCCTTGGCAGTGGTTGTTTTTCAAGGATCGACTTTGATTATATTAGTTTTTCCTCATCCTATATTAGTATTTTGGGGGCTTATATTATGAGTAGGAACATGCATCCCGGAAATACTCTCCTAAGATGTCAACAAATATCCAGAGGTTTTGATAGGCCTAAGGTTATATGGGCTGGCCCGGGCTTTGGCATGCAATTAAGGGTATCTGAGGTTGGGCTATGGCTGGACTTAGCTGTAAGAAAATCGAGGTCCGGACTTTATGGATGGTTTATATGGGCCGAAATAGGTGTGTGTTTTGACGCATCAATCAGATTCGATGTCGCATTTGGCTCTTTAAAAAATCTCTTCGAATAAGGGGGGATTTTAGCATTGATAATATACATAAACTTTACATATAAATTAGCGAAAAAGCCTGGGCTTAGGCCCATTTATATGTACCAGGCCGGGCCGGTTTCGTTAGCGGGCTTAGGCCAGTCCTATGAAAATCTCTACACAGTAGCCAACTAGAAAGATTCTAAGCACAGGACAGCATGTATAAGAGCTCGATTGCATGTGTATGTACAATTTACAAAAAAATGGTCGCAAGCTAGACATTTATACTAAACTTGGAGGCAACTTGATCATGCTATTAGGAAGTTTCTTTAAAGAAGCCACAAGAATTCCCAGTATATGTAGTATTCTTATAAAGTCAAACCAACAAGGATTGCCACTTTAGTTACAATATTTGGCTTCGCTCGGCCTTGGCATTCCCATATGTCTGATTCCTTCAAACACTACATATTTGCCTCTGCCCCCCATGTTTCTTTCTTTCTTTCCTTTTTTTTTAAGCCAATAGCTATTGTTTTTTTTTTGTATCCTGATCAGAAACCTTCCCTACAAGTATATATAACTCGCCCATCTAGGTGATAGTACCGTTATTCATAAGAACTTCACCTATTTTAATCATACACCATTCGTCGCTGCTGTACCCGCTGTCATCGGTTTTTTCGCTCCTTTCAAGAACCTCTGAATAAAACGGGAACCCCAACAGATCTTCGAACTGCCAAAACCCGTCATATGATATGAGCTCGTCCTTTGGTGCACATGGCCATAACCACACCTCCTCGCCCCATCCCAAATCGTTGACAATGATCCCATTGTCAATGGCGTTTTGATAGGAAACTGGACTTCCCTTTACGAGGACCCCGTCAACCCAATTGATAGGCATCAAACAGAACCTCTCAGCTGCCGCCTTGACCCCACAAATTTTCCAGAACACGTCTTTGATAGTCGCACTATCGCATACCGTCAAAGACGTATATTCTCTCACCTCTGACGAGTCAGAGTGAACGTCAAATTTCAACCACAAATTGACCACGCAGTGCCCATGATTTTGGCAGGGGAAGTAATGACAACCCAGAGGAGGAGCATTGATTGTCGCAAACGCTTCGATCATTCGTAAAGTCTTGTCGGTGATAGACATGAGCTGTCCCCCGCCGGTGAAGTGATGTGAGTGAAGTTGAATTCCAGGAGGGTTTCCAGGATGGTCGCTAATCCAAACCCACTGTGCAATCCCATTATCTATGTATAGAGCATAACGGTAGCCGCGGTCGGGCCATTCTACGACGACACGGGGGAGAGCCGCATCCTTAACTCTCATGATAAAAAGTAACCTCGAAAGAGTTTCGTCGAGAATTTTTGCTTGCTGCTCTCGCCAGATCTTTTCCAAAGCTGGGTTCCAATCCTCGTAGCCGAAAGGACCGATGACCATAGTAAGCATTGGACACAGGGTGTCGGGTTGGAGACGGACGCGGACATGCATGATCTTTATTCGGGATTGAGGATTCTGCTTTGATAAAAAGTTATCGGATGTTCTTGAAAATAGAAGTATGCTGAGAGTGATTGATGAGAGAGTTGAGAAATTGGTATTTTTTTCTCTTTCGGTATTTATATGTTTTGCTTAGTATGGTCAACCTTCTATATGACGTGTGATGTCCCAGCAGTTCGTGGCCGAGGACAGAGTGGCAGATAGATAGAATTCTTAGTTAAATCAGTGCCAGTCAGTGTCCTAAACTAGGGTAAACCCCCTAAAATAGTTTTTATTTCTATTGAACTTACGTTTTCTATTGCAGTTTCTGTTATTTTTTACACTTTTATGTATTCTATCTCCGGTTATCACGCTAAAGATTCTATGCGCAATATTGGAAGAAAAAATATAGTATTTCGCCGTCATCTCTCATGTCAATAAATAGACATATATGCGTCGTCTTATAGCTAGCAATGAATACTGCAATAATCGTTGTGCACAAACCAATCCCAAGGATACACAATACTACCAATTGCAAATTCCAATATCAAAAGCTATTTCATCTAAAATGGATACCCACACCAACATCGCAAAGCACGAAGCATGTGCTCCTCCCATTGAACCACCCACCATTGCATCACTCGCAAGACCCAACAAAATATGGACCCTCAAAGCGCTTGCCTTGACCCTCGAACGATATGAATCAGCACACAGCAATGCCCTCATCTCTCTCCTAACATCTATGCTCAAAGGCCTACAAGAAATACAAAGTGTATCCCCGCGCTTCGCAATACAAATCTGCTCCGCCGTACCAATAAATCCATGGGCGTCGATGTCTTTACCCGACTGTCGTATCACCATCAGCCTCGGTGAAGAACTCCCCGCGCCTATTCTCGAAGCCGACGAGACCAACCAAGCCGCAAGGGAAAGGATGTACCAGATACTGGTGGGCGATCGGTTGAATAATCCCGATGATTCGACGACGATAAACGAGTTCAAAGCGCTGGGAACAAGAGGCCTGCACCGGAAGAGGATTTTAATGAGGAGGTTGCGGTGGTTAAGGGTCTACGAACAAAGGATGGGCTACACGGAAAGGGAGGATCAACTCGAATGGCCCTTATTAAAGGCATTAGAGGAAGGATTGCAAAGGGAACTTGACAGCATCGATGCTTTGCTCGCAAAAGTTGCTGATGCGACGGGAGTGGGGAAATGGGTTTATTGGTTGCGCTCAGATCAGTAAAGATTTTGCTTGGTGGTCCTTCTGAACAGACTTTGAATTTGTGCATTTGGGAATTCAACATAACATCCCTTATTTCACTTATCTTGCTTTTTCTTTTCTCTCTTACGAACCTGCGGACATAGTGAGTCCTTTTATGAGCAGCAAATGTACTTTATGTCATGGTACCTAGATACCATCTCACTTCAAATTGACTTAAGAGGAAATAATAAGAGATTACGTCTCTGTTGGCGCACGCGTATTGATACTTATTTGCGAGTCTGAATTCTAGTATGCTTTCATCCAACCACAAACTTGCGCTCCCAGGGCAATACCAATGCAATTCTACAATACGGAAACCCTCAAATGTATCATGTAGCAGCAGTACAAGAAAGGTATATAGGGTCAGTTTCCCCCTAACCGCCTATTTAAATCTGATATTTCCTGTTAAGCTTTAATACTAGATATTTGAGTTCAATAATCAGAGCCTCAAATTACATGTAAAGGTCCAGAATATCACGGTTCAGATCACATGTGCATTAGTGCATATGTGTACTTTAACTTGTGCCGCGGGAGTACTCTTCATGACGTACCTCAAGATAAGATTAAGGGCCCGTTGGGAGCAGGTCCAAACGGAGTTTTGTGGGCAAATTTGTATGGTAACGGGAAAACTCCGTTTCGTTTATTTTATAACTCCGTTTTGTAAGAAATATTTGTGTTTGGCATATTTTGAACCTCCATTAGGGCTTTGAAATTGAAAGGGAGTTTTTGAAAAGTAGGTATTACCCACTTTTCAGCTCCATTTTCGTTGCAACGCTCAAAACCCCACCAAACTACACTGCTGTTTGGGAAACCCAAACTCCGTTTTCAAAAATCTCCGTTTGCACTCGTCTAACGGAGTCATTGCATAACGGAGTTTCATAACCACGAAACTGCCAAACGGGCCCTAAACTCACAGTGATTACTACATGTAGCGCGCTCAATGAAGTTACGTCATACACTATCACCGTATTCTCTTGCATAACCTTACTCCATCTTCCCCTGTTTACTGTTTCTATTCGTCCAGAGAAGTACGTACTCACAATCCATTTATAAGAATTATCAAGTTATCCTGCATCTCTCTATACCCCCAAAGCTTGGGTATATTCGACGAAACTTAAATGATTCACTGGCTCTACTAGAGATACTACATGTAGCTCTAGACGCGGTGCATTATTGGTACCCCCCCCCCCCCCCCCCCGGGGGGTCACTTATAGTGATCGAATATACTCGGCTTTGCGGTACGCATGTGCTTAGTTCTTTTTGTCATGTGCTTAAAGGATACGTATCAAGTCTCGGAAGGAACTGCACCGCCTACATCGACAAAATCTGTTCTCAGGCGCCATAACTAATCACCAAGCTAGCTGACCTACATGCACTTGCTTCATGTCACAACTCTTGTATGGATCAAGACTGGGGTTACAGCGGGGTTTCCAAGGCGTGCTCTCACGGTAGGGGAAGTATTCCCTTGCGGAGTAATTTTGTATTCTAACTCGACCTTGAGAATATAGGATTTCTCGTTACAATCGACTCTCGTTGTAAGGATAATGTGTACGAGTACAGCGATACTCCCGTTATAAGTTATAAGGATAGTAATTGGTGACCCCAAAATACTGTACTGCCTGTCCTTAATTCTTATAGTGATACGCGCTCTAAGTATACAGATTTTCGGTCCCCAACGTATCCTTATATCGAGTCAACTGTACTTATACGAAAGTATCCAGATGATTTATCTCGAGCTAGCTGCTTAATATCTCTATAGGTGAGTAAGCCCTCTCCTGGGCGTTTAGACATAAATATATATATCTAATATTCGTAGTAGTAGTCTAAGAGTGACTAGAGTTGTCGTAAACGTCCATCATGCTGAAGAGTTGCCTTATATCATCAGCGTCTTTGAGAAGAACAGGTATGAATTATTGCTCTCCAAAATTTTCATCTATTGATTTTGGAGGTTCATCATTGTATAGAACTGGTATTATTGACACCTACCGAGCCCTGGCCGTATACGAGGGCGTGATAACACTCAAATCCACACTTTGGCATTGTTGGTATCTAGAATATACTTATCAGGATAAGAAGGTGGATCCGTGGAGGGTCTCCACAAGAAAACCCAAGAGGTACATGGAATAACATGTCCTCCAGGAATATCGATAATATTCACATATTTACCAAGGGAATCTATCCAGGAGGGGTGGGATTGCTGTATTGGATATGGTTTCAGGCTTTTGTTACTTTGGATCAAGCTCCACAAAGGTGTTTTCTTTTTCTCGCGAGTGAGCGGATCAGGATCTGGGATATCTATTATTGTCCCCCCCCCCCCCCCACTTCTCTCATCTATATACATTAACGACCAGCTTTCCCACACCCCAAACCTACTATCGAGCCTCGCCACGCTTCACCTAGCACTCCCGACTTCAATGCTCCTTAAGGGTTTAAAAACATAGGTTTTTCAATATAGTATTCATGCGTTAATTAAATACTAACAGTTCTTGCAACAGCTTGCCGGAATTTCTGATGGCTTGGTTAATGAGCGAGTACCTGTGCCCTTTACACTTTCCCAAAAGATATTCCGTGACTATCGTGCTGATATACCGCAGACTACCAATCCCACCGTACTGGGTGCACTACGCTAAGCTATTCGAGTGATACCCCGTGATCCACACCGAACGGAGCAAGCTACTGCGGTAATACTGACGGTGACGCAGAGTTGAGTTATCACAACTGGACCAAGTGATGCGAGCCCTCCTCCGATCAGTTCCACACACATGAAACATTAATGACCAGCTTTTATAATTAATGAGCATAGCCACCATCACGGGCTTTGCAGTTTTGTACATTTGTAGCTAGCCAACTGTGACCCGGCTGCGCACAGGACCTAGCTTGGTCTGACCTATAACCCGTCCGGCCCATACATGTTTTCATGATCGGGGTTGTTAGCTTGAGCGCTAGGACTGCCATGTCCGCGGATTTATTGCTCAGCATGCTCAGCCGGCGCGGCGGGTACCCGTAGATTAAGCCGGAAAGGTAAGCAGATCGGCGGAAAAGTGCGAAGCGGAGCTTTTTTTATCCTCACATGCCATATCGGCCGGGCGGTACTTCTAATAGACGGGCAAGGGATTTTATAGTAGAGTCAATAATTGTTAATTCTAGTAATATAGGCTGTATTATACACGAACGGGAGAATAGCTATCATGAAATCTGATGTAGGTATGTATTCCTTGCTCCGAAGAAGAAAAAAAACAGTTATGCCAGACACTAAGAAAAACAGCTATGCCGGCGAGAAAGAAAGGGAAAGAAAAGGAAGAAAGAGGAAGAGAGAGAAGCCAGCTATACACCGCCCCAGCACAAAAAGAAAACCCCAAAGCGGAAACCAAAGCACAATAATAACATAAAAAGCGAAAGAAGAAACCCAGCCTCCCCCCCCCCCCCTCTTCTACACCCCCACCATAGCGACCTGAAGCTCTTCTGTCAGTTTCGCCCAGCTACCACCTTCCTTCTCGATCTTCTTCCGCTTCCAGCCGCGGAATTGGGTCAGATTCAGCTCCTCAACCTTTCCAGCCTCCTCCTGGATACGCTCGATGAGCTGCTTAATAGGGTTGCACGTGCTGCTGTGCTCGTGCCGGATGTGGCCCATCTTTGGTTTGGGCTCTTCTGCGGGCGGGGGGGTCTCGGCGTCTGGCACGGGGTCGGCGGGCGGGGCAGGGACTTCGGCTTCTTGGGCGTCTTCTTGCAGGGCGGCTACGGCGATGGCGATGTCGTTGGCTAAGGCATCGGCATCGGGGTTTGCGTCGGCGTTGGCATTGGCATCGGCGTTGTTTGCATTGGCATCGGCGTTGTTTGGATCGGCATCGGCGTTGTTTGCATCAGCGTTGACGTTTACATCGGCATTGGCCTCCACATCCGCATTTGCATTTTCCGCATTTTCAGCCACAACTGCATCTGCGTTGAGAGTGTTATTTGCATTGGCATCGCCACTTGTTTCAGCATTAACGTCGCCGTTGACATCCGTATTTGGCTCAGAACCTGCAACCGGTTCAGCATCTGCAACTGGTTCAGCATCTGCAACTGGCTCAGCATTCGCAACTGGCTCAGCAGCATCTCCGTTTACTTCGGCATTGGGATTGGCATCCACAACGACATCAGCAGTGACTTGTACGACTGCATCTGCCACAACATCTGTGTTGGCGTTTGCGTCGGTGTTTGGTTCAGCATTTGAATTTGCATCCACGACGACAGCATTAGCATCGGCGTTTGGCTCAGCGTTATCATTGACCACTGTGTCTACCGCTACAACAGCATCCACATTGACCGTATTTGCATCAGCATTCGGTTCGGCATTCACATCTCCAACTGCATCTGCAGCTACAACAGCATTGGCATCGTTAGGCTCGGCATTAGCAGTATTAGTATTAGCATCAGCCGCCACATCCGCGTTCACGCTGGCGTCAGCGTTAGCCTCCGCATTCGCATCCGCCGCCGTATCTGCATTCACATTAGCGTCGGCATTGGCGTTGGCATTAGCTTCCGCATTAGCGTCCGCCACCGCATCCGCCACCACATCCGCGTCCGCGTCTACTACCGGCGGCGGAGGCGGCGGCTGCTCATCATCCAGCGGAGGAGGAAGATTTCCACCATCGTCCTCCTTTTCTTCCTCCACTGCTATCTCACCCCACCCGTCATAGTCTAGATGCTTGATACGGATTCCCCTCACCGCCTCCACCAGCTCCTCGATCGAGTAGTTGTCCACCGTCTTCATGTCAAAGCCCAATATCCCAATGCCCGCAAAGGCCTTGTACAGCGCACCCAGCAGATATGTGTCACACCGAGGGTCTTTGGGTGTATGTTTGCACAGCGGGACTGCGCCGGATACGTACATTGTGAATGTGCACGAGCACTTCAGCATAATATCCTTCATTATGGTGTTCCGCTGCTTCAACAGCGCATCTACATAGTTATACCTCATCAGCCATACTCCCATCAGGAAATCACCACTGTCAACCACCAAAAATTAAATAGCCAGGAATTAACCTACTCAGAATCACCTCCGGCACATATGAATCAAACTGCTTCAATCTATCCCTCTCCCGCCCCTTGTGCGCCGCCCAGCTTACCACCCTCCTGCCCGCCTCGTCCTCGTCCACCACAATCCTCGGCACAAGACTCTTGCTGACCCGCCCAAAGAACTTGCGACTACTAAAAACCCATGCGATGAACAGCCAGTCCTCGTACCCCACCGTCGTCACGTCGTTCCGAAACGGCTGCATCCAAGTCTCCGCCCACAGCCGCACCGCCCCGACACAATCGTACTTGTCACACACCACCGCCAGCTGCTTCAGCTGTGGAAACGTCACCACGCGCGGCACCTTGTGCGTCTGTAGGTGCAGCGCATACAGGATCACGGCGAGCGCCGTGCCATTGTCGTCATAAAGCGGCTGCACATGCTGCACGAGGGGCGCCGACGGCTTGATTGGTGAGGAGGCCGGCGCCCTCGCCGCTGTACGCAACGAAACGGCCTCCGCGAAACTGCTGTTGGGGCCGAGCATGGCATTGAAGACCGGAGATGCAGCGCACAGCACCGACGACGACACACGGAAGCGCAACGGCGTGGGTTTTGTAGTAGTGCCGGCATCACTGGCGGGTGCAGGTGCAGGTGTGGCTTTGGAGTCTGCGGGTGGTTTTGCGGGTGCGGCGGCCTCGGGCGTGAGCGATATGATGATGTCGCCCGTGGGGCAGATCTCCAGTGCGGGTATGTCTTTCAGCGCTTCGGCGGAGGAGTCTGGCGTCACGAGCGTGAGCGGGGAAAAGATACTGTCTCCTCCTCCGCCCGTGGTAACGGTAGTGGTTGTCGTCGACATTCGTAGATAGCTAGCTGGCCAGGCGCGGATCAAGACTCAGAAAGAACGCAGCTAGAAGGTAGAACTCCGTAAAAAGGAAGAAAAAACGGGGAAATCTCTCTCTCTCTAAAAGCTTTTGTGCGCTATGTTAGTACTTATAAGATCATGGCGGCCTTTTTTTGTTCCCCCACCACCAACGGGTAGAATGAATGATTAAAAAACAACTGGCATTGGAGTATGACTCTACTCCAGCATCTGCAGCGGGTGTAACTAAAGTATGTACGTGGGCACCACTCAGAAGCACCCAGGCCTTGCATTGATTGGACGTGCATACAAGGCTGCCATCTCAAAGTCCGGTAGAGCACACTTGGCTGCTGTACCCCACCCGCAACCTAACCTTTCTACACCACTATTGGAGATTAGGGCCTGTTATCTTCGAAGCTTTCTTCAGGCAGCAATGCAGCTGGGCTGAATAAGGTAGACTCGAGGAGCCGCAGTCTTGGCGGTGGTGGTGACTACACTCGCGCCCAGAGCAGCAGAAGATGCAGAATTAACCGCCTGGAACGAGAATTACTTGCACAGCCACCGCCCGCCGCTGCCTGGCTGGCCTTCGAGAGTAAGACTGCCTTGAGCGAGAGCTCCTAAAGAGTTCGAATCCTGTTCTGTTTGTTCACAAGTACGGTGTTACACTCAGAGACAATTACACAGCCGAGTGATCGACTGTGCATGGCCAACACAACAGCTGCAGTGAAATAAACAACTCAGCCTCTTAACATAATACAATTACAGATACCCTTCGTGTTCGATGACGTGAACAGCATGAACATACTATATAACCAGTAGTACAAAGGATACAGACCCTCCCGGAAAGAAATAAAGGAAGAAAGGGAAAAAACATTACTGCAAATACTCATACATTAAACCAAACTCCGGCAGGAAACCCAAACACCGTTTCCTTTTTTTTTTTTTTTATAAACGCGTCTTAGCAGGCCTACCAAGGAAAGGGGCGAAGAAAGAGAAAAGAAATTAACCACGCCGAACCGGAATAAGAGGCGAACCATGGAGGGCAAAAAAAAGGAACAAAAAGAAGAAAGCAGGGAAAGGGTAAAAAAAAAACCCCCCATCGAACCATCGATGTGTTAACAGGCGAAAAGGGAAATAAAAAAAGCAAAAAAGAAGGGAAAGAGACAGAAAAGCCTAACAGCAGTGCCCACAAAACCAGAACATATTTCCCAGCCTCCTATCAGCCTGAGAGCCACAACAAGTGCAGGGCGTCCAAAAGTTCCCAGGATGATTCCGGTGTGTGTTGTGCGGGTTTGGAAAAGAAATAATGCTCATCATCATTATCGTTATATCCACTCTTTAAACCACCTGTTTGGAAGAAGAGAAACCAAAATAACGCCAGGGTATAAACTTTAGGAAAACGATTCATCCCTCTTCTTCCTAGCAAGACCTCTTCCTACGTCGCTCTCGTCACTTATTCCTCTCCCGCCCCCGTAGTCGCCGTCACCTGTGCTCTCTTCTTCCCAAGCCGCTGCGGCCTTCTAGTCGGGTCGCCCGGTGGTGGAGTCCCGAATCGGAATTTTTTAATGTCTATTACCTCGCCGTGAACTCTTCTCCTGTGCTGAAGAAGATTGTGCCGCTTCGAAAAGGGTTCTGGATGCTTGCAGTTGAGCCAATGGCAGAAAAAATCCTCGGGAGTCTCTGACGCCGGATTATTGTTATTATTGCTGACATTGACCGCAGGAAGAATACGTTTTTCTTCCTTTTTCTTTCTCTTCTGCTTCTTGGAGGGGTTGGCTGTAGGAATGGCTTTGGGCACAGGAGTGGCTTCGGGCAGAGAGGTGGCTTCGGGTGCATGTATGTCCTCATCTGAGTTGAACCACATAAAGCTGGAGTTGGGTTGAAAAATATCATCTCCGTATGGATCGACTACCCCTTGGTGGGAAGAAACAGGCCCTGGCTGGTGATAATTCACAGGTTCATCACTAAAATCGTGGCGCTGCCCTTGGACGTTTTGTTGGATATCATGAGGCCCAGGGAATGAAGCAGGAATAGGAGCAGCGGCGGTAGCAGCAGCAGAAGTTTGAGATGTAGAAGTAGCTAGGAGTGTGTGACGAGAGTTTGATACTCGTTGGCTTCCATCCCAGATTTCCAGCGCACTATAACTTCCGAGGTCTAACTCTTGATCTTGAAAACTGGCATCGTTGACGGGCAGATTTGGATATCCCAAGTAAGATAAAGGAGTGGGAGGAGGAAAATCTACATTTGGGTAGGTAGAGTTCACGCCCGAGTTGTAGTGGACGCCATCCTGACCACCGTTGAGAGGAGAGTGCTGCAAGTCCCTCAGAAGATTCAAAATTATCTTGTCCTCAGACATGGACTCTTGTCTGCTCCCCCAACCGGCCTCGCCGGTTCTCCTTAGGTTCGACAACGCGGCTTCGCTCTCTCTGATTTCGCCTGACGCCCTGTTCTTCATACAGATGTTGAAAGATGATGAATGAATCTTGGGGCTGCTGGTGAATCCCAAATAGTGTTGAAGTGGGAATCGCAGTCCAGTTGCAGTGCAGTGCAGCACAGTGCGTTCTTAGGCTGTAGAAGAAATCTCTGAGTGTGGAGGCTTGATCATTTCTTATATAGGCTTGATGCTCCATTGTCGGCAGAGCAATAATAATTATGCTCGCCTTGTTCATTGACATCGTGGTGTTCCTAAGCCCCTAGAATGAGAATGATCAGCGATCCTAGGCCTGCGAGTCCGTATGTTGTGAAGGAAGAACAAAATGTACGACTGTAGGTCCGGACCGGAGAAGAGGGACCTTGTCTAAGGCACATCATGTCCTTCGCTTTTTCGAGACTGCTGGTTCCCCGGGGGTCATGTCAGGGAACATTTGAGAATGTTGAGCGTTTGTTTATGTCGATTGGTAAGTTGTAATTCCGGTCGCGAAAGAGTAAATTACCCTCTACAGGAGTTCATGTTGACCAACAGCAGGTCACAGCTGTAGAAGGCTACTACTAGTAGAAGCAACGTACCGTTTGTGGTGGCAGTGCGGCAACAAGCAGTGAAGGAGCAGACCCCGCATACTCAGTCTTGGCAGGGAGGAATTAATCCATACATCTAAGTCCATTTCGAATGACGAGTAGGTTTTTTTTTTTTAAAATCAGAGTTTCATTTATTTCTGGGTACAAGAATATCGCATAGAGCCTGGCTATGGCGTAAACAACACCCCGACGTAAACAACACCCCGACGTAAACAACACCCCGGCGTGAACAACACCCCGAATGACGAGTAGGTATGGTGTCTAAATGTATATATGTAGCCTATCCACTTTAGAATGGGGGCGTGAGAAACACTCAAACATTACTTGGCTCGGTCACTACATGTAGCTAGACCCCTCCATAATGCGGTTTTATAGTTTTATGTGAATCGATTCCTTCGGTTCCTTCCTGATATCATGTAATACTGAGTCGTACATTTAGTTACAAAATTCCTTCATGCTCTTCTGTACCGGGTATCGACGAGTTGCATGCACTTTGTAGAGCATAGTATTCTCAACGAGACTCCCTTTTCAACATTGATGGACGTTTAGCTATAGGAGAAAATAGGAGATGCTTGTCTGCCTGCCTTCGCTGTGCAGCGTGTACCCAAACTACAGTACCCATAGGTCTACGTACATGTACAGTCGCAACTCGATATGCCGGATTTCAAAATCCGGGATAGCAAATTGATTTTGCAGTAAGAAAATTAAAATCCCAGAGGATTTCATACGGGACAGCAAGGGATCCGGCATATTGAGATCCGGCATATCGAGTTGCGACTGTAGTCAATACATCCAGAGCTACATGTAGGTACTCTAGGTACACACTAGTCTCGTCTCTTGCAGCAAGCATGGAAGTATGGTTGGGGACACCTTGAGCCGGAGTGTCAAACTTCGAGGCTTAATGGCCAACCACCACAACATGTTAAAATTAAAATAGCCCTATAGGGTGATAGAAAAAGAGATAAATCACACTGTAACAGAGCCCAATTAATTTTATCTGTTGTGGTTGCTGACCTATTGAATTTCTAAAAGTTGGGTTTTTGGTGAGAGGCTGACTTTTTTTTTTTTTATATCAGTGTTTCATTTATTTCTGGGTACAAGAATATCGCATGGAGCCTAAGCTATGGCGTGAACAACACCCATCCCCTACCAAACCGCCCGATCTTCCCGTTATAGTAACTGTGGTATGCTACCAACCGCACATCCTCTTACAAGGTAGACGACAAGAAAACCCCCCCTGACCACTACAAGTCGACAAAAGAAAAAAAAAGAAAAACAATAAATTGAGTGAAGAGAGTAACCAAGTGGCTAAATAGCCGTACCGCCCGAGATAAGTCTGGGTCCGCTATCGAATGCAGTGTAATATCGAAAGGGAGATGCTGACTGAATGTCGCACTTCCACACTAATAATTACCCGATTAGGAAGTAATTTAGTGCCTGGGCAATATCTTGGCATAAATCCGGTGTCGAGACATTTTCAGAACGATTTGTGCCAAGTAATTAGGAATGTGATCTTCACTGGGGGATCAATGTCGCCCTTCCGTCTCCAGCTGTCCCCAACCATAGACGGTGTTGGGCACATTTGTTGTCATGGATTAGTCAGCTGGGCACGTGACGACGTGTACCACCCTTTTGCAAAGGTGTCCGCAGTGGGACTACCTCTTAGCTAGCTTGTATTTTCTTTTTTCTTCTCTTTTATCATCATCATCATTGTCGTTGTCGTCAATGAAGTTTTCTTCCCTCTGTCTATAAAATAAGATTTTATTCATTTTGTCGTATGGATCGTCGAGAAGCCAAATACGAAATAAACAGAGAGAGACTGAACACAATAAAATAACCCGGCCAACAACGGTACATACCTACCTGGTTGGTTGGGAGCGATGAAGTACGTGTGTACCTAGGCCCGTCCCCAACCCGTCGGCCATAGACCCCCACACATGTGCACACTCAACCTTATCGACTTCTCGCCTAAGTAATCGAGAAAAACCAAAGTGAGCTCAACCGGCTAAATAAGCCTTCATAATCCGGAATCTGAAACCCATGAGGATGGAAGCGAGACGTTACGACTAACTACTCGCAATTTCACAGCGTTTCCGGACGCAACTGCTATTGCATACACAGAAAAAACCCGCCAAGGCTATTTTTTATATGGCATGCAATAGTAGTTGTGTCCGGAAACGCTGTGAAATTGCGAGTACTCATGATCACGTAAGGAGATTTAAGCTAACCAGCTTAACACCGCCCGGCCCGTCGATCAGCACTTTCATCATATTTCCTCTTTCTCTATAGACGTCGTGATGATTGGTTTCATTCGCGAAAAAGAAAAAGAAAGAAAAAAGGGCGTTGGGGGCAAAGGCCGACGGGGTTAAGGGATAAAAACAGTAACTTATACTTACTGTTCTCATGAGCTCAATAAATGTGATGCAGCGAGTCGACCGACGTGACACATGAGCCTGTTCCTCGCCGCAGAGAAGAAGGCCAGCGCTACATATATACTTTGGACTTGCCATAAACATACATCATTTTTATTTTATGAACGACATTATCAGGAGTCTGATATTATAATGATACCCTATCAGCGGTTCATCGATCCATATGGATCCATGCGTGCAGATACATAGTGGCGCCCATCCCAGTACGCGCATACCCCCTCCAGGGCAGAAAAAAACGTGAGCTCTCTCGGCTTTATAATCCACCCTTCGCACTCACTTCCGGTACCATAGTTGAGCGATGCCGTACATACGTGCGGAATAGTTTGAATTAGGTAGGTCGCAATCGGAAGGAATGAAAAAAAAGAAAGGAAGGCTTGGTTTTTTTGAACAGATCTCCGGTTTCAGCGAGGAGGTCTAGGTACTTCAGTACATCCAGGGTTTGTTTCTTGTTACTGGCTGGACCTGACTACACGTAGCGACACTACCGCCAAATTCCGGTGGAAGAGACCGGTCTTTTCTGGTGGTCACAGACTACTTCACGGCGTAAGCCACAGTGATTAGGCCAAAACAAGTGTGGCTTTCGCCGTAAACCCGTCAGAAGAGACTGATCTCGTCCAACGGAATTTGGCGGTATATAACGATTCCGCGGGTTCATTGACGATAAAACCCCGCAATAATACGGCTACACATCACATTGAGGTAAGCCGAAGGCACAATGTGCCCTAAAACAAAATAAGCAACACCAAAAAGTCTACATGATATGTATGTTGATTGGGATATCTGTGATCAACGTTATGTTGGAACAATCGCCTCCCCGAGGTGGATGTTCATTTCAGGAAGCCGGATCACAGCCCAGTTGCACGAACAGCCTAAACAATTACAACAATACACACGGCAAGAGCCCATTGGATTGCCGCCAGTGGTCCAGGTAATCGGATTATCTGAGTTGCAAGACCCTTAGTGTTCAAGGCCTCACTGGGACTTTGAGGCGCAACGGTGTTTTAAAGCTCATTCAAAAAACCTGCCCAAAGGAAGGAATTCCGTAACTAGTAGAGGTTAAGAAGATCTGGACTACGCTAGATCGCCCCCTCTTTCAGAAGGCCACAGGGTCAGTGCGGGGGAGTCATCTAAGCAAGGCCCGTAGAATATTCCTAAATATCCATCCCATTGCCAGCAATAGGATACCTTACTCAGTCGATGAGAGCCAGCTGGTAGGGTACGTATGTAGGTACAGAAAAAGATGGCTTGCATTGATCAACATTGACATTAATCCAACCAATACTTAATCCTGGAAACGGCCACTAAGTCTGATGATGGTGCTGAGCGGCCGGGGCCAATAATACCACATATCATGGAATGATCATATGGTATTTTTTTGTTTTTGTTTTAGAGAGATACTAACATATACTCAGACTACTTTCCGCAGGGAGGCAACATACTCCTATCGTATCACTCGCCCTCTCTCCTTGCGTGATATTTGGATTCGATAGCTTGTCGTGGCCGCCTAGGCGGGGTTTTCTTTCCACGAGAGAACTCTCCTCTTGATTTCAAAAATTCCAAAAATGCAACTAACTAGCGTCATTGACGTGACTCGGAAGACCAATTGCCAATTAACGACAATGATCAAAACCCGTCACAGATAATTGCGCACGCTTGAGGTCCTAACTGCAGCGGGATGTTGGCGATTAGTTGATAGGGATCGGCTTGCGTGCATGGCAACCAGCACGCTTGTTTCAACCCCCGGCCCCTCCAGTCGCGCCTGTTTCAACCCCGTATCAGAATTTGATACCCAAGGCAACAATGTCACTGCATGAGTTCTTTACATGAGTACCCATTTTGGTCTGGACTAGTGTGCTAGGTTTAATGACTTACTCACGTGACGCTATTTAACCAGTATTTTGCGCTTCTAACAGGTCATGTGATTAGGTTGAAACTCGGCCGCGCTTATGTAATCGGCTGATGACCCACACAGCAACCATTCCCGCGCATTCGCCACACCTTATCTCAACCCCGGAGGAAGGCGGCGAAAGTGTAGATGAGGAAATGGTGGTAGTATTATTATTATACTAGTACCCCAGGGAATACCTAAAACTGGATGTTTGGGTGTCGTGCTTTGGGTTGGTTTCGTCTGACAACATGTACATGTATGTACATATTTACGTACCTATGATCAGTGCCTGCTGTTTTTGCCACTGATCATGCCCAGTCAGAACTTGGTTTGCGACGCCTCCTCTTGACCTCTCTTGATGGGAGGGGACTTTGTGAGTCGAAGTTTTTGGTACACGCGGTCTGGGACTGAGGCTTGTTTTTAACTGTCATAGCCTAGTTGCAGCTGGTGTCTCCAGTGCGCGCAGCGATCGAGTGCTAGGGCTTGGCGTTGACGCTGGTGGACGTCATAGTCTATCACTCGGTCAAGTGTTTAGCTCGGTTGCGCAGCGGGAGGTTTGGCACATCTTAACGGCCTCGACATGGATGAACATCTGGTATTTATAGAGACACAATCCCATATCATTAGCGAGACCATGTACATATGTACATGTGCATACATGTACATGCATATGTACTAACGGGTTCCTAGGGCATTCACATTCTGCAGCTAGCCACTCTACATACATGTATGCACGAGAGGAGTTACTCTCCTCGATCTCACGATACCATTCTCCGCGTTCTTCTAAGGGTTGCATTGTCACTATGTGGCCATAGCCGGAGACAATGGCCTCTTGCTTCTTTCCCCCCAATTGCAAAACATAATTTCCTCGAAAAAGCTGCAAACCCAAGAATAGATGACGCCCTGATGACCGATCGCTCTGTACGGTTAGAATATCCCCGTGAAGATTCGAGAATGTGGATAGAGGGGAGGCGTATAAAGGATCTCACTCCCTCGCACAAGTCTCCTCTTCCTCCAAGTATCTCTAACCGCACAATGGCCGCCCCAAAACCCGTCCAGCTCCAGGAGTACCCGCCTCCAGCGTACACCGGCCAGGGGTCCTCCACCCCCGGCTACTACAGCGCCATCTCCGACCCTTTCGCCGACCCTGTGCCCTCCCGCCGCCCGCCTCTCTCTCGCGTGCACTCCTCCACCCCGCTCCCCGCCGCTGCCCGATACCCCCCGCCTGCCTCTGAATCCTTTTTCTCCCGTACCAGGGCCGAAATCCATTTTCTCTTCCACAGCCCCCTCTTCTGGATCTTCCTTATCTGCAACGCCCCTTTCCTCTCACTAATAATCATCGACATCGTCACCACCACCGCCTTCCCCTCCTCTGTGCTCTATCGCGAGCTCCTACGCAGCAAATTCGAATACGCAACAGTCGTCATCTGCGTATTCACCGCTATTAGCAACTTCGCTTTCGCCATCATGGGCATCAGCGCGTACCAATTGGGCAAGAAACCCTACGTGGCACCTACTATCATCTGCACCGTCTTCACTTTTTTCTTCATTTTTGCATGTTGCTGGCGCACGATCGCTACGCGGATGCACAACGCCAACCCCGCGCAGTGGCCCACGTGCGCAACACGGGGCTTCGGTGCCACTATCACGGCAAGCATTGAAGTTGGCCACGGCGCCAGCAACATCACGATCGTCTCTGCGCACGATAAGCACGACGTGCTCGGCTTGCAGCTCACGCCGACGGTGCAGGACAGTCGCGACCTGAACTACTTCCAGGCCAGCGCGGTGCCGTGGTTATCGAGTGAGCGGGTGTGGAGCGCTGTCGATGCCACGGGCGGAGGCATGAGCGTAGATTTGTCGCTTGAGAAACACCGGTACGGGGTGGTCTATGCGGGTAACACCACGAATGGGCGCTTCGTCGATAATCGCAGCTTCTTTCTGGTGTTTCCCGATCTGGGGATCAAGTCTTCTTCGACGCGGACGTGGAGCTCCAGCTCCCCTCCTGACCTTAGATACGTCGGCAGTGATAGTCGCGATGATGAGCGGCCGGTGGTGGACCTGGTTGAAGGGAAGCGAGTGGTGTTGGCGACGGTGCCTAGTGAGATCGAGAGGGGTCAGAACAAGGATAAAGGTAAGAATACGGAGATGGTGTGGCGGATGTGTGGGATGTGGAGCGTGGAGGAGATGTTGGCGGATAGGGAGGTAATGGAGAAGGCTTTGGTGCCGCTTACAAGGCTGGGAGTTGAGATGGAGTTGTGGGGGGCGAAGAACGCGGACTAGTGAACGGGCGATAGGAATATGGGGAAGTGAGGGATTTATATTATGTTTACAGGTACATTTTTACATTCTTCCAGAGTTTGTTGATCTACTTACCCCGGCAGAAAACGGGAGCTGGATTGGGATTGGGATTGGGATTGGGTAAAACTTTGTGGAAATGATTGTTTGACATGTTTCTCCATTTCATTTCCCAATCCCTACCTTTCAACGTATTAGGATCAAGAGCTCTAGATCTATACTTGTACCCCTTTTTTGTTAATATTATTCGCTCAGGTGTTTGTCTTTATATGTCACCACCTAGTCAGTCGCTATCAATGTAATTATAGTCATAAAAACACAAAAGAAAACACATATATAATTCATAAAAACCCATCAAGAATGCATCATCAAACCCTGGCACCGCCCCGACCACAACTTTTACCACATGAGCCTAAACCCCAAAAATCGGCAAAAATATCATTGATGGTCTTGGCGGTCTTGGCACCACTAAACGTTCAGGCCAGATTGGATCGTCAGGTTAACAAGGTATGATATTATAAAGACACTACGGCATTGTAGAACGTCTTTTCATAGTCTTCAGGGAATTCGATAGGCTTGTGTATATCCGGTTCAGGTAATCTGACAATCTAGCCTAACCGCCAAGGAAATGTAGTATTTCCTCGGATGGATAAAGACCACGAATCGGGATACCAAATATGTAGAATCTACTATTGCCCCAATTACATGTAGAAACTACATGTACGGCTGGTGTCCTTGTGTTTGGACTTTTTGTTAGGGCCGAACTGGACAGTGCTAAAGCTGGACTAATATCCGATATTGGTACAAGCTTCTAACTCCGAATAGACTCTACCAGCGCAAAAAATGCATCACTCGACGCATTACCCATACAAACGGCACGCATAAATGCATCACTTGATGCATTTATCCGTCGTGGGCTCAGTAAACTCGTCCAAGTGATGTATTACCCAACGCCTTTACCGATGACTTACACCACTTTCCGTAGCAGTAGCTTGTACCTTCCCTTTGCGTCGCGCCCATTTGCTGTAGCCACTTTGCCGACGACTTTCTTGATGGATTTGCCTTAACCGCCCACAGCTAAAACGACATTACCAACGAGTATGCCAACGAGTATCTGTCAGCCATAGCTCTTAATATTACCGTATTGCATCTTTCTACGACTTTACCAACGAAGTTAAGCAACAACTTTTCTTGATCGTTGTACATACTTCTGACTTGCGCTTATACTATCATGCGATCAAGTTTCTATGTGAGCGACTTTACCGACTACTATCGCCAACCACATTCTCATCGAAATTCTTTATGGGAACGACTTTACCGACGATTCTCGACACTCGTGATATTAATACCGAACATTCCCAACGACATTGCGATCCATTAACAGTGAGCGAACAACGATTTTGCCTGAGCCATTTCACACTCGTCGCTCTGCTATTCGGGAAACAACTTTGCCGACGAGCTTACCTACGACTTTACTGACGATTATGTCAACAACTAAACCAATCGATCCGTATATGTGCACGAACGATTATCCCGACGATTATACCGACGAGATTCCCCTCCGCTCTTTTGCAGAACGACATATTTGCCAACGACTTTGTTGATGCATTTCCCGGTAGACTTCACCTACCATTCAAACTGTTGGCGTTATTTCAGGCACTTGTACGTTCGGGTTCTACATCAACGCAACGAATACACCTACGAATTTACCTACGAGTTGGTATACAATATTGCCAATACCACAAACTATCGACAACTTTACTGAGTATTATGCCGACAACATTACCGATACTTTATCCCCCAAACATTTCCGCTGTCTACGAGTATCCTGATGCAATTGCCGACGATATCACCAACACATTTACCTTTCCCTCAATGACACTAACGATTTTACTAATGCATTAACCAACGATATATCCAACGACTTTACCAAAACACTTTGCGTGAGTTACTACGGTCGACACATTTACATACACCATCACCAACAACATTACCTAGACGTGGATTTTCTTTTTGACAGAGTGAACGACTTTACCGACGACATTACTGATACATTGTTTTCTTCTTTCGATACAAATGAACGACTTTACCGACAACATTTCCTTTGCAACTTAATAATATGAACGACTTTACCGACAACATTTCCTTTGTGGCTTAATGATATGAACGACTTTACCGACAACATTACCTTCACACCTAATTCATATGAACGACTTTACCGACAACATTTCCTTTGTGGCTTAATGATATGAACGACTTTACCGACAATATTATCGACACATTTCCCAGCAGATTTTTACATTCAAAAAATTCAACTATCAATCGACGAGTTTCTGAACGATTAGGCCGACGACTTATCAACGAGTTTCCAATGAAACAAGAAGCCATAACGGTGGGGCGGTCACTTTACCGACAACTTTACCAACAACTTTACTGATGACTTTCATTATTCGCCTCTCTAATATTTCTTGTATGGCAACCTCAACGATTAAGTCTACGATTTTGCCAACACATTTGCCGACAACTTTATTATTTTTATTATTGCGAATACGCTGCTATTGTATGCTGCTGTCCTTGCTATCGCAACTAACTTTAAAAATCAAATCTAACTTTTTCGTAGGAACAATATTCCTGATCCCTTTACCGACAAATTTGATGACACATTTTCCAACAAATCCCGCACTACCTGCTTTAGTAAAACCCTTCTTAGCTCACTTCAATGTTAGCAACCCTACAACTACATGTATTTAGCAACCACACCCAGTTATAATATTTTCCAACCGTCGTATACCCGATCCGGAATAGTCCCCAATATTAGTCGCATATAAACCTCCAACCTGCGTATACAACACTTGCGTATTGCCCATAACAACAAATCATCAATGTCTTCACATCTTGAACGGCGTCTCTGGAACTTGAACGACGCTTCCCCCATTATCGCCACGCCTATCCACTGCCGCAAGCCTCATCTTCTTCAGCGAACCACTTGGTCTTGCAGAAGGGCCCCTCTTTGCTGGAGTAATCTGCCCATCACCACCAGTAGCCGCAGCTTGGTTGATAAACATCTTTGCTCTCTGAAAGCTAGTGCTCACCCCAGGCGGAGCCATCGACCGGGGTATCAGTTCCGGATGTCCAAGAAGCTTGCGGTAGCTTGTCGGTTGAACATTATCATATGAATGTGATTTGAGATTGGAGTTCAACTCATGCACCATATTTACAGGAACCTCAATGACCCCCTGACCGGCCATTGCCTGTGTAGCGTTCAAGGCTCCATTAAGATGGGGATGCCTGCTCCTCGATCCAAGTCTACGGATCGGCTGTGCATATGTAGATGCCGGCATCTGGTAACTCGGCGTGTCCCATGTCATGTGCGGAACCTGGGAGTTCTGGGGCACCATGGGCGAGAGCCTTCCAGCCTGCTTCCTGATTTTCAAAGAGCCCATGTAGCTATTCAGAGGAAGAGGCCCCATCCTACGAGGCGGGGTGGAAACGGGGTCAGCAAAAACATCGTCAAGACCCGTCAGCCGTGAAATGTCAAATCCATCCTCTCCCGCATAGTCCTGGGTTTGAGTAAACATCATGGGCAGCACACGTGGTGGCGCAGTGCTTGTGAACGACACTAAATCGTTAGGCTGCGCGTGAAGATCGCCATGTGAATCCCTGTCGCTGTCCACACGGCGTAGGCTCGGCATTCTTTTGCTACATCGGCAGTGGTTGCCCACAAGATGGCGCGCGGCCATTGGTGCATTTCTTACGCCTTCTACGCACGAGCAGCAAGAATCACACATCGCATCATATTCCGCCGCACGGCAAAGCTCCAACCTACTAACGATTGATTCGCTGACTTTACACTCATACTATCACTACTACCACGTATTGACTGATCTATAATATCTTATATAAATCATCTCTTTCTCAGATCGCATCTTGACCGACTTTTCTTTCCCTTCTCCCAGGTGCCTTCTTTTTTCTCTTTGTGCCTTCTCCTTGTGCACTCTCTTTAGGTATTCTCTTTAGCAGCCTTCTTCTTTAACATATACTCTCTTGACTTCTCTTGCCCTTGTTTCTTCGGTTCTACGCCTTCCACGCTTCCGCTTTTCGGAGGTTCAGGCTCACCCTCTTCACCAATTACTGTCTCTCAACTCGCGACATTAGAGTCATTGAAATTTGTCGTTCGTTCTGCCAGACGGTAGCGGCGTTAATATTCTTTCTCTTTTCTCTTTCTCTTCAAGCTAACCCTTCTAATGGTAGGTATCAGTGGAACTCTTGGGGCCGGTACTAATGGTTGCGGTTGCGGTTGCGGTTGCGGTGGTGGTGGTGGTGGTGGTGGTGGTGGTGGCTTTGAGTAGAAACTGGCATCGTCATCATCATCACGGTAGTCAGCATCAGAATGCTCCCACATAGTCGGAGCCTCGTCACTCTCCTTGACCTTGGTCAGGAACTTGCGGTATCGCTCTTCGTCATCCAACAGTATATCCTGTTTTCCCTGACCTGGGAAGCGGTACCATACATCCTTCCCCTTCCATCTCTTACGGAACTCTTCGTAGTCGAGTGAGAATTGGTAAGGGACGTGCTTTTTATTCACCAGTACGAAGTAAATCTCAAGCGTCTTGAGGCCATAGGGAGCAGCAGTGGAAGATTTTGGAGGTGGCAACATCACTTGCTTTCTTGGTAAGTTCAGACGATGTACAAGGTGATATGTCGACGGGGGCAGCGGTGCGTCATCATCATCCATACGGGGAGCACCGATAGTCATAACATTGGCCGGAACCCTCTCATATTGAGGTGCAGCAGCAGGTTGAGCCACGGAAACTGCAGCTCCAACAGAGACGGGTGGCCTGGCTGACACCGGCACCCCCACCGAAAATGTTGTGTCCCCAGTCACTGTGTCCACGCTAATCGAGCTTTCAGCGGAGACATAAGAAGAAGCATCATCATTATCCTCTGCTGTAACTCGGTCCCGGCTCACTGGTTTCTTGTGGTGTGTGGTTGCTGCTGTTGCTGTAGCCCGCTGAGGGGCAACAGGTGCTTGTCCCTCCGGAGCAGCGGCAGCGGCAGGGGCAGACGCCCCGCCCCGCCCCACCACCTCCACAGGGACAGCAGGCACACTATTGCTGGCTGCAGTCTTTGCTGATTTCCTCCTCCTGCCAACATAGTGGCCGGTTGAGGGGGGTCTTCCTTTTTTCACTGTACCGCCGGCATCAGTAATATCCTTATTTTTCTTTCTGTTAGAATTCCTTCTTTTATTGTTCGTAAGAGATATTATGATAGCTAGGCACGTGTCATCTGAGTAGTTAAACTCAGCGAGAGCTTTCTTGACCTTATCAATCAATATCTGGCGTGTTGGTCTGGTCCTTACGGTGTTCCATGGAGATCCAATGATAAACTGCACAGGCTTTGTAGCTAGTGCAAGCGCTGCTATCCTCCGCCGTCTGTTGTATTTTAAACGTTCCGTTTTGACACTGTATGGGCCTAGCCCCATTTGCTCAATCAGCGGGAGTGTACTTGCACTAACCAGCAAATCCGCTATTGCTTGTTCATTGGGGAGAACAAAATCCCCAATTGCCGGCCCCTCGCCATCACTGCCCGGGCCGCTTGAATCGTCAACCAGTTTCTCCCCAAAGGACCTGTGTTTTTGCATTGGCTGCTTCTGCTTCTGCTGCTTCTGCTGCTGCTGCTGCTTCTGCTGCTGCTTCTGCCTCTCCTGCTCCTTCCGCTCTCTCTCCTCTTTCTGCTCCGCCACACGCCTCTTATTCGCTCGTTCCTGCTGCCAAATCTTGAATTCTTCCATATCAAGCATTGTGTTTGGAGCCATAGGCTCCGAGATATCAGCCATTCTCTGCATCTGTACCATCATGTCCATCAGTATATAATCATCTACAATTTACATGTAGCTGCCTTGATGGAGATGCTCACATTTGATAAATAGTATGATGTGATAGAGAAAAGAACAGATAGATCTTTCTACGATGGAATAGAGAGAAGATGTTTCTACGATGGAATGGAGAGAAGATGGAGAAGGACAGGTTTACTAGATGTTCGTACCTACCCCGCTCATGCAATTTGGCTCATCCGTAGATGCCAAACTGGCTTTTCACTCCGCCTATCGTGCATCCAAGATCTCATGTCTCGCCAATCTACCCCGCCATCAATGTGTCATCTACTCTACATATTCACTTTATACCTATAATTTTTTTATACACATCAATTACGATTATGGCAGATGCAGAAGACCCAGCACCATGGGCACCGAGAGAGAGACGACTCTGCCACTGCGAGATGTACAGAGGAGTACCCCACCTTGTGACTAGGGCCGCCTGGTACAGACACAGGCAGCGGCAGGCATGGCTTGAGCGGCAAGCCACCCAGGAGGATATTCCAGCAGTAGAGTTGGACGGGGAAGTAGTAAGTACATGTGGTCAAGGTGCATTTCTATCTACATAATTCTAATCTTATGCAGATAGGAACCCCCGTCTTTAATGATCAGGTATCTGCAATACAATACGTGTATAATATGGTAGCTCAACCCACAACTCGATTAACTCTGTTCTGGTTTAGGAAAACAACCAGGAGCCGGGAGAGGCTACGCCAGTCTTTGAGGATGCCCTATCTAGAGAACCGTCACCTGTGTTTCACGACCCTGGACGTATAGATTCACCGGATGTTTTTGTACACTACAACCCACAGCCCCGCCTCAGGCATGTGCAGCAGCAAATACAGGTTCATGCCTCTCAAGAGCACCAACCCGAGCTGTCACTGAGCCAGGAAACTGTTGTAGCAGAGTCGGTGGTTTCAGAGAGAGAAGATACAATCAGTACATTGAACCACAGCTTCCACCACCACTCCCCGGTTGGGCAAGAGGAGTGGCATATGCCTTTGGATGAGGAGGAGGCACCGCTGCTCCGTCAACGGACAGAATCGACTCTGTATGACCTAAACATGGCATACATCACCCCGGTTCCTACCAATAGGGCAGGCCAGAAGGAGAATGATAATCCTAGCTCCTCTAGTAGCAGCGAGTCTAGTGCACATGATATTCCTGATAACTCGCCGCTTCCATCCATTCATGGGGATGTTGATGCTGATATAAATGCTGATAGAGATGACGACGTTGATGCGCCCGGTGAGGTGATACTTGAGATTGACGGCGTATCTGCGGAAACTATTCCAATCCATCTTATGAGGATCTTTGAGGATGTCGATGATGTCATTTCGAGGATCCAGGAAGAGCGAAGGCGGATCGAGGATGATGAGGACGATGATGAGGACCCAGAAGTGCTGTCAGAGTTTCCGTACAGCATGATTCCGAACGTTGTTCTGGAACCTGCAATGATGAGACACCTCCGGCTGATGAAGGTCAGGATGGAAGGGAACGTGGCTCAAGAAATACACATGAGGTACATCCAAGCTGTCCAGCCCTTTGACAAGTCCGAGGTCTCGGTGGCAGATGAGGCAACAACAAAAAGAGAGCTCGGTGCGATTACAGAGATATACCACGTTCGGTATGACGTGTGTCGAAACAATTGCATCTGCTACGTTGCCTTTCCAGCGGCTGACAAATGCCACATATGCAATGCAGAAAGAAGGGATAGTAATGGAAAACCGTACCGTACGTTTGACTATATACCCCTAATCCACAGACTGTTGCTACTCTATACAGACACTGTATACGTAAAGACTACGATGGAGTCTGAGTCGCTTTCAAAATAAAGCGGCTCAGTCTTGGACTCTTGGGACAGTCTTTTGTTCAACACGGTCAAGAATAACAGAGGCTTGTGGACCGATAGTAGAGACGTCGGGTTCATATTCAGCACGGACGGCTTCTCTCTATTTAAGGCACACGCCCCTACTGCTGCCTGTTTTCAACTGAATCCATAGCTGACTCGTATGTTACAAATAATAAATAGATTGGGCAGTACGATGTCTGGCCGCTGCTGCTAATCAACTGCAACCTGCCGCCGTCTGAGAGGGTCCTGAAAAAAAACCTAATTCTGTGCGGCATAATACCAGGGCCTGGTAATCCCAAGGACCTGGGGTCCTTCTTGAAGCCAATGATTGATGAATTCCTCACATTGCAGGTGGGGGTAAAGGCTTGGGATGGGCTGCGACGGGAGCCATTTATACTGCGCGCTAACATAGCCCTAGTGGCAGGAGATACGGTTGCAATGGCCAAGTTGATGAAATGGACTGGTCCTAATAGCTTCCGGTACTGTCGCTTCTGTGCCATCTATGGTATCAGCGAGGGACACATATATTGTCCCCTGGAACCCCCGCGTGACCGTGAGGATGCTCTGGAGGGGGAGGCTAGGCGCAAGGGGAGAAGGGTTCCAAAGAGGAATGCAAATTTCCCCGAAAAGTCGTGGGATGCAGAGAATCTCCCGATTTGGACCGACGCACAAGTGCGCGAGAACCAGAAAATGGTGGAGGAGACAATGGACCTGCAATGGGGCAAGATGATGGGGACCAATGGAGAGCCTGTCTTTAGCTCCCTCATGTCGGTGGTGTCTGGCAGGCGTTAGCGCCGGACGTGATCATCCCCTGGTTGATAACCGCCAAGTTATCATGGCCTTGATGGATAAGTGTTCCGGGACAGAGAACTAGCGCTCCGTGCAAAGATGGGCCAGGCGGAGGTTGATACTTCGCAGGTTGCAGCATCGCATGCCCAATCCGAGGGCATGAGCCAGTCACAAGTGGAGGGGCAGCAAGAGTCTCAATCTAATAGCCAGACAAACACACAGCAGGGTGGCTCTCAGAGCCAGACCCAGGGTGAGCGGAGGAAACGTCTCAAGGGCAGGCGGGGGGTTAGCTTCAATGCTGAAATAGAAGAGGACTACGTGGAGGATGCATTTATCTTACCCAAGAGAGTGTGGGACAAGATCGGGGAGGAAATTGCGGGCTCAAGGGCATCGATACCGAGTGCGTTTGGCAAGGCGTTCCGGGATATCAAGTACCACGCAAGCTACAAGGCTACAGAGCTGATGAACTTCATGCATCTGATATCGCCCATTGTGCTCAATCAACGGCTCTTTCTTGGCTGGCACACTTTGTACTAGCAGTGAGAAGGCGTGATCTCTAGCATGGAGGATGTCGCTGAAATGGAGCGAGACATGGTTCAAGTTGTGACGGGGTATGAGCGTCTGTACTATCAGTACAAGCTCTCCAAGATCCGTGGCTGCACCACACAGGTGCATGGGCTGCTGCACCTGGGCATGGCCATGAAGGTCTGCGGCCCGAATCCGATATACCACCAGTACCCAATGGAGAGGACATGCGGAACGATCAAGGCAATGTGCCATAGCCGTTCGTCTGCTAACCGTAATCTTTCGCTGCAGCTGCTTGAACGGGAGAGGCTCAGGTACCTGCCTTTGATTGCTTTGGTAAGTATGGGAGAGTGTGAGAGCAGAGTGGCTGTGCTGTTGCTTACATGAACAGATGCCGCCTGGCTTTAGTGAGACCACCGATAGACGTCTGTTTGGACTGGGAGAGAAGGACAAGGTTGCTTATCCAGCAGAGTACCCGGACTGCCTCCTGATGGGCCCCAAGATCTCTCGCCGGTTGAATCAGTATGAGCGGAACCACCTGAAGGAGTTCTATGCTGATGTGATAGGTGTGCCAGTGAGGTCCATAGTGATTGTTAGGAATTCAATGCTGTTCAGCGGTACATTCAAGCTCTGGGGTAGGGCAGTTGCGGGAAGCGTGTTGAGCAATAGCAGCGAGTATGAGGTGGTAGGATCGGCCATCTCAAACGCAAAGCCTGGTGTCTCTTCGTCCCGCAGGAATGACTCCTGGGTTAGGTACATATTAACCGGCGATGGGAACAGCGATATCTCATACTTTGGCAAAGTAATATTCTTTATGCCGTACGAGATACGCAACGACGAGAGGCCTGAGGACGAACCAGAGCGTTTTATGATAGCGTACATCCAGCGGGTGGAGGTGGGGAGGGTGAGGAAGCTGAAGTTGGCATACATAATCAACAGACAACAACGGGTTCTCAAGAAGTTTGTTGATCTATCTGATGTGCAGGAACTGATAGGTTGCATCAAGTCGCGCGGTAAGGAGTTTTTAGTGTCAAGGACGTCGTGCTTCTGGCCAAAGAAGGGTTTTGCTTGGCGGGAAATTATTGACAACGAGACACTTTTTAATGGTGCTAATGTGCAGTAATGCATAGTACTAATTAGGTACTAGCCGTCATTTCAAAGTTGTAGGTAAAGTTGTTGTGTCGTTTGGGTTGCGCAGGGGGCAGGCGCAGGGCCATTATATTGTAGCTAAAATTGTAGCCAAAATCGTCAGGAAACTCGTTCCCGTACAAAAATAAAGGTGCGAAGGGTTTCTGGTAAAGTTGTTACTAAAGGTGTCTGTTTAATCGTAGGTTTAATCGTAGGTTTAATCGTTGATGTTCAAACAAAACAGGTTGCAGTGAAAAAATGTTTGTAAAGTTGCCGACAAAGGTGTTTGTAAAGTTGTTGAGAAAGTCATCAGTAAAATCGTTGTATGCAATTTAGTTGTTTGCCTGTATAATCGTTGGGAAACTCGGTGGTATATTCGTTGGTATATTCGTTTGCAGAATCTTATGTTTGGCCAAGGAATCAGTAAACTCGTTAGCAAAGTCGTAGGCAAAATTGTTCCAAGTGTTGTGTGATTTGTCTAAGTAATGTCGATGGCTAGATTAGCAAAATCGTAAACAAAGAATTATTCGCGTATCTTTGCGTGGTTTGGCTTTGGTGTTGGTAAAGCTAGATTTAGCAAAGTCGTAAAGCAAAAATTGTTAAATGTCTTTGCGTGGTTTGGCTAATGTAATCAGATAAAGCTAGTTATAGCCAATCGTAAACAAAATTGTTAAATGTCTTTGCGTGGTTTGGCTTTGGTGTTAGTAAACTCGTTGGCAAAGTCGTAGGCAAAATTGTTCCATGTACTGCGTGGTTTGGCTTTGGTGTTGGTAAACTCGTTGGCAAAGTCGTAGGCAATTTAGTTCGCGTGAGCGGGTGAAATGTCTGGCTTCGTAAGCAATGTCGTTAATTTATTCGCTCATAGTAAACTCGCTTGTAATTATGTATAATTGTTTAATTTATTCGTGTTACATGGTTTGTCGTCGGTATAATCGTCGGTATAATCGTCGGTATAATCATTCGCAGAATACATGTGTCGTGTCTCTGATCTGCGTCGCAATGTAGCGACTCAGATATCATTATTACTATTATATAGAGTGGGCAATGAATGTCGTTGGCAATATCGTTGGCAATGTCGTTCCACCGCCTACCGCGCGGCAGGAAATGTGTCGGTAAAGGCGTTAGGCGGGTAAACTACCGCAGATACTAGTGGCTTGGCGAAATGAGACTGTGATGCATTATGGATGCATTTTGGGATGCAATAGCCACCCGCTTCCGGCGTGTTGCGCGGACATGACGCGTAGCACAGCAGCATGATGCATTATGGATGCATTATGCGATGCATTTCTTGGGGTGGTAGAGAGACCGTCGATCATCTAATCTATAAAAAGAAAGTCGGCCAAGGGTTCACGGGTCGGGTAGATTAGGGTTGAGAAACTCCTGGGGATCAATCAAGTGGACAGTTGTTCACTTTCTTGACGAATCTTGCCACTTGATGAGCAGGGGTTCCAGTTATAGAAAGAAACAGTCAAGCAATAGCCAAGCTGCGGGATCTTCAGTTCCATTCATTTCTATTGGCCAAAGCCTTCTGTTGGTCAGCTGACAGTACATATTCCTCAAGCGGTGGTGAACGATTGTGAGGTTATTTGTAGACTTAATCAGGGAATTTCCTTGATGAGACTAGAATGTCAGATTCCCTGCATACCGGCATGACGGACTATTCCTTCTTCGGAGAATACTTGACACACCCCGTCAAATAGTGGCAATCCGATCCAACACAAAAAAAAAGGTGGCCCGGTACCTTCAATCCTACACATCCTTTTGGATAAAGTGATAATCAGGTACCGGGTGATATTTCATGATTCTGGCAGGGTTCGAACCTGCGGCCTTCTGCGATTTTCTGTAAAGCAGACGCGCTTCCACTACGCTACAGAATCCTGGTTATCATGAAGGTTAGCTCTTTTTTTCACGCACAGGCTGGTGGCCGAGTGATGGTCTGTGATCCAGGCTTTTTGGTCGGATTTCAGGCACCTAGCGACTACGTACTGATAATTTGCGCTCAATATAAAATCCGTGGTTTCGTTCGTTGTGCGATTGGTTGTAGGGTTGTGTCTAGTAGACTAAAGCCGTTTTGTGTCAAACCTTAGGATAGTTAGCCAGGCTAAGGTTTGGCATAGGATGTCCTTGGCAAGATTAAGACATGCCAAGAGCCTTTGACACCACATTTGGTTCACTCAAATTCAGCGTAGACTGAGTGAAAGGATTGATTAACAGAGTCAACAAATAAGGGTTTGCAATTCAGATACATACAGGCGCTGATAGAATAATTGAAGAATGAACTACATAGTACTCTTATACATGATTTCGAACACAATTCCCAATGTTATATACGTAGTCATAGATTATCACTCGGCAGTCCGAGGCAGACAGAGTCCTAAGCTTACTCTCATTAAGAACGCCGGCATGGCTCATGTCTCCGAGTCGAATATTACGGTTAAAGGGAGGCCCAGGCAATTTGTCAGTGGGGCGTATCCAACTCTTATTATAGTGCGTCTGTGCCTGTATGATCTGTTGCCATTGATATGAGCTCTCGCCGTTCCGTTCCCCCTAAACAGATCCTTGTAAATAAAAATCGCCACTCTGTACGACACGGGTAACCAACACCATAGTTGCCTCGCGGTGAGCTGAAGATTCCATCTGCTTACTTGGCTACTCCCCCTTTCGGAGATATATATGTAGCTAATTCTCTAGGTTAGGCTTAAGTTTATCATAAATTTCACTCTAGGAATGAGTGCATGCTTATGGGTTGACCTTCTCGGAAATGATCTACACCCTTGAGTTCTAGAAGATTCTGACTACTAGAGACGTCACTTTAGGGTGACTATCAACTCAGGGGTTATTTGTTACAAATAGGTTTCATTGACCTAATGACAAATTGTCATGCCTTGTTTTGAGACCGAGTGAGGTGGCAAATATCCATCCGATCATTGACTCAAATTCTTAGTTCTCTGGTCTACTAGTGTTAATCGTAGGTCTACATCTTATAATAGATCTTTCATAAACGATTGGATATAAATAATTGGATCCAAAACGTGACCTTCTGAGGCAACTACTCCTGAAGGCCGCCATGGGCAGAGTGATCGAGTGCGGACATAATTAATCTCCCAACAAAAGATGGTATTATTGAAAAGTAGCACTAAGAATACAATACAGGTAAATATATCTCCATACATGGAACTAGCCACTAGCACTGGCACTGAGTAAAACAGCACTCCAATAAAAAAAATCGACTTGTTATGCGGACTTCACAACTCCCTCGACACGGCCACCTCGACCAGTCTCTATTAGGGGATGGTTTATTAGTGTTTACAGAACTCCCAAGAGCGCACGTGTTTTGGTGAGTTTGAAACCTTTGTTTCTCTTTTCCCGAGGAAGGGGAGCGCATGGTGGGCCGTGTGTGGACCAGATTGCGGTGATCTGCATGATAGAGTTTCTGTGTAACCAAGGCTAGGATTATGTGGTGGGTGGCGAAAAACAGCTTGCAGAGCCCCACGGTTTATGCTTCCAGCTTATTCGTCCCCACCTCACGGCTCACTCATTCGCTACACACTCCCTACCGTTGCCCTCTTCTCCGCTGTGTCTTCCTTCCCGAATCCCCCTCCGGCGGAGTTCCCCATCTATATCTCACGATCGGAATGGGCTCCTTATGAACTAGTCTTCGGTGCTGGGTAAGGTTGTGTTTTCTCGTGAAACCTTTTGTCCGTTTGCATCCGGGATGGGTGCACCTTAATTTGGCATCAGTGGTTGAACCCACCGGCACCGGATTGTTGTTGCCCGGAAGAGCTTCTTCCTTCTTCCGTTCTTTCCCATTCTTGTTGGGTTCGGGAGGGGGCGTCATGAAAGCGAGATTAGACGGTAGTATAGGGATATCAAGAGAATTATCATCGCTGCGAAGTTCCGTATGGCTGGAATGTGATTGACGAGCTGGAAGATGAGATGGGCCAGGCTCTGATTCAACCACAAGATCAAATCTACTGTTATGAGTTGCATAAACGGGAGGGTCCGAAGATCCTTGCAGTTGCAGTTGAACGTTTTGAGCTTCATGCTCGGGCAGATTGGCAGCCATCATCGGCGTACTAGGGGGTAGGTAGCCAAAACCAGAGCCGTCATTGGCGGCCTGTTCCACCCAGTCCCACGCTTCAACCCAGTCCCACGCTTCAACCCCGCACGGGAACAAGTTTTCAATATCAAAAGCCGGAGCCTCAAGATTCGAGAAATCTATGTCTAAGTTCAAAACGGCGTCGTTTTGTTCTCCTCTGGCATAAGGAGCACTCAATCCGCTTAAGAGCTCACTAACTATATTGGGTTCGGAGAGATTAAAGGGTTGATCGTATGTCAAAAGGTCTTCCATATTCGAAAAGTATGGCTGTAACCAGCCAAGTTCGCCAGTGTATATTGGTTTGTGTAGCTTTTTGTTTGCGTGGTAGGGTTTGAAGCTCTTGACAGGCAGGTTGATACTGGCTGTCGACTTGTTTTGAAACGAAAATAACTTGAGGATGCTGAGTATTCTTTATGCTGTGCGTTATCCTTTAGAGTCGGAGGTTTAAGGGGTCGGCTTGTAGAGAGGAAAGTGGCTGGCCGGCCATTTATACTATTTTATCAGTGTATCATTGACGTTACCACTTCTTGGTGTTGTTGCCTTCCCCTACATAGTCGTCTCTGGAGATGTGCGAAATATTTGCGCACCCACTAGTAACTATACGTACATGTCCTAACCGTCCTGCACCGCTTTTTCAAAACGATTATAACTTACCAATTCTCGGTGGGGTGAATGGGGCGAGTGGCATAATCGAAGTCGAACATGGTGCACAAGGCATATATTGTAAATTCTACAATGTTGGCCAGTCAAAAGATAGAGGTCCATCTACGTTCACTCTCAATTTTTTGCCCCCAATATTAGTTTTGTATATAGCATCATGAAGGCCAATACTCAAATCATCTACTCCGATATGGCGAGGATAATTATAATCACGCGGGAAGTACTCAAGTGGGGTCTTTTTCAACCGTGTTATATAAGGAGCAAGGTTATTCCATTTTCATTGCAACAAGCTCTTTACCTCCATTCGAATCTAGAATGCCGCGCTCATAGTTGCTTAAATACGGTCCAGTATGCGACACTTGGCTGACGCATGTGTGATGCTGCCGCTTTAAAAATTTCTGTGATTGATTTTTGTTGGATTTGTTTCTGCATGTGTATTTGATTGGCTTCGAAAGAATAGTAAAAGGCAAAAACATTGGGGTTGTGGACACCACGCACGTGCCCAGCTGTCACTCCTCTGTGTGTCACTCCTCTGCGGCCGACCTCGAAATGCCTGTGAAGATGGGTAGAGATATGCAGCCCCGGAGCTTTGGTCCTAAGTCACTTATTGTTTGTACGCTGTCTCTGGTCCGAGGCAGCTGCAAGATCTTCACTTCCCAGATCTTGACCAACGCTTCAGGTCATTTTTCCCTTGAGAAGCAAGATCTAAGGCCTGATGGCCATATCACTCTAAACAGGTTCTGCGCGCTTCGTTTCTTACCTGGTACTCAACAGAATTCTGAATACCAATCACAACGGCGGGGGATGCGGAAGGAGCGCCTGAGAAAGCCACACTCTCGTGAGATGCTTAACGCATGTTAAAGAAAATAAGCCACACCAGCTAGATGTGCTACAAAGTTAAAAAGACAAAAGAATGAGCAGAGCCACACGAGTAGGATCACATACACAGGCAAAAAGGAAGAAGAAAAAAAAGATGTACTCCAACCCATACGTCAGCTCATTTTGTTTCTCACCGCTTGAAGCCAGCTATAGCTATAATAACAACCAAAACGTCACCATGTTAATCTGTACCCACACGAACTATCTGCATGATGAGTCATCGAATACCTCCGTTACGCAGTCGGCGATTGGTTTTTAGGAGTTGTTGTGGTACCTGTGTAGTTCCTAGACACACTACGGTCATGCGCCAAGACATTGGGGGGGTGTACATAAACTGTCCTTCATGAAGGAATAAGCCAATCAGCCTTGAGAACTGGAATACCTACATCTACTACCCTAACGATGTTAACATCCGGACCCACAGTGATTTTTCACGCCAGAAATATTTAGAAAAAAGTACTAATTATGTAGTAAGTGTTTTTTTAAAAATGTCTCGGAGTGGCGAAACCCAAGTGTTTCTAAATAGTAACATCGGAAAATCTCTAGATCCATTACAACAAACTTTGCCCACGTTCAAAAATAACCGGGCGAGTCGAAGGATACCGTAAAGACTCGACAGGTGAGTCTGGGCTCATCTATCGAATCCCCGCTCTCCGACTGGTTGCTTTACTGTTATTCACCTTGTATTTTTGGTTTAGGCCCGAGCCCACCTATTGAGTTCTTACGGTACATGTAGACAAGGCTTATTCCTTTCAATAAAGTGATATCAAATATTTATCCGAGCATGAGAGAGCAGAGAAATGTGAGTAATAGTCAGACATTTCAAGTGGGCGATTGGAGGATGGGGCTGACTTACAGAGCATGTCCTGCTGCAGTTATTCTTCCCCAATGATGATCGAGCATTGAGCCCAGAGTCTAAAAGGTATCAACTTTACATCCAAAGTGCTATATACCTACTAGCTAGGGTGCTTGGTGTGGGCAAAATTGAAAACAGGGGGTGCACAGCCACTTTTACTGGTAGGTACAGTCCCGAAGTAGATACTTGCGCTTCCTTTCTGACCTCATGTGCTTAGAAAACCAGAAAAAACACATGCGTGGCTCTGGTCGTTTGCGTGGAGTGGTGTCATTCTCCATACGTGCATTTCTTGATTCCTCTCACCGAGGTTGATACTTAAGTGCACTTTGATACCAAAAGGTTAGTATGTATACAACTAGCAGAATTGTTTGAGAGTGTGGATGAATGAGCGTATGCCAGTAGCTACATAATTAAATCCCCAAAGTACTTATCAAAAGTTATAGTAGTTAAAACATGAATAATTGTAATCGAGTACCACATGTACTCTATAAGGTAAGGAGACTGTGGTAGAATTACTTATATGTCGGTACTAACCGCTGGCGGAAAAACAATGCACTGCCACATTCTTACGTCATATTGCTACCTTCGTACTAATACTAACTAGTACTTTAATTTGATGTGTGGAAAAGTCGGTTTATAGGCGGCAGTGTAATAATCAGAGGCTTCGCAGAATATTAGATTAAAAGAAGAAACCCGTGTACAGAGGCTGCACGAAGGGTCTCTCACTTATCCCCACCTCTAACGTACGGAATTAAGTACGAAGGAGAAAGCGAATTGTCTAGGATCATCAATTAACCATATCGTTTAAGTTGATAATCACACCTACAAACTACGCAGGTGGCTTTGCGCAACGACCTTGTTTATACTACACCACCAAGACCTTACATCGAAAATGCTGGTAACAGTAGGGAAAGTAGTGGAACATCGTCGAAACTAATATTAAAGTTCTAATAAATGTGGAGCCTCATCGAAACTGCTGGTACTATCTGCAAAGCAGTCGTAGAGCCTCATCCTCGACATTTCGACTGTCAAGGACCAATGGGAGACTTCGCCGAAATGATATGAGCAAGGTTGAAAGGTCACCCCATATTTCATATCTATGCATGTTGATCCACCTTTCCGCAGATCTACCCAGGACCAGTCAGCCCTAGGACAGGCAGGGATATGTTTAATATATGCTGATGCAATTTGTGTGAAGTTTGTGCACAGCACATTTCACTTGCGTGAATAGACATCGATATGGCCCAAGATACCTGCGAACGCATGTCAGTTTTGAAAAAAAAAACTGAGCTGTTATACGTATGAGAGTACGTACTTTTAGCAAACTTTGACGTGCCACGTCAAGGCTATTAAGCCGACCCTGTATTTTGTGTGAGTTGGACAATATCTTTCAAAAGTTGATACAATAGCCTCCCCCAATTTATCGCGTGCTAGAGGTAGGTGCTTGAATCGGAAATGGACTTACATTATCAGGCAAGGTTCTTGCTTGGCTTGTATACCCCACGGGGACTTTCATAGACATGTTGGTAGGAGTGATGCATGACGGGTTTTACTGGCCGCACTATACATATGAAGCGAAACTGGAAATATAATTTCTGATACTAATATGCATGTAGGGCGCACCATTTTCTGCCTCATCAGCTACCATAATTTTTCTCTATAATCTAAAGGTTAGTTTACGTTATGATTAGAAGGATTTTGATAGCGGGAATCAGAAGAATCACTGCATGTACTTTACCCAATATTGTATTCGTGTCAAGTAGATATCTGCTCTAGCTCTCAGGCTCAAAGGTGATTACGAAATGTAGCCTTGAACTTCTATCACAGCACACTGCTCGTAGTGATAATGACGTACTCAAGTAGAAGTATTCCAACACCCGGGCATACAAGGAAAATCATTTCCTCAGGTGATGGATCTTGAAATCCGCTAAGATATACCGTAGGTATTGTCTCATCCTCGAACTATATCTCAGTCTATTATTTCGGTCGGGGTATTAACGCCGGTCCTTAGCGCTACAGTAATCAATATTCTATCATGTTCCCGAACACTCTTTGCCTTTCTGTGGCCCCCACGGTTCAGTGACACGATAAACTGATCTTCAGTAACTAGAGGCTTCGCGAACGCGTGTAACTGTAACGTTAGCAACCTGGTTAGGTGCTGGGCTGAGAGCTAGGAAGACTATTGCATGCTTACCTTATGGCGAAGGAATACCAAGATCCCAACGTCGTCCGTGTGGATATAAGGATAGAGAGAAGGTGAGATACTGAGCTGAGCGGGGTATATTGTCCTTGCAAGCGTAGACTTCGAGCTGCCCTGAGTCCTGTTCAGCCGGAGCGTGCTTCGAGTTTTTCGGGGATGCCTAAAGGCAAGAAGTAGATGTTTAGTGGAGGCTTATACATCTGTCCTGAACTTCTTCGGGTGAGACATGAAGGAGTTAAGTTTAGCCTTGTGGGCCACGTTGCTCATGCATACATAGCTCCACTTAGTGTGATTTAGCAAAAAGTATGATTTGAGAGAGAGGCTAAGTACAACTTACGGCTCTTACAATAGGCATGGACTCTCTCGAGATGTACCTCAACATTCGATGCCCATGCAGGTACGCACATCAGTCAGTCTTCACTGATGTCTCGACACCTCAGGGTTAGGGCTCGGCGAACAGAACGTTGGGCCCATCGGGCGATAATTCACTTTCTAAGCGGGACCATTGTCAGATCATCCAGTGACATATGCATGCCGCGCAGAGATCTCCGAGAAGCCTTCGGGTATTTCTATGGTGAGATCTTTCACCAGCAATATAACTGGCCTCGTGTTCCTAGAGGATGTGATATCACTTTTTGCTAAAAGTTAGGAAGGCAACGTTGAAGTCAACAATTGAGCGATAAAGAAAGTTCAGAAACCGCGTATTCACAGCAATTAGACATGAAACTAACAGGTTTCAAGCGGAAACCCGTTCCGGTCTCAATGTTACTCAAGTAACATTCATATTTGATCACTCGCTCAGTCAGCAACTCACCAGCTTAGGTAAGACATGCCTTGGCATAAATCGTCATCGCTTCTCAACCTGCTCATTGCCCCTGTTCCTCTCAGCTCAACAGCTCTCCACCTTCGTTCACTTGACATCGCCACTATCACCATCGCTCTCAAACACGTAAATAACTTCAATAAACCGCCATGTCTTCTTCGGCTTCATCAGGCCCGCTTCTCTAGTACGCCATCTCTCGCTCTTCTTTTTTCCTCTTCTCGGCCGTAACGTACTAATAATATCTCCAGCTCTTGCGTTGCTCATGGCACCACAATCCTTTCTGAGCACTCCCCTCCAGGGACTGCATCCACTAACGCCTCTTCTCTTGCTTCTTTGATTCTTCCAAAAATCACCCACGCTTCCCCCCAGAAGCTCACCTACACTCATGGCGCCCACAACATCCACTACATCTCGACGGCGTCGTCGTCCACTATCCCGCAGGGATTAACCTTCCTAGTGATATCGTCGGCCACATTCGGCCGCAAAGTCCCGTTCGGCTTTTTGCTTGAAATCCAGCGTCTCTTCACCTCGCGATACCCTGGCTCCACTATCGGCGATGCACCCCCATACGGATGTGCCGAATTCAACTCGGTGCTCAAATCAACAATGAACCAGTTTGCCCAGGGCGGAGAGAACGAGGATGTCGTACAGAAGGCACAAAGAGAGATCGACAGCGCAAGAGGTATCATGACTGAGAACATTGAGCGGGTATTGGAGAGGGGGGAGAGGATAGACTTGTTGGTCGACAAAACTGCCGGCCTGCAGACGGGAGCTATGGAGTTCAGAGTCAGGAGTAGGGGTTTGAGGAGGCGAATGTGGTGGAAGAACACCAAGTTGATGATACTACTGGTCTTTGTTGTCATCTTCTTGATCTATCTTTTTGTTGGGATGGGATGCGGGTTGCCGAGTATGTATCTTCCCTTTGGTATTCGCTGGACATGTTGCTAACTCTTTGTCTTCAACTAGCCTGGGGACGTTGCCGCGCTTAATCGGCGCAGTCAAAGCAAAATAAAAAAAGGACTTGGGAGAAAATATTTGATCATGATATGGATGATTGTCAGGCTGCGACCTTAAGTCTTGTGTACCAAGTATGCAGGCTACCGAACTATCAATCCTTCTCCCACTTACGAACGATTAGTATGCAAGTTAAATTTCTCTTTTTCCAAAACAAAAAAAGAATCATGTCTCCGGGGAAGTCCTTTATTTCGCAGGTGTTTTTTCTTTCTTTTTCATATATCTTTATCCTCTAAGCATTGGCTCGGAGAGTGGGGGCTGGGGAGTCGGTAATACTTGTACTGCTTATACCTGGGCTTATTTGTTCGAGCGACTACATGTACTTTTTTTTCTTCCCCCTTTAGCCTTGGAGCGCCGCTTCCTTTTGTATCTGCCCCCCATTCTCTTTCCATGCTTTCTTTCATCTCTGTTGTCTTTTTTTCTTCTTTCTGTACCGTGTTGGTTCTGGTTCTGGTCGGATACTGGTGTCTTGTGTTTTTTTGTTTTATCTTTTTTGTATTTTTTGGCTTTTTCCCCCCTCCCACTCCTTTTCCATATATCTTTATCTGAGCCGGAGTCGAGTGGAATGGAAATAGGGGGTTACGTACCATTGCTGTAACAATATACATACTACTACGGGTTCCTTTTTCTTCACCTTCCATCTTAGCTATCTACAACACGGCCCAAGTTTTTCGTTCGTTGCGCGCGCGCCCTTCCCCCTTCCGGCCTTGCGGGATATAGAAATTCGGCATTATATATTTACATACATCACAAGTACCTATCGCTCATACACAGCTTGTAATAAGAGTAATCGCAGAAATTTTTTCCAGTGTGCCTGATCTTTGGGAGGAGTGCGGCGGGGGAGGCTGTGTAGGTGTACCTACTTGCAGATGAGTACCCCGGTTGGTGATACTGGTGCTGCGCCGTGTCTTGCCTTGTGGGTAGAAGTTGTGAGGAGGGAGGGGGCTGTGCTGTATCTTTGGGTGCGGATGGGTTATCAATTGATTGCCAGCGACTGGATGATCATGACGTGACTCTTCGTGAGCGGGTTGACTGCATGTGCTATCACTCGGTTTTTCATCCTGAGGCTCGAATGCGTCACGTCTCGTACCATTGTTGATCCTTTACTCGCAATGGTTGCAAATGAGGCCGATGGGCGCTACACAGTTGTCGGTATCCACCAAGGTAGACATTAGAGAGCAGGTTAAAAAGTTCTGGTTCTGTTGTCGTTACTTTGGTCTCAAGAGTCGGCATTGTGGAGCATGTATCGTTCTACGTTGTCCTCGGGACCTCTACATCTGTAATTGACCCACCAAACTCAAGACCACCGAGGTCTCAAACCCATTTCTAGGCGATTGCCCTGACCTAATGTCTATAGGCCGTCCTCTCAACAAACTCCCCAGCCAGCGAACGGCCGACCGACCGAACGTCCGTCCCCGTAACCCGGTACCAGTACATGTACCTACTGTACCGACCTCAAAAGAAAAATCTCCCCGCTTCCACATTCAAAAACTCTCCGGAGACCCAAATCGACCCCGCAGCAAGCAAGCGAGAGATAAGAAGAAAAAAAAAACCTGGGTCCCACAGAAACCCCGCATTTGCTAAAAAGCAAACAAAAAAAAAATTCCACTCCCCGGCGCGAAAGAGGAGAAAAAAGCAAAACCCAACCCCCCACGGGCATCACACCTCATCCCATGCCTCATCGATCACAGCTCCTCACTCGGTTACGCTACTGGTGGCAAGTGGCAACTCCGAACCTCCCGAGAGAAGAAGAGAGAAAGTGCGAGAGAGGAATTTGGACGGATCGGATGTCGGCATCGCTATATTAATCCGATGCAGGTACTGTATTGCAAATACAATCTACCTATAGTAAATAGAGAGGAGTACTTATTATTCCATCCCATGGTCTCGGCGCGGCGCATTCCATTCCATGCAACCAAGCTGTGCATAGGTGCAATATAGTGGGAATATATTGCTGTGATATTGCATGAATTGACGGGCCATGCCAGGCCGGCGGGTTTGTTGGATTAGGAGGTGGTGTCTGTGCAGCCAGCTCCGACTAAGCTACAAAGTACGGTTCCTCCGCAAAACACACAAAACAAGCCTCCGTAGAGTGAGCGAGCGAGAGCCAGAAGGATGTAGATAGTGCTTCCAGAAGAGCTAGAGCTAGAGTTCGATACGTCATGAACCCGCCTGTCAAAACTCGCCCGTCTGGAGATGTGCGTGGGGGTTGGACATCTGAATTCCCACCGCCGCCCACACACACACACAGAGACACACTAACCTTCGACGGACCCTGCAGCTGGGGGCGGGTTTCCGATCCCTTAATATATATTGCCCATCCCCCATAACTCCAAACAATAACAAACTAAAAACACGTTACCAGCCGCGCGATAAGCTGCTGATTTCCCCGAGCTGTGTGTGTAATGGAAGGAGGAAGGAAGGAAGAGGCAGCAGTAGCAGTACATGTAGTCTTTGTGATCTAGTCGCTTAGCAACCTCTACATGGAACATCAACTAGCGCGCCTCACCTTAAATCTCGCTTCGGGTAATTTATGTAGATACATGTAGTCGACGACCCACGAACGAACGAGAACAGTCATTCCCGAGAAGCTTCCATGGCATCGCGGAAGCAGAACCAGAAGGGCAGACAGACGAACGGAGCGGACCCGGTTTATCGGGACTTGCTAGAGTACATGAAGATAGCTGCACGGGTTAGTTATTCTAGTTAGGGAGAGTAATATTTGCTGCAGGTACTGAGGTTATTAGAGCCCCTAGCGGAGGGCAGTTATGTAATATAACCCTTGATCATGAGTCTTCGTCGTCAATCTTCTTCTTTACCAGGCAACCCTTCTCTACCAGTGTCCCTTATGTACTGCAAGTACCTACATGTAGGCAGAGTACTCTAATTTATCCAACGAGCCGCGCGCACGGTACCAGATGCCCTGCATTATGTACTTACATACTGGCAGAATTTCCGTAGGCCTGGCGGGGTTGCGGTACTTTCTGTCCGTATTGTACAATATTTTCTTGAAACCATGAAACCATGATCGTTTCACTTGGCGAGGCGGGGAGGCAAGGGGGAAGGAGAGAGAGAAAGCTTGGTATTTCCTAATATTTTTTACCGAACGAGTGAGGGAGGGATATGTTTGTCGAAAGATATCTATCGTAGTTGTAGGTTGGTGCATTGGGCACATTTGATTGATATGAATTCGAATTACCTATTACTATGAACTGTCGGAGTTGGCAATTATTACCAGTATGCTAGGAGACCCAGTAACCAATTTCTTTGCGCGCGGGAGAGAAATGGGAAATATATTAACGGAGCCCAAAAGTGGGCTACGATGTAGGGTAGCTTACCCTAGCTGCAGGGATCCCGCCTGCCTTCCCCATCAGTTTGTACGAACCGTCCCCTTCTTAATTGTGATATTGAATGCACTGCACTACACAGAAGGCACATACTCCAAGGGTACCATGTACTAGGCGCGACCCCTACTCATCATGATGGTCAGGAGAAGTACGGTATGTAGGTACTGACCAAAGCCAAAGGGACAATTAATTACACTGGACATGTTTGTATAAATCAACCCTCCTCTGCCCTTCCTCCCCCGTTTACTCTTTCTCCACCATCACCATCGGACTAGCTCCTTCACACTCTTTGTCGTGCTCTCCCTCCCGCTCTTCTGCAATTTTTGTTTTTTTGTGGCTTGACGCCCAATCACGACCGTTTTCTTACCCCACACTCATTAACAAATTCGCTGAGCGTTTCACTCTTTTGAAAACCAACCCAAATCGACAAAAATGAAGTACTCTGCTGTTCTTTCTGCTCTTTGCTCTGCCACTGTTGTGCTCGGTCACGGACTCGTTTCTCAGATTGAGATTGGGGGTACCGTTTATGACAACTACTCGCCTTATGTTGATCCTTACTTGAACCCCGCGGTGGAGCGCATTGGTTGGACTACTGAGAGCAACGGTCCCGTTGAGGTAAGGATTGACCTATATAACCCGGTCATATAATCTTCCCTTATGCTAACATAACATCTCTCTCTCATAGGATGTCTCCACCGCCGGCATTGCTTGCAACACTGGCTCCACCGCTGGTGCTCTCAGCGCCACTACCGCAGCTGGTTCAGCTGTCAAGTTCTTCTGGACCGTCTGGCCCGACTCCCACAAGGGTCCCACCATGACCTACCTCGCAAAGTGCCCAGACACTGACTGCACCACCGCGGATCCCACCGCTCTCGATTGGTTCAAGATCGACGAGGCCGGTCTCAACAGCGACGGCACCTGGGCCTCCGACACCCTCATTGCAAACAACAACACCTGGACCGTCACCATCCCGTCGGACATTGCCTCTGGCCCGTACTTGATGCGCCATGAGCTCTTGGCCCTCCATGCGGCGGAGAACACCAACGGTGCCCAGTTCTACCCCATGTGCGCCAACCTGATCGTCACTGGCTCTGGCAGTGCTGTTCCCTCGGACACCATCAAGTTCCCCGGCGGATACACTTCCAGCGACCCGGGTATCTTGATCAACATCTACTACCCCGTCCCAACTAGCTACACCATCCCCGGCCCGGCCGTGTATGTTCCTGGCGGAGCTAGCGCTTCCACTTCTGTTGCTGCCACTTCTGTTGCTGCCACCACCTCTGCTGCTGCCGCTACATCAGTCGCTGCCACCGAGATTGCTGCCACTTCTGAAGTTGCTGCCACCTCAGTTGCTGAGACCACCCCAGTCGCCGCTATCCCCACCACTGTGTTGGCCAGCTCAACCTTCATTGGCACCGGCTTCGTTGGCACCGGCCCCGCCAGCCTCCCTACCTACGTCCCATCCGTCAGGCCCCCGTTCTCCAACAGCACCCGCACCATCACCCGCAGCCGTGGCCCCACTTCCAGCGCTCTCGTTGACGCCACCCACACTGTCAGCGTTCTCCCAGTCCAGGAGACCGACCCCGTCGATGTTACCACTGAGATCGTCTACGTGACTGCGCCCGCTGCTACTACTGCCCCCGTGACCACTTTCACCGAGACTCAGACCTCGACCATTGAGAAGACCGTCATCTTGACCTTCACTGCGTCCGCTATCGAGACCGTTACGGTCACTGAGCACAGGCCCGAGTGCACTGCGACCGGCAGACACAGGAGGGGAACTTACTTTGTTTAAGCTTGAGGATGTGGTTATGAGTTAGTTTGATTGTACGGGATACAGTTGATGAGTTGAGCTGTGGGATGAGAGTTAGTTTTTCCTTGTATATATTCCAATAACTAGACGTGTATTGGCTGGTTGCGCTTAAAATATATTGCTTATTATTATTAGAAATTATTTTTCCTTGTACTCTGTGACTGTCGCATCTTCTAGATAGTAGTAGCCTTTGATCGTGGCGAAAGCTCAGGGCTGGCCCATATTCATTCCAGTCGGTCTTTATAGTCAAGCTGTGTTATAGACTAGCTTCCATTTACAAATGGACTCATACTTATAATACGAGTAACACAGGGGGCCCTTTGTTTTATCCTCTTGGTATAATACTGCCCAGCTCGCCTGGCTAGGAAACTTTCTGGAGTTCTAGACCGCGTTCACGGTTGAACTAAAGAGCTGTCTTGGCGGTCTAGCCAACATTGACCGAGTGATATATCATGACCACAAATAGCTAAGCAACACTAATTTTCCGAAGAGGATTATTAGTTGTGGACCCTGCTCCATTGAGGGATACCCGTCACACATACGGCCAGCTCCACTTCTAACGTGTCTTGCGGCGTTTAGGGGATGTGTTTCAGGCGGGCCGGTGCTGCTTGTTGCATGTAACGACGAGTGAAATACTATGCAGGTTGAGGTTCATGATAAGATAAGACTGAAAAAATACTATAAGACGCTGAATTCTATCGAGCACTGAACAATCTCTGCCGTAGCTGTTATGCGCATGAGGCAGAGCGCAGAACGGTGTGTATAAACCTTTATCCGCTTGTATGAGTAGGTGGATTGTAGCATGTTATGGCGGCGTATAACGCGTAGGTGAAACGGGAACAAGATAAACTCTGTTCAGCCCGTACTTCTGTGGTCGTCGTATGCGTACCAACAGGCAGGAAAGATCAGTCCTTATGCAATGCGCATGCGCGGGCTTTGGATATCTGCGGCTGATGGTACTGAGCTTAATAGTGCCAGTAAAGAGAGCCAGCTAAGGCTTAAGTGTCGAGAAACTGCTGTTAGCGGGGCTCTAAAACGGCGGTTTTGGCATTGTGTAGGTGTGGGAGTTTTGGTTGGTTGGTAGGGAGAGGTGACATGATCTCGCTCAAGAAAATATAAAACACTTTGATTACCCGCTCTACCGGCATATATGTACAGTTAACGTCCCCTAGTGGGTGTTTGTCGTAGGCAAGTCAAGTCGACCGCCTAGTGCATGGAGGTCAAAGTCAAACTGTTAATCATAAAAGCTCAGCAGTCAATATCCTCTGCTAGCTCCTTTCGAGTACGTTGGTGGGTGGATAGGTGAGGGGGATTCGGGACGGACTCACCGCAAAGCTCAACCGCGTACCGCACACTGACATGTTAATACAGAAGATCAATTGAGCAAGATAACTTATATACATATTATCTGCCCCTTAGACCCTAAAGTATAGATGGCGCCTCATCAGATCTCATTTCATGTAGCATCATCCTCGCTGCAACCCGTAGGTACAGACAACTCGGGACTATTGACAGGATGCTCCTAAGAGAATATGACTAGAGTAGCGGTCCGCATACATGCACATAGCTAATAGGTGGCCATGACAAACCGGACAATTAATAAGGTAGGGAAAGCAGTAAAGAACTTAGAAGTCTTGGCTGGCTAGGATCATGTATATCAGACCCGAGTAAAATAGAAGAATGCGGTGCGTGGTGTACTTGCTTACCAGCAAGTACTCGTAGCTTCATAACGTTTCCGAACACGACTGCTATTGCATACCATACAAAAAAGCGCCAAATCCACCTTTTTGTATGCCATGCAATATTGGTCGTGTTCGGAAACGCTATGAAGCTACGAGTATAGGCATGCGCATCTCCTCTCCGTCGACGCAAGAATTGTGAAACTGTGCTACCTCATGTATGAAATTTAAAACCTTTGCCAAGTACATTGATCTAACTTCCCACTATTATTGATCACTGAGCAAGACACAGTGAGCCGATGTCATGTAGATACAAAAAAAAAGCCAACAAAGTAAAAAAAGCTCAAGATTAGAGACGTCCGGTTGATATAAAGAGAAGAAGAAAAAAAAGAGTTAAGATACATATAGATGTCATCAGCACAATCACCGCCTCCAACTCCTTCCCAAAACACAAAAGAAAGTAAAGACCAAAAAGAAAAAAAAGAAAAAAAAAAGATATCCTCGTGCTCATCATCATACACACCTTCCAATTGGCCGATATAAGCTACTACAACACACCCATCCCCAGCATCGTAAAAACAACACCACCAAACAGCATGGTATACTTCACCGCAACAGACGCTGCAGCGGCAATCTCAGGGTTCCCAACAACCGTTACGCCATCAATTGTACACATGGTCTGGCACTCCGGTTGCCCGGCCCGCTTGTGAAGATCCCGCGAACTGAGGTCGTCCGGGCCCGATGTGTTGAACGCCATCTCGACCCACTCAATCTCCATGTACGCCGTGTCGCCCACCGACATATTCCCCGACCAAACGCCTCCATCGGACCACATGTTCTACACCAATGCCTCAGTCAGTCAAAAACAATCCCTACTTCTTCCGGAACAGCCAGAATCGAAAACCCACCATAACGAAATAACTCGCAACCGTCGGCACACCATACTCCTTATCGAGATAATGCTCCCCATCCACAAACCAACTACTCTTCCCCTCCGTCCAATCGATCCTATGCGTGTGCCAGTCATCCCACTTGACATCGCCATACTTGGCCCGCTTGATCATCTTCTTCCTCTTGTCCGGCTCGTCCGTGCCATCAATCTCCGTGCCCGTGGCCATGTCCACCGACGTCGACGCACCGGCAATCTCGTTCCCTGAATCATCAACAACCGGCTGGTTGGAGTAGCGGATCTCGTTGTTGTTGTCCCGTGTCAGGATCTCAATGTCGGACTCGTTTTGCCCGTTCTGATAGAGGAAGAGGCCTGCCACGGCGCCGGATGCGCCGGTGACCCGGGCGCGGATCCGGATGGAGGCGTAGAGAAGGTTCTTGTGACTGTTGCAAGAAAAAAAAAATCTTATTAGGATTCTACATGCCAAAATGAGGATGGGAGAAACTGGGGGGACTTACCTCGACTCAACCTCCGCCGACGACTGGAAATTCGAAAACCTATGAGTCCTCAACACCAATTTCGACGTTGCATCCGTATCCACATCGGAACCCGCTGCACCCCAAAAAGATCAGCAAAACAGTCCCGCAAACACCCAAAAGTGTCAATGATCAAAAAAACCACACTACTAACAAATATAAACATTCGCCAAACTATTCTGCATGCGCACCGGGAAATCGCTCGTCGGCAGCTTCCCCCAGTCCATGGTCGCCCAGTAGTCTGTCCAATCGTTGCTCTGGATCCACCCGGCCTGCGCATTCCCGATGCCCGGCTCGGTGGTGTAGTTATCCGGCGTGGGGTCCAGCTCCTGCGGCAGCACGGACGGCAGCGGCGGCGCACTCGCGACTGGCGTGATTGTGCGGAAGTCGTGGAACTCGTGCTGCGTGAAGACGCTATCGGCGTCGGTCTCGTAGCAGTCACATGACGGTGTGGCTGCTGTTACTATGGCGGCGGGGAGCAGCGTGCTGAAGAGGACGAGGAGCGGGAGCTCTATGAGGGCGAGCATTGTGGGTGTGGGGGGGAGGGGGAGGGGCAATGGGGACTAGGGATTAATTACTGGTATGTACTGTATATACTGACGATGATAAAGAGAAGAAGAAGAGGGAGAAGAAGGGAGAGAAATGAATAGCGATATGTATATAATCTCTGACTGTAGCCCAGTAAACAAAGTAATCAGTAGTACAGCCCCTAACCTGCTTGACCCTGCCGTGAAATATGTAAGTACCACCCCTGCTACATAAAACCTTTTGTAAAAGAATTTATCGTTTACAGCGGGTGAGCCAAGCATTTTATTCTCAACCAGACACCCGTGTTTCTGGCACTTTAAATAGCCCAGTCCTCACTGCCAATCACCAATCAGGGCCCTTCTTCCCAGCGAAACTCAGTCCAGATCGCCAAGAAGGGGATCGCTATTGTAGCCGAGGAGGAGGAGGAGGTGCTGCTGCTGTCTGCACAGGGGTATGGTGTGTTGATACATGATTTCCCTATTCTTTATTACTCTATTCTCTGCTCGGAGTTCTACAATTGCAAGGGCACCCTGTAAAGGTACAATGTACTGTGGAGGGCATGTAATACTCAAGCGCGGACAGGAAGGCAACTACAAACACCTCATCAATCCCACAACTCCAGCCAACAGCTAGCATCGTATCATCAACCCCTGACGGCTGAAAGGAATGCTTTAGGATTCGATCAAGTCAAGCCACCCGGAAAAGCGGCTTTGTAACGTATGTGTGGTGTAGGTAGGCTACATGTAGTTATACGGACGGGGGGTGGGTTCATCCAACCACACATATTGTCAACAACCCAAATACTTTTACATACCGTTTACACCGTTCTCTTTCTTCCCCGTGCGTATGATTACTCGTCCTCGGGCTCTGTCTGTCTGTGCTGTTCGTGTGCTTCCCGTCATTATGGATGGATGGGGTACAAACCCTCCATTGGGATTCGGGCGGGAGGAGAATCAATAGTACGTACCTCTCCTCCTCCCCATACATACAACAAAACCTTTGCCTTGCCAGAATAGCGGTTTGTATCGATATGTATGTATGTGTACTCAGCCCCCCCGCCTCCTGTATGAACAAGAAAAGGAAAGAGAAAGAAAAGATGAAGTTTCACCTCCCTCTGGAACTTTCCCCGGAACCTCCCATCATATCATGTCACCACAGCAGAGCCTCCTCCCCTGGTGCCAAAATGCTTGTACATAGAGTAGTTATTGGGAGAGCTTATTTGTGCCACGGGGGGATCTTGGCAGCAGGTGTAGGCCTCGTAAGCTCGCTATGCACCATCAGCAGTGCATGCAGGCACCGATTTTAACGTTAATTGTGTGGGGTTTGGTTGGTTGTCTTGAAGTAGAGGTGCTTAAACCGCTCAAAGGTGCGGGTGCTTCCTTCTTTTTGCAGGAACCGCACACAACTGCGGCGCCTTGTCTTACCTTGATATGATTACATACAATTCCTATTAATTTCCTAGAGTAGAGTAGCAACAGCGGCACCACCCCCGAGGGCGGGCAGTGTACGTACATACATACATACTTTAGACAGTATATACATCTACCATCCCACTCGAATTCAAGCCAGGCGGTGATAGTATCGAATACCGCACCGCGGAGCAAATATACACAAAAGGGAAGCGACATAACTGGAACCTACCAGCTGTGCAGTGTAGATCCTGCCTCATGTCTCAACCCCAGATCAAGAAGAGCACAAGCACGGGATGACGTGACGAGGTTCGGAAATGTCCTAGACAAGCGTCAAGCATGCGGCGGGGTTTCCTGGTTCTCTTTGTTCAGGACTTGTTAGCGGCAACGGTTGGTTGTGCGATATTTTTATCGGGGTTGTCTTTAAATTTAGGGCGGAGGAGATTCGAGGATCGTGAACACAGTCTATGGATTTTGTGTAAGAACTGAAATTGGATAGGGGGAAGCTCCCTTTTATAATAATCACAGTTAGAGAACAACTTGTTCTCAAGACAAAGTACAGGTAGTTTAGAGCCACATCCAAACAACATGTACCTATATCATACTACCCTTTGCGATAGAAGCTAACCTGGCTGCATGTCTTTCTAAGTAGTTGAGCCCGTGCGGCCGCGATCGATGTACATGTACATACAAGGACTGTCTGTTAGCGAGCTAGACAAGAGATGCAGACCATTCCAAATGTTGTATAATGTAGAAGTAGCTCATGATGTGAAAATGACCGATATACCCAGCACAGCCCATGGGGCGGTCTGGACTGAAAGTCCACGCAGGCCGGTTCAACGGATACTCTGCAAGACGATGCATAGAAGCTTCGGAGGATACCTCCTTAACAAGAACATACATGAATGCACTCATAGAAACTAGCCATGACCTATCGTATGTGCACATGTCTGTACTCTACGTACTCTAGAAATTTAGCCCTACATGCGCGCTGTAGTCCCAGTCAGGCAGTACGTACTCGGGGCAGGTAAAAAGTACCGGACAATGCAAGTTTTGTCTCTGGGCTTTTTTTGCAGTAGTTCATGCCTAGCACGCGCACCCATTGGTAAACCAAAAACCTGCATTGTCCGGTACTTTTTACCTGCCCCGAGTACATGAGTACAAATGTGTTCGTATATACCCCCAAAGTTGATCTGACCATCCGACCAGTTTTGCGCTGGGTGCGCTGCGGGATGGGAGATTTAATTTGTGCACCGCCATCGATATATCCCTCGAAACCCCGTTTCCTACAAACCCACGCACCCGGTTGGAGAAACAAGATAAAGTAACTTAACGAAGCGCCCATCCAGGGACTCATACAGCAACGTCAACCTAGAATAGAGATATGTACAGATATATATACATGTATTGACGTGACAGCTAGGTTCTACAGCGGCCAGCTGTAGTACTAGCGCCCCCCTGGACTTGCCGATAATCCCGTGATACCGGGGCCCTGGAAAGATCGGCAGTTGCGGCATTCACGGCTTGGAAGCTTGTTCTTCGGATAATCATAAATGGATGTACGTAAATGTAGGCTTAAAACTTTGTCGGGTACATGTATCTGGTTGATTGGTTGATGGTTTTAAGGTTGTGGCTCAGCTGAGCGCGGATCAGTCATGGTGCATCACTCGCCGTCCGTATCTGAGTGCTCCGGCGCGGACAGCAGGCCAGGGGTGTCTATTAGTTACTGTTGTCTGTTGTATTTTATATCATGTATTACATGTACTTACTGTGTTCATTTACATTGTAGCTACATGTAGCTTTAGACTTTATGACGTGACATCCATCTTCTCTAATACATGTAATTATCACCACATCACCACATCAACTATCAGCGTTCGGGACGTACCACATCAAATGTCAAGGAGGTCAACCGGTGACTTTGATACCATCCTCTGATGTCTCTGTTTCTTCCTGCATTTCAGGGTACGGCTACTAGCCTAGTCTTATTACTAGATCAAGATCCAGCTTGTTGCTAACACCACTCTGAGTGTCACTAGTATCTGTTCCTACACCCTTGCCATCAATTCAACACGACCACTCATACCACGGAGGTTAACCGGAGACTTTGAGACCTCTGGTCTCTCTCTGCTGCCCATACTACATCTATTTACATACATCGTTACTGCCGGCTGGATGAGCAACTGGGCCTAGCTACCATCAGACCCTCAAATCTGAGATTCCCCCCTGGCCTGGCCTGTGTGCATCTATTCCTTCGTCCTCACCAACATGTATGCATTCACTCGATCCATTAGTAGCTACCGTATGTAATGACTCAAATAACTAACCTATTCAGGCCTTGACAGTTTCCTCTCCTTTCATGGAGGTTAACCGTCGGCTTTGCTACAGATCTCCCAAGGTATACAGACGTGATATCTCATGCACCGGGGGAAATCACGGACACTTTTTGCAAGGTGGCCGTGAAAGGCTACGGATGGGACTCGAGCACTATGACATGCCGTTGATATAAGGCTACGTCTGCTTATAGCTCAGATATTATGCTGTGGACGAGAGTCGAGCTCCGGGATCTCTCGGGCTTTGTACTACTGAAATAGAGCGTCTTATGCTGCCTATTAGTGTCAGGTACAAACAGATTGACCAGGGCAAGAAGGGTTAGGACGAGGATGAGGACAGCGAAATCTTCGAGAAATACAATAGAAGAGAAACTGGCCCGCTCATCAATCTTGAAGAGAGAAATCACACCTTGAAGCTGGTTACCCGGGTACGCAATTGAGTGGGGAATAAGCATAAAACCTACTTTACGGGGAAAACCGGTAGAAAAGGGGGTGAACAGGATCGATGTTAAGGGCGGGCCATACTTACCATGGTTGCGGTCAACGACCTCTCTTCTGTCTTGCCGGCTTCTCTCTCACTCCTGTGATTAAGTACGAGGGAGTCAATAAAGCTCAACGTGTACTCTTCTGGCTACTTCAGCTTTATTGCTGCTGGAAATAAGGAGAGCTCAGCGAAATCATATTTCTGGGCCCCTGTACTGGGAATATCATGGTTAGTATGTTTCATGTTGCTTCTCTCTTCCCGATAGTTAGACAATAACTAAATACTGTACTTCTGGGTCTAGGATGGTAGCAGCGAACAACGATTCTTCGTCTATCTCTAGAAATAGTCGGCATCAATTGGTGTTGACTAAGCCATCAAGATGCATATCACAGGCCCCACCCTTCGCGGTATAATAAGACACAATTAGGCGAATTCTGGGGCCTCTCAACGCTGGGATAGCATCAAGTTGAGCCACTACCACGAGCGCCCTCCAAAGGTCAGGAAGAAAAGGAGTAAGGCAAGGAATCGCGAGCTAGGAGATTTGGACGACGACGTCAGATTCGACGACCCTGAGCACGTCATTTATATTAACGTAACTGATGGTTCCGATTTCGAAGGAGGCGCCTCCACCGCCAAAAACATTGCCCCAACGGCCCCTAATATGGCAACCCCGGTCCCAAATACTGAGAGAGATGTCTCTCCGGCCTCTTCCGACATTTCCGAGCCTGATGGTACCGAGGAGGAGGGAGAGGATGACGAAAAGGAGGTAGATCATGAAGATGCGATACAATCGGGTACTGACGCCCTATTAGCTATAGGCGTACTACATGTAGCCTAATAGTACTGACCTTTATAGCATACCCCTTATATAATATTAGCTAAATAATAACATTTCTTTTGCTCGACGTTTACCCTCTAGCCAATCAAATCGATTTGTGTACCAATTTGACGGTTGCTATTGCGAGAGACAATACCTAACCCCACTGTGACTTTTGAAGGGAGGCCGTACAAGGCGTCAAATATACTTCAGAGTCCGTACTATATACTCTCTTTCTCATTTTATAGTGTACTTCTCGTCATTGGGGTTGGTGTTAAGTACAGGTGTTTCCTAACTTTTTCCCCGTGGGTGTATGTACATGTATATAGCACTCAAAAACCAGTGTCTACCTGACTGTAAATCCGAGCGAAATCTCATGATCATCGTTTTTATACGTAGGGAACCGAATAGTATTTAGACCCAGAACCTTTAAAGAGAACATGTAGACATTCTACCAAGAGTAGTTATATTGCGCATTGCATGTGATAAAACGGTACCGCTATTTTTATTGAATACTAGCATGGGGAGTGTTGTTTTTAATTTAATCCCCGGCCCAGCTAGTGGGGGGCTTTTTGTACCTCCATTTTATTTAGATATGTTGGAGGAATCTGCATTCAACTGAACTTACACAAGTGTATGATTTATCACTCAGATTTCACCCCTTTAGTTTAATTGACTCATGGCTACCCGGTCTAGATGGGCTACCCGGTCTAGATGATCTATTCTCATCTTTCCTCAGCATTTGGATCTGTCAGATCGAATTCAAACTGCTTAGATCTACAAATACTGAGGCCCTGTGTCTCGGCGAGAATAATGGGAGTAGCCGGCTTCTAGGCTGGTGCCCTGGCTAATATAATGGTGGAAATATAAGGAAACAATTTCGCTGGTAGTTCTCTAGTATGGAGCGGTAAATGTGTCAAAAGTACAGCCACTCTGCAAAAGTGTTCGTGATTCCGGTTTCGGAGTGAGACATTTCTCCATATGTAACCGTGGCGGACCAAGAACCCCCCAAGAGAAGACTTTCCCGGTAACCAATGGCGCCCAAATTAATGAAGAATAAGATCAATCGCCTATCTTTTTTTTATATATAGTCACGAACTATATTATATATTTTTCATTGTTTTGAATCTCAACTTTAATAACATCAGTATTACGGGTGCGCCACACTGCGCACTGACATTAAACTATATCACGAACGTGACTGTAACTTTACCAACAGTAATAAATTCTTTACCACCGGTGGTATAAGCACTGAATTTCAGTCCTTGTGTCACGCTTACTACATTAGTGCATTTCCCACTGATGGTATAAATACTGAATTTCAGTCTTTATGCTGTGCTATACTACATTAGTAAATGTTCAATCATTAATCATTAATGCCAAAGCTTATGAAAACTTCTCACTGATGGTGATTTACCTGTGATATATCAGCTGCCGCTGGTGGTGAAATTCCCCACCAGTGGACAATGTTCATATATATTGGCATTATATGGCCTCTTTTGGCCAAATGGTCTGTGCTTTTATCATAAAAATTGGTATTATAAGGTATAAATGCTGGTATTATTTCACTACCGGTGGTAAAATAATTTACTACCGTTGGTAAAATTACTTTTGACACATTTACTGCTTCATATTCTAGCACTGCATCACGTAGTACTATTAACATCGCAATGGCCGAAAATAATGGTAGAAACTTCAATAAAGCATTTTAGAATAGCTAATATATATACATAACAAATAAAAGAAGAAGGTCAAGTAATAGATGTCGAAACAAGATCAAGAAGAAAGAATAGATTAAGCTAATTGGTATCATGCATGCAGTATAAATTAATGAATTAAAAAAAAAAATGCAGCACAGCCTGATGCGAGTGATTATCTGTGATCCATGGTCCGGTACGAGTCTCCGGTGTATATATATGTGGCGTGAGGCCCCCCACCGAACACCGAAGCTTTGTTAAAGATAGAAATAAAGTAAAGAATGTGACACAAAGTATAATTGGTTAGATAGTAAAGATTAATGTTGAGCCAGAGTCGGTGAGCAATGAAGGGCCCTCTTCGTCTGAATCTGAGTCGTCTGAGTTAATATCTGGCCGTTGAGCACGCGGGCGGCGTACTAGTACTAGTGTTCGAGATCGATTACGGACGTCCGAGCTCGTCTCTGAATTTAGATGACGTCCAAACTTCCGATCACGGGCCTGTTCATGGACTTCTGCCAGGTATACCGGTTCATGTGACGGCTCTGGGGCCCCTTGATGCTCTGCTGGCTCATGAGCTTGGTGGACCGGCTGATGGGATGGCCCTGGGTCTTCTTGATGTTCTACGTAAGGCTCATCTTCCACGAAATCCTCGTCAACTTGTGCATGGTGTACAGACTGGCCTGTTCCGCTGAGTACAGAGCTAGAGTCCACCGCCACATGGCGGGCAGAGTGCCTTGTTGCACTGCGCCCAGAGCTAGAGGCTGCTTCTACACGATTTTCCAGCTCCTCTGGCAACTGAGTATGTACACTCCCGTTTCCTCTTACCGATCCAGCTATTGACTGTTCGGCCCTTGCCGACTGCTCAAACTCTTCTATCCACTCCGGTGTTCCTGGCTCAAAGTTTGATTCATATGGTGCGAATGTATAATCTTTGAGCGTGTGAGACATCCTATCAGTGTGGGCCTTCTTTGCCTTCTCTATCCTTTTGACAAGTAGCTGCTGCTTTTCCTTGTTTCTCTCTTTCTCTAACCTTTTGTCTAATCTGGCTACTTTCTCCTGCTTAGTTTCGTTGGTTCTAACGATATATGTAGGCCCCTTTTCCCCATCTTTCCAAACGGCCGTGCATAGGAATTCTTTTCTACCATTCGGGTCCTTTTCTTTAGTGAGGGGGATATGAACATGCGTGATAGGCGGTTTCTTCGCCTTCCCTGGAGGCGGATCCCGTACACTGGGGCTGCCTAGTTTCAAAACCATTCCAACAGCAAGTCTGTGAAATAATGAAGAGTCTTTGGCGTTGGGTAGCTTTAGCTTCTGACTATTTCTGCGGGTCGACATGTTGAGCGTGCTGTATTTTGTGGTGTGTACTTAAGTATAAAGGTAAGATTTTGAGCTTGTTAGGTATTTTGTTGCCTGTTGTTTTTATGATGCGTGTTATGAAGATCTTTGAAGTCTCTGCTAGGGATATTACATTCCAATTTATAGGAAAGGAAGAGGACGCTGATGACATAGCATAGTATCATCGAGTGGGGTTGAAGTGAATGATTGAATCGATCTCCTCAAATGATTCTCTGTGGTCAAGAGTTGGCTAATTATGTGGATGCTGGCATGTAGTTGAGTTTATAATTATTAGTATTGGAGGATATCAAGATTGCGACCGAATGTTCGGCTCTCATGATTCTAGACTTGGAAGTTGTCCGCGGCAGATTAATTGTATGTACCAGCCCTGGACCAAGGGTACGCCGAGAAGGGACAATTCTTTATCCTAGCCCTCCATTTACTCATAAGGCCTGATTTGGTCCTGAAGAATCGGTATGTTGGATAGGAGATATAGATAGGAGGTATAGATTGAATAGAAACCCGCCCCCACAAGGTAAATGTATATTGCCCCGCTCAAGTTTCTCAAGATATACTATTACTAAAAAGTATATGAGTGTCAGGGCTTTCCATGCCGCTCAATGTCTAGGAGGTAGTTGTTGCTAAATTGACGTTTATAGAATAGTCCAGGTCCGGGACATGAAATTTGTTATGCGCAATATCTTTAGGTCCTAGAATAAAGATTAATTAACCCAATCGCAGTTACACGTACATTCTAAAAGCCATTGCATATTTCATAACCCCGTTTGAAAGGTGTTTTGATGGCGATAGAAATATACGGCCTATTATCACTTTTGTACCGATAACTACATGTACTAGTTTAATCATGATAGCTGATAATAGCACCCGATTCATGAGATTTCAAGCCTTGAAAGTTCGTTGCGGGCTTTTGTTTTCGAGATATCCCGAGGCCTGGGCTGGTGTGGATCGGACGGTTTCGGGACGGGGTTTTCTTTCTTGGGTCCTCTCAGAAGACATTTTGCCTCGTCGCAATACAATTCCTTTGATAACAGTATCCTGATATTACCGTCGATAAGTGGTCTGGCACCCGGCGTTCGCTATACAAGCTATCCTGTTAGCAATATGTCAATGATAGGGATGGTCATGACCAGCACACGATTCATTTGATTCAAGGACAATTCCAGCCATGCATGATGAACCTTGTTTTCAAATCAAGGAATCAAGGGTGTGCCTGTTTATTAAAACGAAAGATTTAGGGACGCCGGTGGTTTTATGTACGATGTTGTCAGTGGTGCCGTGATTGCAATACGTGTAGCTAGAGTACCGTATCAGCACGGAATGATTATTTGTGGGGTTTAGTATCTTACTTGACTGAAGCACATATCGTTAATTCAAGCTATGTGCTGCGTGTATTTTCTAGCGAGGGTTAAACTGGAGCCCAGAGGGCTTATATAGTGCTGGGAGACCGTGGCTTTGTCAAGCATTATTCCCAAAGTCATATCTGGGCGTTGGGCTATCTAGCTAGGCTATTACTTCTTTACTGAGATTTACTACATCTTTCTTCCATGCGTACGCACGATCATGAGAGCTAAGGAGCAAAGATTTTATTATGCGCTCCCGACGATAGTCAACCTTAGGAGGCTACGAGCACTAGAGCCCTGAAACAGAATTCAGGACAGATGCATTTGGGCGCACCTTGATTCAAATGTGTTGTCTGCCAGGCGCACACTAAGAGAAATATTCTAGAAGGACTAGAATATGCAGCCTAGCTTACATGCAGTTGTGCGCGTGCGTATATGGCACAAGGCTGCGGTCTCAAACACCCCAGCATCGTTCCCACAATCACGTCACTAGCGAGGATTAGACTAGGACGCCGGTGTCTAATAGGTCTACTTATTTTACAAAGTTCTGGCGTCCTAGCTAGCGGGAATGATCTAAGCGATTCGTTGAAGTCTAGCTAGATCCCTAACCCTGACATCGGAGTAGTAATAATATTTGAATTTAATCTTTTAATTATTTAGTATTGAAATGGCTCTATACCCGCTGGTATCATATCTCTCTCGGTCAATTAATCTAGCTGATATTAGCCAATCAGTCTTTCTCACAGAGCAGTTCCCGATATCTGTGCCTTTACCGATTTCTAATCTTTAAACCAACCAACATCAATGCAATCTTAATTAATTATTTAATATAAAGTGCATTGTATACCTTTCAGCGCTGTAGGGAGCTTGGTTGTCTCAGTTTTCTCTTAAACGGTTCTTATTTGGTGATTCCAAATCGAACCACTTGATTAACGGCCCAAACCGGTTTTCTAGAATTCAATAATCAATAAAAAAAATCCCTTTGAATTTTGGTACCGAATTGGATTTTCAGTTTTCTTGTAATAATATTCTTAAATGGTAAACGTAGCTTGGCTTCACTAATAGGCTGCTATGCCGAGTGATGGGACATGACCAACTATCAAAATTAAATAGTAACCAAACTTGAAAATTAAAGGATATATAAATCTATTATATTAAAAACTATTCTAGATGCAGAATTACGGGCATAATCTATAGAATAAACCAAGAAAAGACAAAAGAAAATAAATGCAGTGTGCAAGGTACAGAGCTTTGTCGCAGCTCCTAGTGAAATTTTGAGTCACCACACGGGTACATATATAATCAATATATCATGTGCCCTCTCTTTCTATCGGACTTGGTCTCGTCCTCAGCGCCTACCCGTAGGACGCTGTACTCTGTGTCATGGCGGCTAGGTATGTCCCAATCTTGGACTATACTCCGCCTTATTTCCCCATTCCTTTTAAAGTCCTCTCCTTTCCTTCCTTCTTTCACTCCTCTCCTTTTTTTCTGAATCCTCGTTTTCCCTCTCCTCGACGCTCTTCTCTCTTCGCCTGAACAGGGATAGAAAAGACCTTCCGCTCGTACCTTCCTTCTTACTTTTCTGTTTTGGCTCTTTGTAAACATAGATATCCTTCTTTCCGTCCATCCCCTTCTCAACACAGAACACGATGCCCTCGCACTCTATGATCTTTTGTTTGCCTCTGTGAGAAGACGAGTAAGCTGATTTTGAGGATGGCGAACTTGATTTTGAAGATGGCGCACTTGAATTTGAAGACGAAGTTGACTTTGAAGACGAGGCTGACTTTGAAGAAGTTGATTTTGAAGACGAAATTGACTTCGAAGACGGAGTTGACTTGGAAGAAGTTGATTTTGAAGACGAAGTTGATTTCGAAGATGGCGAAGATGACCTCGAAGACGACGAGGATGATGACGAAGTAGGCTCTTTGTTCGTGGTCTTAATCCTACTCATTTCTGGTTTTGGGAGGGGCTTTCTTGAGCTTCTGCCGGAGTTTAAGCTTTCTGTCTCGGAGCTTTCAGGCCTGTGATAGTCTCCATTTTGAGAACTTGTACTTCTTGAGGCTGGCATTTTGTTTTTAATGTATGTGCTGTGTTTGCAAAAAGCCTGCGTAGTGGTAGCTGTGATAGTGGCGGGCCGGTAGATGTGTAGATGAGACAAATACAAACTCCACTAAGAGGCTGAGCTTTATATTTGTTGGTGCTTAGATGCTTGTATTACTGGATGGTTCGAGCAGAGTCTGGGTGAACTAGTCCGTTTGAATGTTGAAACTAGTTCAGACTCTTTATGTATATCGAAGATTGGAATGTTCCGAAGAGACCAGATAGTCTTGACGGCGTACATTATATCCATGCATGGCCGCCCATAGTAACTTTTTATCTTGGCGCGTAAGAGGCGATATGTATTTTCGCACACATACCCTCTCACTCAGTATTGCGACTGGGCCTTGAAACCCTGGTATCATGTTTATCGTTCTGCGCACCCCATGCACCAGGACGCAGGAACGTCATCTGAAGATAATGTGGGTGAAATAATTCCGCGGCACCTAGATGCATATGCGCATGCGGCACAGACAGCTAGCTAGCTAGCTTCGCACGATCGTAGTGCAGAACTGAAACAACATAACAAATCGATATGTCGGATCGCCTTCTAAGAACTTTGGTGGAAGCTCAAGGGAATATTAAAGTCTGAAATAGGGGAATTTAATGGTAAAACTCCATTCAAAGAGTATCAAGTGGTACAGCAAGCATCTATATAATTAAGCTTCCTGCCCAAAACCCCCGATGTTCGATGTTCGACGTGCCTCCTAGAGTAGCCTAGGCCGATCTTACTAATCAACTCAACTACCTTAGCGCTGTCTAGCTGCGTCTCAGTCGGGAACAAGGCAAACTGCATCTACCAGTACATAAAGTTTGAGGTGGGATCCGGATCAAATTAGCATGGACGCCAGTAAGTTACAACACCAGTGCGTCCTTTATCAAGTCATAAATCCAGCATGTATAATCACATTGACAGATATTAAGGTGAAGATAGGCACGGAACTAGCGATATGCAATCTAGTCATCAATATCCGAGAATGAGAACGCTTTAAATAGTGAACAACTCACTATATATCTCGATTTACAAGCTGTCGAATTCGTCGGACTTAACCCTCACATCATACATTTGGGTTATTTTTTCAAACCACCGTATTGCCTCTAAATCTGTTAATTTCAACAACCTGCAACTGGGCTAAGTTTATAAAAGTTCGATCCCCGGGATTTGTAACTCGACGCAAACTGAGAGACGAATTGAAAACGTCAATCTCACCAGTAGCTTGAAGCTGAACTACCTCACCACACGTATGTACGTATCGCTCAAAAAGCCTACCCCATAGTTTTATATCAAAATCCTTACTATTGTACCGTTATTCACCGCAGTGTGCCTATTCAACCCTAGCAGTTTATAAAGACAGTGAACAAACAAATTTATATGAATTGAAAATAAATGGCTACTTTGAGTGCCTATGAGATTGCCATGGTTTCTCTGAGTTCGGCCTCACTCATTGTGCCCTTAATCCTTGGATTTCAGTGGAAATTTTTCAAGGGACCAAATAACGTAAACACTCTGATTCTATTCTATGGCTATATGCATCTATAAATTATAACTTCTTTAATATTTCTAGGAGAATAACGATAACAAAGAGGTGGAACTGGGGTTACGAATGCCGCCTGTCAGTACTATCCACAATATCATATACAATTGCGACTCTCATAGAAATTATAGCGCCGCGGTGTTGGGCGGGAGCGTGGGGGCTGGGGCTTGGAGCCGTCACGGGGTTTTGAGCCGTGTGGAGGTGGATCCGAAATTCGATAGTGACTCTCCCGGAACGGATTGCTCTGAACAATCAGGTTATTCGAATATGCCGGAGTTTCACGATCGAGAAATGAACGGATATTAGTTGGTAAATTGGTTGGATATGGTCGGTCAGTCTGATCATGGACTCAAGGAGTATATATCCCAGCTACCTTTGACCGTTAGAAGCTTTGGTAACTCGACCTATGCTAACAAAGTATCTACATCTACTTGAATTGAATTAGATTATCCATCAGTCCGTACCGAATCTTACCCCGACGCTTCCTGGATAAGTGTTTGGATTTGGCGGTGGGGTGGGCGGGGCTGAACATTGCCAAAAAGGTTACAAAAGCATAACCTTAGTTTTCTGGTTCTTTTTGGTATTGGCGTGCGCGCGAGATTCTATAATTTTATGTGTTGTGTGGCGTTATATATAGTAGCTACGTATAGTATACGCAAGGTGGCTAGCTGTATATACGATCATGATTGTAACTGTTATTATAACTATACACGAATATATACAAGACATACTACCTGTCCCAGCTAGGCCAGAAACATACATGTATGTATTATGGGTTGACAAAAATAACCGATCACCTCACGACAACGTCAAAATCCACTTCAGGTCAGAATAATTCAACAACCAGGAGAGCAATTGAATAACTTTAAGTCTCTGAAACGGAATTAGGTGCTTGAAAAGAACGGACTTATCCTTCTGACCTCGAAGGTCTCGATGTGAGGTTTCTTCGCAGGATAGTTTTGGTTGCTATGGGTGCCAATGATCGGTTATTTTTGTCACCTGATAATGCCTAAATTAGTAAAAAAATCTAATAATTGAAGCAATACATGCATGTATTGTTGGATGACGGATGTTCTCGTCATGAAACGAGTCGACTATAACTCCACGGCCACACAAGATATAAAGAAGATATTAATGCGATTAAAGAGCTGAAAACTGATTGAACATATCTCCTAAGTATGAATTTTGATTGCCGATTTTGAGGATTGGTCTTCTAGGCAATTTCTACTAGTTGCTATGAGAAAATCATGAGAACTTTTGTCACCCCACAATAATTACCTCCTTGTGCTTGAAAAAAAAATGAGTTATTTTACGATTTGAGAATTTTATACAGATTATTGTACATATAGTACATATTACATAGAGGATAGATTTGAATTTATCAGGACTCGTTGTAGGCTACTGTGGTCCGGGTGCTTGAAACTTTATAAAAAGGAAACCTGCATTGGCCAATACATGCATTTCTATATAGTGTAGCGGCCATCCAAGTTCGTACAGCCACCTTTTTATCAACAGAAAAGTACCCGTATGGTACTGCCTGACAGGTTCCCCAGTACTCAAGTTCGTATAATCGTTTCGCTGGCAGAGTCCAAGAACTAACAACTTAGTTAGCTATTAATATTCTTATTCTGTTATGAAAAGAACCTGACAGGTACTGTCCGGGTACGTAGCTGAGGATGAATAGAATGAGGTGAAATGTGGTGGCAAAAATCAAAGATTCAGTACGGATGATAGCCCGGAAACTTCACAGACGTAGAGCCCGCCCTGACACCAAAGAACCAACTTGGCACGCCCCCCTCTCCTCCTGGCATATGTTCGTAACGAACTGCTGGCGCGGACACCTGACGTACGAACTTTAATTAAACTCTACTACATGAGTATGAGGGTAGTTAAGGGTAATGAGTGACCAACCTTAGGTTTACTAGAAATAGTATATGAATACGCAAACCAATGCTGCAGTACCTACTACATGCCGACATTTGACCTTGAAAACTGTCCCAACGCTCGTCGAATTGCATCCTCTATCCTCACCACTTCCTGAAGACCTCCTCCCACCAATTTTCCCTCCCCCCCCCTTCCTCTTAAAAAGACTATATTCGTAATTTGAGGCCGCGGCTGCGAAGTTCTGAGTATATTCATTAGGATTTTGGTTGAGAGGATATTGATAAAGGGCAGTCGCGGTGACCGAAAGGAGTATAATTGATACGAAAACAAATACACATATATATGCGATGTGTCGCTTGAACATTCTTCGAACGGGAAAATCCGTTGTGTGGTATTGTGGGTGTATATATACTTAAACTACTATTCGCCCCACAAATTAAATTAGAGTGCGAATCAAGCTGCAGTAAGAAGTAGAGAAACCATCCTTCAATCAAATAGCAGAGAGGGTGTTAATAAACCTACTATCATGAAGTCGTATGTAACCTGAAGGACTATAAAGTTCCGTATCGACTCTCATGTAGCATCGCACGCGTTATATATATAATATGATTTGGCCGAAAGTTATTAATTAAGCTGCCGATAGGTTGGGACGCGCACTGTAATTATTGCTAGCTCTGCGTCCCAAATCATGAGGGGTGTGTACGTACTTGGGAATGCATGAAGGTCCGCGGCCGTATTGGAACGCTGTATATTAGAAATCGGTAATACTCAAACCACACACACCCGAATAGGTTGGTCTTACAAGAGAAGAAAGCTTTTGTCCAATATTGCAAAGCTGGGCCGGTACATTAGATCTATGTAGTTTATAAATGCCGGTACCTCTTAATTTTTCTGTAAAATGTGTGTGTGATTTGATTACTAAACATCTCTGTAGTACAATACCTCGACTATATGTGTAGATGCACAGCTGGAACCTACATGACGTATAGACGTATGTACCTACGAAGATCGCATCGTATCTAGCACAAGCTAGATCGAATATCGAATTCAATCTATAACTTTACGGACAACTACGTCATTAGGGTCTATTTGGCCAACTTTGCTCCTAGTTCTATAGAAAGATGCTCTGTTTCATGATCCTCATCCTTCAAATTCCCGAAAACCTTTCTTCCACCAAGCAAGATTATATTAAAAGTTTCCTTAGACGTTAATCTCTAGTTAGTTTATATATCAACGCGTTAGTATAGTCTTAGTCACTTATATTAATTGCATACACCGACCATGCTCAACCCCCAATTAACGTCACTGCTGGTTTTCTTCGAGCTTCTAATTTACATGTGAACGTGAGCCTAGCTAGATGCCAGCCAAGGGAAGATATGCCCGTCGAGGTTGAGAGTAAAAACATTGTAGATAGGTAGCTGGCTAGACCTTCCATAAAGCTGCAAATGCTGAAATTATCGATCTGGTGACTCTTTCTAGGATTTCTTGAATTCTTAGTGCTACTATTTGGGGGTGCCGCTTATTCTGTGCAGTCTCTTATTCTAGGATTATATCATTATAGCAGTGTACCTTCCATCGCTACGTACATATAATAATATTATAACCTCATCATTGATATATCGGTTTTTCAGACTAAATACAGGATTTAAGCTGTAACTTGCAATTATTCGAACCCTTCAATATCAATAGAGCTTCGCCAGGCACTCTGCAAGCCCATAGAAGCATCCAAAGGAGAAAAAGAAATACCCCGGCGATTGATAATCGGACGCAGATAGCTGATGTCGCGGCATAGAATCAAGGCGGCAAAACTATACATCCTACAGGCGCAAGAATAATGAAAAGCAGGAAATAAAGAAAGATACAAATTGCGCAATCTTCCGGCCCCACGCCGGGCCATGTCAAACAACACCATACTCAAACCATAATAATAAAGACGCGGGTTCAATGTCGGGACGGCACTATTTTGACGACTAATGGGCAGGTAATAACACCTGAACTTGTCTATTCGACTGATATCAAACCAATGAAGATGCTGGATATATGTATCTTTTTCGAATTCCCGGTAATCTTCACGCCATTATTGTTGATTGTTATGCTATTGTCGGCGGGTACATCTACTGATGGGACATCATCAGGTTTACTACCGTTCTCTAGATCTTTTAATCGTGTCGACGTCTACCAGCACTGATATCAGCTCACCTGTAATGAATGACTTGTTGTTCACCGAATCACATACGTCAAGATTCTCTTTCCTCCATATATACCAGCCCTTCCATAAGCCAAGGATAGCTACCAGAGCACTGATTGACCCAAAGACTATATATGCGACATTGCTCGACCCGTTGACTTGGCCATCGCGAGGGAGTAAAGTTTTAGGCATTGTAATATTTCTAAGGGGAGAAAGATATTATGGCTTGATAGTTACGAGTTGATCAAAGATGTTTTTCGTGTGTTCTCTAGCCCCGGTTTCGACTTTCCAAGGCTCGTAGAATGTATAGACTCGAGAATGCGATACGTAGCGAGTTATCTATCCTTATATAACGTGCACCATTTTCATATAACATTCCTATAGATGTAGCGCTGACCATTCGTTTGCAAATACAGTCACGCAGCCGCGCACATGGAGGGCGCACGTTCAAACCCTGTACCTAGTAGTACAGGCGCGCTATCTACTATAGTACCGCTAGGCGTATTTAGCGGCCAAGTTAGCAATATATATGTAAACAGTCTGGCCTTGACGGGCAGTGGTTGAGTTTCGGACCTGAGCATGTGAGGCATGCCCACATATTTGAATTTGGGTGATATTAAGTAATGAATGATTGGATAGATAATTAGAGGAAAGAAAAAAGACTGAATATGGAGCTAGAGGGGGCCATGCGACGATCGAGTGATATTCTGTGATTGTTCATTAACGATATATACATGTATCGATGTATCATTAATACACTACATATAGCTACATGTAGCTGGTAGCCGATCGTCCATATTAGGTTTAACAATACTTTATTCCCTAACTACCTAGATCTATAAAGAGTTTAGTAGTAGATAAGGTACACCAAGTTTATTAGGCGGCAACTATCAGGGGACTAGCTAGAGATGCCGTGGCTCCGTGCGTACAGTGGTGCAATCAAGAATTTTCGCGGTAAAAGCTCACAGTCCAGTCTTTCGAGAGTAAATTTGATAACCGGAGTATATCCCGAATCATAGTGAAGCATGACGCTCAATCCCGCGGGAAAACTGAGATCTCGAGAGGTATCTAATTCTCAAAGTCTTGTCTAAGTGCTCAGCGCACTATCTTAGTCGTCATGTTGTGAAGATATTATTACTGGCGCTTTCATGTAAATCTAGTTATTTTCTTTTTCGGCAAGGCGAGCTCGAGTCTAATTTGGGGCTGTGTTTCTCAAGGCAGCCGCAGAAGCTGGGTTTAGTCGGAATAATGATAAAGCCGTTCTCTATAAATGCCACGGGCGGCCCAGCGTCTTGTGAGCCTCATGATATGATTCGAGTCCATATCCGCCTGCGGTCTCTTTACCGTTATAGGAGGGTAGCGTTGCCCGCTATTTTGCCCGCTACCCCCACGATGCAACGGTTGCCACCCACCAAATTTTGGTGGACGCCCGCTGATGGGCAAACTGGTCTACTCTATAGAGGTGGTATCCTCTCTTTACTTCAAAATGTGACAGGTCCCAGAATAGACACTCGACAACTACATGTGAAGCTTTACATGATAATGGAGGAACAAAGAGATTCCCGTCGACATGATTACTTCAAGTACCTTTCGTCTTATTCAGTTAAGAATCGGCTTGATGGTTCCAAGGCTGCAGGTTTATGTATAAAGGATGAAATTGATACTCTCTATTCTAAAAACGGTTTGTTCTATCTTTTAATCCGATTATATCACGAATAACTCGACAGAAAGTACACAAAAAACTGTTCGCTGCAAATACACTACTCAGCACTAGATGCTTACCTCCTCGCCATATGCAACCCCACAAGCTCCTCCAATCCCACCAACCATCCCTCTGCAAAAACCTCTTCCGAGAACCGTTGTGCACTCTCCCTCGCTCTACTCCTCATCATCAGCACCTCTCCCGCCGGGAGCTCAAGCGCCTTCCTGTATCCCTCCGCGAACTGCTCCGGCGTTTCCGCGTGCCATCCCGTGCTTCCCTCTCCAACCACAATATCCAATTTTGGCCCGCCGCTGTCATGCACAACGCTGATAAGCCCTGCAGCCTGGTACTCAACGACCCCAATACCAAAGTGCTCATTCCACATGGCGTTAACACCAACCCATGCGCGCGCGAGCCAATCGAGAATCTCAGGCCAGGATGCGTCACACACAAAAACGACGCGCTCCTTGACGCCCTTCTCGTGAACAAGGAGGCGCAGATCGTAGACACGGGTTTGGTCTTCACTGTGGCGGACAGATCCGATCAGGACTAGCTTTGTTTCTTCGTCGTCTGGGCAGAGAGCGCAGTAGCGTGCAAAGGAATTAATGATCAGATCATGCTTCTTCTCTGGGCGGAACTGCGCGATACAAAGGATAACCTTTTCACGAGACATCCCAGGACCATTTTTAGAGAGCGGGATTGCGTCGGCGACCGCGGACACGGCACAGGGAGGGAAGACAACGGTTATAGAGGATGCGCGGGATGGCCAGAGGTACCGAAGGTGTGTGGCAGTCCATGTGGAGTTGCACAGGATTGTGTCAATGCTAGTGCCACATTGGGAGTAGAGGGCGGCGAAGACCTTCCAGTAGGCACGTTTAACGCTGATTCGGAGTGAGGTTGTGCTGCCTGAGGGGAGGGAGCCGAGCATATCGGTAGAAATTGTGGGGTAGTGGACGTATGCGCCGGTCGGGATGCCGAACAGTAGTTTTGCGAATGGGAGCGTGAAGCCATATCCCATGGTATCAATGAAGATGTCAGGTACCAGTAGCGTGAATGCATCCCACGCAAGTACGAGAGACCCCAGGGACTGCCCGAGCAGAGTGAAGTGAGGCCATGTAGAGGCGGCAATCCAATGACGAGTTGTAAGGTAGAGGAAGAGAACGCGGGTTGGCTCGAGGTGTATGTCAAAACGGTTCTATGAGGAGGTAAGGTTAAGGAGCTGTAATGAGGCGAGAGAAGGGGGGGGGGGTTCGAACCTCGACTCGGGAGAGAATGGTAGCTTTATCAGCATCGTGATCCCCAGTGTAAACTACGCACATGGCATTCGGATACTTCTTCTGAGTAGCTCTAATGGCCGCCCACAGAACTCGTTCACCTCCTCCTCCAGCATTGCTATCACCATCAACCACTTCGATCAGCTAACACTTCAGCCCATCACCCCCCCCCCTTCACATGTCAAGATCACATACCAAAAGGGATGAAAAAATCCAACTATAATGCCTTCATCCGTAGACCCCTCAGATAAGGTCGACAATACTATCCCCCTCTTGACCGCCGTGCGCGATCGCAGGGTCTTGCCTAGGGCACGAAACACGAGTTTGCCCAGGACGAAGTAGAACAACGCGGCTATGGAGGCCAGCCCTACCGTCGCGGTGAAAAGTAGTGAAAAGAGTGACATCGTGGCGGTTAGGAGGCGCTATTTCTTCTTGTCCCCCTCGCCTCTCGTTCGTTTGTATGGTTCTTCACGGTCGTGTGATTGTTGTCTAAGGCTTTGTCGAGTCGAGCTTGCTGTGAGGATGATGACGATGATGCCACGGATCGTCGGGCGCAACGACACCCGACCTCAGCTCGATGACATCCCATGCAACGGAATTGACCATCCGGCAGAGCAAGGGGCTTTTCTTCGCAGTATTAAAAATCATTCGGAGGAGAAGGAGGTCATTGGCCATTTGGTGTTGTAGAATTGTTCCGAACCCTAACCCTGACCATTGGTTTTGGAGCTATGATGTAGCTAGTTCCTTCCTTCATTGCTTCTCACTCGGCAGTCACGCATCAGTGTTTACCGACGTTGTTTCTAGATCTGCAAACAGAAGAATGGTTTGTTTTCCGGTAGTATCAACGTTGCAGTTATTTGGAAACCAGATTTTCTCGAATTGATGAGGGCTAAACCTCTGATGTTGTAGCAGTTATCATTGGCTCTGCGCCCGTGCCAAGAAAATTACAGGCTCGTAGGCTGCGCAGGTTACTTACACTCCCATGCACTCGTTACACGGGAGATCCTGTCGTCATATCGGATGGCCACTGTCCAAAAGCTTGCAACGCGTGACTGGGGCTCAATCCATTGACAAAGAAAGAAAGGGATCCAGACACACATTTACCCTGGTGGATCTCCGTCTCGCTAGAGTACTCTTTGTTTGGGCGTTGACCGGCCGAAGAGGCAAGATATCCTCAGGTGACGACATGAGAGCGTCATGTTGATGGGGACCCGTTTTCACTGTTCTCAACCTCGGGAAGCTGAATTCCTTACCCGGAATCTGACTATTTGAACACGCTTTTGTAGCTAGATGTTTATACGGATCTCAATTTGACCAGATTGCTTCGTCCTACACATTTATTGATAGCCGATATTATTGATCCTTCGCTTCATACTTTGTTTTCGTAGGTATACCAAGCTAGGTGTGTATTTCCATTCCCGTAACATCCACTTAATTCTGCGCGCATTATAATCCGTGTATTTGCTTCTTGTTTTCTTCCTTCTCTCCCAGTTCCCGTTGAAATTGTTCGTGCGGCGAGGAAGCCTTTGACTGGATCGCCTTCCTTCGGGATTTCGTGATCAGTCTGGCCATGGTCTTACCCGTGGCCGAATACCTGACATGTGAGACATGACGGTACAGGGCAGTACGCGGGTGTCGTACGTCTTTTATGGAATTTACTCATCAGTTTGCCTTTGTCCTAACAGCTTGACCCCTGTTCACCATATCATTCTTTCATTGAGCCCAGTTCGCAGGAGCAAAAGCTAAAGATGGACCTCTAAAGATAGAATAGAAACCTTCTACCTTGTGGCCTCATCAACTGAGTGTGCCGAAATCAAGTTTAAGGAATTGGGGGGTATATAGTGCCCCCTCCATTGTCAATCGTCAACTTTCAATTTCAGTACTTTCAATTGCATACTAAACACTATTTCATCGCAGATCGAATACAAAGAACGAAACCTACTACAATTACAAACATTCAACCATGGCGCCACATGCAATCGATTGCCCGCATGGCTTCCACTCCCTTTGCGGAAGTGAGCGAAAACGCTCAATCAGCATCGTAGACGAAGCATTGAATTGGGCCGGCATTGCATTAACGGTAAGCAACAATAGCCCGGTATACTCGGGAGCTTTTTTCTAATATCATAACAACTTAGGTGCTATACGTCGGCGCAGCAGCAAAAATGATCGACGAAAAGACTGTTCAAGTCGGAATCTCTATCCACGATGGTGTATATTCCGTTGACTTCTGCGTACACACTCTCCATATCTCCCCTGGCGAGAGCATCGCCGATGCCCTCAAAGCAGATGCAGTTGAGACCATTAACAAATACTCAAAAGAACACCACGCAAAATTTGTCGGATGTGGTCTTGCAGAATCTCTCATAAGCCTGTGCCGGGATATGCCTTCATTTCTGTGGAGTGAGCTTGACATCGTCGTAATGCGGTTCAAGGTAAAAACAGAGTTCCCAAAGTTCGAATGCTCAGACGGAATAGAGGGCAATTCGACGGAAACGATCCCTATCGACGTCGACGAGCAGGCGGATTCCGCAGTAAGGAAATGCATCATGAATTTCGGCCCTGGGAATAATCCCGCTTTGTCTATTGGGTTTAGAAATAGAGTTGAGCCAGATATTGGGGGAAGGATCGAGCTTGTGACCATGTTGGAAAGCTACCAGAAAACAGTCCGTGAAGGGACCTGGAACAGCCTTTTGAAGTACGCCAATGAACTTAAGAAGAACAAGACTAAGGTCGCTTTTTTTTCGGCGACACCACAGGGCGGAGGGGTAGCGCTCATGAGGCATGCTCTAATCAGATTTTATCGGCTTTTGGGTGTTAATGTGCAATGGTTTGTGCAAAAGATTCTCATGATTCTACTTGAACTTTTTTCTAATATTGGTTATCTAGGTATATTCCCAAGCCAAATCCAAAGGTTTTTAGGATCACGAAAACAAATCACAACATCCTTCAAGGTGTCGCTGATCCCTTCGAAAGACTGACTGAAGAGAGACAACAAATGATGAACGAGTGGATCTCATATAATGCCAACCGTTACTGGCTTGGTGAGGGCGGTCCATTGGCAAAGGGTGGTGTAGATGTTGTCATAATTGACGACCCACAAATGCCTGGTCTCATTCCGCTTATCAAAGAACATAGACCGGAAGTTAAAGTCATCTACCGAAGCCATATCGAGCTTAGAAGCGATCTTATCGGAGTTGAAGGAAGCCCTCAGGCAGAGGTGTGGAAATTCCTTTGGGATAGAATCAAATTTGCGGATGTATTTATCAGTCATCCCGTGGATAAGTTTGTGCCAGCTGAGGTTCCGATGTCCATGGTCGGTATGATGCCGGCTTGTACCGATTGGTAGGTTCCGTTTCTCCTATCCTACTTGATTGAACATGTTAACAAGTGATATTAGGCTCGATGGTTTGAACAAGGACCTTAGAGACTGGGATTTAAGATATTACCATCACAGCCTGAAGAACTCATGCTCAGATATTGGAATGTAAGTGATCCATTAGACATGACCGTGGCCACTTTACAGGCTCTAATGATAATCCCGTTTTTCTAGGAACATGCTACATTATCCAGCCCGTGAATACATCACCCAGGTTGCCCGTTTCGATCCCAGTAAGGGAATTCCAGACGTCATTGAGTCATATAGAAAATTCCGCGAAATGCTGGAGGAAAAGGTCCCCGGAATGGTCACTCCTCAACTAATGATGTATGAAATTCTCGCGTTCCCTGGATTCTTGAAAGAATGAAATACTGAACTTTTATCCTAGCTGCGGGCATGGAGCAATTGATGATCCAGACGCATCCATCATTTACGACCTGACACTAAAGCAACTCGATGAGCCTCGATATGACGAAATTAGGGAGGATGTCGTGGTTATGAGAATTGGGCCAAGTGATCAGAGTATAACCCCCTAGACCTTTATATACCAGTCTCCATGGCACTAACACATCACACGTATAGTCCTCAATGCCATTCTTTCCTGCGCCAAACTCGTCGTACAGCTTTCTACCCGCGAGGGGTTCGAAGTCAAGGTTTCTGAAGCGATTCACAAAGGCAAGCCCATAGTTGCAACTCGCGCTGGTGGAATCCCACTTCAGGTCCAGCATGGTAAAAACGGGTATCTCGTCGAAGTTGGCGACACTACCGCTGTTGCAATATATCTATATAATCTCTACACTGATAGAGGATTATATAAACGGCTGAGCGAATTTGCAAAAGTGTCTGTGAGCGACGAGGTAAGCACGGTTGGTAATGCTGCTTGCTGGCTATATCTGGCAGCGAAACTAGCGAAGGGAGAGGAGATGAAACCGAATGCAAAGTGGATCACAGATATGTATCGTAAGGATGCGGAGCAGCCGTATGCTAAGGGCGAACCTAGGCTTCCGAGATTAGATATTCATCTCAAAGGAGATTATTTGAAGAATGTTGTGACAGCGGATTGATTTCTTGTTCTCTTTATTTCTTCCCTAGATGTCTCTTTATTTTATAGTTACGAATTTCTTATATTTTGGTTTCTTTTCTTATTAAGATTCGACTTTCGTCCTCTGTTAGAGAATTTAACGATGTATCCCGTACGAGTAGGATGATTACAGACTTTTCAGTGCATGTAGTATCATATCATATATATCAAACTATGTCCTCCCGTGCACGTGCCTACCGGCCCCCTTAGATTCTCTTCCATTTAATTCCCCCTCAGGCCTTTATCGTAGTTTCACTCCGTTCAATGGTTTTTATCCTACATATCTACAATAATATAAAATGTCAGGACGAGACGTAAAATTTCGCAAATGCGGGTTGATGATTGGTTCGACTGGGTAGGAACAATGGTTCGGCTTGATGAGAACATACTGGATTGTTCGCATGGGTTCTGACTACGGATAGTTGTGAACAAAGGACTTCTGTAAGCTTAGTGCTACCTCAAATAGCTCTCACGGTCTACTACAATCTAAAAGAATATGTAGGATAAAAACCATTGAACGGAGTGAAACTACGATAAAAGCCTGAGGGGGCAATTTAAAATGGAAGAGAATCCAAGGGGGCCGGTAGGCAGGCATGTGCACGGGAGGACATAGGCTCCATGATTCTTGAAAAGGACCCGGGTGGTAACCCCCGTGTGTTCCCCTAGTTCTTTTATATTATAGTATAGACCGTGAGAGCTATTTGAGGTAGCACTAAGCTTACAGAAGTCCTTTGTTCACAATTATCCGTAGTCAGAACCCATGCGAACAATTCAGTATGTTCTCATCAAGCCGAACTATTGTTCCTACTCAGCATTGTTCCTACCCAGTCGAACCAATCATCAACCCCGCATTTGCGAAATTTTACTCGTCCTGACATTTTATATTATTGTAGATATACAAAAAAGAATTACGCAAAAAAAGAAACCCTAACCCACCAAGGAATGCTGCAACCGTAGCTTCGCGGTTCCCGTTTTAAAAAAAAGATTTAAACGGGGAAACCGGTAATTAGGTCATGTACGTTCCCAGCTCATGATCAAAGGGGAACTGGGGGCACAGAGGGCCAGGAAGATATATGGTTGCAGCTCGGTTCTTGCTCTAGCAAACAGGAAGAAAAAACCAATCCTGCCAGCTTACTAGTGCAAGAACGCAAGCATGCGCGCAAATATATTTTGTAAAAGAGAAAGAGCAGAGTGGAAGTGGAGGTTTATCTGTATTTATAGCAGGAGCAAAAATCTGCCAAGGATAGGGATTGGCCGCTCATACACAAAAAAAGAACAAAAAGTACTGCGCGCTTCCGGGACGAATAGACACTACTCCCACCCCTGGGTCGAACCCTGGCCTTCTGTGATTTCTCAGTAACAGACTGAGGAGTTATCAGTTCCAGTAATCTTTTCACCGGTCATAGGTATGCGTAACGACTCGAACCTGCAGGGGATTATTTGTTTTTTCTCAGGAAAGAGCTCCCACCCTTCTCCCCTGACAGCCACACCTCACCCACAAGCAATTTACTATCTGAATTACCATTTCTCTCTATTTTATTATCCTCAGCTCCTATCTACCTTCAATCTCATTTTAGCTTGAATAAGAGCGAGGTAGATCTATATAACAGTACCAACTCTCTCCAACAGTAGCACACCCTGTCTGCCGATAGTGAATATATTCAATCCCTCTACTATTCTCTGATTAACTAACCCGGTTTCACGTACTGGAACACTAATTGTAGTTCGCTGACTTTTCACTAGTGCCGGTTGGTTCAACTAGTTGTTATCCGCACAATTTCTCACTCGACTGCTAAATGCTACTAATTCTTGGCGCCAAGATAACAGAGCTGCCTCTACTACTATTTTACCTCAGAAATGGATATTATCTACGCAGGTCGGCTCTCTCTCAATTATTTGATTCGGTCGCCAGTTCGACTCTGCAGTAGACTGCAGCACGCTCTTCAGTCGTATCTAGCTTCGTTAGGTCAAGGTGGCATGATCCTGCGTTAATGCGGTGTAGTACTGAAATGGGCAGGTTCCCTTGCGCCTGCATCTACCAATAAAGTCAATTCTTCTAAGATATCTGCAACACGATCATTTACCCCTACCGAGTTTCCCCCCAGTCCCCCCGCAGAGCAGCATAGTATTAACGCTCTTTGGACAAGGTTCGGTATAAATTGGTGTCCGGATCAAGGATATAATTCGCTAATATATAAGTAGCATAACATCCATATCGGTACTAAATAAACTAGACATACAAGGGAAATAGCTATTAAAGATGTCACTACGCGCACTCATATGCCCGTTAGCATTCGCAATACCAATATGCATATCGAGCACAACTGCCCTCTCTTTATCTTCCCGCCGGCACGACCTCGCCCTGCACCCAAGCTCCAACAGCCGTTTCCTCGTGGATAATACCGGCGCGCCCTTCTTTTGGCTCGCGGATACTGCCTGGGAACTTTTCCACGCCCTTAACTCCAGTGAAGTATACAATATAACCCTTTTCACAAGATTCTTCCCATATCACCATATTAACCTGGGATAGGTCGATACCTATCTTTCCGACCGCGCATCAAAGGGCTACACCGTTATCCAGGCCGTCGCAATCGCGGAAAATGACGGATTAGTGGTCCCGAACCGGAATGGAGATCTGCCACTGGTAGATGCGGACCAGACGAAACCCGTGGAGGCTTATTTTGACTATATAGATGAGGTTATTGATAAGGCATGGACGCTGGGGATGAGAATTACGTTGGTGCCAAACTAGGGGAGGTATGTCAGCGAGGGTGAGTACAATATGGGGGTCTAACAGGACATTGTTCATTGGCAATCGAGTATGTGTGCTGATCGGATATATAACTTTGGCGGGAGATTGAAGGATATCATGGGCCTCCGGTAATATTCGATGAGGATAATGCGAGCGTGTTTGGTGAGTATATCGGCAAGCGTTTTGCAGGGCTGCCAAAGATTTTGGGAGGAGACTCAAATCGGTATATACCCAACTCTCTAACCCCACACGCACAAACCCCGAACCGTGTATCCCAACATCGCAAACCAGTTTCCAGGGCCCCTGGCCGGCGCTGTCCTCCCACGCAAAACCGGCCCTCGAACCAAGACATCTCCATGGTGGCATCGACCGACACAGGCGCCGTATGGTCCGCGCTTGCAAACGGAATCTGCACACACCAAGGGCCTACCGCCTTCCTAACGTACCACAGCACCGTCACCTGGCTTGCCGGCACGCCCTCCGCCCTCGCATCCTCCTTCTTCGGCCACGAGCCCTGGCTCACCATGGACGCCGTACAGTCGGGCCACAACATCGGCCACGACACCCACGTCGTGACCACGCCGCCCGCAGGCAGCTGGGTGGCCATGAAGAACTACGGGCCGGTGGAAATTCATGTATTCCCGCGCTCCCGCACGGCCAGTCATTGTTCTGGAGAACCACTACGAGGACTGATGGGCAACGGTGGAACGCCAGCCTGGTTAGGAACGGCGCTTGGCATGCGGTGTTTGCGGGGGCAGCGGGACATGTGTGAGTGATTCTATCAATTCTGCCTTCTTCTAGAGTACATGTATGCAGGGTTCCATGCATTTGGAAAAAAAAAAATGTATGGTTCTGCACTGATGCAGAACCTAATATACGATACGTTACACTATGTAGTACTACTTGATTTGCAATATGTGAGTAGAGTAATGCTGATTATCAATGATATATATCGATCGCCAGTTATGGATGCCATCCCATGTGGCAGTTCTACCACCCAACACGCAATACAAGCTATCGGGGTGCAAAGCCCACCAGAGACTGGCAGACCGCATTAAGTTTTGATGGCGCCGGACAGATGGGTCATGTACGAAGGTTCATTGAGGACCGCAGCACGTATTTAACCCGGGTTCCAGATCAGTCAATCGTTACTTCGTACGACTGGGACAGCGTCGATCGTGTCAGCGGTACAAGAGACTCTGATGGAAAATAGCTAGCCGTGTACAGTCCCAGAGGTGTTCCGTTTATGATAGACACGACAAAGTTGGTGGCTTCTGGGCAGTTGACGGCGAGTTGGTATGATCCAAGGAATGGCACGTATACCGCTATCCCGGGTCTAGTAGAACGACGCATGAATGTCACGTTTCGGCCGCCGAGCACTGGGACTACTGATAACGATTGGGTGTTACTTGTTGAGGTATGATACTTTTTTTTGCTATGTTAAGAGATACGCTAAGATTAAACAGATAAAAATAAAAATAAAAAAAAAAAAAACTAAACCTGTAGCGCTCGAGATCAATCAATAACCAAAAGAAGAAAAAGAAAACCTGCTCCCAAATCTCTAAACATGAGAAAGATGCCTGTCAAAACCAAAACCAGCCCGTGTAATTCTAGCTACGTCCGTGAAGTCTTCCACCGCCACACCAAGCTCCTTCTCCCCTTCTTCTCCCCCAAACACCGCGGTCTATGAGTCTTAAACTTGGTAATAACCCAATCCGGCACACACCTGAACCAGATGGTATACTTCTTAAACCTCCTCGTCGCCCTCAGGCCCGCCATCGCATCCTCATAGTCCTCCGTCCACATGTGGCTCTGCGTGCACCACTCAGCCACCACATACAGAAACCCCGCGCCCATCGCCAGCGACGACAATATCGTCCCCGTGGTCCAATACACAGAAATGATGTGCGCCTTATAGTACGCCGACGTGCCGAAATTGATATATCCACCGCTGCCCCCAATCCCCCACGAGCTCGACCAGCACGCGCACGTCTGGTAGAGCCCAAACGTCTGCGCGCCGAGAATATAGATAAGCCAGGCGGTGTTCGCCATCTCCATCACCGTAAACGCCCATCCAATACGCTCACGGGGTTTTGACGGGCGCGGAAAGATCCACCAGACAGCCGACTCGATGATGAAGTGGGCGAGCGTGATGACAAAGAAGACGAGGTAGCCGCCGCTGCGGCAGCCGAGGCCGACGGTGGGCGTGAAGTACGAGATGATGAAGGAGCCAAAGATGGAGCAGCCGACGAGTGCGATGGCGCCCATGATTTGCCAGAGCTCGCGGAAGTCGAACCAGATGTTGCTGTGACGGGTTGCGGGGGGCGCGCAGATGAGGAGGGTGCGTGCGTTGTGGTGGGCGGTCCAGTTGCGGCCGTGGGCGGCGGCGAAGGCATCTTCGGTGCCCGTGAGGATAGCGTGGGCGATGCCGTAGTGCCAGCGTGAGCGTGCCTGGCCGCAGAAGGAGGTGAAGTAGTGGCAGTTGTCTGAGGAGGAGGCGGCGGCGGGAAGCTGGATGCATTTGTAGCGGAGGTTGGTAGTGTCGGCTTGGAGGCCTTTGTGGACGTGGGAGAGGAAGCGGTTGAGTTTGCGGCGGACGTCGTCGGCGGAGCCCGGGCTGCGGTCGGTGATGCTGCTGAGGGTCAGAACTGGCAGCCATCCGAGTAGTAGCCCGATAGCTAGGTTATGCGCGGTGGCATTGACTCCGAGATTGCCGAAGGCTGGTTGACATACCATAGTCAGTAGAGCTCGTGGGGATATATTGTAAATATACAGTAGATATGAAAACAGTAATGATATATATAACCAGAAATACACCTCACATACCTGCATGTATCGAAATCGCCAACGACAACAAAAACCACAATGTCGAAATAAAAATCGGCACCACCCCCCTTTTCCTCCCACTCCTCAGCGACGCCGCCAGCTTCTCCCTACGATGCACCATCCCCTTCCTCGGATTCTCCAGCACTAAATCATTATCAAACAGCGCTACGCGCAGAAACCGCTCCGTCGAGCTCGGGCCCCCATGCTCCAGCTCAGCGCTCAGCGCATACTGGTTCATCACGCTGAGGATATAGAACGAGTCGCGCAACTGACTAAACTCTGATCCCGGCCCCGGGAAGGCATTGTAGTCGACGGCCATATCGACCGTAATGGCGCATTTGCCCGTGATCTTAATGTTCCAGAAAATGTATGACAGTGAGGCTATGGGCGCTCCGATCCATCGGCACGTTGCCAGGAACGTCTTTACAATCTGGTTGCTCTCGAAGGGCGCCTGTAGCAGGAGGCCAATGATCGGGAGGACCCATGTCGTGATGGTGTTAGCCGCCGTCGCCCATGGGTATTTGTCCGCACCTGTTCCGCAGAGGGTGCGGCATCCTTGCTCGCTGATAAGATATGGCCTACCGGGGCCGAGGGGGAGGTTGGGGGTGAGGCCGGTGTAGCTGTAGAGTTCTAGGTTTGTAGCGTTGGTTTCGAAGGCGATCTTGCAGGCGGTGAAGTTCACCATCTTGAGCGGGTAAGTGTCATTAGATACCAGCCCCTAATATTGTTGAAGCCTGTTTTTATGAGCTGTAGCCTCCAGTCTTATATCTGATTGAAGCTAGAACTGTTGGTGGGGTTTGTTGTATGTATATTTCGAAGATATATATGATGAGTCAAGGCCGACCGACTGGGGAATCGTAGCGAGCGAAACTCTGTTTATATATATAAAAGCGCCGGTTGATGATTGATCTTCAAAACACAGTTACTGTTCCTCTCTCCATCAAGCTGGACACGTAGCTACAATAGTAGCCAAACCAGACGCATCGCCAAATGACCCGAAAGGATTTTTCTGTCTGTCTGTGAAGCACGGGATACCCCGACAATGTACATGTTATTCAGACACAGCCCCGTTCGGGTTATCCAGCAGCATCATATCATATCATGCAGCGCGACATGAAAGCAGCCATTGATTGGTCGAGATGATATTCCTGTTTAGATTCGATAACGTCTGTTATGGACAAATAACTTGTCAAACAGTGTAACCTGAGATAGCACTAGGGTGTACATAACCCGTCAAGACACCAAAGCATTGCATCCCATTCTCCAATATACCCCGCATTCCAATGAGGCGGACGGCTACTGCACTTAACATGACGAACCTAATCATCTTGGGCAGAGTAATACATCGGCCAGTACTCTATCTAGCACCATTCTAGAATCCGTAGATAGCAGATCTTACCCCTGAACGCGATGTGGGTAAGCAATAATACATGTATGTATACTGCAAGGGCCCGAAACCTGCAGCCTTGTTCCATTCCTATTCTACCTACATATGGCTATTTTTTGTCAGCCTTGCTAGAGTTTATATATTGCATGCATACATACGTAGAGAAGAAAGAAAGCACCTCGGCATATGTTTCGATTCTCCCGGCACTTTAAAGACGGAATCAATTATCCGAATCCGTGCTTCAGTAGAGTAGCACTGTAGCGCGCGGGGCGCAGCTACATGTAGTTTGGTTTACTTGAGAGAATGCGATACCAATTGATAAGAGGTCCAAGGGCTTTATTACTACCCCATGCTTAACTGGAAATCACATGTGGTTAGATCGCATTTGCACCATTCCAAATTGGAGGTAGGATGACCCGTCACTCGCCCTTCGAGTCCTTCTAGAACCGCCAATACCCATACTCTTGATCTGTGTATGTATGTACTCTATTCAGAGCACGCTTGGCATTTTCTCCCAATTGATTACGACATCCCTGGGGCCTGAGCAGCAGCAGAGAAACCGATGGTGCTGAATAACCCGGTGCCCGACGTTGTCTCTTCCAAATTCTCTCGGGTATTCCCGTCAGATCGCTGTTTATGGTCGTAACCCCGAAAGATGACTTGGTATCGTAGAGTATATGTAAAGTATATCCGTCGCCAAAGAAAGAATCCAGAGTGTGTGCGATAGTGCCCTCCATTCACAACCACCGACCTCAACCTATCACCGCGCAACAGCATCATATCAGCATCCATCAGCATCGGCCAACCTTGCCATTAATTGACAGAGCAGGATTTCAAAAATAGACTACCTACCTACATACAGCAATCTAGGGTATGTACAGCTACTGTACCTACTGTATCGATGAGCCTTCGGAATTAGCATATTGTGAGTGTGTGATACCGGGACCTAGCTACGTAGCCCTTTCTTTTTGCTTTTCCTTTTCGTCGATTCGACTCATCAATCGCTTGATCTGACCATGCATGTACCGTCCCGTTCGATGGAAGAGGGCGCCGTTGGTGATTCCTAACGGTAACGGCGGGGGCGTGTGCTGTGCTCTAGGTAGAGGAGTGTGGCCTGCAAGCACTTGCAATTGAGCTGCACATCAATATCAACGCATGGGCCCGTGAGGAGCCGGAAATACATATCTATGTGTCAAAAGCACATCCAGAGAGGTATGTAGCATAAACAGGGTCGTGGGGGGGGGGACGGCGGGCATCAAGGTCAAGGCAGACAGAGGCATCTGATGTGATGTGTTGGTGTGTGTGTGTAGTGAGTGGTTAGATGTATCCAGTGCATAGCATGCATCTCTGCTACTATAGCTGGTGTGAAGAGGAGTTGAAGGGATCAGAGAGGGTCGATGTCTGTCTGTGTACACCCTTGCAATTGCACCCAAGCCAGGGCGAGCAAGTACTACGTCGGTGAAGAAGCCCTAGGAGTGAGGAGGAAGGGAGTCAATTCGTGGGTGTATGAAAGTCACACTGCACTGGCTGCAATGTGGAAGATTTGATTGGTTGTGGTTCCTCTCACCGCGAAGATATACTTGCCATTATGACATATCTGCTCTCCTTGATTGTGCCAGCTGAGTGTTCTCTCTGCGCGTAGCTGCAAAGACACGGCTGCTAACTACACATGTACATACATGTATTGGCAATTGCAAGTAACACTCATCCGTACATGTAATTAATTAGCTACATTAGTCTTGCAATCTGTCTATACGGTGCAAGTATACGCAGGTTGTACAGTTGTATGGAAGCTGTCTTTGATCAATTGGCGGTGCTAGCTACATGTAGAGTATATAGGTACATGTATGTCTGCATCTCCCCCTCCATCGATTTTGGCAACGGTCCCCCGGCCATCGTCTATTCCCTGTACCAGGAGGCTTTGCCGCATTACATCTATCTACCACTCGCTACATGACGATAACAAGTATATGCACTCTTCAATCAGCTCAGCATCGGTATTACGATATTATGATATCAGATGCCAAAGCTGGTGATCTAGATCACTTCTTCCATCACTCACCGCAATTACACATAAAGACATAAAGTGCACTTTCTCATGCTCACAAAATTTAAGACGACAATTGATTCCAAACCTACATGTACCGCCCATGCCTCCTCCTCCTCCTCAGGGCCTGAAAAGTACACCAATCCGCTACAATATATGATGCTGCATCACAAATACTCTAACCACAATAGGAACCCCTGCTCAAAGTATTTCTGGTCGCCTTGCAATCTAATGCTGCAAGATTCGGGAGAGATCTTTGCAGGCCCCGTAGTGAGAGTACTCTGTAGTCCAAGTCCGATGCCATGGCTCAAGTGCATTTGTGATTAGTATTCTAGTACTGCCCTGGAATATAACAGTTCTATTTATGATTCGCTATGCCATGTGGCAGGATCTGCAGGCTGGCCGTTTTATTTACTCGCAAAATTAAAGAATGCTTTTTGGGGAGGGGGCTGCAGGACAGACCGACATCTGGGGGATTTGCACAGGCACCTTACTAGCAAGCTAGCTAGCGATGTAACGTTACGTGTGGCGTTGAGGCGACATTTTGCTCGCTTGTATGCGTTTTCAATTGGGTGCGGAGAGAGGCTGCACCAGATGATACACGCACTCACTGACCGACTAGCACATGCACACACGCACATAGCAACCACACACACACGCACACAGCAACCGCAAAACCACAACCGCACCCGCACCCCCCCCCGCCATGTCGCACGCACGCCCACCATGCCCCTCCTCCCCCGCCCGCTTCTCCTCCCCCGCCTCGCCCGCCCCCGCAATCCCCATGGCCACCGCGCCTTCCACGCAACCCCCGCCCGGCGCTTCCTCGAGCCCACCCTAACCGCCACACACACGCTCCTCACCACGCTGCACACCACCACCGCCCTCCCCTGGTGCACGCTCATCCCGCTCACCGCCATCCTCCTGCGCGCGCTCATCACCACCCCCACCACCATCTACTCCCGCCAGCGCGCCTTCAAGACGCTCGCCCTGCAGCCCCTCGTCTCCGCCTGGCAGCACCCCCTCGCGCGCGCCGCAAAAGCCACCACAAGTACCCCGCAGCAGTGGGAGGCCGCGACGCGCAAAGCGCTGCGCGGCAAGCGCGCCGAGATCCTAAAGCGCCATGGGTGCCAGCGGTGGAAGGCGTTTGCGGCGCCGCTGATGCAGCTGCCCGTGTGGGTTGCGGCGTCGGTCACGCTGCGGGGAATGACGGGGAGGGACGGGCTGCCGGAGTGGTGGCGCGGGAAGAATGCCTCCCCCGACACCCCCAATTCCACCCCCGACGCTCTCACCGACGCCCCCGCAGCCGACGCCGGCGCCGGCGCCCTTGACACCGTCACCGCCGCAGAACGACTGATCCCCCTCGAACCGACCTTCGCCACCGAAGGCGCGCTCTGGTTCCCAGACCTCCTGGACGCAGACCCACTGTTCCTCCTGCCAATGGCCTTCTCGTTCCTGATGTTTGCCAACATTGAGATGCAGAGCGCGCTGCACCCGCCGACCACGCGCACGCAGCGTGTGTTCACAAACACGCTGCGGGTGGTGCCACTAATGGCGCTGCCGTTGATCTTGGATATGCCGGCTGTAAGTTTTTCACCTCTTGGGGGCGGGGGCGGGGAGAGATGGATGGCTAATAGGATATATATATGTGTGTGTGTATAGGCGTTAACGCTCTACTGGGCCACATCCGCCGCATACTCGCTTGTGCAGAACGTGGTACTCTCGGTCGCCATGCCGCGCCCGGAGGAGGTCAAGGCGTGTAAGTTTGTGAATCCGTATACGGTGGGGGACGCTGTTGAGACTACAGCGGCGACGCCGGTGGAGGTGCGGAAGGCGGTGTAGATATGTATGTAGGGAATAAGAAGAATAGAAGGAGGAGAATAGAAGGTTGTTGTTGTTGTTGGGTGTTTTACTTTGATTTTGTGGGATATGGGCTTGCAATTGCTAGACACCCCTCCGGGGACTCTCCATGGTCCGTGGGCTTTAGATGTTGCTTTCTGGTGAAGAATTGCGGACACTGGTCGTTGATACAATTGGGGCTTCTGTAGATAAACACCCACATGTATTACGGGTTGTCAAAATTAACCAGACACTGCGTTACAACCACCCAAACCAGATAGAGCACAGTAACTAACCTTCAAATACTCACGATTAAACCCATTTTCAAATTCGAGATGATACAATTATAGAGAAGTACAGATCTAACATTTCTTGACTTTTCCAGCTGTGGTTGTGTTGCAAGGCGACGTTGAGGTTGCATTCCATACAAAATTTTGACAACCCGCAATACTTGCACCCACCAGACACCAGTCTAGACTCGGTAAATCGATTGCCATCACGAGCGCTGACTCGGCGCGGACCAAAACACCGAGTCAGAAACCATGAAGCGTCTCTCTCTACCCATTACATTACCAATTGCCTACAAGTACTTTCTGCGTGAAACCACGTATGTAGATAGTTACTTCCAAAGTCTTCTAATATGTACTACTACTGTCGTTCGGTTTTCCGTACTTTTTCCTCAATTGAAGCACATACAACCAAAGCATTTTCAACTCGCGGTCGCGCGGTGGTTCCCCTAGTACATGTACTCTACTACGCGTGTGTGGATTACTATTTGCCGTGATTGCCGTTGGGGTGATCCATGTGAAGTCTGCTCTGCCTTGTCCAGCAGGGAGATGGACGCATGTGCTCGAGCACCAGATATCACTCACAGTCACCAACACAGTCACTCACTCGGCCCCCACGCGCCATTGACTTAGCGCATGGGACCCTTCCAGAGCTAGAGCCCTTCCCAAGTACAGTGACAGAAACATGGATAAAACGACTACCGCAATCTTTGACAATGCCGTACCACTGCCGTACCACTACCGTATACTTCGTTAAAATACGGAGATAAAGCGGCACATTCTCACAATACCGTACTGATGCGGTATCAGATTTACCCCCATTTCTGATACTGTATGTAACTACATGTATTTAGTTTAACTTTGATCTATCCGGCGATAGAACGCCCGCTATAGCTTACGGGAAGGCGTCACTCACTTCTATTCTGCTTAGGACCTAGGTGGTAGCACTCACGGACCTCACAGGCCAGTACCTGCCCCGTGCAGACACACGACAAAATCCCAACCACCAACCCAGCTCACACAGTTGCAGATAGAGCAGATAGAAGATAGAAAAGAGTAGAAGACAGTGCCTATGGAGCACACACGTCTAGCTCTCGATCCTCTAATCCATCTGTACGCAGCCAAAGCGCATCCAACTATCGTGAAGCACCCATCTCAGCCAACACGATTCCGAGATGCCCAGGCTGAGTAACTACATATGTACATCGGAAGAGATGATTCGCGGTATGTAGCCAGCTGCTTCATTCCCGATGGTAATCGCTCACTCTATCATAGCCATCATAGTATGTCCCAAGTAGAGTACGTGTATGTAGAGATGAGAGAAAGCGGGGCGTGGATGGACACCGTTTTAACGCGCTGCTGTGACGTATTTGTGCATGCATGTGCATAATGAGTACCATCGGCTGGAATTTAAGCATCGCCCTTGCTCTAGCTCGAATCGGCCTTCTCCGTTACACAAACCTGTGTCGGCGTATACAATACCTTGATTCTCTACTTTACTCTACATTCTGCGCATCGATCTTCCCGTCTACACTTATGTGTGCCCGCAGATCACAGGACCACCTATGTTCCATACCTACATCCTGCTTTTACAAAGTATGCTGCCCCGTCAGGTGCGCGATTTGAGAAGAGTTAGCCAATACACTGGAGGGCCGTGGCCATTGAGCCTCATATATATTGCACCCTCATAGAGTATACTCACCCTTAATCAAGTCCTGAGAATTCTTGGTAGCAACGACCTCACAGCACTTCTCAGGATTTAATTAACGCGCGGGTATTGCATCCTCATAGTATACGGTACTGCACTCTACGTACTGTATGGAAAGGCTCTAGATCTAAATATTATATACACGTGTTCATTTTAAACATCAAGGCATTGGGCTACAAGAAATTGGTCTAGAAATCGATCTTCTATATACATGTTTATAAGAACTGATCGCAGATTGATTCACAGGTCATCACTCGACCCGGACTTAACAACTACATGTATCGCACCATGTGAATTAAACACTCACAATATATGTAGCCTAACAATCATCACAAAATAAAACTGGCTGATGATCACCGCTCAGGCCTATCTCCTTCCTCCTCTTGATCAGGCATCAAGATCCCCAACTCCTCCTGCTCAACATCAATCCCCCTCTCCCTCAGCGCATTCAAAACCTCCTGATCCGACGGCTGCTGCCCCGCAGCGTGATCCAAGTGTGGGAACAAGCTTCTCAGAAGCTCTCTAAACAACCCCGCAGCCCCCACAGCACTGTGACCTTCTATTGCGCCGGGCGCAGTATCCGGTATATCCACCGAGTAACTCCTGATATCGCCGGACGGCGGCAGTGGATCATGCCCCGGGCTTTCACGCCTTGTAAACCCCCGTGGCAGCAGCGCAGTAACACCCGGGATATCCGCCACGAGGACATGGCGCGCAACATCCAGCGATACGCCCTCGATGACCTCCTGTCCTTCTGTTTCCTGTGGTTTCAACAGAGACTTTTTGGGGAGGTTGTAGATGGTGCTTGCGACGTCTATCAGCAAGCGTGTTGCTTCCGGCTCTTTCCAGAGATCCCGCGAGCGGGAGGCGTATAGCTCCGCCAGTAGCGGCTGCAGTTTATCTCCCTCTGGCGGCAATGCCCCCCAGAGGGCAGGTGGGAGGTCGTTCTCAATGTTCAATTCCGCGTATAGGCGGGTGACAACCCATGGGAATTTCGTCATTGCTTTCGCCAGATACTCCCTTGCTGCAGTGTCCTGGTCGAGTTGCTTATATGCCAACGCGGTGGAGTAAGCCATGTTAGGGAGATTAGTATACAGCTCTCTGAACGTGGGATGTCCAACGAGTGCAAGGAGATGCTCGGGCTGTCGAGCCTTCAGGGAGATAAAGTCGATGCATAACCTCATCTGGTATGGATCTCCCTCCGGATCCAAAGCTAGGAGTAAGCGTGCGAATTCTTCGGCGGTACGCCAGGTCCCGCGCATCTGAAGATTCCGCAGATAACGCCATGAGCAAAGCCAGAACTCACGGTTCTCAGGGTAGAGAAACGAGAGACGGGCGTTTCCTTCGGATATCTTCGACTGAAATGTAGAGTGGAGAGAACGTCCAAATGTGAATAGGGCACGCTCAAGAAGGTCGCCAGAAATTGTGTGGTCTCGTTGCTGGGCAAAAATTTCGGAGGCTTGGAGTAGAGTAGAGACATGGTAAGGATTATGTTGCATTAACTGTATCAGACGGTTCGGGTCTTGTTGGGCCTGAAGTTAGAATAATTTCCAACGTGTGTTTTTATAAGAAAGAACATACCCATTGATGCAACACACATCATAAACTGTTTTTGTACGTCCTGATATGCTCTAGAATGTACAAACCTGAATTCTGTAACATTGTCGCTGTCTGTCGATACAGTCTCCATCCCTAAACCTCCACTGCTAGCAACGGGCCACTCTTCCTTGGCCTGAACGAAAGTGTTCTTCCTCCCGGTTAGCCCTCTCGCAGCTCTCTTACGTCCACCTGTGCCATGTTCTTCAGCTCCATCTATTGCCACCCTGCCAAAAAGCCGCCGCATTTCGTTTGCAGCATCAAAATTCCTTGGATCCACCCGTAGGATCTCCGATAACCGCTTACCCTCGTCGACACGAGTATCCGGCGTCTCCCCAGAATTTTTGTGTTGAAGATTCAATATCCTGAGCGCAGCGTCGATCTCATCCTCGCCTGCGTTCTGCACTGGCGGTGCAGATTTGGACTTACCCTTCTTCTTCTTTTTCTTCTTCTTTGATGATGCACTCGTCCCCTCCTCCTCCTGCTTCGGTATTATTGGCTTTTCCACCGCTACTTCCTCCTCGTCGTCTTCGTCCTCTGGCTCGTCTTCTCCGCCAAGGAGGGCAAATAGGCTTGGTTTCTGTGGCGGGGGTGCGTCATCGTCCTGCTCTTCGTCGTCTTGGGTTGTATTCTCGGGCTTCTGTGAGAGCGCTGCAAGCTCGCGTTCGCGGAGAGCCTTGCGGAGAGCTCGGCCGGACATATTAAGTTGCGATGGGATCTGATGTCTTGGTGTTATAATTCGATGCGAGATGTTGGGTGTGAAGGGCTACGCTTTGTGGCTAGATAGCTAGCCACTACGTATTCGGGTGAACTGGAAGCCGGGTAACACACTATTGTACCTATTACGCAGTAGGGCAATTGTCTCACCTTAGCATGCATCTGCGCATGCCTGCTGCAGCCAGGCAGTCGCGAATAGAAAACCTAGGATGTATGTAGGTATGTAGTACCATACGAGCACCACAAAGCAAAAAAAAAGCGGGGTTCCCACTACAACTATATCACTGGCGCAATTGCGTACAAACACTACCGTGAGCTGAGAATATATATCGACTTAAGAGCTAGCTATACCGGCTACATAGTTTAAAGCTTTGTTGACTATCCGATTTCCCTGGCCGGCCTATAATACTTTCAGTACTCATACGTCTAGTCCCGGGGTTCCTACGTGTTGACTATCCTAGTCTTGAGTAATCATGTCGTCTTCCGGTGGAAAGGACCCGACCAAAAACTCGGGTATGGTCTTTCATAGCGTGATCGGTTTAAGTGTTCAGACGTAGCTTATACAGAAGTCAATTAGAAGATACGTCAAAAAGGTCCAGATTTCTCAGAAAACCAAAAGAAGCGTGGAATAGGTTTAGGTCCAAATCTCCGGACCCCAAAAGGTCATCGCAAACTACATTACCAGATGGCTCCCCAGTTGTAGCAGGGCCTTCAAACATGCGTATTACTACACCCGCGGAAAGTACTGAAACACAAACACCCACGGCCAGCAGCCCCCCCAGTACTGTGCTGTCCACGAAGTGTCCCGGAGAGCAGACTAGCACACCCAAATCAGCTCTTCCGGGTACTGGCCCAGCAATCACCAAAGACGTTTCCACTCCAGTTCCCGTATCTACAGGCCCTCCTAAACCCCCGTGAGAATCCCATGATATTTCCAAATATAAACTGAAGCCGTATAAGAAGCTTACATGGAATATAGTAATAAGCCCTTGCCATGGGAAAAGGCAATCCAAAACCTGCCCGCTCAAAGTCAAAAAGAATTCGACTTTCATAATTCGGATGGTCTCCTCAAGGTCCTTGATGATGTTCTGAAAGCAACTGAGACAGCGAGAGAGACCTGTCGGGAGAGGATGTGGAAAATTAAGTGGAAAGGAAAGAATATTGTCCTCCGGGATGTCGCGGACAAGACAATTGAATGGGTCAACAAATTCAAGACAGTGGGAAATATCATTGCTCAAGGTGATCCAGTTCATGCTGCGATACCCTGGGTACCAGTTAGATATCTCATAGAGGTTTGTTCAATGATTTATACATGCATTGTCCACACTTTTTTAAAACCCCCGAGTTCAAATTTTGAACTATTGGCAGCCGATATTAATAAAGAATCAAGATCTTCATGATTCTAAATCAGATACATGTGTTATCAATCTGCCAATAACTTGATATTTGAATTCGAGGTTTGAAAATGGGTGTGGCCAATTATGCGCTCTGTTCTTCCATTATTATTACCCTCATAATTAGATGATGTAACTGATGGCATGATAGTTTATTATCAAAGACCACCAAAAGATGGGCGAGATGTTAGTGGGGCTCGAAGTAATCACCAACCTTATGGGAAGATGTGCCATATACGAGGAGTTATATCTCGGAACTGGTTTCGATACTGCCCAACGGGTAGAAGAAGCCTTGGTTGTGCTATATGCCGATATGTTGACTTATATGATCAACGCTAAACATTACTATGCCGAAAATACTATCGGTAAGATTTTTTTGAGCCTCTTATAAAGAAATATTTAAACCCTGGCCTATATCTAAGTTACGTAATAGTCCGCATTGCATGGGGTGTTTTAGATACCGATGGACCAGCAGAAGCTTTGGCAGCACTTCAGGCAAAAGAGTCTAAAGTCTTTCAGGAGTCACATCTCGCAGAAGCCAAAAGTAAGCTTCTTGGCCTACTGATTGAGAATTTCATATAGGAATAGGGGTGCTAACAAGAGAGCATTGCTACACAGATCAGAACGCTGCAAACATGATAGCTGAAGGTTCTATATTATACTCAGAATCGAGATCGGTCTGTGACAATCAATATCCTTACTTACTATTTTTTTTTTTTATAGAAAGGTACAAAGAACTTCAGATGCTACTGAACGAATTCAGAATGCCTATTGTAAGGATCGAAAGAAACCTAGAAACTCTCATCGATGGGCTAGAAGGTGAATCTTGCTTTCCAGTTATAATGTACGGAGTCTTCAACTAATTCTTCGACCCCCACTCGTTATTTCCCATCAGATTCCAAACGAGAAAAGATACTCGATTGGATATCGAAAACTCCATATACAAAATATCACCGAACCGCAAAAAAAAATCGGAAGGAAGGAACCTGTGAGTGGCTTCTCGAGGGTGATAGATTCCGCGAATGGCAATCTTCAAGTTCCTCGACTCTTCTTTGGCTACGTGGTGATCGTAAGATATACCCCACGGAAATCTCTTTGATATCTGATATCTAACTCAATTCTATCTCTAGCTGGCGCAGGAAAAACAACACTCACGTAAATTCTCCGAGTATTACTCCCAACTACCTATGATTCGTGCTAAGAAGATACAACTGTAGCTCAATGGTGGTAGACGCCATAGATCAAAAACAAAGTGCGTCGAAGTTCGATGAAGCCGTTGCCTATTTCTATTGCAAACGAGGCGAGGGTTTGTTAAATGACCCAACAGAAATCATGCGATCCATATTAAGACAATTATCTTTCAAAGGCCCCCAAAATTCTCTGCAGAAACCAGTGGTTGCAGTATATGAGGAGAGCAGAGAGGGAAACAAACTTGATGACGGAATAGGAATTGAAAAATGCGTCAGTTTGATCGTCACTCTCATCAATTCGAATCTACATACCACTATCATCATTGATGCTTTAGATGAGTGTAATATCGAGAGCCGATACGAATTATTCCAAGGATTGAAAAAGTTACTTGATGGTTCCTCAAGCTTAGTCAAGATCTTTATTTCTAGTAGAAACGACGACGATATCAAATTTCAGTTTGAAAGTGCGCCAAATATCTATATAGAGGAGACGGATAACGCCACGGATATTAGACGGTATATTAACGAAGAGCTAAGTGGGTGCATTGCGGGTGGGAGGCTGTTGCGAGGTAAAGTTGATGGTTCATTAAAGGAGCTTATAATCTCCAAACTGCTTGAGAAGGCTCATGGAATGTATTTTACCCGACAAAAGCCATCTATATATATACCAGAAGATTTATATTTACTAAGTCCTGTTTCTATAGGTTTTTGTGGGTAGAGCTGCAGATTAAAGAACTTTGTGCTCTGAGACTCGAGAAAGACGTCAGGGAAATGTTGGACAACTTTCCAAGCTCGCTCGAAGAAACCTATAAAGATATCTATGAGCGTATACAGCGCACGAAGGGGACCACTCCCAAGATCGCCGAAACCGCACTCATGTGGGTCCTGTGCTCCTGTCGGCCACTTTCGCCAGAAGAATTAACCGCCTTGATTTCCCTACAGTTAAAATGTGTTCCCGCGATCGACATCGATGTTTTGTTGGACATGTGCAACAACTTCTTAAGATTGGACCAACAATTTAATGTCGTACGGTTCTTTCACCTATCTGTCGAGGAATATTTTGAAAAGGAAACTTTCTTCACTGTACTTGAGGCCAATGCCATGGTTGCGGAGGCATCTCTTTCCATATTAAGCGATTTGGATAAATTCATCCAGCACACAAAGGAATATCCAACATTTTACTGGATGATTCATTTTCAACGATGCTCCAAGAAAGGTCCCGAGCATAATATTTGGGGTTTGCTGCGTGTCTTCTTTGGGCCACTCCAGAAACCCAGTGCGGCGTATATCTCCTGGGTGGAGAGCTTTGATAATCTCACGAGTACCCTGGATTACGACCATGGTATTGAAATTCCGTCGATGCATTGGAAGCAATATCGTGACAGTCAAAGAATTAACTTTGTTTTGCCCCTTCCATCCTGCGCCGCCTCGATGTTTGGATTCGGAGAAAAAATAAAGGATTGCTGGGATGATAAAGATATAGATCCTAAATTTCAAAGTCCAGCTGGTGACTCGCTCCTCTATTTGGCATCAGAATATGGGCACGAAGATGTCACATATATCCTACTAAAAAGAGGAGCAGATGTAAACGCGAGGGGTAATGAATATGGCAATGCACTACAGGCAGCGGCCTTCTGGGGGCATGAGAAGATCGTGCAGATGCTGCTGGACGGAGGGGCAGATGTAAGCGCTCTGGGTGGTATCCATGGCAGTGCACTACTAGCAGCGGCCTACATGAGGCATGAAAAGATCGTGCGGATGCTCCTGAGCGGAGGGGCAGATATAAACGATCAGTGTGGTGTCTATGGGAATGCACTACAGGCAGCGGCCCTCGGGGGGCACGAGAAGATCATGCAGATGCTGCTGGACGGAGAGGCAGATGTAAACGCTCAGGGTGGTTTCTATAGCAATGCATTACAAGCGGCGGCCAGCAGGGGGCATGAGAAGATCGTGCAGATGCTGCTGGATGTAGGGGCAGATGTAAACGCTAAGGGTAGCGATGGCAATGCACTACAGGCGGCGGCCTCCGAAGGGCATGAGAAGATCGTGCAGGTGCTGCTGGACAGAGGAGCAGATGTAAGCGCTCAGGATGGTGAATATGGCAGCGATGCACTACAGGCAGCGAGCCTCAGTGGGCATGAGAAGATAGTGCAGATTCTGCTGGATGTAGGGGCAAATGTAAACGCTCAGGGTGGTCAATATGGCAATGCACTACTAGCAGCGAGCCTCAGTGGGCATGAGAAGATCGTGGAGATGCTGCTGGATGTAGGGGCTGATTTGAACGCTCAGGGTAATGAATATGGCAATGCACTACAGGCAGCGGTCTTCGGGGGGCAAGAGAAGATCATGCAGACGCTGCTGGACGGAGGGGCAGACGTAAACGCTCGGGGTGGTTTCTATGGCAGCGCACTAGTGGCAGCGGCCTTCAGGGGGTATGGGAAGATTATGCAGATGCTGCTGGACGGAGGGGCAGATGTAAACGCTCAGGGTGGTGCATATGGCAATGCACTACAAGCAGCGGCTGACAAGGGGCATGAGGAGATCGTACAGATGCTGCTGGATGTAGGGGCAGATGTAAACGCTAAGGGTGGTGAATATGGCAGTGCACTACTAGCAGCAAGCCTCAGTGGGCATGAGAAGATAGTGCAGGTGCTGCTGGACGGAGGGGCAGATGTAAACGCTCAGGGTGGTTTCTATTATAGCAATGCATTACAGGCAGCGGCCGACAAGGGGTATGAGGAGATCGTGCAGATGCTGCTGGACGGAGGGGCAGATGTAAACGCTCAGGGTGGTTTCTATGGCAATGCACTACAGGCAGCGGCCGACAAGGGGTATGAGGAGATCGTGCAGATGCTGCTGGATGTAGGGGCCGATTTGAACGCTCAGGGTAGCGATGGCAATGCACTACAGGCGGCGGCCTCCGAAGGGCATGAGAAGATCGATATCGGGCAGGTGCTGCTGGACAGAGGAGCAGATGTAAGCGCTCAGGGTGGTTTCTATGGCAATGCATTACAGGCAGCGGTCTTCGGGGGGTATGAGAAGATCATGCAGCTGCTACTAGACCGAGGGGCAGACGTAAACGCTCAGGGTGGTGAATATGGCAATGCACTACAGGCAGCGGTCTTCTGGGGGCATGAGAAGATCATGCAGACGCTGCTGGACGGAGGGGCAGATGTAAACGCTCAGGGTGGTTTCTATGGCAATGCACTACAGGCAGCGGCCGGCAAGGGGTATGAGGAGATCGTGCAGATGCTGCTGGACGGAGGGGCAGATGTAAACGCTCAGGGTGGTGACTTTGGCAGTGCGCTACAGGCAGCGGCCTATGGGGGGCATGAAAAGATCGTTCAGATGCTGCTGGACACAGGGGCAGATGTAAACGCTCAGGGTAGTGAATATGGCAATGCGCTATCTACAGTGGCCCACTGGGGGTCTAAGAAGATCGCGCAGATGCTTTTGGACGTAGGGGCAGATGTAAACGCTCAAGGTGGTCGCCATGGCAGTGCACTACAGGGAGCGGCCTACAGTGGGCATGAGGAGATCGTGCAGATGCTACTGGCCAGAGGGGCAGATGTAAACGCTCAGGGTGGTGAATCTGGCAGTGTGCTACAGGCAGCGGCCTCTGAAGGGAATGAAAAGATCATTCAGATGCTGCTGGACGGAGGGGCAGATGTAAACGCTCAAGGTGGTTGCCATGGCAATGCACTACAGGTAGCGGCCGACAGGGGGAATGAGGAGGTCGTGCAGATTCTGCTGGCCAGAGGGGCAATATCTAATAAACATGGTAAGATCGCTCTCTTTCTTCATCTGTATAAGTAATAGATAGGTTCTTACCCAATCTTCAGAAACGCCGCGAACCTCAGACGAAAAAAGCTCTTCAGAGTGATCACGCCATGTAAGTTCCCCCTTACAGAACCCGCTGTAGCTCTCTCAGCCCTAACCAAGAGCTAATCGAGTATAAGTAGAGTTCATCCGGACGCTGTCTGGAATATTAGGGTTTCGTCGATATTTGATTGTTGAAGTGTTTGATTTCATCTATTTTCATTTATTTTTCGTTTTCTAAGATTGTACGGGGTGGTTTGCGAGGGCCAGGGAAACATGGAATTTTCTATTTACTTTCTTCACGATTACTGTATTTCGAGAAACATACCAAGACTGATCTCAACGCTGCAAGGCCTCTAACGAACATGGCACCGAGTGAGAAACCATGAAGCAATCACAAGCGCACTCCAAGTAAAACTACATTTACCACGTCATGGAGGGCATATTTAGTGTGGAGTCCAATTCAGTATCCATTCTCGTATGAAAATCCAGCCCAACAAGCCCACTACATCCTGAGCTTCACAAGACCGTATGAAAGTAGCGAGTGATAAACCATGACTCGTTGCCCAGGCAACACAAAGTATCTGCAACCACTACTAGTACCAGCAACCTCTACCAAACCATTCAACACCAAACCATTCAACTAATGGTATATTTGCTCTTCCAGAGCCCTTCCTCTATTCCGTAGCAAGAAATAATATACTCTATAACCACCCGAATATAAATAACCACGACCCACACATTTCTAGAAGCACGTCTCACCGACTCTCACAGCACAAATCTACATGCACAGAAGGAAAAAAATAAGATAACTCTTATTCGATCGATCCCAACCCCGCCAGCACCAACCCACAGACAGCCCCCTCAAGAATAATAAGAAGAAGAAGAAGAAGAAAAGCACCAAGTGCAGCGAATATAACATCATGTATATATAACCAATTGTGGAAGGGAAAAAGTAAAAAAAAAAAAAGGGTATGAGAACAGAATCCACGACACAGCTTATCGCTCACAATACGTCCCATGCACCAAACCACCAAACATTTCCTCTGGGGGAAAAAAAAGGTTTGGGAAAGATAAAGCTCCATAGCTAAACTAAAAAAAAGATAAAACGTACCATTCGATCATGAAATTCAACACAGCTCGATTCCATAAACATGAAAGTAAAGCCAAAAAGGAAAAAGGAAAAAGAAAGAAAAAAAGGAGAGAAAAGCAAAACCCACCCGCCGAACGCAGCCAAGAACGAAACCAAAAACAAAACAGTTAAAGCAAACCAGGCCAGTCAAGAAAAAGAAGAAACCGCGCAAGAAAAGGGAATAAAGAGTTAAACAGTTAGACAGTCACGATGCTTCCTGCGAAAGAGAAAAGAAAGAGAAAAGAAAAAGAACGGGAAAAAATGATACTTGTGAGAATTCACTCCTTCTACCCAAATAATTTGGCCCTGTTAAGACCAGCACTGCCGTTACTACCACTGCTACTACCGACTTGTATCCTTGGCAATCGCCCAATACAGCCCCTTAGTTCTTCCCATCCATATCCTTTCTACCTTTCTCCCGGGTATCTTCACGCTTCCCATAAACACCATTCCAGATACCCACACTGCTACTACCATCCCGCATACTCGCCCCATCCCCTCCTCTTCCTTCGCCGTCATCCCCATCTCCATTTACGCTCATGCTCCTCCTTCTATTTGTTGCATCGTCATCTTCATCATCATCCTCCTCTTCCTCCTCACCCCTAACCCACGCACTATTTCTCCTACTACTCCTTCCCAAATTGACACTCTCCCTGTTTCCAATGATTGTCATTCCCGCGTAGGGGCTGCTACACAACGGGCTTACTCCTGAAATTTCGCCCATGATGCTTCCGCTCCCGCCAGCATAATCCCTCATACTCCCTGCATAACTCATACTCGCTGCATCCCCTCCCCTTGCAGTGGTGAACGACGTGGATCCGTAAATGCTTCCCCTGTCCCCAGCTATACTCCTCCCAGTGTCGAAGTTTCCCGACAACACCGATAGTGGGAGCGACTCACGCGACCCACCCCAGAGCGAGGATGGCGCAAGGGCACGCACCGATGCATCGGTGTCCAGAGAGTGGCGGCGCCGTCTTTTGGATGAGGAGGCCAGAGTAAGGATCGAAGCATTATCGGTCAGGAGACCACCAGCGGTGGCAGTGGAGTAGTTGAGAGGGTGAAGCGAGCCGTTATTCATGGCCATCATTGGTCCTGGGCTTGTTGGCGGATTACCATTAGGAGACGAGGGGAACTGGTGCTGAAACAGCATTGGCGGAGCATTTGGGTTATGGTGGTGGGATGGGTGTGGGTTGTAATGCGGGTACGGATCGAGCATGGAGCCTGGCGCGGTGGACTGGATTGTCGTGAGTGTTGTAGTGAGAGAGCGGACCGACGGCGTCGGGGAGGAAAACGCAGAGGTAGTTGCTGTCGTCGCAGTTATCGCGGATGGCGCGGTGCGGCCGCGGGACCCCACCGATGGGGTTTGCGTGAGCGAGTGATCTCCGGTTGTGTCAGAAGAGACCGAAGCCGTGCTAGACAAAGAGTGAGTAGACCCATGATGGTTTAGGCCGAAAGAGATATGAGAGGGAGCCACTGCAGAGGCAGATATAGAGGGGGGTCCGCTCGCAGACTTTCCGCCTTTGTAAGGATAGTTTGTAGAGTATGCCGATTGGCCAGAACAGGCAGTTGAGAGACCATTTGCGGTCCGTGATTGGGAGGAAGAGGAGGCACTGTTGGTATGGTTCTTGAGAGAAGCGAGGCGCTTCATAAGGGAACCGAATGGCTTGCGACCCTTGCGGCGTTCGGCATTTCCTATCAACAAGGGACAGGCATTATTAGTTACTATCGCTAGTGGGGTCTATTATAGCGAGTGAACCCTACCAGCTGCGACATTAGTCTCCGTGGCAGGAGCCGGCTGTCGAGAAACGTCAGTAGTCATGATGATTCTTCTTCTTCTTGGAGATATCGACGTATATCGATATAGGCAACGACACCGTCGAGGGAGAGACGCGGGTGGAGAGTACGGTACCAGCCAGCAATCGGTGGTGTGATAGTGAGTTTGCGACGAGCGGAGGAGCTACAACTTCCCGTAGACGGGACGGGGCAGGGGCCAACGTCGACGGAAGGGCCAGTAAGGGGCGATCGATGCAAGAGAGACTGATAGCGATAACAGCGGAGTAGTAGTATTTGTGGATGTCACAGCAGAGTGAGCAGCGAGGTGCGGCAAGGGAGTGCTGGGGAGATGGAGGACAGCAGCAGTGAAAGTGTCGATGATGTGTACTAGTGTATGTATGCTGTATGTATGTGTGTGGTGTGTGTGTGGATGGATGTGTGTGGTGTGTGTGTGTAGTCCAGTCGTTTGGGGCGTGGCTGAGCGAGGAAGCATGAGTCTCGGACTCTCGGTGTCGGCTGAATAATCAGCGATATCCGAGACACCGATCTCTTCTTGGCAATATTTCTTCCATCACAGTCGCTCACTCGCAGTACTGTTCATGCCTTTTTGAGTAAATACGTTGATCGAGGCACGAAAGGGAAGTCCCCTACATAAGCGGGATGCACATTTGCTTTGAGAAAATGTGTTGTTTTTATATGAAGTATGTATTATGGGTTGTCCCGACGCCGGTGAAGAGTGATTGGCAACCTCGAGTACGTAGATGTAAGTTTTAGCTTGGTATCGTGGGAAACTGGGAAATGGGTCATTGACATACAAAATTTGGTTGTGAATAGATTTAGCTGTGACTAGGCCAAAACCTGACAATACTGGTAACAAGGATGTTAGAAAAGGCTTTTTCCTTCATTTATAGTTGTCCCTGCTGAAATCTACATGTAACTACCCCTCCTTGTAGAGAGTGTATAGCTTAGTTAGCACGTACCGCATCTACCATTACATGGCCTGCCCACACGTGGACACCAATCAATTACAGACTAAGACTTAAATAGGTGACTACTTGTATATAGATAAGTACATGTAGAGTAATACTCTACCTCCACTATACTACTCATGGCTGCCGTCCAAACAACACAAGACAATCGACACCCATACACAGTGGTAATAAAAAACAAGCACACACGAGGGAACTGCACCACTCTAGAGTTACCCCCCCAACACACACACACACACAAGCACACATGACCTTGAACGCCCAGATATAAACAAATCCAACCAAACCTTAACCCAATAGAACTCATTCATGACTATACCGAATTATCAGCGCATGAGAATGGCTTGCCACTCTGATCGTCGTGGATTGCTTTCCCGGAAGCGTAAAGGCCGCAGACCATCTAAACAACTTTTAGTGATGCCCCGTTAAGATCCACAGCAGAAACCACTTACGATAGTACCACCCATAAACATTATCGCCACATTGACAATTGTCAAGAAAGTTTTTTTCTTGTTTAAAAATAGCTTTCCCCTGTTCATATGGATCCAAAACCATCCACTTACACCATCTATCACAACTTCAGTAACCTAAAACATTGTAAAGGATAAGAGTCTAGCTACTCACAAGTGAACCAACTCACGAACAACGCACTCTATATACCATATCAGTAATCTTTATGGCTCAAAGCGTAAAAGGGAGCTCACAATCAATCCCAGCAAGTTATTGAAAATCGGCACCGCGCTCGCAATAATCCACGCAACCACCCAAAGAACCGTGATGATCCCAAGCCAAACAAAAGTTGCATACCAGCTACGGCTTCCAAGATGATCGGATCCTCGAAAGATCCGGACATAAATGTATTTCTAACGTACCGCCGCATCAGCATCTAGAACCACAGGTCCCCGGGGGGGATAAGAGGATACAAACAGCAGCAACATGTCCATTAATGACCCCAGCAATCACAATAGTGGGGATCGCAATGCCATAGGCAATCTTCTCTAGTAGCTTTGTGCTAGAGCTAAGGGCAGGACTGGTTACATCTTCGCCAGTGTAACGGTAAATCACAACCGCAGCGGTAAGGTAAAGAATAGTATCACTGATCTGTAGAGCGCACAATGCCTAAACGACAGTTAGAAATTTTTCAAAACGTAATAGGTGAAAAAGATCATGAAACCCAATACCTTTGGGTAATCGCGTGGGTCTTTCATCTCCGAGATAAAACTAAAGAATGCCAAATGTCCCGCTGTTCCCATCATCAGCTAACGCTTGGTCACTCTAAATAAGCCCAACACCCCATCAAGGGAAATTGTACCATATGCAAAGATAATATTGCTAACGGCTCCAAATGCCAAATAAAACGGAGTTCCGTCTTCAGGTACTACAAGTAGTGTTGGCCTGTTACCTGACACCCCAACACCAATCATGGTGATAAACACTGCGCCAAGAATGCTTGCAAAGCTTCCAATCGAAAGATAAGATACACTTTTCATAGTGCGTGGAAAGGTACAGATTAGAGATATCAAGAAGCCACAGATAGTAAATACTATAGTGCAAGCTCCGTGTCCGGTTACGACGTTTAGCATGATGGAAAATGTGAGGATGTGAGAGCCCATTACAAAAACTACAAAAAAAAAAAACCATTAGTTCATGATCAGAAGAAGGATTTTTTTCAGTAGGGGATATATAAACCAAGAAACAAAATCTGGGCGGTTGCAAAAAGCTCGCGACCAAAACCGCCCATGATGATTTCACCGGCTTCAGCAAAAGTATGAACTTGAGGCTTCAAAGACAACGACTGCATTAGCCTCCCTCTCAGAATTTGAAACATTGGGGGTTACAAACATATCGTAATTTGAATTGGCCAAGAACGTAGCCAGTGTATGTCGCAATTATACCAAGTCCGATAATCAATATACATCCACTGATAGAACACAGGGAATCTATGTCAACAATATCATAATTAAGCGACGAGGATATCCTCCCGGAAGTACCTACGGTACGAGCCCAATTGCCTTTAAAACAGAAGGCAGACTGAGAATTCCCAAAGATATGGTTTCCGCGATCATTATCATAGCTGTCTGCCTATTTGATGATTCCGTCCGCATTAACAAAAAAAACCGCACAGTTCACAAATAAGGACATTAGAATCCACAGCAAGACTTACCACCAGGTCATGGTCTTGAACTTTATGTCATTTCCCCCTTCATTTCCAAAAGGATCACGACCTTCCGGTGTCATCCTAGCGCTGTCGGACTGTCCTTGCCCGAGTTCAAGATAATCGTCGCCGGCACCGACTTCAATCTTATCACTATCAACCATTGCAATTGGTGGTAGACCTGTCGGTGTGTCTGATCTTGAAGGTGGCCCTTTATCTTCGTTCTGGTTGGGTAGCTGTAATTCTGGATTATTTGTTTTTGCTAAAATCATTTTTTTTTTTAATATGGAAAGATTTTGTACTTGAACCTCATGTGATTCGGCTGTGGGGTGGAAATAGGACTGGCCATTAGAAGGATGGTACCTGCAACGTATATACTAAATCCTGTCGTTGACGTATGTTTGGTAGCAATTTCCGCGCGGCACAATCAGTCGCGACTCTGGCGTTCTTCTGTTCTTCTCTGGCTACTAGTGGGAACTCTTGACAAGCTACATGTAGCTATCTACCTATGACATATTTTCCTACTAAACTCTAACCTAATAATTACGTACTACGCGGATGCATGAACATGTACATCAGTTACTCAGGTACATATATTAAGTACATGATTTCAGCGAGAGACGCAACAATTGAGGTCGATAAACCTTTTTATTCCTACATACATATCTCTCTATTTGACTGTTACGAACATAACCATAATCATGAGCAATAGCAAAACCAGCTAAATGGGGGGGGGGGGTTAATATTTCAAGCTCTAACTTCAATATAACCCTATGGCCACACCGGCGCAGTCGTGGAAACCTTATCAGTTATATGTGAATCCCCCCCTCTCATCACGATTTTGACAAGCACTTAAGTGCTGCGGGGGTAGGGATATCTCCTATCTGCAGGTGCATAATTATAACTATAGCTCTTTTTTTTCCGTCGGATTTTCTCGAAACTCGGAATACGATATGCACGTGTCATTCTGCTATTATATATCCGTGGATTTGTTCGTCTGAATTGATTGACCCCTCATTCAAACGACCGACAACTCTACCCCTCAATTCAAAGGACACCTCTCCAGATATATATTTTGATATTGCATTACATCATCACTACCATATCACTGCGATTGATCGTTCATGACTTACCAAACCACAAAAAGCTAGTGAACCTGATAATAGTACGTCTTAGCTACATGCATGTAATTAAATTAGTACGTCCGCATCTTTTTTTTCTTTCTATCTAGCCCCTAGTCTCGTATTCAGCCTGTACAGTTTGCTTTTTTGATTCTGCGCGCAAAACAGTCTAGGAACGAGACTAACCTAGCCCTAGGTACTAGGGTGTAGCGAAAAGTGATCAGAATCTGATAAGACAAATACACGTATTCACCGCAGCATTCACTTATCAGATTCTGATCACTTACCCTCAACACCCGGTACATACATGTATGTAGCTGTTGCATCAATTTCACCAATTACAAACACCCCCGGCAAACGCTAGCGAACTTCATCCATCCAAGCAAGGGATAGCGTTAAACCTACACTTCTTGGACGCAAATCGATCATTGACCCCCAACGAAAACCAATAGGTACAGCAATATAGTATACACGACCAAACCGAAAACACACAAGCATTTACATACTTCATTGATTGTTTTGCCAATCATACAGTTGTTGGAGGATTAGTGGATGGTTTTTAGAGCTAATACTTTGCCTACAGGACAAGTTACGAGAAGTCAGAGATTCCCATAAGACATCCTATATACATGTATGCTATGCAGTGCAGTGGCTGTATATAAATATAACCATCCTTAGCATAATCCAGACCAGCAATATTCAAGTCCTTAATACCTATAACTTATAATAATAACAATTCACATCATCATTTCCAATACTTGCTTTAGGGGCGTTGTCGATTGACGATTTCCTAAGTCACTACCACAATGTCCCTCAATAGGACGACAAGTTTTGCGGCGGGTTAGCCGACTGGTTAATGGCAAGTAACTAGGACGGGATATATTCAATTGCTAAAACGACAAAAAAAAAGAAGAAAAAAAAGAAAAGCCCATAACCACTCCTATAAAAAGAAACCCACCCCCAATCACAACCTACAATTTCGCCTCCTCCTTCCTCACCTCCGCCTCCATCCACTTACTCGCAGCCCTCCTACTCCTCGCGCACTCCACCTCACTCTCCGTCAACCCCCTCGCCTCCACGGCCGGATTATACCCCCTCCCGCCCGTCCTCTCCACCTCCTGCATCTCCGTCACCCCCATCTTCCTACTCGCCCCGCCATCCGCCCTCTTATACACCGTCACCACGACCGCTCCTCCCAGCCCCAAATTATGCTGCAACGCCGCCTCCACGCCCTCGACATTGCGCTCGCCCGCCTGGCCCCTTAGATGCCACACGAGCTCCGCGCACTGCGCCAGCCCCGTCGCGCCGAGCGGGTGCCCCTTCGAGATCAGGCCGCCGGACGGATTTATGACCACGCGGCCGCCGTAGGTGATGTCACCGCTGCGCACCATTTCGTGGGCCTTGCCGGGCGGGCAGAGACCGAGGCCGTCGATGGTGATGAGCTCGTTGGTGGAGAAGCAGTCGTGCAGCTCGACGAGCTTGATGGAGGAGGCGGAGACGCCGGCTTCGGCGAGCGCGGTGATTCCGGCGCGCTTGGTCATGTCGTAGCCGATAAGGTCGATGGCGGACTTTGAGTAGAGTGAGGGGGCGTCGCTGTTTGCGGGTGCGGTCAGTTAGTGTTCGGACACAATATATGGTGGGTGGGGATGGGTTAAGCGTACGTATTCATTGACTGCCCCGCGATCAGGATGGCTCTCGCCTTTAGTTCCGGATGCGCCTCGAGCCACTTATGCGACACCAACACCGCCGCCGCCGCGCCATCCGACGTCGGGCAGCACTGCAGCTTTGTCAGTGGCGCAAAGATCTCCGGCGACTTCATGATCTGCTCATGCGAATAGACGTCCTGGAACTGCGAATATGGGTTCCTCGCCGAATGCGCATGGTTGATCCTCGCAATCTCCGCAAAGTCCTCCGGTTTCGCGCCGTATTTCTCAATGTACTCGCGGCCGGCATTGCCAAACAGCTGTGCGGCACCGGGCTTCTTGGGCTCTATGCCGCGCGTGGCATTCATCATGATGTACGACTTGTCCATCGGCGACACACGGTCGTTGAAGAAGCTCTGCAGCGGGCCGGGGAACATCTTTTCGAAGCCAACGACGAGGGCGACATTGGCGGCGCCGTAGGCGAGGAATTGCCGGGCCATGTGCAGCCCCGTGGAGCCGGTAGAGCAGTTGTTGTTGACGTTGTAGACGGGGATTTGTGTCATTCCTATCATTGGTATGGCGATATTAGACACCGCCTACTATGAAGCTGAGGCTTCTTCTAGGAATGCAAGGCACAAACCGAATTGGTAGAATACGCGCTGGCCGCATGTCGAGTCGCCATAGGCGTAGCAGGCAATGCCTTGGTCAACGTCATCGTAGTTGACCCCGGCATCTACCATGGCCTTGATGCCAGCCTCGAATCCGAGCTCTGGGTAGTCGACTTTTCCACGGGGCTTGATGAACTTTGTCATGCCCACACCAAGGACATAGACGGGAGCTGGACCTGAAGCCATTGTAGGCAGGTAAAAGGTGTGTATCTTACTGGTGATGGTGAGAACGCTAGCTGGTACCCTCTGATAAGGTTGATATCCAACAGCAGAGGGATATATATAGAGCTAGAGAAAGATCGATATCGATAGTGATAATATGAGAGAGTTGGAGATTGAGAGAAGAGGTGAGCGAGAGATGCTCAGTGTCTTGTGAAATAACTAGAGTACCAGTATACAGTGACGATTATAAGAGGACAGAGCACAGCGAATAGCTATTTATGCAGCAGCTGGCTGGTCATGGCTCGGTTGGCCGCATCCGAATCTGCGGGGGGGGGAGAAGAAGGGGGGGTTTGTGTGGGAAATTGGAACGTGTGGTGGTCAAAAAAGACTGGGGAACGGAAAGGCTCGCTTACGGTTAGCAGAAGGTGGGGAAGGAAGGGAAGGGAAGGTGCTCTACGGTCGGTACATACGGTAAAGTGCGCAGGATGCTGAGAGAGATCGATGGCTGCTGAGCCGAGGCTCGACGAGAGATCGCCATAGCTACTTACATACAAATGTCAGGCAGCTCATGCATGTGTCTGTGTGTGCTCTTCTCTTCTTCACAGACCATCACTCTGTCTTGGTTAGATGAATTAGTAGATTAGTATACATACATACATCTATGTAAGTTATGTATGTACTCTACCTGTAGAGTCCACCATGCTCTACATGACCCCACACATCAAACGCAGGCAAGCAGGTGCCCCCATCCTTACACCTACATGCAGGGGTCTTCGTTCGAGGATGAATCCGGACATCTTTAGGCAGCTGGGATCATCGATGGCCGTGGGAGGCCGGAAGGGCTAGAGTAAAAAAGTATGTAGAAGAGTACGACGTAGAAGCCCATCATCTATAGAGCGCTATTCCCATCCCATCCCAATATCACCATCTCGCACAGTGTCCGCACCGCTGGTGGTCGCAGTTCTCGCAGTCAACCGTCGACATCTCTTCCTCGTTGCTACAGTTGCAGCATTTCCATATCGTAGCTGTAGTGCGCACGTACCGTACGGTCCTGCCCGTCAACAACTACAATAAACCCCCATCGATCAAGCAAAAGGGGAGCTAGTAAATTACCAATAATCGGCAGCAGCACGGGATACGCATCCTCGAGCGCGTGCTTGTGTTTATTTTCGAGACACATTCTTTCTTGTTGTCGACGACGTCAGCGTGCGAGATCTTCGCGGATACGGTTACTGGGGGAACAAGAAGAAAGCATCAAGTCGTGGTTTTTATAAACCATACACTCTGCTACTGACTAAGGGATCCCCCCCTCGGCGCCAGTGTGTGGGTGACTAGATTTATGCAAGGCCCATCCACTTTGAAACAGGACCTTTCGTTCGTTCGGCCAGCATATGAGTCCAGCTGCACCAGCTGTAATCACGTGCTGCAGACTGTTCTTTGTCTCTGGTGTCGATTGGACGAGTGCTGCAGGCCAAGCTTTGAGGCTTGAGTGGGGGAGGCTTCAGAGTCCAGGGCTCATGGGGCGTTGTGAAACAGCTGCTGCGGCCTTATTGGCTGCAGGGCCTTGCGTCCTTTGTGTAGGTTCAATTAAGTACTACTCCATAGAAAAAATGGCCATCTACATGTTAGTCAGTAATGGATCCCTGCTTACATGAGAGATCTTGATTACGAACATTAATCAGAATCTAGATCTTATTATTCAGGGCGTCGCAGTTTCATAAAAGACTGAAGAGAAGTACATGATTGATAATTAATCGAGAACAGAAGGAACAAGTTCCTTTTATAGTGAACAAAGACGTTGTAATTAGACACGTCTTATCAAGACAATCCTTGACACAGTACTAATATTAATGACAGATAGCAAAGACTACAAAACATTATTATCCGAACACGCTAGGCATAATACTTAGGGTCAGAATCGGGCGTTTGGATACCTGGCTTACAACTTCATTCCAAGAGACAGCTACCGGACCTTCATAAGTGATTACTGATACTTCTAGTCTGTCAGGTCTAGATCACTACATGTATGTATGTCGAGCCCTATAATGACTAAAGGCCCCATAACCCCCCGTGGATACGAGTGCTGAACGGATCGACAGCTGATATTCACACCAAATAACGACGCTGATTTGATCTAACTGGTAGACTGTCAATCATCTCCATATACTCTATACTCTAGATCTACTGACGCGTCTAGGGGTGTTATCTATGCAGGAGCGAGCTGGCATCCCAGCCCAATGGAATCAGCTCCAGGACCCTGGCAGGTGCTTTAGCCCATATATATATATATCTGCCAATCAACTTGAACGGTCTGACCGATTTTTTATATAAAAAAAAGCTAATTATACCATCCCAGCTCATTAATAAACCACTTAAGATGTCTCTCCTCGATCCCCAGCTACAGCCAAAGAGATCTTCTTATTTGCAACCAACATCAAGCATAACAAGTGCAAAAACTAACTGCCGCCCCAGATGGTTGCGAACAATCGGACTCTCAGGGCGAAGGGGGGGTTATAGTGTATGTACCGAACTGGCGGGGAATGTGCCCATGCTGTCTCAAAAGGTAGTGCGTGATGGGACTGTCCCGTGTAGTATGTTGGGTTTGAAGAGCCATGGTCCCAACTGTTGCGCAATACGTTGACAGCTACGGTCTAAAACTCGGGGCAACTTCACGCAGAAGTAGAGTTAGCCCGACACTCCACCCCCACTTTTACCTACGTCTTAGGCCACATTGAGACCCAAACCTCTCGCCAACCACAGGCTCAGCCAGACCAGACGAGACATCGTCTATTCAGTTGACGGGGAGTAGTTAAAAAACGGGGCAGAACATAGACGGGCAAGCCCACTCACCAACAGATAACCCGACTAGACACTAGTATCGTTGTCGCGGAATAATATAGCTGCTCGAGTAACCGTCCTCTTACATCTCCCCAGTCTCTGAGGACTACTACTGGTGAATTATGTTCCGGGCATTTTTTGAACAGAATCAGCAGCATGCTTTTTGCTGCGTCGATATCACCCGTTGGTGCCGTTTAGAAACCTGCAGTGTCCCAGATGGCCTATGTCATGGAATTAGAGTCTTTTATCCACACTCACTCGAAGGTTGAAAGATGGGAATCGAGGCAAAACGACCAGGATATTTGCATGAAAAGACCTAACCCTGAATTTTAGTGAGTTGAGGAAATATGATCTGTCTAATTTCTCAGAATTACGCTGAGAGAAGAATGAGTCCCGTCAGTTTATTGGTTCTTCCAGATTGAACTACTGCATATTCTTGCCTCCATTTGGCTTGTACATACAACCCCCGGTCGTTTTGCCTCGATACCCATCTTTCAACCTTCGAGTGAGCGTGGATAAAAGACTCTATTGATTTTGGGGTTGAACCTTTGTTATTGGGGCCTGTGGTCAAGTATGGCAGCGAAGCATGTGGATATATGAATGCTACCATCACTGCCAGATGTGCCTAGTGGGTTTATAAATATAACCTATCAGTGAGAAAAAAAACAGGCCCGTCGCGCTCCCATTGGAAATGTTTCTCGATAAGCAGCTACAGCGCTCCTGGGCGGTCGGTTTATCTGCAGCAGATGTTCCCGATATTGCGAAAGCCCTTGCGTAATAAGACACTGAAATAAAACCAGTACTAACGTTGACAGGAAAGAACTGTTGGCCCATAGTTGTGGGTAATTATTGGTATTAGGGAGATCATAATTATGATGCCTATCCCGGTCTTCTGGACACTTCTAGAATTATGACGGACATATATATCGCTTGGTACAAGGTTGCCCTTCCGTTGCTTGGCTGAAGAAGCTCAGAAGCACTTGATAAACACACTTCCAGTTCGGCCTTATCTACAACCTAGGTCTCTTACTTGCGTAATTACGCCAGGAGTAATGCATGTGTATCATGGCTTGAGGTGTTTCAGCCTTGTGATAACGTTAATCATATACGGGAGATAACGAAATTCTTCAGATCCGAAATCCAGATATCAAATTAAGAGAATAACTAAAGGGGATTGATATAAAGTGAAAAGATTCACAGTTTTTTCTAGCCTAGGATTGAGAGCTCCAGTGATGTCCAAGACATGTAGTCCCAGTATAGCGTAGAAGGATGGCCGCCGAATGGGCCGTGTTCCCAGATGGGCCAGAGCATAGCCTAGAACCGTTGTGGTCGTAGCGTTAAACATGAATTATCACTCGGTTTTGGCGTTTGACATTTTTTTTTGGTTTATTCACAAATTGCATTTGTAGTGTTGGACACGAGCCTATTCGAGACGAGCCAGCCTAATTTGGAGCTCGAGCTGGCTCGGATTGTTTGAATAAAAACTCGAGGTGTTTGAGCTCAGGAGCTAGGCTCGAGCCTAGAATCGAGTTTTCTCAATTTTTGGGTCGAGCTAGCTTGGGCTCGTAGGAAAGAGGGCTTGAGGCATTCGAGCTCAAAGATCGAGTCAGCTCGGCTTCGGCCCAACACTATGCATTTGGTGTTTGGCATCTTGTTGCGAGGATTGAGGATCAATGTACAAGGCTATTAGTCGATTGATTTCTAGTCGATCAATTGGGGAATCTTTACCTGCTTTTTATGGTGTGCTTTAATTCCAATCCACGAACTGGACTGCAAGTTATAAAACTGGTTCAATGAACATACCATGACCAGCTATAGCCACAAAATTCAAAACAGTTAATATATAATCCATTTACAAAAGATTTCTGGCACAAAGGTACGTGTATGCATCTACCGATCTTTTTAACAGTGCCTTTCTAACTAACACACTTACAGAACGCTTTTTTAATACCTATTTCAGAATTACTAATGAGTACTTAATAGTTAGCCTGCCCCGAAAATTCTGCAGTTAACGATCACAGATTCTAGTAGGTTATTTTTGCTGTCATCTAAGCTAAAATCGATCGATTAATCATGTCCTCGACTAGCTATCAATAAGCAATAAGCCAGGGCTTAATATAAAACTGTAACTGATTGGCGTATTCCTTTGGTGTGCACTGTAGGTGGTGAAAATAGTCATGAGGGACATAATATTAGGTATACTTGAGATATAAAGTAGGGCATATGGGAAGGGTAATTCGTTAGAATAAAAGAAGTGAATTCCCATGTTGAACGTAGAAAAGAAAATCAGTAAACCTTAATTCATCCCTATTACGTATACATTAACCGTTGAGGGATCTATAGGTTACGTGTAACTTAGTACTAGTTCCTATCATTAACGAGCCGCTCTCTTACGTTAGGAGGGACTAAAAATGAGAAGAGGATAACTTTAATACTATGGGGAACGTGATCAATGAAGGCAACAGTAAAAGCAAGGTTAGGAGATATTTTTACAATAGAAATTCTTCTTAAATTAAATATTCAATATTTTTTTTCTTACCCAATTGCTTCAAGTTTTGAGAATATCGATTCATCTGTTTGTATTAACCACTAGTGAAGCTTGTTGTTCATTCAAAAAATAAAATTCTATGGAAAGATGTCGAATGAACACTTGCCACTACCTTAGCTGTTACATGTACTTACATTTGTCATGTACATCTTACACTTAACCTTTTTTCTTTTGACCATTCAACTTATACCCGACACTTATTCCCCACGTTCTTCTTCCCCTTTCCAACTTCAATTTTCATCAAGTATTTCATCCACCATATCTCTCTGGCTTCAGTGTGTACTCACATCAATTTTAATAGTACAGATGTTGAATCAATAGTTAAATCACATTTCACTACACCACCGGAGCAGCAGAGACGGTTCCTGCTGAGTTATAATTTCAAACCTCATACCCACCTTGATGTCATCTAATAAACAGTAAGTATATGATTTCGATCTATTGGCTTTAACAGTATGAAGTCCCTTCATAAAGTACTATTGTGGGTTTCCTCTCGATACCATCATGGTTTCTTTTGTGGATGATCCATTTCAGACACTGACATCTATAGGGAAGATAGACGACTCCAACCTTTGGCTTGCTTGTTGCTATCAACCCCTTCTGAAGTTTTCGTGAACTTAGTACCATGACTCTCTACATTCGAGCAGCTGTTTGGATAGACTGCAATGTGGGGCCGTCGAGGACAGGTATGAACAAAATTATCTTTCTTCATCTTCTATTCCTTTCATACAAACCTTTATTACATTACTTCACCGAGTAATTACCCTTTATCGAAATAGAAGCTTGAGCACGGCCACTGATTCCTGGGCACGATGGATACAAGGCCAAAGATTTTAAGTAATAGGATGAAAAGTGAAGTTAAGTGCACCAATGATCCAAAACCGTTAAGGCCCTTGTATGGTTTAAGTGCCGCTACTTTCACTGATTCATCTACTCCGACCCTGTAGGACTTAGGGCCGAACCCGTTCACCCACAGGCCCAACTACCACCAATTTCCTTCTCAAATACCTCAATCAGAATAGAGATAATCTCTACGCCGTTACGGTGGCTTTCGGTTGGTTCGATAATCTGTCTTAAATATTCCATGCAGGTTTCTGGGTCGAGTGATATATCATGCACAAAACTACATGTGCGCAAGTACCAACACCATCTTCCTCCCCGATGTCTTACCCGTGCCGGCGCCTGGCATCTACTAATTTTCTAAAACGGCTGGAGCGCTTGAAAGCTCAGATATTCTTGGCAAACGGGCCAGAAAAGTATGCACTCAAATACTTGTCATTTCTTGGCAAACAAGAGAGACGTATGAGTTAGACCAGAAATGGTCTAGCAATGTGTGTGCCAATGATCCTGGGAGTGGATTTAGAAATTTTGGTGCACCAAGAATACCACGGCGTTGTCGTGACGTCAATCGTGAGTATAAGTGGAAATAATGACAGCGATCGTTGAACTGAGTTATATATCGCCAGATAATTGGTAGAAACGCTAGGAAAAAGCAATTGAAAGATATGTAGGTCGATAAAGTTCAAAAAATATCTGTGTGATAAGGAGCTAACTACTGAGCCTGTAGGTCGATATACACTTTGAGCGTTATCCCCTGCCTCTGGTGGTGGGTACTCTGGGTCTATGAACGACCATATGTTGTAGGAAACTCACATCGATGAACATTTCTTCCTCGGGCGAGCGGGGTGAGAAGAAGGTTTATTATGATTATCTTAGAAATCGACCGGAGTTGGGTATCCGGTCAACGACTGAGGGGAGTACCTACACTTTACGAGGCAGGCAGACAAGACAAGGTCTTGGAGAATATGCGGAAAGATTTGAAATGGTCATCCTAACCGAAGAACAAATCATTAACCCGTCCAAATAGTAATTTATGTTGTCTCGAAACGTCGATAAAAACGACAATCATCTTCCAGGATTATGACGGTGGTGTTGGGGGGTGTTTCCTTTCAACTCACTCGGCATATCCCATCCGCCCGCTCGCAGGATCAACAATGAGCTACGCTAGGTACAGCATCAAGGATCGTCGGGGGGTTGGATTGATGGCTGTTGTCATAAAGCAGCATTGTCTGGTTCGCTAAGGATTTCCTCTTTCTGTGTATCCGGTAATTGTTTCCTTTACTCTAATTTTCGGCCGGCGAGTTAATGTGTTGAGTTGACAGGTTATTACTCGTACGGTAACGTAGTGCCGATATTCGAACTGTAAAGTTAATCCTGGAGGCATCGGGAAGGCCACCCCAATCATGGTATGATTGTCATTACCACGCCATCCCGGCGGGTGGCTGCTTTTGATCGCCGCACCGTCACTCCACTTCGCAGAGATGGCACAGTACCAGTACTCCTGTACCCTGCCTCGAACTGGAACAACCTAACTAGGATAGGTGTCTCGGCACAAAAAACTTATCAGCACAGCGAGTTTATTTGGTTCTGATACCTCCCAAGACAACATAATTCCAGTTCCCACGTAACTGGAGTAGGAGTACATGAGTTGTGATGACATGTCAAATCCCGGGATCAGTCCAAATCCCATTTAACCAACCAACCTAATGAAGCATATTTCAAACCCTGGAGAAAAGAATGGAATTAATAGAGCCAATCTAAAGATAGGTAAATTAAAGCACACAATTTTATACCCCCGAGAGAAATTCCGCAAAGCCAAGAGATTCGAGAAGAAAGCCCAGAAATTCGAGGTGAGAAATCTAGCCAAGTAAAACAGAGAAAAAATTCAAAGCTAATCATCCCAATCACTCCTCATAACAGACAGAGACATGCAGCAAAAAATGGACCATGATTTTTTTGGAAAGAGTCGAAGGTACCTTTGTTCCTCCTTCCCCACACCTTTTCAATAACCCCACCTTTCCTTCGACCTTCATGAAAAAGAAAACTCCACGTGAGTATATACCCTAAATGAAAGAAAATATGACACAAGAAGGGAAAAATTAATAGTTACAGCGAATGATCATTCAAAATACAAATCCTCACAAAACCCCATACGCACCCTGCTACACCAAAGCTTCTCCTATACCCATAGGCCAGATGAAAGGTAAAAACAAACGTAATAAAAAAAACACCCAGAGACAGATGGGAAACGAAGAATTATGCACTAAGAAAGTCCAAGTAGATCCAGTCCTTGTCATGAAGAGATAAAAAATGAAAAATGCATCAACCTTCGTCATGAGAAAAAGAAATAAGACAAAATGCCACCAAACATACCCAGTTATAACACAAAAAAAGTCCTTCCCACCTTCCCCCCAAAGCAGAAAAATAATGAATAAAAAGAAAACCCTTATAGTACCAAGATGCAAAGAATCCCAAATGCAAAGCAAAAAAAAAAAATCGAGCCTGTGAATAAGGCAAATATCGGTATATGTTAAAATCAAAGAAATGTATGTTGTCGTATCACTCGGTCACTGTCTTCTCTTTGGTCCTTCCTCGCTGACCGCTTCTCGAGCTCTTCTCTTTCACAGTGCCACTACTGCTTCGGCTTCTTCTCCTGGTACGTGGAGGAGTCTCGGCGGGACGGTCAATGGGCTTCCGCGAAAGCTCAGCCACAGTAACGCTTTCGCTACGTGGCTTGGTGGTCTTACGCGGCGGCAGCACAAAGCCCCCATCACTTTCCTCGCCCTCGTCACCGCCATCGTCCTCTTCATGGGCAGCTTCGTCTACTTCCTCATCAATGTCGAAATTTTGGTATTTATTAAAGTTTTCGCGATAGGGGGTTCCTGGGCGCTCTCTGCGCAGGTATTCATATATGCCGTTTTCGCTCATGGGTTCTTCCTCCATTAGACCGGCAATTGAAGTTTTACGGGAGTATCGACTGTAGTAATCACTGCTGATCGAGCTGGATTCAGAAAGAACACTGGGCACTGAGGGGAAACTTGTCGAGTTTGTCAAACTGGAACCTGCAGTTGTTGCGAACTGTTCCTCGCTTGAGGATGACACAAGATGGCTATCGGGATTTCCATGGTGCGGTAGCACCGATGGGGCCACATTATCGTCAAAAAAGCCGCTCCGGACTTTACCATCGATTGCAATGGGTGGTGTTGGGGAATCCGTAGTTGAGAAATAGTAATTTTCCTTTGTCCATCCAGGTGCAACGGTAGAGCTCGGTTGCGAGTACATTTCCCGTTCTTCAACGCGAAGCATCCGCTTCTGCTGGTCTCGACGCCAGATACTCTCCATGGAAACATTATCGTCAGGGCTAGGAGGACAAGGCTGATCTTCATCTACTGCTAAAGAACTGAGTTTACGTCTGACTTCCTCTGCTCGGCTCATTCTGCTCCCTCCTGGTGAAAAACGAGGCGATGAGTCTAGTGGAATTGTGGCTTCGATTTGCTCGCAAGTATATGAGTGCCGTCTATATTGGGGAATCTGCACTTGCAGCGAATGATGTGTATATGCATAGAAGGAATGATCGCCACGCAAATGTCCAGCAAGTGCATCTCTAGCCCTCAACGGGCTCCCTTCCCTGCTAATGGGATCTTTCATTCTATCTCCATTCTCAGAAGATAATCCACCACTTCTCATCCTGCCCACAATCCTTTTCACATCCCTAAAGAGTCCCCCACTTCCGTGCTGTGGCGACGCAACAGCTGGAGCACTTTCGCCCTTGATATCACTAAACCGAGAAGTTGAACTTGTACTTGGTGAACGATGACCAGATCCCGACTCACTATGCGCATGACGTCTAGGCGTAGCGAGAAGGTTGATGGATGGTCTTCGTCGTAGCTTGCGTCCCTCATACCCGGGGCTAGTTTTGGCATTAGGGCTTGGTGTATCTTTAGAGTTGTTGTCATGACTAACCGACGGCTGAACGGTATCAGTAGATGCAGTGCTCCCAAACGTTGTCATCGATGGACGACGCTCCTCATTCCATGTCGGAGCGCCACCCATCCATTGCAGTTCCTTTTCCTCGCCATCCCCCCACGCATAATAACCTTGTAGGTGTTGCTGAGAATCCTCAGGCCTTTTGTCCTTGAAAGAGGTGGTTGAAGATGTATCGGCTGTGCTGCTAGCCCTTTTACGGAGTCCCCTGTACCATGCCCCAGCTCTTTTCATGACACTACGAGCACGGTGAAAAACACCGGCACTGGACACGGCCTTTTCGACATCCTCAACAGTGACCTCAATTCTGTTTCCATCAGAGATCCTCTCCGGATCGGTGTCATCCACCCATGCACAGGGGTCAGTGATTCCATGAAGAACCCAGGGATGTCGCTTAACCTCTTTCAAGGTAATTCGCTTTGCTGGGTCTTTGATGAGAAGACGTTTCAATAAATCCTTTAAATCTTCATCAACCGGCTCAGTCTCCATCTCAAGGAGCTCTTCAGCGGACGGTGGTGAGGATTGGGCTCCAGAGCGTTTTAATTTCTCAGGTCGAATGCGGCGATTAGGGATCATTAATTCCTCCTTGGCGATAACTTTTAACAACTGAAACTCATTGTCCGCCATAAATGGACAGCGAGCAAACAGTAGGCAGTACAAAGTAACGCCCAGAGCCCACACGTCAATCGCGCTCGTGATTTGAGGGCGTGGTCCCATGGGATCTGTAAGTAATCAAAGTTAGACTCCTCAAGAAAGATAAAGACACTATCTGTAAAATGAGACTCGAAAAGTAACAACACCATCTGTGTAGCTAGGAGATATTGAGATTAAGAGATAGTTGCCTGAAAAGGAAAGAAAGGAAAAGGAAACTTGGAACCCAAGAAGGAAAAAGGCTATACGCACCAATATGGCACAACTCCGGAGCGAAGAATGCTGGGGTCCCAGCAGTTTTGGCAAGCTCGATATCGTTCTGTTCCAGACCTGTGGGCTCTTCATCCGCGCCGGTACTTTCGCCATCGTCATCATCCCTAATTGGTCTTCCAAGGAAGCTTACACCAAAGTCGGAAATCTTGACACGATGATCTTTAGTCCACAGAAGGTTGGCCGGTTTGATATCACGATGAATAATACCATGGTAATGCAGATACTCAAGGCCAAGTACAGTGTCGCGAAACGTACTACGAGATTGCTCGATTGTCAACGCGGGAATGTAACGCTGGTCATCTGCACAATCCCTGTCGGAGTCGCTGTCGGAGGAGTAGCCGGCCACAGAAGGGGGTAGTTGCTCGGTCTCTGAATCCAAAGGAGGCAAATCGGCCGAAGAGGTAGGTGGGAGTTTCGGTAGCATCGGGGGAGGGGAATTCTGTTCGGACTCCTCAGAATCATCCGAGGGGGAAGCAAACTCCAACGACCAGAATTGCCCCGTCTTCCTTCTCCTACGCTTCTTTTTCTTGGAAATGTCAATCGCTGCCATTTCGCCTCTTTGGGCCAACTCCCTTGACTTCCTAGTGTCTGCGAATTCTCTACGCAACCGCCGGCGCTCCCTACTCAGGACGTCCGGATCTCCTTCCTTTCTCCAAATTATCTCGCCCAGCTGAACGTACTCCAAGATAAGATAAACCTTCTTGCTTTGCGGGTCGTCGATAACTTCAAGGAGCCGAACAACATTCTCATGGCGACATTTCTTCAAAATGGCAATTTCCCTCCGGACCTTCTTCTCTGATTCCCCATCGCCACGCCGGCCAAGCCGAGGACGCCCCTGCATCCGTTCAACGATCTTGATCGCTACCAGCTCGCCAGTTTCCATGTCTGTCCCAAGCTTAACCTTGCCGTGAACTCCACGACCAATCTCATCTATTATCGTGTAGTGATTAATAATCTTGCGTCCCGAGATAGGGTCGAAGTCAAGTCCCAGCACATGTGTTTCCTTGACAGCTGGTGCATGCTCTGTCGTCTGCTGTCGGTATTGTGACTGGATAGGGTGTAGATGAGGGCCATTTTCATGTTTCCGTGGGTTCTCCGGGGGAGGCGGTGTGTATAAACTCGGTGATGAGACAGGTGTCGGGGGGGTAGGATTCCGGCTGTGACCTGTGATGTGATTATGTAGTGACCAGATAGAAGCTGTAGAAGTATGCCTAGATGTTGCAGCGGATGTGTTATTTGAGTAGTTGTGGCTTTCCATTGTGCCATACAAGGGCGAGTTGTCTTCACCGTGACATGCCCGGGAAGCAGTTTGTGGATGATGTGTGATATTAGAGGATGATATTTGTGTTGGGTTGTTATGGCTATGTTGTTGATGGTGACTCTGCTGCTGCTGTGAAGGCAGAGGAGGATGGTTGTTATTATGATGGGGGTTGTTAAGGTGGGAACTCATCGTGATGTCCTTTTTGTCAATGGCATCCTGGGGATAACGGGCTACAAGAAGGGTCCTGGGGTTTTCTTTTCTTTTCTTTTTCCTTTCTATTCTATTCCTGGGGGGCAATGGAATTCGGAGGGTGTACGGGGAGAGATCAGACGAATAGAGGTTGGGGGAAGCGAAAGAGGGGTTAGCTGGTTAGCCGTGGAGGCGGACTAGACGGGAGAGAGAGCTTTGGTGCGACCGGTGGAACAGAGGACGCAGGTAGATGTAGGAAAGTAGGTATGTAGAGTGGTGGTGATGGTAGTAGTAAGGTTTGGTTGGGAGGTGGGAGGGAATATGTGTGAGTGAGGAATATGTGGTGTGAGAGTACGAGTATGTATGTATGTATGTGTGAGAGTGTGTGAGTACTAAGTGTGTGTGTAAGAATGTAAGAAGAGTGTGTCTGTACAGGAAGAGCAGGAGGATGAGGAGTTCAGTAATCAGGGAAAAGAGTAGGGTAGGTAAGGTAAGGTATGTTAAAGTATGTGGGTAGACAAAGGGAACGGAGTTTAAGCTGTAGATGAGTGGGCAAATAAGCGTAGGGGAGTGGTGGCGGGTGAGACACTCTCACGATGATTGTGGAAGCGAGTTTTTGGTCAGTCGGGCGTTGGTGTTCGACTTGAAATGTGTGAAAATGTGGATGTGGAAGCGGAAAGCCGCCGTGCTAGTGGATGGGGTGGGCCCCTTCTCCTTCCCCCGAACAAGATACAGGGAGTGGAGACGTAGGTATATGCAAAGGGGAGAGAGGTTCTTCTTTTCTGGAGTATCTGCGGGCCAGGGTAGAAGATGAACAGGCAAGTTATGAGTATTCTAGTTAAACTGGGAAAGAAACAGCAAGATTTACTGTGAAGACAGAAAGAGATAGAAAGAGAGAGCCGTAGGGTGAGTACATAGAGTTGAAGAAAGGCACAAACAACAACAACAGTAAACTACTCAAAGCTAACTATTGGCATTATTACAATTAAGATAGCGACGATATACCATTAATAAGTTCACAAGTTAAGCCCTCAGCGGTGTGAGTGGGAGTGGCAATAAGAAAAGAGAAAAACTACGTAAGGCCTGGCCTCGAGGCTGTCTTCTTAATTCACTCTGGAAGGAAGGATCGAAGGTCAAGGTAGCCGTGAAACAAGGAAGAAAAAAAAGATTAGTTCAAAGGAATATTATTATGTGCCCCGCGGGCGGCAGAGAGATATTTCACAAAGGGCTGCTTTGCTTGCAGTAAGTACTTCTCCGCAGATAGCAGCAACCCCCTCCCAAAAATTATCGTGAGATTATGCTTTGAGGTGTTGAGCGTCTTTTCCCTTCCCCAACCGTTTTCAGCGTTCGTCAGCGATGTCTCTCCTTCCTCTCAATCGTTGCGTGCGTGCTGCGTGTGTGTGGCATCATATCTACTGGGTGTGTGTGTCTCTATCTATCTACCTATCTATCTCTCTCATCTCTCCTCCACCTCTGAATCCAACTTCACTCTCTTTTCCTTGCTGCGCGCAAAAGAGGTTCGAAACGCTGGGGGCGAAATCCCGATCAAATCGTTTGGGGCACACCACACACGCAAGCCAAGATATCTGCACATTAACAACCCCCCTCCCCTGCCCACTGCTGGATGCGCGAAATAACTCGTCGGAACCGCTCTATTCCTCCTTTGGCAATTGATGCCCGCCCATCATTGGTCCAACAAGCAAGTAAAAAAGCTCCCTCGCAGATCCCCTTCATGAGCGATGGAGTTGCCAACCTACATACATACATACATGGCCGGTCTACAACCTCTACTTTACCTACCACCGATGGGCAAAGGCCTGGGTAGATACATGTAGAGTAGGCAGAGTACCTGTACCCGTAGACATGATGTTGAGATGGTATTACTCTACCTCCTCCTCCTATGATGGAAGCGGTAGACCCGAGTGCCGCTCATTCTACTAGGTTTAATGATTTACGGTGCTCAACGCTCCGCTTCCTCGGAATGGAAGTTCTGCTGTAGAGCTGTGTGCCGGCGTGGTTGCCGCACAGCACGCAAGCAACAAAAACCGCTCGGTGACCGACCCGCTATAAGCGACGCCTCGGCGATTGAGGCTCGGTTTTGGCGGCTGGCATATCACTCAAGCCTGAAAGATCTAGTCGTAACGTTACTCTACCTACTTGTGCTTCTGCTTCTGCTTCGACTTGGATAGGCAGAGCAAAAGCAAGAACAGAACAGTGGGGCGGCGGGCATTTCTAGAGGTATGTAGCTGTCTCGGTTCGGAGGCATCATATAGCACAGCCAGAAACCCCCCGCCGTGAAACTCATGCCGAGAGAATTCAAGGTCTTGCTCGTCAATTGTCTGGTTTCCCCCTACAGTTCTACTGTAGAGTAGCAGTACTCTACGGAGTACTCTGCTCTCAACCAATCCCAATCCTTGCCTTGCCCTGTTTCTCAAATAATAATTCCTTTTTCCTTCACTCGCTCCAGTCGCAAGCTGCAGGGATCGGGCCACTTATTGCAAGTTGCAGCGCAGCAGCAGAGTAGAAACGGACATTCTTTTTCTTATTTACTCTCTTCCTACTCTACGGCGGTCTACCTGTCCGAGCGTGTGGGTGTGAGTGCGAGTGGGTGTGGGCGAGGATGTGTTTTTCGCTTAGTTCCCTTCCCCCTCCAAAACCAAACCAAAAGAAAAGAAACCCGCCTTTTTTTTTTTTATGAACCTTTCCTTCCTTTTTTTTTCACGATAACCGTTGGCGGTGAATGACCAAGGCAACAGGCAATTACGAATATCCCAGCATGGCCTCTCTCTCGTTCCCCCTCCCAATATCTATCCCTTCCACTTCCATTTTACCTTCCCCCCCCCCAACCCCGGCGCGGCCACCCCCGAGTTGATCATGAATCAATTGAAATGTCTTTGTCTTTGTTCGGCAGTTCCATCACCAGCGCCAGCCAGCGCAATTGCTGTCCTTTCTTCGTCACGCACAGTAACGTACGGTCACGGTCAGCCGAACCGCCCACCGCAATACCGTGCGCTGAAACCATTTTAAAAAGTATAACGAACCATGAACATAGCATGGGGGGGACGTGGTAGGTCACGTAGCTATTTCCTTGTCGACATGTTGCCTAGAAGTACTTTACAATACGAACGCAGTAGGTAGGTACATGTAGAGTACTTCTACTCGTGACTCTAGATCACTCTAGAGTAAGTAGAAACCCCCCCATGCCATGCCTTCTCTCTGGAGCAGCTCATGCGTGCAGCGGGGGGAAGAAGAAGGGAGGGGATATGCGAGTACAGTTTCGCGGCCCCATATTTGGTTCCATATTTGGTGGCCCATATGAGGGGGTGTGCTAGGAAAAAGCAAATCTCACGATGTTTTTTTTTGGTGTGTTGTTGTTCATTCGGGGATAAGGAGGGAGGGGGAAAAAAAAGTGATGCACACAAATTAATGTGTTGAATATATTCACCGAGGGTGAAGTCGGGATTTGAGCATGCTCGCACAACTAGGGGCTACGCCTACGCCCCCCCTAATTCTTTGAAATCAATCTATGCCACTCACCGCTTTTGGTTTCATACCGCCAGCTGGCTGGCTGGTCTGGCTGGTCTGGCTGGTTAGGTTAGAGGTAGCGGGAATGAGTGGGTGAGGGAGGTATCGTGAGTTTTTGTCTAGGTGTGGGTTTTGTGAGTATTGTGGTTTTGTGGGTGGTGGGCGGTGGGTGTGCTCCCCACACACCACCCACGCATTAACGCAATTGACCCACGACCGGCGCCTTCTCTGTCATTGACACTCACGAAATCCCTCGACCTCCTCATCCCCCTTCTTTGTCTGCCTGAAAAAGCCTGTTTAACTATCTAACTAGCTAGCCAACCGCTGGCCATATAGACAGTCAGATAGCGATGGAATAATGATTCCACGATCCTTACTTTGGGTGTTATTTATGGTGCCCTCTCTGTCTACTCATGATCGCTCACTCACCCTCACGTAGTCACTTCCCTCACAAT